>BSBM01000050.1:8207500-8841250 GCA_027924585.1 Larix kaempferi | reverse complement strand
GTGTGAGCCACTGATGGAGTGGGGATAGGTATTCCCGCTGCGGGAATAGGTGCAGTGAGGGGAACGGTAGATGGGGGCCCCATGGAGGGCATACCCAAAGCAGGTGTAGTAACTGGTGTAGTGGTGGATGTGCCACCAATGGTCCCTACAACGAAAGGAGTGGAAGTCGTGCCAGCCATGGGGCTAGTAGGGGCGGTGTAAATGGGGTTCTCAGACTCTGTCTCAGAATCGGAGGTAAAGTAAGGGGCGTCAATATCTGGTGACGGAGTCCTATGCTGCAAACGAGTGGAGTCAAGGGACAAGGCTCGTGATCTATGATAAGTGGTATCAAGTGATGATGATCTGTGGCGATGATGGGTGGTGTCAAGTGAACCGTGCTGTGGGGGCTCGCCCCTGAGGCGCCGAGAATGTCTCGGGGACTCAATGGTGACAGATGGTGTCAAATCTCTGTGGGTTGAGGTGAGTAGAAAAATAGCTCAAAAATCCTAATGCAACCGAGTGTGCAGAAGGAGAGCTCAAAAAACAAGGCACTCAGGCCAACAACCAACTCAAAACACCTACTGTAATAGCTGTGCTACAATAAGTGGAGTATCAACAAAGATGGTCAGAATACCAACAAGTAGCAGGTTTCCTAGAAATAAAAAATGGTGGACTCACTAGACCAAAAAAAGGTAAGGGAGCATGCAAACACCTAACTAAACAGTATTCTGACTCAACTAGACATATCCTCTGCAAGGTGATGAAATCCAAGTCAGACAATACGAATAGGAAAGCCAAGTGGCTAAGATATCCCCCTACCGGGAGGGACATCGGGTATTCAATCCTAGGAGAATGGCAACTAAGATACCCCGTTCATGACACGTCCAGAAAGGTGAATCTGCCATTTGGTCCTTTTACCGCAATACCCCAATACAGGGATATCCCGAGAACTGCGAAAGGTAGCCCTTCGGTTACTGAATGGAGTGCGGTATTCCACTCAGGCCTCCGGAACCAGTCTCGCGACTTCAACCCTCCTAGGGGAGAGGCCCTCTGGTAAACTGGTCGTGACCGTGCCAAAAAGTACTAGGGGATTTTGGTTCCCTAATTGGACAACAACTATGTCTCAAGTGTAAGTAACCGAGGGGTGTTATTGGAAGCCTATCCCCCCGATCCTACCTAACTACAAAGATTCTTTTGTGTTCCCCAAGTGGGGTTAGAATATTGGTTGAGTTAGGTACTTTTTAAGGCTCACTTGAATTATGTGACAGAGTGTGTGCTCGTGAGGTGATGAACCCAAAATAGAAGTTCCACAAGGGGGCAACTTCTAACTATCAATAATACTGAATTCAAAACTTTAACTTGCAAAATTTTTTGAATTAAAAATGTTGAATTTTTTTTTTTTAAAAGATTCTGTAAAGGGAATAGAAATTATGTTGCAGAAAAGGCTGTAGGGAAGTGGGGCTGCAGGTAGGACAGATGGCTGTTCAGATGCAGAAAATATTACAGCAAAAAGGGGCTGGGCTCAAATTAGGGAAAAATGCAGAAATCAGACCACGGATCTGTGGCGAATCTGAGCAGGCGGACCGCAGGTTTAAGGGAAATAGACGCGGATAGGTCGCGGCTTTTGGGTCGACAAAGGCAGTCGGGCCACAGGAAACAGGGAAAAAGACGTAGTCGGGTCGTGGGAAAATGACTGACAAACTTAGTCGGGACGCTGGAAAGGGGCTAAAAGCCGTAGTCTGGACGCGGGAAAATGGCCAACAGGCGCAGTCAGATCGCAGCAAACAGGCTGATTGGCCGCGGTCGGATCGCAGGTAACAGACTTGAATCCGTCGGTAGGGCATCGGAAACAGTCTGAGAGCCGCGGTCGGGTCGCAGGTAAAGGCCTGAAAGACGCGGTCGGGACGCGACTGCAGAAGGAAAATACGCGGTGTACGGCGGCCGAAAGGGACAGCCGAAAGGAAAAAACGCGGAATTATTGCAGAAAACTAAATTTTTTTTAAACGAAAACCAGAAATTCAAAACCCAGTGGAGTCGCCAAAACTGTAGCTAGGGTTTTACCCCTAGCTTGTGCAAATGAGCACCTACTAAGGAGAATGGACTCCTTAGTAGCAGTTCAGTAAATGGAAATTGTTAAGCTAAAACAGAAATGTAAATTACTCTAAAACATGTGCATGAAACATAAACAACAAAATGTAAATAATGGCTTTTGTATTAATTTTACCTCCAATGTGAAGGTTGGTGAAGCTCTTGCAATGTCCAAGAGGGTTGCTCCAAGCTCCAACTTGCTCCTTCTCTTTCTCCAATGGTGGGAATGGGCCAAAAGAGGCTCTCAAGGTCAAAGTGGCTCAATGGTGAGCTAGGGTTTCAAGAGAGATTTTGGCAGAGTAAGGGTGCTTATGACTGTGGATGTGAAATGAGGGATCTCCATCACCTATTTATAGTTTTTTGGTGGTGGAGTGCTGGCCCATGGTTTTGGGAGCCATATGGTTTAGGGCAGCTGTATAGGGTTTTTTCCTCTTTTTCCTCATTATTTTATATTTTTTATTCCCTTTTTAGAGGGATTTTGTTATTTTAGAGGAATTTTGGATATTTTTGGAGGAAAAATGGGTTTTTTAGCCTTTTGAGGCTTTTTTGATGGTTTTGTGGCCTTTTGGAGGCTTTTTAGTGGGATTTTTCGGGTTTTTAAGGGAAATATGGTAGGAAAATGGACAAATGAGCCATGTAATGGGGTAAATGAGGTAGTGAACACTTTTTGGGTGTTAACAGTGAGCTGATAGGAGAAGAGCGACCCAATGAGTTAGTAGAACCAGCTAGGCCTTAGTTTGTCTTATTATACTTTAGGAAAATAAGCTGGAAAGTTTTTCATGTGTAAACACATTAAGAGACAACTGTCCTTTATTTTGTATTTTGTGAAAGGGTCCCCATGAACCATTCATTTTTGTAGTTATACACTAAATGAAAAATTAGAAGGTTCCAGAATTTTAGGGTACACTTATCAGCTCAAGGAGCAATTTGCAAAACTATATATAGAGGGATAAAAGAAAGAAGACAAGACTTTTTGCACCTGAATGAATTTTCTTCCTTGTATCGGAATTATTTTGCTACTTTCTCCAAGAACTCGATTTTTCCTAATGAAAGCCTAGGAGAAGGCGTTTTTGCCTGGGGAATGTGTCAAATGTGTGCTGGATTATTCCTGTATCATCTGCATATTACTGTGAGATCATTCTTTGCTGTCATGAATTGTTTCTATGTGATGAATGCTCTTACATTTTCCTGTGCAAATATGTTTATCTCAAATGAGTAATGGACTATATTAAATGAATTGAAGCTATCTTTAATATCTTTCATATTCTACTGTAGGTACATCTTTATGATTAATTGGCTATCTGTATGATCTTTAGGTGTTTCTTATATTACTCATCTTTACAATTTTCTCCTTGCAAGGATAGGTTAAATTTGCTTACACGGTCTTAGATTAATTTAGATTAGTTACTTGCATTTAGCTTAGGGCACTTGCATTTCATCTTTAAAATAAAATACATAAATGGTGGATCGGGCCGCAACTGGTGTAAAGAATAAGAATCTTCAAATCTTACGATAGCCGGAACTGTTAACCGAACGGATTCCACACACCAAAATATGAGTGATCTAATTAGGCTTGCTTACCGGGGAGAACCCCTTGTTGATTGATGCTACGATTTTCGAGGCATGAACAGTTTTTGGCGCTAGAAGGAGGGCCACCAGTGTATGGATGATATAGGAGACTCTTCTTTAAGAGGAGATCCAGCTGGAAACTCGCTTAAAACAACAATTCTAGACAATTTAGATCTGGAAGTGATAAATCAAGAAAATCCCAACTCTGAATTTGAAAATCAAGAAAATCAAGAAACAATGTATGCTATACCTTTTGCTGAAGTAGAAAATCTGAGAAAACATACACGTGCTTACATTAAACAACTTGGTGGTTTAAACGTGGTCCCTTTTATTCCTAGAAGAAGATCCCCTAGAAGGGAAAGACAGTACACACGTGATTCAGTTCTTGTTCAAAGCTTCAAAGAATTAGTAGACTTATCTTTAGAAGACATTACAGAACATCTTGGAGAAATAGAACTTGAAGATCCTCTAGATCTTGAAGAACTGTGCACTCCAAAGAATTCTCCACCTCATACTCCTCACGATACTCCACCTAATTCTCCACGTGGAGCCATGGCTGTACCTGCATGGAGAGCAAGGGGAGATTTGAATTTGGTTGGATGTTTTCACAATCCGCCAAAGAATCCTGAGAAAGTTCTGCCTAAGTATGATCTTGGGAAAGGTATTTCTGCTGAAGATCACCTTAAGAGATTTTATTTAGCTTTAAGCCTTTTGAATGTGCAGCATGAAGACATAGTTTGTAGACTCTTTCCATATACTTTAGAGCCTAAGGTGTCTTCCTGGTACTTTAGTTTACAAGCTAGCTCAATAGCTAATTGGGAAGAATTCGAAAAATGTTTTTTTAATAAATACAAAAATCAGAAAACAGTAGCTACACTCATGAAAGAGTTGTTGTCCATGAGAATGGAAAAGAAAGAAAAGGTTCAAGAATTTAACCAAAGGTTCACTACGCTGTTAAATAATTTTAGTGAGGCTTCTAAACCTATAGAAGAATCTTTGGTGGAATATTACACAACAACACTTGATCCTCCAATAGCAATGTTTGTCAAAAGAACTACGAAAACTACCTTAATAGAAAATTTTGAAGAAGCTAGGAAGGTATAAGAAGAAGCGGACAACATTGCTAAGCATGTGCTTGATGCAGAAATAAAACCAGCAACCACTAAGAAACCACTCTTGCTTACCAGGAATAAAGAAGAACCTTCGGTGGATATGGAAAATGTAGTCAAAATGATGCAAAAATTGTCCAATAAAATTGTAGATCTTGAAAAAGATAAGGCAGGTAGCACTTCCAGGAATCCTTTTAAACCTTTCTACAAGAAAAGAGAAGAAAACGATCAACCTCATCCACCTATGAACAACTCTCCTGTTTTAAATTTGAATGAAGTAGGAATGGAACGTTTCTGCACCTTTCATAAGGAGCCACACTCTGAAAAAAGCTGTCCGCAATGGATAAATTCAATGAGCTTGGTGATGAACCAAATGCCAGACTCACAGATCCCAGACCAAGACAATCCTCCAGAGGATCAAAATCCTAAACCTGAAGAACCGACCATGGGCACTACTATGGTGTTATGGGATTGGGTACCTTTGATTGAATTAGTTGAAGATGATCCCGATGAAAGTCAAGTCTCAACTATTAACATTAATACTCACAGTAAAGGTCCAGTCGCTGATCCAATTCCAAGCTCAACCACACCCAAGCCTAAAGCCTTCAATGAGATACCTAAAAGTAACATCACAGTCATTCCACCACAACCCAAACCTAACCAAATGCCTACTAAGCATCCAAACATGGAAACAATTCATCCACCAAAAGAAAGTATGACATCATCGAAGACATAAAGAAAGTAAAAGCTAATGTGTCTATATTTGATATGTGTAGTTTGCCTCAACAACAAAAGAAGCTGTTGCAGGCTCTCGAACCCCAATCTAGCGCTTCATTAGCAAACACTCAAGAGGATCCCGAAATAAATGAAGCTAGCATTGGCGGAATATTTAAATCCCAAACACTCCCTTTTCTGTTAACTTTTGAAATTTTTAATTACAATGTGCATAATTGTTTAGTAGATTCTGAAGCTTCCTCGAATGTCATGCCTCTGTCTATTTGCAAAAGGATCAATGGGAATCCAATTCCATCCCTGCCCAGATTATTCAGCTGGATAGAACTGCTGTTAAAGTAATTGGGGAAATGAAAGATGTGCTTATTAGGTTGTTTGTTAATTCTAGAGTGTGTCAATTTATTGATATAATGGTAGTTGATATCCTTGAAGTTTATGGTTTGATCCTAAGCAGAGATTGGTCGACCAAACTAGATGGTTATTTCGCCACATATTGGTCCCACTTATGGTTGCCCTATCAGAATAGGAAAAATCAAATTAAAGAGCTGAGGGAACCACACATGAAACATAACGTAACTCAGCTAGAGGAAAAGAATGAAGCCGTAGCTATCTCATCTTCCATCCTAGGGAATTGTTTCGTAGAAATTGAGCCTGGAAATTATTAGTCAGAAGATATTAGCAATGAATCAGACAAACAGTCCGATCTCCTTCAATTTTCTCGGACTGACAATATCAACTATAACATAGTTAACTTAGTCACTGACTTAGATGGTTCAGATACTAACTTAGTTAGATCGAAGAATTTTTTGGGGTTTTTTACTTTGATGGTTCCAAAACTAAGGAAGGATCCGAATCCGATTGTGTTCTAATGGATCCCGAAAGGAACAAGCACTTATTGTCTTGTAGATTAGAGTTTGATTGTACTAATAATACTGTTGAATATGAAGCTTTAGTCCATGGATTGAATAAGGCCATCGGTTTGAACGTTAAATACCTGAAAGTATTCGGCGACTCGAAAATAGTCGTTGGACAGGTAAGAGACACGATTCATTGTCTTTCACCACATCTGAAAGGCTATCAGTCTGAGGTATAGGATCTAATTACAAACTTTGAAGCTTTTAATATAAAATTTGTTCCTAGATTACAGAATGTTGCCGCTGACTTATTAGCTACCTCTGCTTCTAGGTTAGTGCCTACCAATAATAAATGTTCTATTGAATTGGTTTTCAGACCTTTTGTTCCAGATAATATAACAAATTTTAGGGTGTTCGATGATGACAATCAAATCATTAGTTTCCTTACTAATGAAAACATGTTTCAAGAAGTAGTTATAGATGAAGAAAAACATGATGCTGATCTGCAAAATAAAGACGCAGTCAAAGGAAATTTCATGCCTAAAGGAGTGAGATCACTTGAAAGTTTGTTCGATTTGCGGAGCAAGTTCAAGAAACCAACATATGTTAAAACTCATAGTTCTTCTATGCAGCATGAATTGAAAATCTGGGTACAGAAGCCGAACCAAAATATGTCAATCTCGGTAGATGTTGTTCGCTGAGTGAAAGAGACAAGTCCATCAAAAAATTTCGGCAATATAAAGATGTGTTCACTTGGACATATGAATATCTAAAAACATATGATACTCATATCATTCAGCATGTCATACCAATGAAGGCAGGGGTTAAACCTTTTCAACAACAGTTAAAAAAAATGCACCCTACTCCCGAGCCTTTAATTCAGAAGGAATTAATGAAGTTATTAGATGCTAATATCATCTTTAAAGTCCGGCATTCGGAATGGGTCATTAATTTAGTTCCTGTAAGGAAGAAGTCTAGAGAAATAAGACTACATATGGATTTCAGAAACCTGAATAGAGCATCTGATAAATATAATTATCATGTTCCTTCAATGGAACAAATTTTGCAGATGGTATCAGGAGCAGAAATGTTTTCTTTACTAGATGGTTTCTCCAGTTACAATCAAGTGTTGGTAGAGGAAGAAGACCATCTTAATACTACTTTCTGCACTAAGTGGGGAACGTTCGCATACCGAAGAATGCCGTTTGGATTGATAAACGCAAGAGCTACTTTCCAACGAGCAATGGACATTGCTTTTCGAGGATTGGGCGGTCACTGTGTCGTAGTCTATCTAGATGATGTGACAGTCTTTTCGAAGAAAAGAGAGGACCATGTCCTCCATTTGAAACAGATTTTCGACCAATGCAGGAAATATGGTATGTCTCTATATCCCAAGAAAAGTGTGTTCGCAGTCCTTGAGGGCAAGCTCTTGGTCACATCATCTCAAAAAAAGGAATTTCGATACATCAAGAGAGAGTGCAAGTTATCAGCAAAATTCCTATTCCCCACAACAAAAAAGCTATGTAATCGTTTATGGGAACGATTAATTTTGTTCGAAGATTTGTCCCTGATTTTGCTTAGACCGCCAAACCGTTACAGCAAATGGTTAAGAAAAATGTGCAGTTCAAATGGACAGATTTAGAAAAGGATGCATTTAAGGATGTCAAAGCAGCCATAGCTAATGCTCCCTCTCTAAGAAGTCCATATTTTGACAAAGATTTTATTTTATATACCTTTGCTTCAGATGACTCTCTCGCAGCTATGCTTACGCAAAATATGGAATTAGGAGATGAATACCCAATCTCTTTTATGAGCACTGGTCTGCAAGGCGCTGAACTGAACTATCCTATCGTGGATAAATAGGCATATGCCGCATACAAAGCGTAAAGTAGTTTAGGCCATATATTCTCAAGAACAGAACTAAAGTTGTGGTTCCCCATCCAGCCGTCATATCCCTTTTCGTTCAAAAGGAATTGAGAGAAAGAAGAGGAAATTGGGTCACCGCTCTACAAGAATACGATTTAGAATTTAAACCAGCCACCATCATCAAAGGTCAAGGCCTATGTAAATTGCTTACTGAACATCCAATGGATGAAGAGCAAGATTGGAAAAGTGAAGCTGAGGTAAATACCATTGAGGTATGCCCCATTTTCATGGCTTTTGAATCCTGGTATAGAGACTTAGTGCATTACTTGCAGCAAGGGTATCTACCAGAACATTGGAGTTCTAAGCAAGGTAGGGCACTCCATTTGAAGTCAGCAGCTTATCAAATTATTGATGGAATACTTTTCAGAAAAAATTATGATGGAGTTTTTCTCAGATGCCTAGAGAAGGAAGACACAAATAAAGTAGTTAAAGAATTACATGATGGCCCTGCTAGTGGGCATTATTCCGGAGACACAACAGCTCACAAAATATCGAGGGCTGGATATTGTTGTCCCACTTTGTTTAGATATTCTCATGCCTATGCACGAAATTGCGATGTATGCCAAAGAAGTGCTGGGAAATTACCCAAAGCAGCAGGACCATTGCGTCCTGTTATCATTTCAGAACCTTTCAAACAGTGGGGCATAGATGCCATTGGAGAGATAAAACCGAATTCCTCTCTCCAGCACCGATATATCCTGATAGCCACGGATTATTTTACAAGATGGACAGAAGCTATCTCATTGTGCAAACTCAATGAAGATACAATCATCAGTTTCTTAAAGGAGAACATTATAACCAGGTTTGGGGTTCCAATTTCCCTAGTCTTTGATAATGCAACTTATTTCTCATCTTTTAAGATAAATGAATTTGTTTATGAAAGAGGAATTAAATTACATTATTCATCCAACTACTATCCCCAGGGAAATGGATTAGCTGAATCTTTAAACAAAAACCTCATTTGAATCCTTAAGAAAACTGTGATTGAAAACCAGAGGAGTTGGCACACTGCTCTCCCAAATGCTTTATGGGCAGATAGAGTCACTCCAAAGAATGCTTTGGGAGTTTCCCCATATACCCTCGTCTACGGTAGAGAAGCCATCCTCCCTCCTAACCTTTTACTCCCATCGTTGCAATTGTCTCAAGCTTCCCAAGGTTCCAGTAGTCAAGTTTTAGAATCTAGAATTAACACTTTACTGAAACTCGAAGAATCTCAGCAAAAGGCCAAAGACCGGTTCCACCAACACCAAGACATAGTGAAAAGATGGTTTGATAAAAGGAATTCTGGCAAAAGAAATTTTGAAGTAGGCGACCTAGTCCTGAAATGGGATCATCCACACGAGGGAAAAGGAATGCATACAAAGTTCCAACATCTATGGGTTGGCCCATATCTAATTTTTGAAAAACTTGGCCTATCCACTTACAAGCTGAAAGACCTCCAAGGAGAGGAAGTAATACTTCCCCTCAATAGCCTCACATTGAAACAATACTTTGCATAGTCTCATTGAGGTTTTTGTACATAAATAAATAGTTTCTTTGTTTCTTTTGTTTTTCTTTTCTTTTCCTTGTTTCTCGTTTTGTTTTACGAACAGTTCATGTAGTTTGGTCTATTATAGATAGTTTTTCCTTCCCATTTGTTTTTCTCTTTTCTTTACTTCACTTAATAAAACCCACCTCGACTCTTGGCACAGTTGTAAGACAGAACTCTGAGCAAAATCGAAGTCTTGAATGACAGAATTTCACATATAAAGAAAATAAAGTTCTGTGACTTTGCCTTCACTGATTAGCCTTTAAGAATGTAGAGATCCTTCTCCTGTTTGGTCAGAATAACCCCAGTTAAATGACTAATGATGCAATATTTCTCTCTTACTATCTTAAGGCTCCACCCACTTTAACATTGATTCCTGTCTCAAGGTTTTTGCTATTTATGTACCCACGGAAAGGAAGCAGGTTTCACAGGTGTTTAGTATTTAAAATGATCCCATGCTACAAATAAAATTCCATAGAGATTATATCAAGGAGTCTGATTTCCAGAAATTCTCACCTCAATTAAAGCATGGCTGAGATGAAGCAAAATGTTCAATCTAGCAAGTTGTTCAAGTAACACAGCCCAAGCAAGGTTCTTCTCCATCCATGAAGCTTGATAATCAAATAAAATCTCTTGCTCACACAAAAGGACATTAGGGATTGAAGAACCCAGATCAAAATATTGAAATTTTAAGCTAGTCATTTTTGGAAGACTCAAGCAACTAAAGTTGTCAATTTAAGAGACATCCAAAAGAGATGCAAATAGCATGGGAATGAGGAACAAACAAATACGCTTGCGAGACATTGTTACGATCTTGTGGATTCCTCCTTTAGTCAAAACACCATAAAGACAGGTCCTAAGAGAATTAACTCCATATCCCGGCCTTGAGAGAGTTTGAAAGAAGTATAAGTCTTAGCCTCCTTTTCCCAAAAGACCAATATGATTAAGAGATCACTGCATTCTTAGAAGTTGAACTGAGGAGCATTTTGTTACGCTTGAAGCTACTAATTTAAAATTCATTCTGATCATGACAGGATTTTGTTTCAGAGATCTGTGTTCGCCAGTGAATCGCCAATTGTTGTTGCTGCAACATCCTTCCCCAATTTTTTTTTATATAAATGTTGGGGCCCCTCCTTCCACAATTTTGTAACAAATTTTCCTCCTTTCTTTGAAGCTTATCCTGCTCCAATTTGGCAAACTTCAACACTTGTTTCCCAAGGAAGTTTTTCTTTCGATTAAATTTCTTCTAAGGAAAAGGTCACCTTTAGCCTTCGACGCAAGTTTTAACCATAACTCTGCCGCTTTTGGTGATAGTCTTATTCACAATTCGATCATCGTTGGCGCAGTTTCAAGTTTTATCTTGGCCTCTCTTTGCGCAAATCTTAAACTTAAATTGGCCGATAATAGCGCGGAGTCTAAAGCTAACTCGGTCGCCTTTGGCGCACTTTCGGAGCTCATTCTAGCCTATCTCTTTACACAGATCTTAGCCCTATATCGGTCGGCTTTGGCACAATTGTTAACTATATTTCGGGCGCTTTGGTGTAGGTTTTAACACTAAAAGGGACGCCGACACGAAGATCCTTTGGGTCTTTTCTCGCGACTCTTTAGCGCATTTTTCATTAATGTAAACGTTGTGGATAAATTATCCATCGATGCTCAATACTTATCCCTAGAAAGGCCGCCCTCATAACTGCACCTCATCTTTGGACATAGCCCTCAAGTTCAATTCCAGGTGCAGTCCATCATCATAGGATTTAAGCCTAAGACCGCCGCTCAAGGCGCAGAACTTAACAATGCGATCGCCGCTTTGGCGTAGCAAATATTTTTGGTCATATGTGCAGATACGAGGTTGGTGGATTCATTAGTATTGCTTTGTGTGGATTTAAATGCCCATAGCTTTGAGCCCCGTGCTCATTAACTCGCCAACCCATCCACTCATGTGAAATTAATGCTCTCCCTATATAAACGCACAGAACAGGATTTTGGAAATCATTCTACCACTACCAAGAGAGAACATAGCTCGCCATTCACCATTGAATCTCTGTTTGCACTGTCGCCCGTCTCGGAATGCCTGCTAGCCACCAGGAGATACTGCGAAGCTGACAGGTAGGTGTTCTTCCCCTCCCCATTTGTGTTATCCAAGGTTTTCAGTTACAATTTCACTCCATATTAGTAGTCCGTTGTTTCTTTATATACATGTGCCGAAAGGAACCCATACACGCCGAGCGGGTAATTTTCATTCAAAACGATGAGGACACGAAGCCACCTTCTGCGAACCAGAGCCCGAAAGACCCCATCCTCGCATATGCATCTTGGCCTCTTCCCATTGTTGATTACTTGACATCTTAAGTAAGTTTTTTCCCACGAAACATTCTCATCGATAAGAAAACAATCCTTAGGAAATTCCCATTTACAACTTGACGGTCGTAGTTCACACCCCACGCCCAAATCTGTAGCAAGCGCTTTTGTTTGGTTAAAATGCCACAATTGCATTCATCCCCATGGAATGAAACGTGCTCCAAAAGACAAAATCATTCTCACCTAAACCATGAAAACCATTAGTGCCTCACATAACCGCATCCCTCTACAGAGGACTGAAGCAAAATTAGCGTTCTCTATCACACATGATCGATAATGACTAATAATGCTCGTTTTATATGAATTACGTGTTGAGATAGTGAGTGATGGACCTGGTTTGAAATTCATCTGCATTACCGCTATCCATGAATAATGCCAGTTGAAAGCTGAAACACCAAATTGCACCCGTCGTTTTAGTAAAGGAAGATAAAGCCATGTTTCAGAGCCAAAACCGCCATAAAATGTATTAGGAAATCCTTTTGGACCGTAGTAGTAGCATCATGAATAACTTTGCATTCATTTGTAAAGGCCGGTGACAGTGAAATGATAGCTGTATCATAAATTATTTAATTATTTTTCAAAAATAGCTTTCATATTGTAAAAAACTGCACATTCCAGAAATTTTATGGTTATGCTTGAAAATCATTTAGTTAAAATACAGAACTGTCGCAATTTTACAATCTGTAGGAAGTATTGCGTTTAAATAGTTGTTCTAAATTTCTTCAAACTCCTTATTTGCGCTACCTTGTTCATCGCAGGTTTGACATGCATAGAAAATCTGCAAGGAAGAAGGCTGCGCAAAAGGTAGAGTCATATTCGGACGTGGAGGTCCTGCTAGATACCTCACTTGAAACCATCTTCATTGATACTCAAGCTACCACTAATGTACCCCCAGGAAGCTCTGCTCCAGAGTTCCAGTGGGGTGAATTATATAGATTCATCAGGGATCAAGACTACCCCAATGCCCCCCTAGAAGATACTTTGGTATATGCGAACATCAAGAGGTCCTTTCTCCATAAAGCAGCAACCCGAACTGAGTTATTTCCATGTTTCGAGGTTCTTGGCTAGTTGATCCCTCATGTCAAAACTGACACCAGGTTCATAAATGATAAGAATGGAATGAATTTGGCATCGTTCGCACCTGAACATATCACTGCCGCTTACAGATTGCCCCCGATAAGGGCTTGGTTGGACAATAACTGGATAGCAGAGCATTCCATGGACCCTCTAGTTTCTGCGAGGAAAATGATGATAGTTGATAGACAAATAAGACAAAGGAAGACAAATGAATATGAGAGCAACCTCCTGAAGACCCCCTACAGACTCATTGTTTTGATGATGAGTCGGATCTTCGGAATTCCAAATGGAAATATCTTCAAGCTTGGCTGGGTACTAGTGATGTACCATGTAGACATGTCTGGTACCATTTTCAACTGGGCTGATATAATTTCAAAAAGCCTGGAATCACAGTTAACCGTCGCCCAAGGAGGAATGACTTAGAAGAAAGCAGAATTCTTTATGTCTTCTTATTTGATAGACTTCTTGTTGAGCAAGCACACCTTCCTAGACTTGGGTTGTTCATGGAATAGAAAGGAGACACCTCTCTTGATAGCGTATCAACCAACTTGGGAAAGAAAGTATGCAAACTACTACAAGCAGGTCGGCGAGAAATTCATCATGCCCTTGTATCAACTTATTTTTGTAGAGGAACCAAATTGCATGTCAGAGAATGCCATGCCCATTATTGAAACATTTGGAGATTATTACCACCCCCAAGAAGGTACCCACATCCGTATGAGTGGAGGATCCATAGCTCCCTTTCTGCTTCCCCTATATGCCACTGACTTTGTGATACACAGGGAATCTTTAAGACAACTCTTCAGCGTCGGTGGAATCAGTAGAATCCTCACCGAAAGGAAAAAAGGGATGTATCCGCCAATGCCTTTCACTATTGGCGCATACAGCCTCCCGAGGGCAAAAGAGGGAGAAAACTATGTTCAGGACTTGGAGATCTTTAATTTTGGTACATGGTTTTACAAGAGGCATGACCCTAGTGGAAATGTTGCCAGACATGTTGTTGATGTCAAAACTTCCTTTGAATATGCCCATCTTATAGAACTAAATGAGGAATTCTTTCATAGTGCCAGAAATTTAATAGAGTTAGGGAAACGCTACAAGAAGAAAGGCAGAAAAAGTACTACTCCAAATCCTGTTGGTCTGATACAACTGGAGCAAGAGGCAACAACATCCCAATCAGGAGTTTCAAAAGACATAGAACCAAGAGAAAGAGACAGAGTCCTACAAGAACAGGCTTCCAAGCAAGACCAAGATGGAGAAGCTGCGATGCTTCAAAACGAACAGGCTGCCAAATTGAAACAAGAAGAAGCAACAGGGATTCAACAAGAGCAATCCATTAAGTTGCAGCAAGAAGAGGAGGATGCTAGAATCCAAAAGGAGCATGAAACACAAGCCTTGAAGGAAAAAGAAGAAAGAACCTTGTTGGAAGAAGCAAACAGGATGAGAGTAGTGTTGGCCGAAAGACAAGAACAAGAAGAAGCTGCTAAAATCCAATAGCAGCAGGAAGCAAAAGATCTGAAAGAAGAGGAAGACAAAATCCTCCAAGAACAAACTACTAAATTGCATGAAGAAGAAGAAGGAAGACTCTTGTTGGAGGAAGCAGACAGATTGCAAGGAGAGTTAACAGAGCTAGCAGACAGACAAGGAAAGGAAGAAGCTGAGAAAGATGCGGAACAAAACCCACCCATCCCACAGGCCATGGACTTAGGTATGCCAAAGATAGACCAACCAGGGATAGCTCATGAAGGGGTTGTTTCTACTGAAGAACTAGCACTGACCCCATACAACCCCATAAAGTAGCACCAAGTGGCCAACCTGGATTCCATCTATTTTCACCAATGGAAGAGGGCTATTATTGACATAAGAGTAAGGAAAATGGAAATTGGGGAGGACTTATATGAATTCAAAGTATTGAAGACCATGCTTGTTCAAGGGACTGACATCGATCCTTCATTCCAAGTAGGATGTATTGTAGCGTCAGCCCAGGTAAGTAAAGCCAATATCGATCGGTTAATGGAAACTATTAATAACTACAGAGAGCTATGTTTCAAGATAAAAGCTGACCGAAAGAAAGAGGTATTAGAAAGAAATGAACTAAAAAGGAAATACAAAGAGCTCGTGGAGGAGAAAGAAGAAATCACTTCGAAATCCCTGCAACTTGAAAATGAGAAGAACTCACTGGAGATGCAACTAGCAATTTCAGAAGATGAACAAAAGGACTTGAAAGTTCATATATCAGAATTGGAAAGACCGACAGAGGAAAAGACTGAGCTGTTGGAACAACTCAGAGAATCCAATGAAAAAAGGCAAGATCTGTCCACCTTTTTCAAGCAGGCCTGTGACATGCAAGAGAGAATTCATCATTTGTTGGTACTAATTTCTAAAGAAGTTTGTGAGATGAAAGAAATGATCACAGGGATGACAAACCTTTATATTGAAGCGCTTCAGATTAAAGACAAGTATGTGCAACATGTGGTCGAGATTAAGGAGCAGTCTGAATGGAGAAAAGGAAAATCAGGTTTTCCCTCAAATCTGCGTGCCTTAACCAATGAGGAGCTAGATATGGATATAGGGGTCCTTGAATTTTGAAGAGATTGTGGCAACAGATTAAGTGTTGAAATCCAAAAGACAGTATAAAAGTGCTATGTCATCTATTTCAAGATCCGAGAAGCTCACGAGACCTGTCATATGCCTCTACCACAGAGTATTTTTTAGTTTCCTGAAAGAAACCAGCGCATGAAGGAGTTAAAGAATAATTTGAACATTGAGTTGGATTATTTAAATAAGATGGAGGCTATATCTCCAGAAGACCTTAATCAGTTCATTGGGAATATTGTTGTCCACACTCACTTTCTGGAAATCTATGCACAGAAGACTGTAACAGGGACATCGACCATCAAATCAGATTTACGCAAGCACAGGATAGCATGGAATGTGACAATATCAGTAAGAGGGAAAACCATTGTAAGACAAATTGGACAGTGGGAAAACTATATTCAACAGGAAGGTAAATCTACACAATCGGGCGAGCCTGTTGAAGAGAGTGAGCTGATAGGAGAAGAGCGACCCAATGAGTCACCAGAACTAGCTGGGCCTTAGTTTGTCTTATTATACTTTTGGAAAATAAGCTTGAAATTTTTTCATGTGTAAACACATTAATAGACAACTGTCCTTTATTTTGTCTTTTGTGAAAGGGTCCCCACGAACCATTCAATTTTGTAGTTATACACTAAACGAAAAATTAGAAGGTTCCATAATTTTAGGGTACGCTTGTCAGCTCAAGGAGCAATTTGTAAAACTATATATAGAGGGATAAAAGAAAGAAGACAGGACTTTTTGCACGTGAATGAATTTTCTTCCTTGTATGTGAATTACTTTGCTACTTGCTCCAAGAACTCGATTTTGCCTAATGAAAGCTTGGGAGAAGGTGTTTTTGCCTGGGGAATGTGTCAAATGTGTGTTGGATAATTCCTGTATCATTTGCATATTGCTGTGAGATCATTCTTTGCTGTCATGAATTGTTTCTATGTGATGAATGCTCTTACATTTTCCTATGCAAATATGTTTATCTCAAATGAGTAATGGACTGTATTAAATGAATTGAAGCTATCTTTAATATCTTTCATATTCTTTTGTAGGTACATCTTTATGATTAAATGGCTATCTGTATGATCTTTAGGTGTTTCTTTCAGTATATTACCCATCTTTACAATGTGCTCCTTGCAAGGATAGGTTAAATTTGCTTACACAGTCTTAGATTAATTTAGATTAGTTACTTTCATTCAGCTTAGGGAACTTGCATTTCATCTTTAAACGAAAATACATAAATGGTGGATCAGGCCGCAACCGGTGTAAAGAATAAGAATCTTCAAATCTTACGGTATCTGGAACCGTTAACCGGACGGATTCCCCACACCAAACGGTGAGTGATCTAATTGGGCTTGCTTACTTGGGAGAACCCCTTGCTGATTGATGCTACAATTTTTGAGGCATCAACAGTCCTTTTACTATTCACTAACCATCTATATATAAGTTTACAAAATTACTCCAGGGCTGCCACCTGTCTTCTCTCTTTAATTCTTTTAATTTTCTTTTAAATATTTTACAAAAATGAAGTAACTCATGGCACCCTTTACATAACAAAAACAGAAAAGACAATTGTCCCTTTGAGTTCATGATTCGATAACAGGAAAGGAAAATTTTGATGTGCTATGGCTGTCCAGTTAGCTTTGGGGTGGTGCCCCTGCTTCAGCTGGAGCAGTCATCTCAGAGGGCGCGTTTGTATCAGTTGGTGCCTCCGCTGTAGATGATGTGCCTTTATCGATTAATTCCATTGCTACTGCTTTCTTATCTTCTTCTGCAATATATCTTAACCAAACACCAATGTCTCTTATAACAACATTGGCAGGTGAAGGGAGCAAGCTTTTCTTAGAAGTCACATGCTTGTCGAGCTCTGCCTCGATGTCTTGCATTTCTGCTATTGTTATCTGGCAGATTTCATGGAACATCTGAGTGTGTACTGAAGGCAGCACGATGCATTGATGGATATCGTCTGTGGTTAACACATCAATTCTTCTTAGATACTCCATTTGAATGCTCAGTTCATCTTTTAAATTGGAGAGGCGCTGCTCTTTACTTGGAAATTCATCAAGAGTTTGGGGAAATGGAACCTTCCACTTTACATGCACTTCTTGAATATTTTGATAAAGGCTATTGCACTTTCCCATTGCCACCTGGATCACAGTGATTAGTTTGGTGCCGCGGTTCCTACAAAATTCCATGAAGGTTACATCTTCCTTAAAATCAACTACAGATTTGAAAGAGAGGTGCTTGGGGAAATCCACCTTCCCTTCTCTCCACTCCATCTATTTTAAAATATCTTCTTTTACCCGTGTGTACTTGTTTCTTAGCCTAACAACTTCAGAGTTGATTTCCTTCATTCTATCCAGCATGGCCTTTAGCCTGCAAACTTCTTCAGTAAGTAGTTTTTGCTTCTCATGCATTTGCTTAAGCACATCAAAGGATTACTCATGAAAAGGAGTCATATCCATTGCTATGCTGTTTGCTAGTTCTAGCTTCTCAACCAACAACTTCTTATCTTCTTCTAATTGAACAAATTTAGCTTCGGAGTCGTTCTTCTCTGCTTCAAGTACCATCATTTGTACTGCCAGGTGTTCTTTTTCCTCCTTGAGGTGTTGATATTTATCTGACAAATCCTTATGATCGGACAGAAGGTGATCATATTTATTTACTACGAGCTCCCTATAGGACTGCTCATTAGCCACGATGTGCTGTAGCATACGATCCCTTTTCTTAGTTGACTGGAACTTATTGACTATGCCTATTACATTGTCCTTGCTTGCTTTGGCTGCCGCCATAATAGCAGATTCCATAGCCACAGGAGCTTCCTTCGTGTTTTGCATAACAGTAGTTTCCCAATGGGTGGCGATGTCTGACTCAAAAGGTCTCTTTAACCTTGTCTCTGATTTCAAAACAATAGACTTGCTATCTCTATTATATAAAAATATTTTCCACTGGGACACAGTTTGATCCTTTGATGGGGTGAAAGGGATCAATGTAAGATTTTCTATGGGTATATCCTCTTCAGCGGGCGGGGTCTGTACCATTTGGGATGAACCTACATCCATGTCCTATGTATTAGGACCACCAGCTTGTGCATCTTAATTGGCCTTAATTGCTTCCTCGGCTTTAAGCCGTCTTTCTTCCTCTTCAGCCTTTAGCTGATTTTCAACCGCCTCCCTTTCTTCCTACTCTTTAGGATCTTGCTGCAATATTGCCTCTTCTAACTCTTGATCTCGAATCCTCTTGGCTTCCTCTTCTTGTATCCTAAGAGTTTCTTCCTCCTGAATATTAAGAGCTTATTCTTGTTGAATCTTATGAGCTTGTTCTTGCTCCCTTCACAACTTGTCGACAAATTATTTCTGGATTCTATCTGCTTCCTCCTTTAGCCTTTGCTCTTCATTAGCTAGAGCTTCTGCTACTTCCTTTTCTTTCTGCAGCTTGGATTCTTTGGAACCTTGGACAGTGGTAGAGCTATAACTGGATCCACCTTTGTGACGGAAAATTTGCAACTCGTCATGTTGATGATTCCCCTATATACCTCCTCATCCTCATTGTAGTAATGGGCATAATAAAAGTGGGCATACAACTCTTTTGGCAATGTTCTGCAACTTTGTTTCGTCTGTCATTTCTATGAAAGATTGCTTTCCCTAAGTGAAATCCCTTTAGCTCTTGAAGGAATTCCTCAGCTAATGAAACCCCTGAGAACTTATAGGATCCCACATAGAAAGGAAAAGGAGGGAATGAAGCCTTCTTCAATTTATTCAAAAATCCTCTGACTCCATCAAGATAAACTTGCCTAACTGATTTTTTCAAGACTATGTAATCAGTGGCATATCTGGGCAAGATATATGGTGGCTTGGAGCCTCCATACATTCTGATATAAGTACCATCTTCTGAAAAGTAGAAATCGGCATAATTTTTCGTAACAACCATGGCATTCTCTGATAAGAAATTAGGTTCTTCATTAAACATTTGCTCATATAGAGGTATGATGAATTCTTCACAGATGAGTTTGTAATGCATCTTGTAATCTTGAGCCCACAGTATCTTATAGGCAGTGTTTACAGGGGTGTTGGACTGATCCCAAACGCAACCTAGCTTAGGGAAAGGAAGCTTTGCCAAAATGCAATCAACGAGATATGAAGACATGTAAAATTCTAATTTCTTTAGAGCCAATCCTTCTTTGGTTGCGGCTATGGCGGATGATAAACCATCTGAGAGGATAGTTTTCCAATCAAAGACAGTTCCCTTAAATGCCACATAATGGATTATGGGGGCCCATTGTATCCTATAAACGGTTCCGTCATCCATGCTGAAAATTCTGCTTAACATAAGGGTGATCATCTGAAAAGGAGCCCTCAGATTTTGAACTTCATATTCATCAATGTCTCTTTTCCTTAGCTTCTTTCCTGTGATTAACAAATTCTTAGCCATTTCAAGATTGTCCATCTACCCCAACCATTCATCATTCAGTGGCTGCTGAGAGCGTGGTAATTTGTAGGTTGCTGTAATGTAGGCTGGATGGAACGAGGCGAACGCCTCTCCTTTGCTATCATACAACACTCTTGTTTCCGGGTTTCTGTGCTCCAAGATCCATCCAATCACTTATGAGCAAGGAAAGAGCTCAGGGCGCGTGGAGGATTTGGATATACCAAAGCTTTTGATATTTTGATAGATGTGCTCTTCCTCCAAGAGTGCTCCTGGGATGTCTTGGTCTCTGAGCATATGATAAACATCTCCCCATTTGACTTCAGGAGGGACACCTGTGGTGGACTTGGTATCCTCGAACAAAGTTTCAACTCTTGGTTCTGCTGGTTCTGGATCAACCACCTTAGCTCTCTTTCTGCTACCCTTCGACATTTTGGATTAATCCTGTCAAGCAACTACGCATGAATAACATAAGATTGAAAAATAGTACAGAACATGGAGCAAAACGCAAGAATTTCAAAACATAGGATCAACATGATAATATGTAATAATGCCAAATGAAGACGAAAAGAGATTTTGTTTCAACAGAACTATACTTCTCCCATCCATGATAAGTAGTTTCAGGGGGGATGCTAACTGAGTTTTTTTTTTTGTTCTTTTTAGAAGGGACTAGGATCAGGATTTCCTTAGACGAAAGTGCGAGTGGCGTGATGGGTAAAAGCCGCCTAGGAAGGTTGAATCTCGTAGGTTCAAGGGACTAGGGGAAAGCTGAAAGGGTCTACGGCTAAAAGTTATATGCTTGGGAATGGCCAAAATAACAACACACGCAGAACGTCTACCGAACATGCAGCTTATACGGGGATATCGATACCGAGAAAGGTTTGACGCATTTAACAATAAAAACAGAATAGTGGTAGAACCACCTACCTGGCGAAAGATCATTGGTCTCACGGAGGTTGACTATGCTGCGAGTGAGCTGAGTTGGAGCAGTCTAACAGCTTCAAAATGACCTTCTCCGATACAAATTCTACCAATAAAAACAATACAAACTCCCGAAACCCTTATATAAGAGCTGACACATGCGTGCAATTACTAGGTTGGTGGAGTCCTTAAAACGACGTTAAAAGTACGTACGACGGGGTCACCTCAGCACATTTGGCATTTAAGCATAACTACCGAAATCGGAAGGAAAAGATGAACTCACTCGACATTGTGGCGAAGACTCGTAAGTTCCATCCACCGTTTCAGCGAAAGATGCTGAGTTTGTCCGCTATTGCGGTGAGAACTCGTAAGTTCCACCCGGTATTGAAAGGTTTTGCGACTTGACTAAAGCGTCAACCCATTGCGGCAAAAGATTGGGAGTCATTCCGATGTTGCGGCGGAACTTCATGAGTTCTTCCACCGTTGTGGGGAAACTTGCCAAGTTTTTCTGAAAAGAGGCTTCGCGCCTTAGCAAAAGAATAATGAGAACCTTCCACCGTTGCAGCGAGAATTCTTGAGTTTGTCCGCCATTGCGGGAGGACTCGCCGAGTTTACCCGAATTTTCGGATGGACTTAGTGATTTTGCCCGAAAAGCACAAGGTCAAAATACTTGATAAAAGAGGCGTCCGTTGCGGCCGAACTTCATGAGTTCTTCCGCTGTTGTGGGTGAAAAAAACGAGTTCTTCGGCCATTGCGGGTGAAAATCTTGAGTTTTGACTTAAAAGAAAAAGATCAATAAACTAAAAAAGAATGGTTTCTCTTAGAAAAAACTAAGTATAAAAGACCTTCTAGGGAAAGCTTGGCTCCTAAGTAACTTTATAAAAGAAGTAAAAGGAGGGGCCCCAATATCTACAAAATTTTTGGGGGGATGTTGTAGCAACAACAAGTTGGTATTTTGTTTTCCTTCATAAAATCTCAGTTTCTTCTTTCTCTTTCAAGAACACCCTTTTCCATGAGCTACTCTCTCCTAATTCGTTTTTTCATTTATGAATGAATGAATCAGGTGAGAGGGACAAGTCTTCCCTTACTCCTTTATTTTTTCCTTGATTTTAGGAATTTTTTACTACAAAGAAGGAGGTAATCTTGAGTGTAGGATATAATTACTTGAAGTAATTAAATCATTTCACTAGGTTCCTAATTTAATTGGCATAAACATTAAGGTAACGTAGGAATAGGATGATCACATGGAAGAAAGGAATGCATAGGATATGAAAAACACATGAGACATGTTTCACTCCCCATTGGACTCCCTTACCTTTCCCATATAGTGTACTCATATCCCCATATATGTTACTCCCTTAGTTAGCCTTGGAACAATTTTTTTAATTTCAAAATCATAATGTCTATATGCCTTTCAAAATCTCCATGGAAATTACCTCATGGTGTGGTTTAAAAGAAAATAATGAAATCATAATTTTCTTAATTGCAACATAAAAATTATTAAGTTAAAAGGGTTGAGACTAAGATATATTACAGTCTTCAATTCAAGTATCCAACCTCCAAGATGTGTGTCATATGGTCCCATGCTTTTAGGGT
Source organism: Larix kaempferi (assembly GCA_027924585.1). Lineage (NCBI taxonomy): Eukaryota > Viridiplantae > Streptophyta > Pinopsida > Pinales > Pinaceae > Larix > Larix kaempferi. The sequence continues at coordinate 8,818,502 of BSBM01000050.1, read as the reverse complement.
TGAGTTCCCTCCTCCAACTACCTAGCAATCATTGTCATAGGTAGGTACTTCTACTCAAGCATATGAATCCCCCTTTGTGTATGCATCCCTTAATCATTGTGTCACATAGGATAATAACCTCATATGTAAGTTCACTATGGCATCACTCTATTGAATGTTAAACATCCACTCACATTGAGCCATCCATATGTCCATCAAGAATCACCAAAGGATAAGGATAGCTACTCCCTCTTCATTTTGAAATTCTCCACTACTATGGGTTCCAAAATATCAATGAATTTTATGAAAATCGAGGAACATTACCCTATATTATGCTTTATAAGGAAGCCTGAAATCAATTCAGAACAAGGAAGACATAAAAAATAACATGTCAAAACAACATCCTTAAAGTAAGCATAGTGAGCCAAATTTTGGAACTATATCAAGAGTTGTTTAAGACATCCTGCAAATATAATCACATCTCCAAACAAGACCAAGAAAAGTGGCTCATATCTATCAAAATACATAAGAAAAAAATCTACATGCATCTCAACTGATATCCCAAAATAGTAAGCTCATAGTAAAAGTAAAATTAACCCATAAAAGCTTATCACAATGAACATGAGAATCCCTCCATGCACCTCAAAACCTCCATAAACTAAATCAATTACCTCAACAAGGTCACCTCCCTCACTATGATATAATATTGAAGTATGAGTAGTATCAAGTCCAAATCCCTCTTCATAGTTAATTACACAACCTTGTCACATAGACGCCTCACTACTCTCATTAGTGATAAGCTTTGAACCAATCACCAATTCCACAACCATATGTTTTGAAACTATATCCAAGTTTATATTTCACCACCTCATTCAATACCAAATTATCCTTTTCTCTACTAGGGTAAATACAAACCCATTGGTCCTTTGTTTTCCTAGGCTTTTTCCCAAATCCTAGCACTCCAAGATAAGAATACAAAGTAGAACTACATATGAACAATACAACATGAAGGATCAACTCTTTGAGATCAAGTACATAATACAATCTCTAGATAATACAAATGCACAGGTTGGCTTACCAAGAGTCATTAATTTAGGCTAGAATCACACTAGCTATCACACCTATGATCAATCTCTTAACACGTATAATTTGCAAACTATACAACCAATACTATCCCTAAAGGATAGAATTGGAAGCCCCCTCCAATCTATAATAATCATTAAAATTGAATAAGATTGTCATTCCTATAAACCCTTTAGTCACAACTCGACCAATCAAATCAACTAATAATTGTTAATCTATCACATAATGAATTAAACCCTATCGGGATCCAAAATTAAATAAAAAATCAAATGGTTAAGCATTCCTATCATACGCCTCATTCCACTCCAAAACTTGACATCCATTGTAACAAATCAACCACTTATCACAAGACTTTGTAGTCATCACACTTGCCAAAAATAAATAACACTAGCCATAATGAAGTAGATATTCCACCTATCATAGGTGAAGACACACTCACCACAACAACAACTAAGGTTTCAACCCATCAAAACCTTCACAAGTTTAAGTTCTCATCCTATGCATGCTAGTTCTCGCCACCCAACAATCTTTGCCAAATTCAACAACTATAATATTTGGCCTTTAAATCAGTACGAAGGAAATATTATCCAAACCAACTCTAATGCCATGTCAGAATCCCAAGAGAATCTTTAATTTAGGTCCTTTATATTTTTATATGATATCTTTCCTTAGTCCATAGTAGAATAATCTTACTTTTATACAAATTGAAATGAAATAAAATAAAATAAAAACTGCTCATATTATGCATATGTATGTATAACATAGTAGGATATCTACAAGCAAAGCTTAGAATAACATTATTTTTTATGAAACATAAAAACATATACCTTATTCCTGTGTTGCAAAATTTAAAATTGGATGCACCAAATGAATGACTTCTATGAAATGTTTCAAATACTAAGAAAGAAAACTCGTGTAAAAATGCATTTGACTCAAAATAGATACAACCTTGGAAATTCTAGTAAAGTTTACATGTAGCATGTAGGGTTATATATCAACAAAATATGTCATGAGAAATATGTCATGAGATTTCCTAATTGGTACTCTGAGTGTAATAATTTATGGGGTTCACCTGCTAATGAGAAGGTGAAAGTCCATTTCTTAAGCCTTTTTTTCATAATAATACACTCCAATATTATATTATGTTCATTTGTTACATATTTTAGAGGATGTTGTCATGTGCATAAATGCTAGAGAGAAATAACCATTGACAAATGATTTTCAAAAAGATTTATATTTTGTGGGTAGAGCTGTGATAAGAATATAAGAAATTATTATTAAAAAGGAAGGCCCATTTATTGATCAAACAACTCAATTTAGAGGTAATAGATGAAAATGTTGGTATTAACGATTGAACACTTATTAATCTATTATGAGTAGCTAATAAAAGGAAAGGACAATTCAAATATGATATCTCTATGAGTGTTATAAGTTTACAATGAATATATCCATGACTGTTTTGCATCTCCTCAACAAGGATAAACTATATATATCCATGACTTAATTGCTTTGTCACTATTGTATTATAATTTTCTTCATTTAGTTGTAGTTATAGAATTAAGCAAGGAAACTACAAGTTTTGATTGATTTAATCATTATAAGTTTGGGAAAGTAAAAAACACATATATCAATTTATTTATTATAAGTTTGGGAAGGAAAAAACACATATATTTGTATAAATTGTTTGAAATGAAATGACATAAGTGGAACACTTTGTTCAGAAAATTTTCTAGGAGAGTTTGTCAAATACAATCGGCTCCTCCTAGGAAACAATTTGATTCTACTCAACTGTTATAAATGTATGGTAGTGTAGGACCATATGATCTCTCACATGTGTAAATGATAGTAAAGGAGAATTTGTTTACAAAATTTGTTCTCCACATAACCATTTCGAAATATTTGTCATGGATTATCCTATTCTTAACCTTTTACAGGTTGAAGGCCAAGCAAGACGGAAAATCAGAAGGAGTTTCAATGAAGAAAATGGGAGAGAACATACAAAAATTAGAGGCAAAATTTAAAGTTCAAATAATGTTTTCCTATTCTCTCGATATAGAAAACAAACTAAAATATTTTACATGCTATGGAAATAGAATTACAATTTTATAATTCCTTGTGCTAGGTAAAGGAATATGAAGGACAACTTCCAAATGCGAGAAATGATCGACTAATTTTGGGAAAAAAAATGAAAAATCATATAAAAAAAAAAAAACTTAGAAATGATAGTAGTAGGTAGGAAAATGAATAACCACCTCTCATACGTTAATTTTGATAGGTGAGAATTGTCAATGAAACAAATGTATTGCTTAAGGACTTGGTCAACCTTTTATATTTTTGACTAAAACAAATGATCAATGTTAATGGAATGCATTAGAAAGACACAAAAAGGAAAGTTCTCAAGTTTGTTTTCCCTTAATAGATGACCCAATATCTGCATTCATTTTTCCATAAGTGAGAGTTGTCATATAAGGAGCTATTAAATGATCACATTTGGCACTTTTTAAAGGAGAACATGCTTAAGTATATTTTACATAGGATATTATTGAATATGATCAAGACTAAAAGGTTAAAATATATAATGTTATATTCATGATAAAATTGAAGAAGTTCATTTTTATTTTTATTTAAGAAAATAGAAAATCTAGAATTATGTTGACATAATAAATAAAATGTCAATATGTCGTAGTTGAATAAAACATGAGATAGAAAAAATTTTGGTTATGTTTTGAAAGTGGAAAAGTAAATATACCTCGTTATCCACTAAATTGCACTTAGTGTATTTCGAGTGAATCATTGAAGACTTGAACAATCAAATTGTTCATCATCATTGTTCTGAAGTCCATCAAGCCAAAGTTTTGGTCCTTTGTAAAATTTGCATGTCTAAACCTCCCATGGGGGAATTGTAATAAGTTGGTCAAAGCATGATTATTTTGTAAAAGGCTTGGCCTACCTTAGTGTTTTCCATCAAGGGGATACTCTAGAGTTTTTTTTCCTTAGGAATTATGCGTTGCACTTTAATGGCGTATAATTCATGAGTTTTTCACTCACACCTCCAAAGCTAGAGTATTATCCATGGTGGTCGAACCTATGGAGGTTATTAAAGTCTATGTGTCTATGTTTTTAAACATGCTAGCCATCAATAATAAGTCGTATGGAAATGCACTAGGTCCCCTAGGAGTTTGAGACAATTCTGGAAAAAATATATTTTTCCGTAAACTTAGGCCATTTTTTAATGGTTTAAATGGGAAAATTCAAATTGTAATAAAGACATGGTATGGAGGAGGAATTTGGAATGAGGATGCTTGTTTTCATGCTTAGAGATTCCTCTTTAACCTAGGACCCACTTTTCCTAGGTTTCGGGCGATTAAATTGTCACTTGTGGCATTTTTTCTTAAAAGCGCTACAAAATGGCATTTAAATGCTAAATGTGCTACAAATTGCACAAAAGGACAAAATTCAAAAATCCAAAAAATGATTTAAAAAATATGTGGAAAGGGTGGCATATGGTTTTAAATGAAGGGCGACCCACACTATTGGATAGAGCACATGTTAAAAACCAAAGTTAGGATAGCGAATGATTTCCAAAGTGAAGAAGTACGTTTTCTTTCACGTGGTGGGAAACTTGCTCATTCGTGAGCCTTACTCATTTGATTGGGGGCTATCCAAAGTGATAGGGGCACTCCTCTTGTGATGTGTCAACCACCTCATCACCTCACATCATTCCAAGTGAAGATTAAAGGCACATGTGATAATTCCAACTCAAAATATTTGTGAATCATGTCAAGTGAAGTGCGCCTTCCCTTAAGGTGGCATTTTCGTATTTCTTGGGCGTTAATCCCAAAGTATGGATGAGGTATCCTCCATTAGGTGGCTTCCCACTCATCCCCAATCTCTCAAATTAAGGGATCAATCAACTCTATTCATGGGATTTGGCTCCCTGTACACCATGATTCACCCTCATCTCCATGATTCGTGCTCTCCCTCTTGTAGCTTATAAAATCAAGGTAATGCTCCATTGTTTCTGGATGGATGCATTGAACCTTTGCTCGATTGTAAAGTGCTGCTATTTGAATATATTGTTTAAGACTTTGGAGGTGCATCATGTGCATCTTGTGTTGGAGTAGTTCTTATGAGGTGATAATGTTGCTTTCTATTGCATTCTTGCTTTCATTTTGTTGTAGATCTAGTTTACATGGTATATAAGTAAACATTTACAACTGATAACTTGTTTAGTTGTGCTTAGATATTAAGATATTTAGAAGTAACCGAAAATATTTGGCTATACTTAGGTTCTTTTGATTTCCTTTTATTCTAACACACTAGATCTCACAATTTATGTTGCAAGTCTTGTGTTTTTAGCTGTAGATCTGAAGCTACAAGGGGATTTGGAATTTGGTTTTTCTTCTTCTTCTTGGCAACCTATTTTCCTCTAACATATTTTGTTTACATATACCTCTCAAGAGCATTTGCAAGAAAAAGAGCTTGAGATCAAGATCTTCATCCGTCTCTATCACAACAAAACTCTCTCTCTTTGATTTTTTTTGTTACATGCTTAAGAAGTAGATCTAAAGTTGTTCATGCATAATATATTTCAGATCTGATTATCATTAAGCATTCTTAACAAGCCATATCTTAGCATCCTCAAAAAGCATTTCCATTTACTAGATCTAGACTTGAAAATTGTACTCGCACTTAAAATTTTAAATATTTTTCTAAGTACAAAATTTTTTCAAATTTTTTATTTGTTTATTCTTGTTTCCATCACATTATAACTTGATTTGCTTGCTGGTTTTTATTAGGTCCAAGCAATTACAGAAGGAAGCTCTGGTCGTTTTCTGCCAGAAAGTACCAAAAAAGACATGGACCTCCTTTCCGTAGTTTCTCATTTCTAGTTTATTGTAAGCCCTTAGATCCATGTAACATGGAATAGCGAGGCATTATTTTGAGTAATATTGTAAATATTTAAACGAGAGCAGTGGGATACCCAACACCCACACCCCATCCCCCCTGGGGGGATTTGTACTTGTGTAATTTTTGTGCATAAATTTTTCTAACAAACACAAACAATCACACACACACATTGAGATTGCAGGGTGTATATTTTAACCACTTTTTTACCTTCATTTCATTTTCATTACTGCAAGCGTAAAATTTAGAAATAACACAACCTTGTTGCCACGAAGTATGATCTCGCCACCACACAAACGATTTTCCAATTAGTGGTGGATGATCAGAAAGTGACACATAGGTTTGTGCTTCTTTGCTTTCCTTACAATTTTTGTACAATTGTTCTACAACTACAATTTTCAAATCAGAATAAACATTTGGTCCATTTATCGGAGTATGCTCTTTCCCCCTGTGGGAACTTTGCCTGGGCCTGTGGAAAATCAGAAGCGGTTGTAGCCACTCTAATAATTTTCCACATCTAAGCTAAACAACTCATTTAATAAAAGTAAATACCCATCCACATAGTGAAAATCTAGCACTTCGTAATTAATATTTGTGTGGGAAAATTTCTCATAGGAAGAGGGAAGAACTGGGAGGCGACCTCAAGGCATAGTTAGACTACATCATAGTTGGTGTAGTGTTGAACACTGCCTTAGAGACTCCATTCCAACCCACATGTTCTCGTGAGGAACCACCAAACTTTAATTTTCGGACATTCCTCCTTGTACCTCACGGTATCTTGAGAGTCCCCTTTTTTCCCTAATAAATTTCAAACCATAATAATCTAAAAGTAACCAAGAAGCATTGCAAAACATTTTCCCTTTCAACAACATTATTTATCTTTTATATTGACTCCATAAGGCATTGGTTTATTATACATTATTTATTTTCTTAATACCATATCACTACTGTGCTTTTCTGTTGGCAATCATTTCAATTTTGCTGGTGAAAACATTCTATAAATTTCTTTTTCAAGTCATCTTGGAACAACTTTTAATCAATACATTAAAACTCCTTAAAACAACATCTTTAACCATTTCACCAGGAAAAGCTAAAAACCTTAGAAAATTTCCATAGGGACTACCCCCTTGACTTCGTTAGGAGTTTGGGTTAAACGAACGAGTCAATATCAGGTGACAGCCTTGACTCGAGACTTTCCTCCAAAGATACACCGAGCAGTAGCATATATTTATGCTACGTTAACCAAGTGCGCAATCTGACAACGGCACACCTTACAAACAAACTTATTAAAATGATTGAAAATATTTCTCATAGTAAATCGTCTATTATGGTAAAAATTTACATATTACCAAAATAATTCAATGAGGCTAAAACTTGCAATTAGTGTCAATAATAATATATATTCCTAAATCATATAAAGAAAGTCAATAAAGGTGAGTAACAAACAAATATCATAAAATATATACTTGAGAGCACGAGGAATGAACAAACTAAAGAAAAATGAAAAATTATATTCTTGGCCAATAACAAGCCCCCAAAACTAAACAAACTCATATTTGAAAACAATTGTTGATTTGATTTAGAAACAAAAAAGGAAATGTGGATAAAGTATAGGCACATGATTAATTTATACAATGAGCCATGTAAATTTACCTTAGAAATTCAACTAAATTCGGAAAATGTATAAATAATATATAATATATCAAAAGTATGGAGTAAGGAAATAAAAAATAGTTACGTCTAGTTGGACAACTACTTTTCTCTAGGATTTGTCCCTCTACTTCAACACAACACATAAATCTTAACCTTAAGTCAAGATTAACTCCATAGTTCTCAAGATTAACACTGGTTAGAAAATAATCAAAGGAATCACAATAACTTAGAAGCATTATTTAATGCACCAAGTGTAAGCATGGGAAGCACTTGGGAAATTCTTTAGATAAGAAATATAAAGGAACATATTAACATTGAACAACTATTACTCTTATGATTTTTTTAAAGAGGATCCACATAGTATTTCTTCTAATGCAAAAATTAGATTATATGATCCTTCCTTGTTATCATCTAACCACTGTCTTGATATTTTTTTTTGTCTTCTTTGATATACTATAAACTTATATGTCACTAGAACAAGGCCTTATATAAAACTATATAGAACTTTTGGTTTCTCTAAAAGAAAGATATTCTCCTATTTCATAGAAAAATAAATATTTTTTAATTGTCATGTTGTACTTACAATAGGTTTGTTACTTTCCTGAGATAAATAAACAAACCTTATGGATATTTTCAAATCCCTTAATTATTTTTCACCTCACCTATGATAGCCATTCCCAACCTAGATGCTATGAAACTAGTTTGTTATGTATGGTCGCATACAAGAAAAAATATATTGTTTTTAAGGGTTAGTTTCAAATGTCCTACATAGAGACCAAATGGAAGGATACAAACAAAATAAATAATGAAGCATCTAATATTCTGATACAAGATGCACCTTCAAAAGAACAACCATTTCACATAGCAAAGACATTTTTAATGTCGCACATGCCACACACTATTATTTTTGTGTGGTGGTTGTAATACTTTAAATTTTATTTTATATATACATTAAATAATCATGGATTGGAACACCCTTAGGACCTAGATCCTATTGCATAGTTAGTATATGAAAAGTGTAAGTATAATACAACATAAAATATACCTCAAGATAGATATTCATTTCTTATAGAGTACATGATGGCTAAGAGTCTCAAGCCACAATAAACATCTCAATATGGTTTAAAATGAATATATACAAACTTAATGGCATTCAAAGTTCATTTTCTTGGTATTGTATAAGCATCACTAAGGAATATCTAGTAACAAGATGAAATTGCATGCAAAAACCTCCATTATTAGATGGATCAATGGTGGGGAATTGTTGGTGTACATGCATTAATTTTTCCTTATTTCTAGGGACAATAGAACTCTTACTAGAGTTCATCCCATGTTTTAGGGATAAGGGTGCACCTAATTAAGTTTCTCCCTATTTTAGGGTTTAGTTCACTTCGGTTGGAAATTCTAGGACCCTTTAACCATAGATTTTTATGCATGGCCTAATTATCTATATAATAAGGCCTCACTTGGTTATTCTAGGTTAGATAGCTCTAGATTGTTCATGCACAGCCTAGTTAACTATCTCACAGGGGCACACTTGGTTGTTCTCGGCTATTTACCTCTAGAATGCTCATGCATAGCCTAGTTAAATACCTCTAAGGGTCACACATGGCTATTTAAACACTAGATTGGTAATGTACGGCCAAGATAACTAACTCACAAGGGTGCATTTAGTTGTTCATGGATATTTCTCTTGGTTTTAATAGCTCTTATGCTTGTGCATGTAATTAATCCTATCTTGGTACCTATATATGAATGTTTGCATCTCATTGATGAAGCATTCATTCAAGTACTCTATTTGAGCATTCAATTGGTTAAAAAAGATTACATTGTTTGGATCTTTACTTGAATTATTTTCTCTTATATGGATCACTAACTATTTACTTCTCCATTTAGCTTCTAGATCCATTGGTTCAAAACCTCACATGGTATTAGAGCCATGGTGAATCTAAGGGAGTAGTAGTATACATGTTGTAGGTTTTAAAAAATGGAGGACAACCCTATTCTACAAAATTTAAACAGTTTATGGAACCTATACAAATAGTTTTAAAGGTTCTACCATAGTTTGTTGGAATATTTTTTTGTTATCTTTGGTTTTTTGTAGAATTTGATTTCTCATTTTGGTTTGGGAGATATTGTCAATTGAAGATCTATAGGTTTTGACATAAGAATACCACGCATATATTGAGTTTTCAACTGTGTTTTCTTCCTCCTTGGTATATTAAAAAATGAATTTCATATAGTGATGTAAATTCCTATTCATTATCTCAAATGGGTCTTCAACATAAATTGAATTTGCTTCTTGGTTTGGGAGATATTGTTGATTGAATCTCTATAGGTATTTAACACAAGAAGGCCACACACACATTGATTTTTGATACAAATTTTCACACTCCTTAGGATATTATATAAAAAGATCCCTATACCAATAGAAAAATCTCTTCAACATCCCAAATGGGTCTCTGATAGAATTTGATTTCATCACTTATAGTAATATTTATGAACAAATTTGTAGGTGGACACAAATTGGAGCATCCAATAATCTTCTACATGCCCACTATATTGGGAAAATGACTGTAGAAGGATATGACTTGCAATAATGTGGTGATACAACGGAATTAATTTTTTAGTTATGATGGATCTAATCTTGGCTTGTCTTCTAACCCATTCAACTATCATGGGTGGAGAATGAAGATGTTCAAATTTCTAAAGAGAAAACAAATGTTTAAAATAAAAATGGGAATCAATATTGAGCCAACGCTAATTGCGTAGAAGCCAAAAATGGCTTGACGGGTGTGACAAATCCCATGGTTTAATGTGTCTCCCAATATTCTTTTTACCTCAAATATGCTAAATCACCCAATCAAATATAGACCACATTGGAACGATTGTTTGGTATGCATGATGATCTAAGAGGACACCATTGGGAGAATAAGTTCACTAGCTTGAACCCATGAAGTATTGAAACCATCTAGGACTTCCTAACCATGCTGAAAAAGACTGATAAAGGTGACCTTGATTCCTTTATTATTGGCATTGCTGATGAAGAAAATGATTTCTTTGTTGATGACACTTCTACAAAAGAGGACTTTGCTTCCTTTGATGCATAAATTTATAGTGCTACAGATCCAACAAGTCTAAATTCTACTTATACAAATCCTATAGACTTGAATTTTGTTTCTATAGATTCATTCTCCATCACTTCAGATGATGATGAAGAGGAATACACTAAAAATGTTTCTATGGATATGACAATAGGACCACCTTGTATATGTCAAATGTTGTATGCAATAGGTCACATGGTTGGAAATCGTTCTTAACTTAGAGGACACATCCACAGGTTGAAGCATCTCTACTTGTATTTATTGCAATTGATATAGATATACAGTGCCTTGATGAGGCCATTGGACTTCTTTAGTGATATGTGACATCAAGTAGCAACTTGTGTTCATGGTATCCACAAATTCTAATTAGGTATATGATGCTACATATCACCATTCCACATCAAAACACTCACTAGAGCACTTTATTGATTTTCCATCACTAGATCATGCTTCATTGGCTTGTCATTAGTTCAAGAACTTGGAGTTTTTCAATCAACCAAATTGTGTATTAGAGTAGGCTTCCTAGTCTAGTCAACACTATCCTCTTATGAGGAGGGGGTTCCACTAGGTTTTCCCTCTCTTCTCACTTTTGAGGGAAAATGTTTGTACTTGCGTACCTTATAAGGCTACATATTGTTGACTGGATATTTTGTGCATCATACTCACCTAAGTTAGGCTCAATCGGGCGGTGTTGGTGTACATTCACTATTTTTTACTTATTTATAGGGATAAGAGTGCTCTTACTAGAGTTCCTCCCCTTTTCTAGCGATAAGGGTGCACCTACTTGAGTTGCTCCCTATTTTAGGTTTTAATGCACTTTGGTTAGCAGTTCTAGAGGGAATTAACCCTAGTTGTATATGCATGGCCTAGTTAATTTCCTAATAAGGATTCACTTGGCTATTCTAGGCTAGTTAATTGTAAATTGTTCATGCATTACCTAGTCAACTACCTCACAAGGACACACTTGTCTATTTTGGTCTAGTTATGTCTAGAGTTCTCATCCATAACCTATTTAACTACTTCAAAAAGGTGCACTTGGTTATTCTAGTATAGTTAAACACTATATTTCTCATGCATGGCCAAGATAACAACCTCACAAGACTTAGTTATTCAGGGAGATTTCTCTTGAGCTTTCACTAGCTCTTATGTGTGTAAATGCAATTAAACCTAGATTGGTTACCTATATATGAAGGATTGCATATAATTGGTGAAACAATCACTCATTTAATTAGTTAATGAAGATTACATCGTTTGGATCTTTACTTAATTATTTTCTCTTCTATTGTATTTATAACTATTTGTTTCTCCATTTAGCTTCTAGGTCCATTGGTTCAAAATCACACATGAATAAGAAGAATGTTGGGGATAAGATTTGTCTACATTTGTTGAGAAGGACATCATTTGTATTATAGATCCAATGTTAGGATTTTAAGTGGATTTCACCCAAAATGTTTTTGATGATTCAAGTGCATGTTTTTTGGTGAAATCCCATGAAAGGAGAAATAAATTCATTAAAACATGCGAAATCAATCAACCATTAATTATATCAACTATAAAAACATAAATATGACTCATTGGGAAACTAGACATGCCTAATAGTATGGATTGAGAGGTATAATAACTCTGCAAACCTAGAAGTGTTTTGATACAAGATAGAACCCATGTAAACTTAGCTACATAAAAAAACTGAATATATCACAAGGTTTTAGCCCAATAATGATGATATTATAAACGAGGTCTAGTTTTTTCTTCACTATTGTTGTTCCCACAACAACTCTCACATGATTTTTTCCCTAAGAAACAAAATCATGGTAGCCCTTATACTTAACTTTTTATCTAAATAAGTATGGATTGAAAATTTCAAATACTTTTCCAAAACAATGCATCTTTGATGACTACAATGAGATTCTCCTTAATACACTTTATGTGAATGGCGATGAACAAGAGCCAATGCCATCAGAGTCTCTGTATCGGTGTATTGTCGAATGCATCAAATTTTGAACACCAATGGAATTCCCCAATGGTCAGCCTCCTATATCAGCATCTGATTTTAATCAACATGTAACCAACCTCGATGAGATCCTACGATAAATTATAGGATCTATATTGGATCATATTTTTGAATACCAACTTCCATATTCGATAAAGATCCATCGACGATTGAACCTCTTTCATCAATTCCTAGGTTCAAACAAATAAAATGTTTCCCTATGTGCATGCACCAATGCTTTACACTGCAGAATAGGATTGGAGATTTCCTGTAGTGCACTTTGTAATCTTGTAGATGATACATATCCAATGCTTTCATTGCATCCCTTTTCAATCGGTGTGACAAAAGAAACAATCATTTACCTTCTTCGATACCTACCAATGATCCACACCTATGAATTAACATCATGGTACTCTATGAGAAAATATCATCGGTTGATGGATGTACCTTTTTGACATAATGAAAAGCCAAAATTACTACTGACCTAGTTGCTAATTGCAAGAATTTTCTCATCATTGCACCATTAATGAGTACGATTGGTTTGTTTGAAATAAATTCAAAAAGGTCCTAGTGAATTCAACTGAAATATTTCTTCCACCCTTGTAAATAATCACAATAAATGGATCACATGAATAGATGGATTGGTCATAAAAAATAAGTAATCATGATTCCATTAATGTTATTAAGTTCAAAAGAATTTATACAAATTTGAATGAGTTTAGTCCATTTCTACTATCATTAGTGATCAGATAGTGTGTAGTTATTTTGATATTTTTTCTCTACTAACTCGCTCTGTTCACTATTGAATTGAGAGATGTCGAGAGAACTAGAGTGCAAAAGGTTTTCTCAAAAGGAAGTGGAAGAAGTCTCTCCACTAGTTCTGATTGAGGGAATGTTATTATCAGACATGAGCTCTATGAACGGGTTTGAAGGAGATCTATCCTGGTATGAAATATACCAAAATTTCACCATGGGAGATTATACTTTAGATGATGATGATTTATATGTCTATGATAACATACAAAAGAGAAGCATATTTTCCAGTGTAGCTAGACATGCCGTAATGCCATACAATTATGTTGCGAAGTGGATAAATTACTACATAGAACTAAGGATTAGTACAATGATTGATGAAGGGGGAAATATAATCACCCCTCTCTTAGCATAACCTTTCCAATAGATGTTTATACTGAAGGACCTTGAAGTACAGTTAAACGAACCTTTATTGGAAAAGTTCCTCAAGGAAAATGTGAATCTCGTGAATCTTGTCAAAGATTGGTCGAGGGTGGAGAATTGAGGGTTCACTGAGAATTCTAACAAGAGGTACGCTATACAGTATATTAGACGACCATATAGACTGATAATGGCGATGATTTGTAGCCTATATGGTGAAGAACATTCAATGCTCTTCAAGTTATATTGGGTGCCTCTAGTTCATCATGTAGTGGATATGGGACAAATTTTAATTGGGTCAATACTATGTCAATCAATCTCCTTGATTTTTGTGTTCTTCAAAAGAGGTACTCAAGACCAAAAACCTTAGATTTTACATGACCACTTATCTTTTAGACATTGTTTGTTCTCTGCATTCCTTCCCATTCATGAACTAGAACAGGAAAGTTGATTCTGTTCCAATACATGTTTATTGTCGGGACTTGTGGATTTCCAACTAGAGACTCCATTTCTATGATATTTGAAATCCTTTCTTTATTCCTTTATATTTTCTGATTTTGAAGAAGCTATCATCAAGGATGATAGATCAAGCCATTGTTACCCTACCACATCTAGGTTATTGGTATACTTTAGAGTACTTCACCTACATTTTGTTTTTTTGGAATGTCAATCTCTCTGCATTTGTTACCAACATATGTTCCTGATATGCTTTTTATAAGGGACATGACTTATCAGGTTGTCATAAAAGGAATTGAAGCTCAATTATCCAAGCTTATGAATAAGAGAGCTTGTCCTAGATTCCCCATTAGTGTTGGTATATATACATTAGCTAATTCCACACATTCCTGAAATAAGGCTAATGATTTGGAGGACTTAAAACTCAGTTGTACAATGCAGATAAAACATGAACCTAGGAAATTCATTGAAGACCATTTCAAATCAGTAGTATTAAACCCTATCTACAAGCATGAGGAAAACCCCGAGGAGATCCTTTTTCAAGGATCCGTTAATTTTAATGAATTTATTGGTAAGGTTTTTGATGTGGCACGGATTGGAACTACACAAGAAATAAATGACATTCTAGGATACCGTTAAGGATGATAGGAAGGTAGGTTCTGAGGCCAAGAAAGCACATGAACAGTAGAAAAATGAAGCAGATAATATAAGAAGAGAAGAAGCAGTTAGAATATTTTTTTTGAAGAAGAGAGGATACACATCAACGAGCTGAACAATTATCCAAGGAAGAAACAACGAAAAAAGAAACAGAAGACAAGGCTCACTAGGAATCCTTGAAGCAAGAAGAGATGAGCAAGGAATAAGCTTATTTGAAAGAATTATAGGAAGTAGAAGAAGTTCAGAAGAAGAATCAAGAGGAAGTAACTCAAAAGGTTGTTGAAGAAGACATGATGAAAAAGGAAAAAGTTCAAGCTGAAATTATTCAACAACAATTACTACAAAAGAAATTGTAGAGAGAAAACGAATCCTTCTTAGCTGTGATAGAAAAGAAAACAGAGGAAGATGAAGCTAAGAGAGCAATAGATGAGGAGAAAAAGAAAAAGGAGGATGCCAATGTTGATGTACTAATAATACAACTTCTCCAGGAACAACTACAAAAATAGCAAGAGGCCCTGGATGCTGAGGAACATAAGAGAAAATAAGAGGAGTAAGAGAAGAAAATAAATGAAGAGACAGAGAAGTCCAATCAACTAGCCTTACTCATGTCTCTGATAAACCGGGCCTAAAATTCATCTATCAATAATATCATTAGATTCTTCCCAATCTATGGATATTGATAACACATTCGTCTAGTGAATGTGAATGATTCACCTCTTTGATCGGGGTTTTAGTGAATGTGAAAGTTTCTTCCACTATGATATAATTAATTTGATAGAAAAATATAAGGAGCAAGTGGAACAATAAAGGGAACACACAAATCAATTGAAACAACAACTTGCTAATATTGAACACTCGTCTTATAGGGAGCAATAACAATTGAAGGTGGAGCACAATAATGACATTGATCTTTTAAAAGAAGAACATCAAAAGAGCTTGGATGAAATGAAGATGGCTAAATAATATGCAATTAAGATTTAAATCCAACTATATCAAAAGAAAAATTTCCTACCTATTAGTATTTTAAAGAAGAAGCAATCAAAGTCAATAAAAAATGAAAAAAAAACAGAAAAATTTATTTATACAACTCGAAGAATTGCAACAACATTATGAGAGTATAACTACGTTAACAAATGAAGCTGAATTGTTTGAAGATGAATCAAACTAGATGACTCAGATTCACTTTGATGAACTACTTTGGTGGCAACATTAATATAAATAGGCTCCGGAGAACCTATCCAAATTAGAAAATAAAGAAATAGACATAATAAAGGCTTGGAAGAATGCTCAAGAAACTAGTTAGGCTAGGACAAATGAAACTATTAAAAGTGTCATTAGAGGAAATTTGAATGAAAAATGGTCCTCCCAACCCTAATTCAAATTCCATGTCGTCATGTATTAGCCAATCAAAATGCTTAAAAATTCAAATGAGGTGCATATAAAAAAAATGGAGGGAAAAAACAAAAAGTACTTTTTTGGATCATATTTTCAAGTTATCTCTTTGTAGATTTACTCAAATTTCAAGCGGGAGCACTCTTGGGATGATGAATTAAACTATGCATCCAACGAGTACCCAAATTTCATACTTTTAACATCATCTACATCACGAAAAATTGAAAATACATGAATACACGTTTTCTCTCTCACTGGAAACATGTTTTTTTATATGTATTTTCAATTTTTGATGATGTGGATGTTTTCAAAAGTATGCAAGTTGGATACTCATTGGATGCTGAATTTAATTCCGCATCCAATGAGTGCTCCCGCTTGAAATTTGAGCAAACCTACAAGAAGATAAGTTGAAAATATGATCCAAAAAAGTAGTTTTTTACTCTCTCTACGATTATTTTTTTATTTTCCTTATGAATTACTTAGGAGGACCATTTTTCAATCCAAATTTCCTCTAATGCAAGCAAGCCTGTACTACATTGTGGAGTTCTGTTGATAGTGCAGTGGACAAGTTTAACATGCCAACTCTTGATAAATTGAACAATGAAGAGAATGTTTGAACAATGATTTCTACTATAGAACAAGATACAGATCATAACAAAGAGGTGTTAAATCATATCACTAAAGTGGATTAGGAATTGCTTAGTAATTACATATATCGACCCAAATAACTAGTTGTATGGATATATTTCTTAGTAGATAAAATTAGGATTGAGCTTGATAAAGAAATTGAGCCAAAGGTGCTCAATGTTGAATTTCAATTTGAGAAGTTACGAGATGAATGCATAGCAAAGATTACTGATTGGCATGCTCAATGGGAGAAGTTTTGAGAAGGAACTAGTTAATTTCATTTGTTAGCTTATTTTCATTTTTGTAAATTATATTAAGACAAGAAAATTATTATTTTTGAACAATTATTTTAAGTTGCCCCCATCTTTGGGATATAAAAGAAATATTTTTTGAAGCCAAAAGGGGGGATGGTGGTGGGAAACCCTTAGACCTTTCATTTTGTATGCTATTGCAAGAATGGATTGAGAAGAATGTCTAATGTAGTTTTATGGAAGTGATTATAATACTATAATTTTTTGGATTCTTCTTTGAATTTCCAAGTGATATTTTTGAAAGTTATGCTTTCATATTAATTAGATCTAGAATTATTTCTTTATTTTTTAGTATGAATGCATTACTTAGTCTTTCAGAAATTTATGTATAAGTTACAAATTTATGTATAAGTTACAGGAACATATATGCTTATTTTCAACAATTTCTTGTTGGATTGTATCATGTGTTTTTATATGTGTATGTTGAATATTGGGAATTATTTTCTAAATATGAGATATGTATCTAAAACCTGTGACTTATTGCCATTCCTAAACGAAAAACAATGTGTAGACGATATAGACAAAAATATTATTCAAGCAACTATTTACTTTGATATGCTTTTAACATATTGATGTTTTAACTTATTGTTGGAATTAAGGAATTGTTTCCATTATTTTAATAGTAGTATTTTTTATTATGTCCATTCTATTAGTTAAGAGTTTTCTCCCAATTGAGATAGTTTTAGTATGTATTCCATTTTCTATTTTAGAGTAATTTTAGTTGTTAGTTTGGTTTAATATTGCAGATCGGGTTTACCCTTAAGCGTGTCACTTGCAACCTGAGCCCTTTGTTGTACCTACAAAACCTGCAGTCCCCATTTTTTCTATTCGGCCACTGTTTTTGGCAGCCATTTTTCGCGCCATAAACCATTGTTTTTCACCCAACAGTCTCATTCTGGAATGTAGCTGTTCATCCCTAACCCATGGCCTATAGCTCGGCTCCTTAGCTTGCAGCTGTGACCTGCGATGCAGGATCACGGCCTCTTCACAAGGCCCCAACTGCATCATTTGATCTCTCTGTTGCGGCCCTGATCGCCGAAACCTGTCCCATTCCCACAGCCCAGATCGCATCATTTGTCCTCTGTCCCATGACCCCCACCGCAGAACTTTTCCCACTCTCCGCGGCCCTACTTTCCAAACCCGTCCCCCCAACCGCACCCATCTTGCGGCCTCCCGTGGCCCCGTTCGCAGCCCTAAATTCCCTCTCACGGCCCCGTTCGCAGTCCTTGCTTCCCTACTCATGGCCTTGTTCGCAGGCCTAGCTCCCCTACCTGCGATTTTGTCCGCGTCTCTTCGCCCCCCAACCATGGATCCCACCGCATGACCAGTCCCCATTCCCATGGCCCAGATCACAGAACCTAGAGCCGACCACGCGGTGCAGACCACAACATCCAACCCATTAGCCACATCCCAGGCCATACGAACCGACACGAAATCCAAGCCCCAGGCCACACGTTTCAACTAGACAGCCGAGCCCTAGACCATCAGTTTTGGCCAAAAAACCGCGCTCAGTTTTCTAAGTTTTTAACCCATTTTTAACCATATGTTTTTTTATTTTTTCTGCACCTTAACAGCCCCCTGTTTTACCTGCAGCCCAAGTTACTCAGTGAGTTTTAATGTTATTTTATTCATTGTACCACTTTGCATATTTTCAGCATTTACATTGAAAAGAAAGTTTTAGCATTTATAGTTAAATTTTAGCATTTGCAGTTAAATTTCAGCATTTACATTTTTTACATAGTTGTCCAAGTGTGGCATTTTGTTGGGTACATCATCTCACTTACACACACTCTGTTACCTTAATTCAAGTGAGCCATAAAATTTTCTTAACTAAACCAACCTTCTAATCCCACTTGGGGAACACAAAAGAACATTGTAGTTAGGTAGGACAGGGGGGATAGGCATCCAAATAACACCCCTCGGTCATTTACACTTGAGACATAGAAGTTGTCCATTAGGGTACCGAAATCCCCTATTACTTGTTGGTATGGTTATACACAATTTTTTCGGAAAGGCCTCTCCCTTAGGAGGGCAAGTTGTGAGACTGGTTCCGGAGGACTACGTGGAATAACACACTCCACCTAGTTCCAAAGGACACCTACTCGTTTTCCTCATTGCATTCCCATATTTGGGGTGTAGTGACCAAAGGACTGACATGGCAAACGATTTTTCTGGACGTACCATGAACGGGGTAGCCTAGTTGCCATTCTCTAGGATTCTTTTACCCGGAGTCCCTCTCGGTAGGGGGATATCCTTAGCCATTTGGTTCTGCTTTTTCGTATTGTCTTACTTGGATTTCATCACCTTGCAGAGGATACGTCTGGTTTGAGCCAGCATACCTTTTAGTTAGGCATTTGCATGCTCCCTTACCTCCCCCTGGTTTAGCGAGTACACCATCTTTTCTTTTTTAGGAGCTGTTTGCTTGTTGGTATTCTGACCACTTTTTCTTGTCACTCCGCTTATTGTAGCATAGCTGTTACAGTGAGTGTTTTGAGCTTGTTGTTAGACCGAGTGCCATATTTCTTGCGCTCCCCTTCTACACACTTGGCTGCATTAGGGTTTTTGAGCTTTTCACTTGCCACAACCCACTAGTTTTACTATCTGTTTGTCACCATTGAGTCCCTGAGACATTCTCGACGCCAACGGGGCGAGCCCTCACAATATAGTTTACTTGACACCACTCGTCACAAGCGTAGAACCTTGTCACCAGACTTCGACGCCCCCCATTTCACATTTGATTTTGAGTCAGAACCAGAAAACCCTATATGCACAGCCCCGTCTAGCCCCATGGATGGTATGAATCCCAACCTGTTCCTTAGAGGGACTGTTGATGGAGGGAACACCACCGCTCCAGCCACCATGATAACACCTATCATGGGTATGCCCACGATAGGACCCATTGTTGGCTTGGTTTTGCAACCAAGCTTAGTGCAATGGGCACCTGCTAACTAGTAGCAGCAGTTTCAATATTAAGCAAAAACAATAAACTAAATCTAAATCTAAAACTAAACTAAACTAGCATGTGCATATAAAATAAACTTTTGAATTAAAAAATAAGAACAACAAATAGAAAAAATAACTTTGTATTGAAAATGGGGGCAAGCAAGTGCTTGCAATAGTAATACCTCCAAGTGATGAAGGTGGTTGAGTAGCTCCAAGGCTGAGCAGCTCCAAACTCCAAAGGGTCCCTTCTCCAAGGTTGCTACAATGGCCAAAAGCTCAAGGGAGATTTTGGCAGCATGAGGATAGGAAGATGGATGGATGTAAAGTGAGGAGCCCCTACCACCGTTTTATAGGTTTTGGTGGTGGGGAATACCATTGTGGTTTTGAGGAAACCAATGGTATTGACCAACATGGTTTAGGTACCTTTTCCCTCCTTTTTCCTTTTTTGAATATTTTGAATATTTTTATTCCCTTTTTAATATTTTGGGAAGTTTGGACCATTTTTGAGGGTTTTTTTATGCTTTTTTAGGAAAAATACTCATTTTGAGTGGAAAAAGGGGTGTATTAAGGTCTTTTGGTGACCTTTTGTTGGCTTTAGAGGCTCAAATGGTGGAAAAGTGGACAAATGGGTCATGTGAATAAGGAAATGAGCTAGTGAGCACTTTTTAGGTGTTAACAGATTGCCCCGTGATGTGTGAGGGCAGGAGCTCATCGTATGGCCGATAGACATCATATTTCTTTTGTCTTTTTTTCTGGGGTTTGGGGAGGAGAAGAGATCGATTGGAGACTGGATCCATGGCCCTTGGAAGCTGCAAAAATAAACAATATTACATGGCCTCAATATGAATGAGGAATAATCTCTGATAATGGATGAGGCGGGCATACCCATGCTCGTATCAAGACATATATAAATAATTAGTCCCAAGAAGGGGGACCTGAGAAAATACATAAAAAATCTGCTGGTACATCATAATGGTCCAGAGGGGACATCATTTTGGGATGTACTTATGATCATAACATGACTAATCTCAATAACTGATACACTGGAATAACTGATGAACTGCTGAAACTGAAGGTGTCCAGCATCTGTAGGGACTCAATGACTGTGAGCCATCTTTGGCAAGTATATGTAACTGTATACTGGAGGGAGTATAAAACTGGGGTACATCTGAATACTGTCGCCATGCGCAACCCGGATATCTATAGGAAAAGTGTAACTGGTTGTATCCATAGGTAGACTCTCAAATGTTGAGGAATCAGATGGTATCCGGGGTCTTCGACAAATAACTGAACGGACCAATGCCCTGTGTGAGTCTCAACGATGCGATGAAGGTGTTGAAGTCGAGCATGTGAGAAACAACCATTTGGAGAGGCACTGAGGACTCTTCTCGAAATGATTCGTAGGCACTCATCATAAATGGTGATGAGTCCAAGACACAGGGACCTCTAGGTCTATCCTCTGGAATAAATTTGGTTGTCGTCGACAGAGGGAGACCAGTAACTAACAAGGCAATGATGTTTCCTTGATAGGAGCGCGAGGTGTAGAACTGAAGTGTGGTAGTACTGATGGTAGGATTGACATACTTGTGGGGATGGGAAGTATCTGGGGTCATATAGTGGGTAGACTCAAACTTCCTTTGTTCAGAGCATGATGACATGGTTGACCTAGCAGCGTAGGGAACTGACCTGTAGGTGTGGGGATCATAGCTTTTAAGGATTGAAGGGTATATCTTGACTCTGGGGGGGGTCAAGCTGATGGGTGCTGTCGAGGGGTTCTCAGGGTGGCATACTACAGAATACTCTAAACAAAGGCGACCAAAATGGGGAAGCTGCTATATGAGTAGACGTGATCTGTTGTGGCACCGAGAAGCACAATTGGGTCCTTCTTAGTAGTTTTAATGAGCTCCAAGAAGAGATAAAAGTGTGCTCTGAAATGGTACTGTCCTGTGGATTTTGTGAGCCCAGGACTGTTCGTACTCATTGGTGCTTTCATTTTTAAGGAGTCTGAAAACGATAAGAAGACTTTGCAGTGGTTATGACTACTGTCCTGTTGGTTTTACGAGCCCAGGATGGTGATTGCTCGTGGTCACTTTCATGTTTAGAGAGTCTGAAAGCGGTAAGGGGACTCCATTGGTGATCTTTTTCGTAAGTTAGTCTCCAAGGCCCGAAAAAGCATAAAATGATGCAAATGGAGAACTCTTCTAGCCGATGTGACTAGAGTATTCCTTTTTCGTAATTAGTCTACAAGGTCCAAAAAAGGGGTAAACTTATACCAGGTAGACGCCCTTTCAGATACGTTTAGCAAGCATGAAAGGAAGCAAGGTTGCTCGACGATCTTTTCATTGTTTTAGGAGTCAGAAAAGAGCTTAACAGAAACTCCCTAAGTGCCTTTCTCGTAAAAGGGATTGCTCGGCCCGAAAAAGGGATAAAATTATACCGAACAACAAGGGATTGATGGGAGCGAGAAAAGGTCTCAAGCATCATCATGAGTGCGGAAAACGGGATCCGGTGACATAAAGATCATCAAAAGGGGGCTACGGCCAATGTGGCACGCAAATCGAGGTGATGAGAGGGGATGGGAAAAATGGTTGAAAAATCTAGAGGTGAGAGTGAGAAATGATCTCAAGCATCATCACGAGCGTGGAAAACTAAATCTGGTGATATAAGGCTCATAAAAAATGGACGACGGCCGATGTGGCACGCAAACCGAGGCGACGAGGGGGCATGGTAAAAAATGCCCAAAAAATCTGGGCGTGAGAGCGAGAAATGATCTCAAGCATCATCACGAGCGCGGAAAACTGAATCCGGTGAGATAAGACTTGTCGAAAACGGACGACGGTCGATGTGGCACGCAAACGGAGGCGACGAGGGTGTCCAAAAAATGGTCAAAAAATGGACCTGATGAAAACAGGAACAGGAAAGAACTATCATGAAGTTCTCGCTGTGCTGATTCCAACGGTACCAACGGTTTGAGAAACGGACGTCGTATGACACCAGAATGGTTGTTTGAAAAATGGTGGAATTTCTATAAATAGGGCATGGGGCCCATATGACGTGTCATTGTTACGTGCGAGTTTGGCAGAGCAGTGAGAGCTCTTTCTTGATTTTCGGGAGATTTGACCGTTGGTTTTCGATTCCGCGAGTTTCAGGTAACCCTATTTGCCTTAGCCTTTTCAATTATGTCTTTTTTGTTTAGCGGTGGGCCCCCGAAGGCCGTGAAATTGCATGTTGGCCTTCCAACGTGGAATATCGCGGGTTTCGGGTCTTTTGCCGCGATGGACATCGCGGGTTCCAACCTGACAGTCGCGATGTTCATCGCGACTGTCAGGTTGGAACCCGCGATGTCCATCGCGAGTATGGGGGAGACAGTCGCGATGTTCATTGGACCGTCTGGCTCGTACCCGCGATGTTCATCGCGGGTTCTGTTATGGAAGCCGCGATGATCATCGCGGGTTTTGATGGAAAACTCGCGATGGCACTTTTGGAAAATAAATTTCTGGTGCTAAAAATTTCTTCTGTTTTTTGGCAGGATGTTGAGGAGACCATTGACTTCATGGTGAGAGCGGGAGATAGACGAGGATCTGATGGAGAGGATTCGGACTGATCAGGGGGTCCGGCAGACCCTGGTGGTGAGTGGACTCTTGAAGTTCGCTAAGATTCCACCAATGCGTTCAGTAAGACCGTTACTGAACAAGTTGGTGAGATGGTGGGTACCTGCAGAGGGTGCTTTTGTTGTTGGAGGTGAGAGGTTGGAGATCACCCTCACATATGTTTATTTTCTTACTGGGTTGCCTCGCTTAGGGGAGGTGGGGGATCTTCTGCCAAGGATCCCGGCAGGTGTTGACATGGAGGATCTCCTAGAGACTTTCTGTGTCCCTGGGTCTATTTTACAGAACAACGGGCTGAGTCTGAGATCTCTGTGAGAGTGGGACATGAGGGCTGTCAGGGCATGTGTTCTACAGGTGCTGGGTTCCGCGGTACCACATCGTTTGTCAGGGGGACAAACGATGATGGTGGATTCTGTGTTGAGGGGGACCTATTATGCTTGGGGTCAGATGTTTCTAGCAGGTGTCCGGAAAGATCTGGACAAGGCCAGTCGGGAGGGGGGAGAGTTCTGTTATGCCTCCTTTCTGTGTTGTTTTTTCTTTGAGCGGGTACCGACTTTGCGACCACGGGTGCCCATTCGTGATGGTTTGTTGAGTGAGCCGCGCATGGTGCGGTGGGGGCAGATGATGCCTCGTGGAGGTGGTGGTATCCGGGGGTTCTTCTCGCAGGAGATGTATGAGCGGTGGGAGCAGATGCCCCTGGTGATTGAGGACTATCCATATGCTGGTATGGATTATTGAGGAGATCCTGAGATGCCGCAAGCCCAGGGACAGGCCTGGGGTTTAGATGGTACATTTTGTTCTCTACTATATCATGTGTTTGTAGATTTATTGGCTATGATTATAGTTAGATATGTATATGATGGTTTACTTGCATTGTGCAGATATTGGTCCTGTACCACCGGCTAACTATGTGGTTCGCAGGGGACGGGCGATGGTGGTTGCCCCCCCTCGCGCAGTGGTACCGCCTCCACCTGGTCAAGGATTTGGGGCTCGTGGCCGAGGGGTTGGCCCTCGAGATGATGCTGTCGATGGTGTCCGAGAGACACTAGGTATGATTGTAGCAGGATTCTCAAGGGATGGGTGGAGAGATCTGGATCGGGACATCGTCGAGCGATGTTTCGAGGCACCTCGTGAGTGGTGCTCGATGTTGTTGAGAGCGGCAGTGATGGTGGCCGAGTTGAGGGATAGGGATTGACAGGATCAGGCAGGGCCGACGGAGGGCAGGATTCATTTACGGGATGATCCAGTGGGGCTAGCGGAGAGGCGAGTCCGGGATCGGCATGATCCGACGAGACCATCGGAGGAGGCGCCAGAGGAGCCTAGGGACCGTGATGACTAGATGATATGTACTTGCCCCCAAATGCTGATGAGCATATGGGGAAGCACCTTTTTGTACGGCTGATGTAGTTTTTGTATATTGGGTGCTGAGGGCACCTCTGACATGTATTGACTTATACGGTGATGTATATATATATATGTATATATTTGATGTTGGTATATAGTCGTGTATGCACATGGATGCACTTGTTGTCTTTTCGTTCGCCCGTGGAGGCATGTTTGATTTTCTGTATGCCCGTGGAGGCACATGTTATGCACGTGGATGCAAAATTTTGATTTTTTGTTTATGCCCGTGGAGGCACATGTTATGCACGTGGATGCAAAATTTTGATTTTTTGTTTATGCCCGTGGAGGCACATGTTATGCATGTGGATGCACATTTTGTTTTGGTATATGCCCGTGGAGGCACATGTTATGCACGTGGATGCATTATTTGTTTATGGTATGATGTGATTAGTGTGCCAGTCTAGAATGTTGTTGGCCATATGGTCCGCTACACTATTGAGGTTCCTTGGGACGTGTGTAAATGAAATTGATTCAAACTGTCTAACCATTTGTTTAGTGCGCAGGAATTTTCTGAAAAGACAGGGATTGCGTACGTGGTAATCATTATTGAGCTGGGAAACAAGGAGTTGTGAGTCCAGGAAAACGTTAAGGTGACGTATGCTCAATTGGAGAGCTGCGGCCAAGAGACCGGTCACGGCGTCGTATTCAGCTTGGTTGTTGGTGGCAGCACCTAAACACACTCCGTCGATGTGGATCAACTCATGTGAAGGGGAATATATTACCCAAGCTGTGGAGGCCAGATTGGGGGACCAATGGCTCGCACCATCAGCGAAACCGACGTAGCAGAGTGGAACATGTGTATGAACAGGATCAGTGGAAGGGGCTGACCGGACAGAAGGGTATCCAGTGGAGATCGTATAAATGGCGGGGTCAAGGCCAGGCATTTCGGTATCTGACCAAGTAAAGACATTAGTGAATTCTTGGAACAGTTTTTTGTATTCTCCAATTTCATGCTCACTGTGGGAGGCTCCTAACGTAATGGTATGAAGGGCACCAGGTGGGTCAGAGATGTCGATGTGGATGACGGGAGAAATATTGGCCATGTTATTTTCCTGAGAGGCATTAGGAGCAGTAGGAGCCTCGAGAATCTCTTCATCATTGCGGAAGCTGTGAGTGGTCAAGTCAGTTGATGAGGTTTGGGTAGTCGAAGAGATCATATAAATGGTGTTAATCTCTCCGGATGAGGATGATACGGGAGGGTAGATTTCCTCAATGAGGGGAGGAGATATTTCTAAGTCGACGTTATTCAATTCGTACAACGCTGCTCTGTAATCTGGGATATCAGGACAGTGATGTGAGTAGTGACCGTAAACACCGCACATGGCACAAGGGTGGTTGGTGCGCAGTGATTTATCACGAGGCTTGGGGTTTGGGTCAAGTTTGACAATCGAGATGTTGGGGTCATCGTCAAGCATTTGCATGTGTTCCTGTAATGCGGGTAATTATGGACACTGATGAGTTGGATGGCCTAACTCATCACACAACGAGCATTTGGGAGGAGCACGGAACACGGGGGGAGGTTTAACTGCTTTGGGTGGGGGTACCGCAGTGTATGGTTGTGGGCCTCTGCCACCAGTGGGCCTGATGAGAGGAGGGGGATTCGTAGATGATGAAGGAGTAGTGATACCGGGAGGCGGTTGGGTAGAAGTGACAATGGGTTGCACCGGTTGCAGGATGACATTTGGTGTCGACGGGGGAATGGGAGGCGAAATATACCACACGGGTAATCCCAATGTTAACCCAGGGAGACTAAGGGTAGCCATAACCGGAGCGCTTACTACACCGGAGGGAGGAAATAGAAAGGGGATTGTGTGGATGGGTGTAACACCAATGTGACTAGGGACCAATGGTGGTTTAGGTAACAAGGATGGTTGATTGTTGGTTGTTTGTGTATTGTGGGAGAGAGTACAGAGGTCAGCGACGTGGGTCTCTGGTGACGGTGGTGGAACGGATTGGAATGTAGAAGTCATCGGCGCCTCGGAGTAAAGTCCGGGTCCCACTGAGGAAACGAACGAGGTAGTTTCACCACAAACAGGTTGTTCAACCATGGGGAGAACATTTTCAAGTGTGGTGGGGGCATTGGGATCATAATAGGTAAGTTGGTCGACCTTGACCACGTGTCCCTCATGGGGGAACATCATGGTACGGAAAACGGATGAGACGACCACCCGCATGGCATACATGTAGCTGCGACCAAGTAAGAGGTTATAATCGAGTTGGGCATTGATGACCTCAATGTCAATGAGCACGGTTTTACCCGCCAGCTGGATGGAGACATTAGCTAAGAGACCTTGGGGTTGAGCCGAACAGCCGTCATAGGCTCGCAACGCAGTGGTGGACTGCTAGAGAGTAGGAGATCCCAACTTCTGCCAAACGAATGTGGACATAACGCATGTAGAGGCCCCTTCATCGATAATGCACCGATGGATGACAAGATTCCGAACGGAAACGGAAACTTGGAATGCTAAAGTGGAAGGCAAGCGAGGTTCGGACTAGTCTGAATCGAATGCCATCAATTGTGAATCATTGGGGTCAATAGCACCAATGGCAGAGAGAAGAGTCTTGCACTATGAAGGACAGTTTTTTAAGACTTCTAATGCAGACATGGCTGCAGGAGACTGGGCTAAGTCATCTACAATGTTGTAATTCGACGCAGCGCGAGCATTGGGATTATTGTTGATGCGACGAAGTGGGAAGCGAGGTGCTTTAGAAGCGCCATCGAGTGTATCCGGGGGTATACGTAACGTCTGATCTGTGGGATGAACGTTAGTGTTCTTGTCGGCGGGAGGGTCTTCAGGGGTGGAGCCATATTGGTTCCGGCAGGTTTGGAGGTTGGCATCTGCGGATGACATCATCAACAAGTGGTGGGTATCTGAATCAAACATGGGTTGATCAGGAGCGGCATAAGTGATTTGTTGTGGTGGCGCATTGCCCTGAGGGGGAGATAACGGTTGAGTGTTCACTACGCCTTGGGTTGGAAAGGGGTTTTGCAGCACCAAAGGTTGATGTTGAGGTGGTGGAGGGTTGGGTGGCGGCTGAGGAGCCGCTTGTCCTTGACGATGGGCATCGTCAGTCCAGAGTTGCCGAGCTCGCTCCAAATGTGGGCAAGCATGTGTGTAATGGCCATAGACCCCGCAAATAGAACAAGGATGGTTTGTTCTGAGGTTATTGTTTTTGGGCTGCCTGGGGTTACGATCCAAATTCTGGTTGGGAGGAGCAGCATTGTTATTATGCGAAGGATTGGGAGGTGGAGGACCTTGATGTTGTTGTTGGTTGTTACCGCGGTTACGTCCTCTTCCACGGTTCTGTTGCCCACCCTGGTTGCGCTGGTTTTTTTGGTGCTGGGGCTGGTTGTGTTTTGTGTACACTTGCCCTTGAGTAGTGGGATGATTTTGGTTTACCACAGGTGCGGGAGCAGGTTGCGGTGCATAATAAGCTGGCGGGGTTGGAGGTGGTCCAGTTACCTGCTCGGGTCGTTGGTAACCTTGATCTATTGGAGGTGTTGGGCTAGCTGTCACAGCTTGTTGTGGGTAATACATTGGTTGAGGTGTAGCTGGGGGTGTGTATGCGGGTGGTGCATGAGCAAAGCACAGAGTTGGACACGAGGGTCCGTGGGTATGGTGGTGATCTGCCATGGGAGCATATGAATTGGTTGCTCCAGTTTGAGATGTAGCCCGTGAAAGGTCGGGGCCATGGCTAGGATGTGCAATGGAAAAGGGTTGGGGATGCAGGGTAATACGACCAATGATGCCATCTACAGCATGGGATGCCCCCGACGCATCGTGTTGGAATGAATTGCCCTGAGGGGCATCCGGTATAATGGTATACAGATAACCCGACTGGGCGTAAATGAGTTCAAATTGTCAGGCTTTGAGGATGGCCTCTTCTTTAGACCGGGGTCGTTCGGATGCCACATCCTTGGCAATGAGAGGGAGGAGGGATTTTAGAAACCAATCTAAGAAGATACGGTCGTCTAACTTGATTTTGTAGAGGCTTCGGCATCGACGCCACTCATGAATGTGGTCAGTGATGTGGGTGGCTGTGTTTTGTCTGCAAGACAGTAGGATCTCGACTCCCGCATCATAGCGGACAGGTAACTGAAAGAACTGCAAGAAGGTCGAGGAAAGGGAGGTAAAGGTGGCATGGGTCCCATGGGGCTTCTCGATATACCACTTAGCTGCAGAGCCAATGAAGGTGCGCTGTAACAAACGGAGGTGGACAGAGTCGTCCACTATGGAGTTGGAGGAACACCATAGATGGAAGGACATAATATCATTCTGGGGGTCCTCACCTACCTTGCCCTCAAACTTAGGGATGTCAGAGGGGAGTTTGGTGGGCATGTGAGGCCACGCAGGGTCGTGTTTGATAGGATCATTGGTTAACCTGGCTAAGTTTGGTAAGTTCAGACTCACCATGTAATTTAAACTAGCAGAGGGCTGTGGCGTAGTGACTGGGACATGACTAGTCATGGTGGTATGATGTAGTGGTCCAGTAGCCCCTAAGAGTATGCTAGGTATTGAAGGTATGTGTCCTCCAACAGCTGTGGTCTGGTATGGACCAGCGTTTCCAAGTGTAACATGGGTTACACCGGGGTTAGGAATAGTAGTGGTGATTCCTGGAATCTGGGTTGTGGTAATCAGAGGGGGTGTTACCCCTATGTTGGGCATACCCATAATAGGAGGTAGTCCTGTGTTGGGCATTCCTAAAGGTGGAGTGTCCGCCATATTAGGCATACCTAGGGGGGTGGTGGTTGCCATGGATGGCACCGCAGTAAAATGGTTTGTGGATGTGTCTCCTATGGTACTGGTAAACAGTGGGTCGAATGGTGTTCCAGCCATAAGGTTGGTTGGGAATAACGCAGTAGGGTTTTCGGATTCTGCCTCAGAATCAGATGTGAAGTGAGGCGTGTCAGAATCGGATGACTGTCTGTTTGACCGATGATGTGTTGAGTCAAGGGATAAGGCTCGATATCGGTGACGTGGAGAGCCAAGTAGACTGAACTCTGGGGGTTCACCCTGAAGACGACGAGAGCGTCTAAAATTCTCAATGGTGAGAAATAAGTTTTTTGTGAAAAAATTGATTAGTGTAAGGTGGTAATGTATAAAAAACTCGAAACCCTAATGCAACCAAGGGTGCAAAAAGGGGAGTGAAAATAAAGGCTCTCAGGCCAAAAAAAATCAACCTCAAAAGGCACTTATTATAGCAGCTGTGCTATAATAAGTGGAGGGATTCAAAAAATGGTCAGAGTACCAACAGGAAAACAACTTCTAGAAAAAAGAGGTGCTACTAGACCAAAGGTGGATTGTATCATGCAAACACCTAACTAAAAGTATTGTGAATCAACAAACGATATTCTTTGCAAGGTGATGAAATCCAAGTCAGAACATATTGAATGTTGAATCAACGACTAGATATCCCCCTACTGGGAGGGACACCGGGTAATCAATCCTAAAGAATGGCAACTAGGATACTCCGTTCATGACATGTCCAGAAAAGGTAAATCTGCCGTTTGGTCCTTTTACCGCAATACCCCCATACAGGGATATCCTGAGAACTGCGAATGGTAGCCTTTGGTTACTGAATGGATTTCAGTATTCCACTCAGGCTTCCAGAACCATCCTTGCGACTTCAACCCTCCTAGGGGAGAGGCCTTCCGATAAACTCGTTATGACCATGCCAAAAAATACTAGGAGATTTTGGTTCCCTAATGGACAATAGCTATGTCTCAAATGTAATAACTGAGGGGTGTTATTGGAACACCTATCCCCTCAATACTACCTAGCTACAAAGTTCTTTTAAGTGCTCCCCAAGTGGGGTTAAAAGTTGGTTGAAATTAGGGTAAATTTTAAGGCTCAGTTTAAATTATGTGTTTGAGTGGGTGCACGTGTGGTATTTTAAACTGAAATTGAAAAAGTAAATGCTTTGCAGAAAATATTCAAAAAACAAAGGATCTTTTGAAATAGGAAAGCAAATAATATGACTTTTTCAAGAAATAAATGGATTTCTTTTTCAAAAATTGCTATGGGCAAAATATGAAGGAAGTAAACAGTAAATTTTTTTAATCTAGATAAAATACAAAATAAATCCTTCTTTCAATTTCTGAAAATTTTTAAAAAGACTTTTTAAATGAGCATTCTAAATAGTAAAATATTTCTAGCTGTAAAAAGTGCAAGAATTTTAATACTGTAAAATGTGCTAGTTGGGCAGAAAACACAGCAAAAAATTAATTTTTTAACGGATTGGCCGAATGGAAAAAATTGGCATTGCAGGTTTTGACAGAACAACCGTGATGGACCGCGCGAGTTTCAGTCGCACAGTCGCGATGGGCAGCGCGGGTTTCAGCCGCGAAGCCGCGATGTGCAACGCGGGATTTCGTCACACAGTCGCGATGTGCAGCACGGAAAATGTCCACGAAGCTGTGATGTGAAGCGCGCTAATTGGCCACGAAGCCGCAGTGAACCGCGCGGAAAAGAGCCGCACAGTCGCGATGAGCCGCGCGACTGTTAGGCAAAAAGCCGTGAGGCGAAATCCGTACGCAGACGGCGAAAAACGAACCCGAAAATGACGATTTCGGGCTATTAATGGCAATAAAAAGGGGCAAAATCCAGAGCAACAATAGATCTGTTTTCTAGGATGGCAGATCTATGATTTAAACTGACTAAAATGAACAAAAATTAAGATCTAAAGCAAAAAATAAAATTTTGAGATTTAAAGATTCAAGCCAGCGGAGTCGCCAAAAACTGTTGGCTCGGTTTTGCAACCAAGCTTAGTGCAATGGGCACCTGCTAACTAGTAGCAACAGTTTCAATATTAAGCAAAAACAATAAACTAAATCTAAATCTAAAACTAAACTAAACTAGCATGTGCATATCATAATAAACTTTTGAATTAAAAAATAAGAACAAGAAATAGAAAAAATAACTTTGTATTGAAAATGGGGGCAAGCAAGTGCTTGCAATAGTAATACCTCCAAGTGATGAAGGTGGTTGAGTAGCTCCAAGGGTGAGTAGCTCCAAACTCCAAAGGGTCCCTTCTCCAAGGTTGCTACAATGGCCAAAAGCTCAAGGGAGATTTTGGCACCATGAGGATAGGAAGATGGATGGATGTAAAGTGAGGAGCCCCTACCACCTTTTTATAGGTTTTGGTGGCGGGGAATACCATTGTGGTTTTGAGGAAACCAATGGTATTGACTAACATGGTTTAGGTACGTTTTCCCTCCCTTTTCCTTTTTTGAATATTTTGAATATTTTTATTCCCTTTTTAATATTTTGGGAATTTTGGACCCTTTTTGAGGGTTTTTTTATGCTTTTTTAGGAAAAATACTCATTTTGAGTGGAAAAAGGGGTGTATTAAGGTCTTTTGGTGACCTTTTGTTGGCTTTAGAGGCTCAAATGGTGGAAAAGTGGACAAATGGGTCATGTGAATAAGGAAATGAGCTAGTGAGCACTTTTTAGGTGTTAACACCCACACCTACCATCCCTGTAATCACTCAAATCCCAACGACTACTAGACTTAGTACCGCCCCGTCAGTGACTCATAGTACACTTGGAGGCGCATGCCCTTCCCACACGATCCCCACACCTCTATTTGGGGGTCCCAACATCCCTGTTATGGCTCATATTTCCACTGCACATATTGGGGGTACAGGTCCTTCTTACACAGTACCCCCACTCATGGCTGGCGGCCCCACGACCGCCATCATGACTTATACCACTGCTCCTTCCATTGGGGGAACTGGCCCCACCATAAGTACTACTGCTAGAGCGTATGCCCCCACGATCATGTCACATCCTTCTTCTAGTTTTCCATTCATGGCTAGCTACAACCTTCCTGACCTGGCCAAATTGACCAACGACCCCATCCGACATGATCCCATGTGGCCTCATATGCTTACTAAACTCCCATCGGAGATCCCCAAGTTTGAGGGCAAGGCAGGTGAGGATCCCCAGAATCACATTATGTCTTTCCATTATGGTGTTCCTCCAACTCCATAGTGGATGTCTCCATCCGCCTTCGGCTATTACAATGGACCCTTACTGGCCTTGTAGCTAAGTGGTACATCGAGCAACCTCATGGGACCCACTCCACCTTTACATCCCTTGCCTCAACCTTTCTGCAGTTGTTTCAGTTAACCGTCTGTTACGACACAAGAGTAGAGATCCTACTATCTTGCAGACAGAACACGGCCACCCACATCACTGATCACATTCATGAGTGGCATAAACATGAAAGCTTGTGCAAGATTAAGTTAGATGACTGTATCTTCCTAGATTGGTTTCTGAAATTTCTCCTTCTAGTTATTCCAAGGATGTGGCATCTGAACGACCCCAGTATGAAGAAGAATCTATTCTGAAATCCCAGCAATTTGATCTCATCTACGCCCAGTCTGGCTACTTATATACCATTTTACCCGACACTCCCTACGGCGATGCCTCTCGTAACGACGCGCCGGGGGCATCCCATGCCGCCAATGGCATCATTGGACATGTTGCATCACACAACCAACCCTTTACCGTCACACACAATAATATTTTCCCCGACCTTTCGCGAGCCACATCCCACTCCGGAGCTACAAATTCGTATGCTCCCATGACACACACCCACCACACCCATGGACCCTCATGTCCACCACAGTGTTATGGCCACGCATCTACAACCTACATCCTGCTAGTCGCACCTACTACATATTACCATCAGCAGGACGCACAAGCCCCTGTTCACTCTCAAGCCCCATCGGTTTATTACCCACCACAGGCAACACCTGTAGCAACCCAAACCCTAGTCGCTCAGTCTCATCAACATCAGGCAGCACCAGCACCTATCCCACCTCAAGCCTCTCCCTCTTATTATCCACCACAACCTGCTCCAACACCTACGCAACCTCATAATCCCCCTACCCCCCAAGGGCAAGTGTATGCACAAAAAACCCCGCAACAGAACCAGAATACCCAACGCAATCAACAAGGCCAACGAAACCATAGGAGAGGACGCAACTGCGGAAACAACAAACCTCAGGACCAAGGCGGCCAACCACCCAATCCTCCAAACAATAACAACGTTTCTCCCACCAACCAAAACCCTGATCGACAACTGAAACAAGGTAAGAACCCCAATTTATGAACAAACCACCCTTGTTCCATATGCGGGGTATACGACCATTATACACACACTTGCCCCCATTTGGAACGCGCACTCCAACTTTGGACTGATGACACCCAATTTCAGGGGCACCCGGCACAGCCGACGCCACCTAACCCCCCACCACCTCAAAGACAACCTATGGTACTGCAGAATCCTTTATCCATGCAAGGAGTGGTGAACACTCAACCCAATGGCTCCCCCTTAAGGAACCACAACACCACAACAACAAATTACTTATGCTGCACCTACTCATCAACACATGGACTCAGGTACTCACCACCTGTTAATGATGTCATCGACAGATGTCAACCTCCAAACACGCCAAAACCAATATGGCTCCACCTTTGAGGCCATTCTAGCTGATAAAGCCAGCAACTCTCTCCCCACTAATCAGTCGTTACACATACCTACTAAGACGGGGGCCCCAAATCCCCTCGTTTCCCACTTCGTCAAATCAATAATAATCCAAATGCTCGCGCCTCTTCTAATTATAACATTGTGGATGACTTAGCCGAATCTTGTGTTTCTATGTCAGCCCTAGAGGTTCTAAAGAACTGTCCTGCCCAATGCAAGACTCAGTTATCCGCCATTGGCACGATTGACCCTTCTGACTCACGAATGATGGAATTCGACCTGGACCAATACGAACCACGCATTCCTTCCATATTAGCATTTCAAGTCTCTATATCCATTTGGAATCTTCTGATCCATCGATGCATCATTGATGAAGGTTCCTCCACATGCGTTATGTCAACTTTCGTCTGGTAGAAACTCAGATTTCCTACACTACAGCCATCCACCACCGCATTACGAGCTTATGATGGCCACTCAACCCAACTGCAAGGCCTTTTGGACAATGTTACAATCCATTTAGCAAGAAAAATAATCCTTATCGACATAGAAGTCATCAATGCCCAGCTCGATTATAACCTCTTACTTGGATGCACTTACATGTATGCCATTAAGGCTGTCACTTCATCATTCTTTCGCATCATGATGTTCCCCCACAAGGGACGTGTGGTCAAGATCGATCAAATTACGTACTACGATCCCAATGCCCCCGCCGCACCCGAAAACGTTCTCCCCATGATTGAACAACTCGTTCACAATGCACATACATCCTTGGTCTCCACAATCGGGCCTGGGATATACTCCGATACATCCATGACTTCCACATTTCAATCCATTCCTCCACCTTTGCGGTCAGCCAAGATATCTGATTTGTGCACCCTCTCACAAAATACACATACACCCACCCAACAACTCCCTTTACTGCCGCAACCACCATTAGTGCCTAGTCATGTCGGAGCCACACCTATCCACACTATCTCGTTCTTATTCCATCCTTCGGGAACAGTCAGCACCCCAGTAATGGCTACTTTAAATCTTCCTGGGTTAACATTAGGAATACCTGTGTGGTACCTACCCGCCCCAACTCCTCCCCTGACACCAAAAGTCATTTTACAACCAGTTCAACCTATTACTATGACGAACCACCCACCTCCAGGGGTGGCAACTGTATCCACATCGGGTAGTGCACAACCTCCACCCTGCCACATTGGGGGCAAGGGTCCACAAACTTACACTACACCATCTACACCAAAGCTAGCAAAGAATCCTCCTCCATTCCATGCTCCCCTCAAATTCTCTTTGTGTGATGATTTGGGCCATGCTACCCATCAATGTCCGCAACTACCAGCACTTCAGGAACACATGCAAACATTAGATGATGATCCCAACATCCCGGTCGTCAAACTTGACCCTAATCCTAAGCCCCGTGATAAATCGCTCTGTACCAATCACCCTTGCGTGATATGCGGTATTTATGGCCATTACTCGCATCACTGCCCTGATCTCCCAGAATACCAATTGGCTCTCTATGAACTAACTCATTCCAATCTAGAAATATATGCCCCTACCATTGAGGAAATTCATCCCCCAACATATTCCTCCTCAAAAGAGATTACATATTCCGTCACCATGCCTCCCATTATCTTCTCCTAGGCGATGTCCTATATCGATATGGTGTTGACACCATCTTACGACGTTTCCTCACACGAGACAAAGTAGAACAAGTTCTCAATGACTGTCATAGCAGATCCTACGGTGGGCATTTCTCTCGAATGGCCACTCCCCAAAAGGTGATCCGCACAGGGTACTTTTGGCCGACACTATTTACTGACTGTATCATAGCTGTCAAATATTGCCGCTACCATTGGTCCATTTTGGCAAATGGGCCATTGACTTCATGGAATGCAATCCTCCCTCCGCAAGTGGCCATAAGTACATCATTGTGGTTGTCGACTACTTCACCAAATGGGCCGAATCCATGCCTACCTTCAACTGCAAAGCTGACACTGCAACCTGCTTCTTTTTTAACCATGTCATCACTCGTTTTGGAGTCCCTAAGCAACTCATCTCCGACCATGGCTCACATTTTGAAGATGCTATCTGGCAAGAGTTGTTGACTCTCCTCAAATTCAAACATCAATATTCCTCCGCCTACAACCCCCAAGGGAATGGCCGAGTCGAGGCCATTAACAAAATCTTGAAGACAATCCTTCAACGCACCATTGACTGACATACATCCAATTGGAATCATATGCGTTTTTCCGCACTATGAGATTACCGTACATCCACTAAGACCGCCACCAGTTTTACCCCTTTTCATTTGGTTCACGGTGTTGAATCTGTGCTCCCCATAGAGTTTCAGATCCCATCATTGCACATCGCTATTGAGCTCCTTCCAAACACATCACCACTCGAACAATGCTTAATTTTGTTAGAGCAAGCCGACGAAGACCGCCGCGTAGCCCTTCAAACCATTGAGGCCATGAAAAACCGCTCCAAAGTTGGTTACAATAAACATGTCCACCCGCATGCCTTCTGTGAAGGAGACCTTGTACTCGTTTATGACCAAGCCCACGATAAAATGGGTAAATGAAAGTTTTAATCCATGTGGCAAGGCCCATACATTGTACACACCTGCCTTGCACATGGGGCATACATTCTGACCGATTCAGAAGGAAACCCCCTGCGCAACCCCTGTAATGGGTTGTACCTTAAATGATTTTACCCTTAGCACTTTTTGGACACAACAGTCCATGTTGGACAGTTTTGATTCTTTTTTTGCTTTCATCATCCAGGACCTTACGCTTTGCTTCCCTGCATGACCACATATGGATCTTGTTCACTTTACTATGTTGGCTTCGCTGATGGTGCAAGTTGATGGTATCCAAATCTTGCCTCCACAGCTTGGGTACTATATTCCCCCTCACATGAGTTGTTTCATATCAATGGAGTATGCGTAGGTGTTGCTACAAATAACCAGGTTGAGTGCGATGCTGTGACTAGTCTCCTGACTGCTACCCTCCAGATAGGTATAAGTCACCTTCATGTGTTCCTAGACTCCCAGCTTCTTGTCTCCCAACTCAACAACTATTACCAGGTATGCGATCCTTGCCTCTTTAGAAATTTCCTGTGCACTAAACAAATGATCAGACAATTTGAATCCATTACATTCACTCATGTCCCAAGAAATAAAAAAAGTGTGGCAGATTAAATGGCTAACAACATTCTAGACTGGCACATCAGCCAAACCATGTAGGACATTAACCATCTTTATCACATCATATAAGCATCTAAAAACCATAGAAACAACAAAAATAATCCATCATCATATTGCATCCACGTGCATATAAACAACATAAATATTGCATCCACGTGCAACAAAATAAAAGCAACACCAATATGTGCATCCACATGCATACGAGACTCTATCATCAAAAAATGCATCCATGTGCATGTATATATACCATATTGTCATAAAAAGTCATGAGTTCCCTTAGCACCCAACTATACAAAAAATACATCGAGGAGCCCCAATGGCATCCTCTCCATATGATATCAGCCGTATATACAAAAAACATCCCCATATGCTCATCAGCATTAGGGGAAGCCCACGAACTGTATAATCAGAATCCCCCGCTCGATCCGCATCCTCGTCATCACCTGTAGCCTCTGCCTCTGCTTCTAACTCATCCTCCCCCTGCTCCTCCTCCAGCTCCTCTGGATCCTCATCATCAAAATCAGGAGCATCCAACCGGTCCTGAGCCCTCCTCTATACCACCAATACAACAACCCGCCTCAGGATAGATCTCCACTCTCGTGGAGCATCGTAACAAACATCCAGCAACTCCGGGTCTAAATACCGCCAACTCTTGTCCTCCACCTCGACCAGTAACCGATCAAAGCTGGCCCATAAGGCCTCTAGTGTAACATCATCATCACATCTCTAGACCTCCCCTCGATCGGGTGGGCCTTCCATCACTATGCGACCCCTGTCGTCCCGACGCCCCTATGGTGGCTGTGGTCCCACATCTGCAAAAACCAACACCAGAAAGGTCAACATCATCAAACATCTCTAGCTATCATCATAGATTTTCAAGCAAAAATACAACATGATATTATCAAAAGAAACTAAAATGCATACGTACCATCTGGCCCTCAGACCTGGCCAGGAGGCCGCGACATCTTAGGATCCCCCTGGTAGTCCATAGCTCGGTATGGGTAGTCATCGAACAAAATAGGCATCTATAGCCACTGCCTAAACAACTCTACCGTAAAATATCAGCCAACGATCCCACCACCATTGCGGCACATCATATCCCCCACCGCACCATCCACGGCTCCGTCAATCCTCCATCTCGGATCAGCACCCGAGGCCGTAGCGTAGGAATCCGCTCAAAAAAGAACCATATCATAAATCCCCTTCGATCTGCCTTACCTTACTCAGCTCCTACTGAACACATGCAAGGAACATCTGACCCCATGCATAGTAGGTCCTAGATAACACCCGCTCAATCAACATCATTTGTCCTCCTGACACTCGGTGGGGCGTTTGCGATCCCAACACACGCACCACACATGCCGTGATCGCTCGGGTCTCTAGAGCCTGCCAATCACACACCAGCAATGCATTTTTATGCACATAGGACCCCGAAAAATAATGCCTCTCTAGCATATCCTCCATGTCCCCATCCCCCGACCTCCGAGGCTGAGTATCCACCATCCTACCCAAACAGGGCAATCCAGTCAAGAAGTACACATCCGCTAGAGTGAGATGTAGTCTCTCACCTTGGACCATGAATGCCTCAACGTTTGGGTCCCAAAACCCGACAAGCCTGTTCAGCAACAGAGATGCTGAATGCATAAGGGGCACCTGTGAAAACTTCAGCAGCCCACAGAGTGCCAAAGTCCCCTGCACACGACGATCCCGCCGGATGATAGTCATCAAGTCCTCCGGCATCTCACGCTCCATGTCGCCTTTGGCATCCTTCCAACCACACAATGAAATCTCATCATAACCACATCAAATACTCCATTGATCCCCTCCGGATCAGTGCACCGACCAAATGGAACCTCGACACACATTCCAAGGCATTTAGACCCCACATGTGCACTTTGGAGCATTCTTTTCTCCTCAAAATGCGCGCTTCTAGAGCGCACCTATGGGGCCCACAGTCATGCTCCAAAGCATGGTTGTGGGAGCCACAATCGTGTTCCGAGAACGCGGCTATGGGAGCCACTGTTGCGTTTCGAGAATGCGACTGTGGAAGCCACAATCACACTCCAAGAACGCGGCTGTGAGATCCACTACCACGATCTGGAGCGTGCAACTCACCTCCGAACCCGCAATATACCATCGTGGTCACCTAGTGTGATCGGTACACCTTCCCCGAGGACCGTCACCCCCGAAAATAGAATAATATTAAAGTCAAGGGCCTAGAGGATTACCTGTACCTCGCGAAACGAAGATCCACCGGTTAGTTCTCTCGCAAATGCTAAATATCCTCTGGTTCACTCAATTCTCCTATCAAACTCAACTGTCCAAATGACACATGTCACTATGGGTCGACTTACTATTTATAGACATTGGACCAATTCTTCTTTTAGCCATTCCAGAGTCATCTGAGGTCTGTTTTCTAAACCGTTGATACCACTAGATTCAACATGACGATATCTTCACAGTGGTCGAGTCAGTTTCTTGATTTCACCAGACCATTTTTTGGGCATTTTTTACGTGCCCCTCATCGCCTCGATTTATGTGCCACATCGGCCATTGTCCATTTTTGACGTTTTTATATTGCCGGATTTAGTTTTCCATGTTCATGATGATTCTTGATATCATTTCTCGCTCTCATAAAAATCTCTCTTTGACATGGTGTCCCTACACCTTGACGCCTCGATTTGCATGCCACATCGGTCGCCATCATTTTTTATCGATTTTGGCATCAATTCCCATCCTTGAGCTCTCCGCTCCATCCATACTGCATTTATTACGTTAATTTTCCACCATTCATCAACCCGAAAGGAGCCCCATCAGTGTTCCTCCCCACCGTTGTTCTTAGTTCCCATACTTGTCCCCTGATTGAACACTTCCTCCTTGCTTGGCCATCACTTTTGTTCCATATCCTTTTACCCCTTTTTTGGGCCGAGCAATTCCTTTACAAAAAAGGCACATAGGGAGTTTCTGTTAAAATCTTTTATGATTCCTAAAACAATGAAAATATTGCTGAGCAATCTTGCTTCCTTTCATGCTCGCTAAAAGTATCTGAAAGGGCGTCTACCTGGTATAAGTTTACCCCTTTTCCAGACCTTGTAGACTAATTACGAAAAAGGAATACTCTAGTCACATTGGCTAGAAGAGTTCTTCATTGCATCCTTTTATGCTTTTTGGGCCTTGGAGACTAACACACAAAAAAGAACCCCCCTAGAGTCTTCTTACTGCTTTTAAACTCTCTAAAAATGAAAGCACCAATGAGCAGTCACTGTCTTGGGCTCGTATAAATCCACACAACGGTACCTCTCCACCATTTCAGAGTCTTCTTATCGCTTTCATATTCCTTAAAATTGAAAGCACTTACGAGCATGAACTGTCTTGGGCTCGTACAAATCCACGTGACAATGCCA
Source organism: Larix kaempferi (assembly GCA_027924585.1). NCBI lineage: Eukaryota > Viridiplantae > Streptophyta > Pinopsida > Pinales > Pinaceae > Larix > Larix kaempferi. The sequence goes on along the minus strand of BSBM01000050.1, from coordinate 8,777,101 downwards.
TTTTGAGCACACTTCTATCCCTTCTTTGAACTCCTTAAACCATGAAGAAGGCCCCCATGGTGCCTCTCAATGCCACAATAGATCATCTCTAATCACACTATTATGGAAGCTTCCCTAGTATGGTCACCTTTGTTCAGAGTATTTTGCGATATGCAACCCTTAGAGTCTCCCGATATCATTCATCAGTTTGTCTCCCTGAGTCTCTCCCATTGAAGTCACAGTCCCTGGTACCTTAAGCTATGGTCCCTGTACCCAAAGTCAATTTCATATGCTACCAGGTCAGCCATGCCATCATACTCTGAACAAAGCAATTCCATCATACTCAATCATTCCCCACCCCCAAAGTATGTCAATCCCACCTTCGGTACTATAACCTTTTGGTTGTACACCTTGCGCTCCTATCAAGGAAACATCATTGCTTGGTATTTGCAGGTCTCCCTCTGTCAACGCTAGCCAATTTATTTTAGAGGATAGACCCAGAGGTCTCTGTGCCTTGGACTCATCACCATCAGTGGTGAGTGCCTACGGACCATTTTGAGAGGAGTCCTTAGTGCCTCTCTGAATGGTTGTTTCTCACGTGCTCGAATTCAACACCTTGATCGCACCATTGAGATTCGTGCAGGGTATTGGTCCCTTCAGTTCTTAGTCAAAGACCCCGGATGTCCCCTGAATCTAGCACATTGGTTAGTCTACTTTGGAACCCCCCAGTTGTATGTTCCCACGGATATCCAGGCTGCACTTGGCGACAATATTCGGAAGCACCCCAGTTATATGCTTCCTCGAGTACCCCATTAAGATATTGTCCAGTGTACAATTGATATTTTGACTATCAGTCATTGAGTCCACCCAATTATTAGACCCCTTCATATCCAACATCTCATCAGTCCTTCTGGTGCCACATTCAGAGAGACCGTTGTCATTCCAATGTATCAGTGCTTCAGATCAGTCATGGCAGGACCATGAATATATCCTAGTTTTGTGTCTCCTCTGGACCATTATGATGTACATAGTAGTTCTCCATGTATTATTCAAGTCCCATTGGACCTCATTATTCTTATTTTTATATCTTGATACGAGCATGGGTATGCACTCCTCGTCCATATATCAAAGATTAATCCTCATTCATTTTGAGTCCATGTATGTTCAGTTTTTTGCAGTTTGTACGGGGCCGTTGTTTTGGTCTCCAATCAGTCTCCTCTCTCCTCCACACCCACGAAAAGAAACAACGAAACTATGATGTCTATCAGCCATACGATGAGCTCCTGCCCTCACACATCAGGGGGCAATTTGTTAACACCCAAAAAATGCTCACTAGCTCATCTCCCTAGCCACATGACCCATTTGTCCATTTTTCCCACCATTTAGACTCCAGAGCCTCAAAAAACCTTCAAATGGTCACCAAAAATGCCAAAATTAATCTTTTTCTCCTCAACATAATTAAATTTCCTCCAAAAATACCAAAAACCCTCCAAAAGGGCCCAAAATTCCCCAAAAATCAAATAAAAGGGAATAAAATAAAAAAATTAATTCAAAAAAGGAAAAAAGAGGGAAAAAGGAAAGAAACCCTAAACCAATAACCAAAACCATGTGTAACCAAATACCATGGGTAAATACTCCACCACTCAAAAACCTATAAATAGGTGATGGAGACCCCCTATTATTCATCCACAATCCATCTTACCCTCATGCTGCCAAAATCACTCCCGAAACCCTAAGCTCACCATTTGTGCTTATATTCACCATTTGAGTGAGCCATTTGGCCAATCCCTATTGCATTTGGAGAAGAGAATGAGACCTTGGAGCAACTCGTCCATATGGCTGCACAAGCTCCACCAACCTCACCAGTGAGGTAACATTTTATGTAAAACTCCATTTTTAGGTTAATGAAAATATATGGTTCTCTCCTATATTTGTTTTGCATAAGAAATCAATGAATGTTTATTGTTTACCATTATTTACTGTAGATTTACTTGTTAAGAACCCATGCACATGTTAGATTAGTTTCTTACCATTTACACTAGGTTTCTATTGTTTTCTCGAACTGCTACTAAGGAGTCCCTTCTCCTTAGTAGGTGCTCGTTTGCACAAGCTAGGGTGAAAACCCTAGCTACAATCTTGCCAAGATCAATCCATATTACAAAACCGTAAACCTGAAAACATTGAAATACAAACTGATGACAAAGATCCTCCTATTCCTCCTTTTTCACATCCCAATTCACCACAATCTACTCCAGAGGTTAGTTCCTCGGAATACAAACACTCTGAAGATAACTCATGAAGAAACATGGTCAAAACTAATGCTAATATCAACACTAATGCTAATATAAACCCATAATGGGAATTAAAATATGCAATAGCCATACCAGGCGATGTACATCCCCTACCCAAACATCCCAAGAAATTTTTACCGAAGTTCAATCCAAACCAGAAATATTCTGTTGAAGGTCATATAACAATTTTTTTATGGCAATTATTATTTTGAGCATGAAACATGATGAAGTGGTGTGTAGATTGTTTCCATATACCTTCATAGGTCAATCTATTACATGGTTTAAATCCTTAAGGACACAATCCATTACGAACTGGGATGACCTTGAAAATATCTTCTTGGACAAATTTGAAGAGGACAAAATCCCCATCGAATTGGTCCTCGAACTGCATATAATAAAGGTGGATCCTAAAGAGAAATTTAAAGAATTAAACCAGAGGTTTTTGGCATTGGTAAACAAAATTCTAGACAATTCCAAACCAACCGCTGATGTATCAATCCATTTTTTCCTTGTTGCATCAACAACCACCATGGCCATGTCCATTAAAACCACTGAAAATAACATCCTTAATGAGAATTTTGAGTTGTCTGTCAATGTTAAACAAGATATGGCTATCCTAAAAGGTACACGGGAAGAGATGAAGGGTTTGGATTAATTTTTTTTAGGAAAAATAATTCTCAAAATAAAATCAACATTGAATCCAAGGAGATAGATCCCAAGGACATGGAGAGTCTACAAAGCATAATGAATTAATTTACCAATGAATTCATTGATTTCAAGAAGAAACTTGGTGAAAAAAATCCACTTAGGAACTATCATAGACCACCATATAGAAGGGATTTTCCTCGTGACAACAGACAAACCCCTCCCATTGAGGGGATGACCATTGAAGATTTACATTTAAATATGTTTAAAATTTCTAATTCCTAAAGGTCATATAATCATTAGGATAAGGAGGTATAATAAATTTAGGAAGGGTCAGAGGAAGATGATCTAGTTAATAAAGAAATTCCCGAGCATCACATCAATGTTTTGTGGGATTTATCTTCTACCATAAATGAGGAATATGAATAAGACATCAAAGAATTTCATAATTATTAGATACGAAGCAAATTTCCAATTGTAGATAAAGAATATCCATCAACTTCAAGTCCAACAAATAAAAAACCCCAGTATCTAAGTCTAGCCTTGTAATGGTAAAACCCTCAATTCAATTTGACTATGATGTCTTAGAAGATCTTAGTAGGGAAAAAAATATTTTTATTATGTTAAGTGCTTAAAATTCCTATCATACAACAATATCTATTCCAAGTTCTCAAGAAGTCATATGAGAAAAAAGGAAAAGGAGTTATTTCAGAAGAAAACATCAAGATTATTAAGAACATCGACACAAGAAATACGAATATCAAGAAATGTTCTAGTGTTAATGCTTCCCTAATTTGCCAAAAATATTCTTCTAACACTCCATTTCTCCTGAATTTTTAAATTTTCAATAGAATGTTCATAATTGCACGGTTGATTCAACTGCATCGTCTAATGTAATGCCATACTCAGTATGTTGAAAACTCAATGCAAAACCTGAACGTTGTGGCACTCATATTGTCTAGTTGGATTGATCCATGGTTAAAGTCAATATAGAAGTTAAGAACATGCATATAAGATTATCCTCCAATACTAAGGTCCACCAAATCATTTACATAATTGTAGTAGACATCCCATAGGCCTATGGGTTATTGCTTAGGCGAGACTGGTAGAAAAATTTAAATGGTTATTTTTCTACTGATTGGTCCCATTTTTGGTTACCATACAATGGGAAGGAAAATAATATCAAGGTAGAACAAGAAAGGTAAATCAAACACACAGTAACTAGCATATGTTTACCATATGAGTCTCTTAAGTTTAACATCATGGGTAATTGCTCTTTGGATACATTATTTGGGAATTTTACAACCAAAATATCAACTTTAGAAGAATCCAACTAGCATTCTAAACTCCTTCATTGCTATAGCATTGTTGATTGTGAGGAACCTGCAACAATTAATTAATGAAAATACACAAGATAATAGTAAGAAAATAACTCATAATCACTTTATTGATCACAGACCACTTCGAGGGGGAAACCTCCTTTGAGCAAGCTCAATACAAATAACTTCACAGTACCTTCATTGGCCTCAACACACACTTATATACTAAGTCTATTCCCAATACTATGGGTCAATACCATGGGACATATAATACTATGGGACGACTTACAAAGCATTTGCGTCCAATACTATGGGTCAATACCATGGGCTAATACAAACTATGGATCAATAAATACTACGAGATGACTTACAAAGCATATGCGTCAAACAACAATATACTAACAAAGTAAAGAGAAGGGTTGACACAGGTTCCTAACATCCCCTCTCCCTTAGAAAAATCTTTGACCTTAAAGCTTTAGATGTGGAAATTGATGGGGAATATGAAGGAGTGGTTCCCCTATAGCATCCTTGGGTTGCATTCTGTGCCATTGAATTAATGCCTTTGTGATAGAGTGAGATAGAAGCTGATGAATTTTGAGTTTTAGGGAGGATTGCATGGAAGGCTGTAGACGAAGAAGAACCATATCAGCTGCATGAAAATGGCGCTCAGAACAGTGTTGATCGGCATGTTGTTTCAATCGAATAATTTCCATGTGAAGATTGTCCTACATAATGAGGAGAATCTGATCGCGGTTTCGAAGAACTGAGTCAATTGCCTGAACTGGGGAACTGCTGAGGGTGTATGGAAGAAGAACTGGCAGTGCCTATCCATAGACTGCTTCATATGCTATCATTTCAGATGTGGTATTGTACCACTAGAGCGCGTCAAAGAAATCCATAGAAATAGCTATCCAAATCTGTGTAGGGATGAGCAAGGGTTCGAGAAGTCCCGAACGGAGTGTCGTTTCACCCTTGTTGACTTGGCAAGTATCGCAGTCAGCCACCATCTTCTTAATTGTCCTTTTTAGTCCCTACCAAAAGAAGTTACATTGTTCCCGGTCATACATTTTGAGGAACCCAGAGTGCCCTGCTGATGGAGAAGCATGGAGTTCATAGAAGGGATAGCCTTGTTGATAAGATTGCAACCAATGTGGAACACATAGAGAAATAGCTATAAGAGAAACTAGGTCATCAAGTGTGCGAGAAGGAGCATCTGCCACCAGATTGTCCTTACCCTTCTAGTAAGTGATCGCATAGGCAGAACCCATGAGTTGGATAACCCATTTCAGGTGTGTTGGGGAGAAGACCCGTTGTTCCAGGAAAATTTTCCAGACTCTGGACATTAGTATTGATGCAGAAATAATTCCCTAATAGGGATGGCTGCCACTTCTGTACTGCATGCAAAATAGCCATCAATTCCTTCTGAGATGTAGATGCGGATAAATTCTTACTGGAAAGGTCTTTTGAAGGCGGCAAGCCCACTGGTTCAGCAAGGACACCTACATATCTATCCAAGGAAGTAGTGGAGACCGTTGATGGGTGCATTTGAATGGAATGGAGCTAAGCGATGACACCATGTGAATTCTTCTTAAGGATATTTTCTAGGCGATGTGAATTGATGATGCGAAGAGACCCTGGTTGTAAGCCCGTAAATTTGTGTTGTTTCCCATTGACTGAAAACTACATCCAAAGTTCAACAAAATCCCATAAAATGGGGCCAATAGTGCGTAAGCATTGAATTCCCAACACCACATCACATCCGCTAAGGACAAGGCAAACATGTTAGAGTGCAGGTTAAAATATTCTAGAGAGATACGCACATTGCGACACTTCCCCTTGCAAGTTAAGGTGCCCCCATTGGAAACCATGACTTCAAAGTTGGAGCAAAAATGGACAAAACAATCAACCTGTTTGGCAATCCGAGGGTCAATGAAGTTATGAGTGCTACCATAATCAATGAGTATGGTAAGAGGGAGATTCTTGAAGTAACCCCTGTCCTGCATTGTTTGTGGGGTGGCGATGCCAGTGTTGGTCGTAAATACTGATCTAGAGTTTTTCCAATGTAGACCCATGTACTTCGCGGTACAAGATACCAACAAAAACCGTATTCGCTGGTCCTTTCGGCAACAAATAGCGAGCAGTCTGTGGTCTCACCCAAGGCGAAGTTGAGGGGGTGGTTGGGGAATCAGGTTTCCACAACCTGGTGATGCGAGTGTCTAAACTAACTGATGCGCAGCATGGTAATAACTTCCAGACTGCAAACAAACAACTGCGCGAAGTCTTCTACTTTGCGTCGATTATGATGACACGGTACTAATGGACTATGGCAATAGTTCAGCGCAAAGGTAGATATATACTTCCTATAGATCTCTCTTTATGGATTCTTAGAGTTGGTGATATGACGATAAGATATCAACAACTTATCTCATAGCACTTATCATGGATCAGCGCGTCAACTGGATCGCACGTTCATTTCAATACTTGATCAAACTAGCCAATCTTACTTAACAATCTTAATCATTCATCAACACTTAGACCGATTCAAACATATGAAATGGAATGGATTATGCCATGCTGCGTGCCCTGATGCAACACTTCAACTTCAACAATTAACTCTGTGACTATTTAACACATCCAAACATTCAAAGACTTATAGATACTGAGCATTAACATTCATCCACATATGAACTACTTAACATCTCATTCCCATCTCTTTCATGGCGAATACAGATAAAAGCAACAAATATCAGATAACTGTAACATCAAACATTCATATTAAGCAATCGAACAATGGAAAACACACAAAGCATCACATAACACGGTATTTAATGTGGTTCACCCCCCCCGGATGGGAAGCTACGTCCACAAGAACTGTTGTTTTATTGTCTTTAGGGAAGGGTACAATAGTTCTTCATCTGTGCACTCAGTTGTAGATGCTCTTCTCTCTCTCTCAAAATTAGGTCTCTGCACACTCAGCTGCAGATCCTTTACAATAGCTTCAAGCTTAGAAACTCTGATAATACTCAATAAAAACCAACAAAAATGAAGAGTAACCCTTCCCATACAAAATCATGCCTTATTTATAGATCAAGACCCATAGGTCATGTCTTTACATTTCGAAGGCAGAAAAACCCTTCAGTTTACAAAACTATCACATGCACGCCAATAGTTTGCTCTTGCTGAGCTGTTCCCTCTTTCACGGCCTTTAGACAACTAGTTCAAGTAGTAGTTCTCTATGTGTGCGACCAGTCACCTTCCTCCTCATACGCACCTACCCACCGCTTGGTAGTTATCAAGTATCTTTTCCAAAAAGTAGATTTGCGATGACCTAGCCAGAATATGTGTTGTATTTCGTCCAACATTCTGCTTAGCTGGATCTTCCGTTGACTGTACACATCGCAGTACTGTTCTCCTTGCAGCACTAACTTCACAGTTCTTTCGACACTACGCTGCGCGCAATTCGTAGCAACCAAAACGTATCCCAAAATTGTTCCAACTAAACTGCGCTCAGCTCCGCAGTTCTCAAAATCCTTCCTGCTCAAAATGCCCCACTTGGGGCAGGCCCAATAGCCCCCTAACACTTACATGTGGCTCTCCCCCGAGCCACCTGCAGTTGCATCTTCCTCCATCTGTTCCGCCGCCTACAGAGCTAGCTTCCCAGAGAACTCATTGTATGTATCAAATATCTTCTCGACTATGGCCTTCGTATCTTATTCGACTCGCTTGACTATATCCAGCATCTCAAGTCCGATCTCTTCCCCAATTTGGCCTTCTACCTGTTCTTGATTCTCGCGCAGCTCCTGTAATTTTTCCTCTATCTCCTGCGAGATTTTGCTGGCATCCTCCAATAATGGCTGTGACTTATCACCCATTTCAGTTTCTTTCTCTTGTAAGGCTTGCACTTCCTTCTTGAGGGTGTTTATTTATCTGTACTTCGGAAGCCTATCTCTTGGTTGCAGAGCCTTCACTTCTGCATCTAACTTCTCTAGCGCGGCTTTCTTATCTTTCACTGCATTCTTTACTTGTAGAAATCCGGGGTCTTCTTCGAGGGCAGTGAATGCCTTCAATGCTGCTTCTAACAGACTTTGGCATTTAGTTACTTCGGCTGCAATATTCTCTACTATGGCTTTGACCTCTTGTACCCTTAGCTGCTACTGGTCCGGTGGGGTCTATGGGTTTATCTTCGCCTTCAAGGCAGCAATGTCAGCCTCATGGAGAATCTCCATGTCTTTCATCTTCGACTTAAGACTGGTTACCAGCTCGCCAATCTTAAGAATAGTATCCGCTGGTTCCTGTTGCAGTTCAAATTCATCTATGTCGTTAGCGACAGCAGTGATCATGGTTTCTAGTATTAGCCGACGATCATGCTCATCTTGCAGTTCCATAACTCTCTACGAGCAATCTACCTCTAATTTCCTGTTAGTTGCTTGCAGCTCAGCCTGTCCTTTCAGTGCATCTGTGGTTCTATCATGCATTTCTTCAAAAACTTGTAACTGCATGTAATGTAGGGATGGAAATGGTACTGTTGAAGATCAAGTTCCACGCATTCCACATTCTTCGTATCCAACATTACTTGATCAGGTAAAGGAAAGCTTATAGACAATGGTTGCAGATGGACAACAAAGAACCTTGTGGGAATGGTGATTTGCTGCTGTGAAGTCCCTGCTGAATCCCCTTCAACATTTGAATCCTGCGGAAAGGGTAATATTTTTCTTACTTCATCAAATTTTTGTGAAATCCCTTGCAATGTAGTAAGGTTCTGGTGCAAATTGTCTTGTATCTCTTTTTATTTCTTCTCCTTGTCAGTCGAGATCTCTTCCATCTGCTTAGTGACCTTCGTGGCGATCATTATGTAGTCATCCTCGTGAAGCACTGTGTCCAATTGATCTTTATTTGCTTTATGTTTCTTCCTTGGTTCCTTGTGCACTGAAGGACTCCCAGTGTCCTTCCTCATTCGTGACTAAGGACAAGGCAAACATGTTAGAGTGCAGGTTAAAATATTCTAGAGAGATACGCACATTGCGACACTTCCCCTTGCAAGTTAAGGTGCCCCCATTGGAAACCATGACTTCAAAGTTGGAGCAAAAATGGACAAAACAATCAACCTGTTTGGCAATCCGAGGGTCAATGAAGTTATGAGTGCTACCATAATCAATGAGTATGGTAAGAGGGAGATTCTTGAAGTAACCCCTGTCCTGCATTGTTTGTGGGGTGGCGATGCCAGTGTTGGTCGTAAATACTGATCTAGAGTTTTTCCAATGTAGACCCATGTACTTCGCGGTACAAGATACCAACAAAAACCGTATTCGCTGGTCCTTTCGGCAACAAATAGCGAGCAGTCTGTGGTCTCACCCAAGGCGAAGTTGAGGGGGTGGTTGGGGAATCAGGTTTCCACAACCTGGTGATGCGAGTGTCTAAACTAACTGATGCGCAGCATGGTAATAACTTCCAGACTGCAAACAAACAACTGCGCGAAGTCTTCTACTTTGCGTCGATTATGATGACACGGTACTAATGGACTATGGCAATAGTTCAGCGCAAAGGTAGATATATACTTCCTATAGATCTCTCTTTATGGATTCTTAGAGTTGGTGATATGACGATAAGATATCAACAACTTATCTCATAGCACTTATCATGGATCAGCGCGTCAACTGGATCGCACGTTCATTTCAATACTTGATCAAACTAGCCAATCTTACTTAACAATCTTAATCATTCATCAACACTTAGACCGATTCAAACATATGAAATGGAATGGATTATGCCATGCTGCGTGCCCTGATGCAACACTTCAACTTCAACAATTAACTCTGTGACTATTTAACACATCCAAACATTCAAAGACTTATAGATACTGAGCATTAACATTCATCCACATATGAACTACTTAACATCTCATTCCCATCTCTTTCGTGGCGAATACAGATAAAAGCAACAAATATCAGATAACTGTAACATCAAACATTCATATTAAGCAATCGAACAATGGAAAACACACAAAGCATCACATAACACGGTATTTAATGTGGTTCACCCCCCCCGGATGGGAAGCTACGTCCACAAGAACTGTTGTTTTATTGTCTTTAGGGAAGGGTACAATAGTTCTTCATCTGTGCACTCAGTTGTAGATGCTCTTCTCTCTCTCTCAAAATTAGGTCTCTGCACACTCAGCTGCAGATCCTTTACAATAGCTTCAAGCTTAGAAACTCTGATAATACTCAATAAAAACCAACAAAAATGAAGAGTAACCCTTCCCATACAAAATCATGCCTTATTTATAGATCAAGACCCATAGGTCATGTCTTTACATTTCGAAGGCAGAAAAACCCTTCAGTTTACAAAACTATCACATGCACGCCAATAGTTTGCTCTTGCTGAGCTGTTCCCTCTTTCACGGCCTTTAGACAACTAGTTCAAGTAGTAGTTCTCTATGTGTGCGACCAGTCACCTTCCTCCTCATACGCACCTACCCACCGCTTGGTAGTTATCAAGTATCTTTTCCAAAAAGTAGATTTGCGATGACCTAGCCAGAATATGTGTTGTATTTCGTCCAACATTCTGCTTAGCTGGATCTTCCGTTGATTGTACACATCGCAGTACTGTTCTCCTTGCAGCACTAACTTCACAGTTCTTTCGACACTACGCTGCGCGCAATTCGTAGCAACTAAAACGTATCCCAAAATTGTTCCAACTAAACTGCGCTCAGCTCCGCAGTTCTCAAAATCCTTCCTGCTCAAAATGCCCCACTTGGGGCAGGCCCAATAGCCCCCTAACACTTACATGTGGCTCTCCCCCGAGCCACCTGCAGTTGCATCTTCCTCCATCTGTTCCGCCGCCTACAGAGCTAGCTTCCCAGAGAACTCATTGTATGTATCAAATATCTTCTCGACTATGGCCTTCGTATCTTATTCGACTCGCTTGACTATATCCAGCATCTCAAGTCCGATCTCTTCCCCAATTTGGCCTTCTACCTGTTCTTGATTCTCGCGCAGCTCCTGTAATTTTTCCTCTATCTCCTGCGAGATTTTGCTGGCGTCCTCCAATAATGGCTGTGACTTATCACCCATTTCAGTTTCTTTCTCTTGTAAGGCTTGCACTTCCTTCTTGAGGGTGTTTATTTATCTGTACTTCGGAAGCCTATCTCTTGGTTGCAGAGCCTTCACTTCTGCATCTAACTTCTCTAGCGCGGCTTTCTTATCTTTCACTGCATTCTTTACTTGTAGAAATCCGGGGTCTTCTTCGAGGGCAGTGAATGCCTTCAATGCTGCTTCTAACAGACTTTGGCATTTAGTTACTTCGGCTGCAATATTCTCTACTATGGCTTTGACCTCTTGTACCCTTAGCTTCTACTGGTCCGGTGGGGTCTATGGGTTTATCTTCGCCTTCAAGGCAGCAATGTCAGCCTCATGGAGAATCTCCATGTCTTTCATCTTCGACTTAAGACTGGTTACCAGCTCGCCAATCTTAAGAATAGTATCCGCTGGTTCCTGTTGCAGTTCAAATTCATCTATGTCGTTAGCGACAGCAGTGATCATGGTTTCTAGTATTAGCCGACGATCATGCTCATCTTGCAGTTCCATAACTCTCTATGAGCAATCTACCTCTAATTTCCTGTTAGTTGCTTGCAGCTCAGCCTGTCCTTTCAGTGCATCTGTGGTTCTATCATGCATTTCTTCAAAAACTTGTAACTGCATGTAATGTAGGGATGGAAATGGTACTGTTGAAGATCAAGTTCCACGCATTCCACATTCTTCGTATCCAACATTACTTGATCAGGTAAAGGAAAGCTTATAGACAATGGTTGCAGATGGACAACAAAGAACCTTGTGGGAATGGTGATTTGCTGCTGTGAAGTCCCTGCTGAATCCCCTTCAACATTTGAATCCTGCGGAAAGGGTAATATTTTTCTTACTTCATCAAATTTTTGTGAAATCCCTTGCAATGTAGTAAGGTTCTGGTGCAAATTGTCTTGTATCTCTTTTTATTTCTTCTCCTTGTCAGTCGAGATCTCTTCCATCTGCTTAGTGACCTTCGTGGCGATCATTATGTAGTCATCCTCGTGAAGCACTGTGTCCAATTGATCTTTATTTGCTTTATGTTTCTTCCTTGGTTCCTTGTGCACTGAAGGACTCCCAGTGTCCTTCCTCATTCGTGACTCTTTTTTTTCTACTATGGGACACGAGATAGGGTTATCCTCGCCATAATCACTTTGGACGTCCACAACCTCAACTCAGAATTCAGCTGGCCACTATTTCATGATATTCTCAATATTTTCCTTGTACATGTGCTAGTTTCCTGGGTACCAGTCAAGATTCTTCATCTGCGCTTTAGATGAAATCGAGATGCATTTCATCGCAGCATAAAAGTTGACGACACGAATATATTTACTTGTTACCTGTTTTGGTATTCGAGGCGTAAGCACGATGGCCCTGCGCAGCTAGTCATAATATGTGTAAAAGACCAGTTTTGTCTTGTGCTGCCTTTCAGGATTCAAATTTGCCCAAAGGTTCTGATAGCAAGCACCTCTGTAGTCCGAAGTGTTTGTGATCACTCCAACGTACTGCTTCAGCTCCTTCCATCCCACGAAGGCGATCAACACTATTAGCTAGGTGAAATGAAAGTGTCTACCATTGATATGCATGTCATTTAGTTCCTATAGGAACTCATTCAGTAGATATTGACACTAATTAAATTCTTCTCCTTCAGTGGCCGCGGCGCCAAGTAGTACTGTGCTTGCAGAGACTTCTAACGATCTGCACTTTCTAAGAATTTTTCCTGCTGATAGCTGCATGAAAAACCTTATTGCTTGGTTCTTTATTTCATCCATCTAGAAGCCTCACTTCCCTTTGACGACAGACTGCGTTTACTTCATTAACACGACTACCTCTTTATCCTTGCTTTTCCCCTGAAAAAACTTCTTTGGATCTTCTCCCCTTTTGCTCAACCCAGTTATCTAATGGATCAAGTCAATTGTCAGGTCGATGTTTTGGTCCAACCATAAATATCCCCGGTGGATGCATGCCATTAGAGTTCACACCACCACATTATTCTCTGGTGATCTATGAAAGTGTGGGAGCCTGAGCAGATTGAGTATCCCCGACTTGGCTACTACGGACAATTAGCTTTCTATTACTAGAGTGAGGTCACCCTTTACATTCTTCTTCCAGCACATGTATTTGTCGGGCTGGAACTATGGGAACCTCAGCTCGTTGGGCTTCTCCTTCTGCATTGCAAGAAGATCATAGTCCTCCCATTTACAGTTGGGAATCTTACCCAATAGATTTTTGTCCACATCGACATGCTTTGATATCGGCGAGAGTGGTATCTCATACTTTGGGATCTTCAGTAATTTAATGGTCGGTGCGTCAAGTGTACGCGGTGAAATGTAATCTGGATTCATTTTTAATGGTATTTCTTTATCGGCTATTGGTTTGTTCGGCCCTATCGAAATCATCTTGGGTGTCTTTGTCCTCGACCCTACTGGATTTCTGCCTTTGTCTTGCATTGAGGATCGTGTCTTGGTGATCTTCTTGGACCCTGTTCTAGTTCAGTGATGTTTTTCTTGTTCGGGGTTCTCATTAACCCGTCAATCCCTCCGTATTGGAACAACCTCACAGTTTCCTGGACCGTGAAGTCTTTGTCAACAAAAGACTTCTGTGACATTGACTTGCACACTACTCGAAAAACTAGTGGATAACTTGCATAACTAACTCAGAGAACAATGTCCGCAAGAATTTATAAGTGCTTTGGTAATGCCCGCGAGTCTAAATGCTGCATTATTTATAGGCATAGCTGATCCCCCTCGATGCCTCTTAACGGTTAGATAAGCATTAAATGTAGTATCTGTTAGCCAAATCCGGTAGATGCTTCAGTCAATTGCTTCATTAACTCATTCAGAACGACTATCTGTGCTTTAAATGCCCAAGCGGTCGGTAGGAAAGTACTGTATAATGGTTATATTTTCGACCGACAATGCAATGGCTATTTTTTGGAGCCTTACGTCGAACTACGCGGCATGTCATATTTGGTCCTATGCAGTTACTTCGTAGTGTCTAATTTCTTTTGTCTTCAGGGTTGCCTTTTGAATGTCGCAACAACGCATTGTTTCTTTTCTTTTCCTTTTCTTTTCTTATAATTTTTTTTTTTGACACGCAACTTCAGCAATGCTGCGTGGTACATAGATCTATCTGAACAACTTCATGTACAGACTCTTCGTAGTTTCTAGTGCCCAATTCCAACTGTACTTGGCACTTAGAAATGTTCCCCTTCTTCTTGATCATACTGGATGCTGTGAAGCTTGACTATCATGGTAAAGCTTTAGTCTACTTTCATTTATCAAGTTGGGTAATGTATGATCGGCTAAAGTAGCTAACTGGGCTGCGCCACCGTTAGTAACATGTATGAAAGTATATGGTCCAAGCCAATGCATTTTAAACTTCCCAGGAAAATTCATGAATTTACTATCGTACAGGAGGACTAGATCACCTACCTGGAAAGACTCGCTCTTGATGTGGAGATCGTGCCATGCTTTCTCACGCTCTTTCTATACTTGTTGGTGGAAGCCTACAATGAAGTGATCCTCTTCCATACCAGCCAAGTGTAACAACCTTTCTTCTAGTGCTACGGGATCTTCCATTCCTGTAAATGCAGCTATTCTCAAGCTGGGAATAATATACTCCATTGGCATTATTGCTTCCTTCCCATAAGCCAATCTGAAAGGTGTATGTCCAGTTAATTTCTTGCATGTTGTTTTGTATGCCCATAATACAGATGGAATGCACAGGTCCCAGTCATCGCATTTTAGGTTGCATATCTTGGTTAGCATATTCTTGAGTACTTTATTGAACGCTTCAACAGTTCCATTCACTTGCGGATGATAAGGCGTACTGAGCTGATGATCGATGTAGAACTCTTCGGTCAAAGCTTCAATAGTTCTGTTTAGAAAATGAGTACCTTGATCACTCATCAAAATATTTGGGCATCCAAATAATGTAAGGATGTTCTCAAAGATAAACTCGGCAGCTGTGGCTGCGGTCCAGTTTTTTACTTGTTTTGCTTCTGCCCATCTAGTGAGGTAGTCGGTTGTGGTAATAATGTGCCATGCACCAATTCTCTTCCGTGGTGGGTTAATAGGTCCCACGAAATCAATTGCCCTTTTTTCGAATTCCTGCAAGGTCAGCTAAGGGTTCAACAAAATTTGATCTCATCGTGATGGCTTTCCTGTCCTATGACAGACATCGCATCTCTTGCAATGTTCCTTCGAATCTTTATGGATTGTTTGCCACCATAGCCCTACGCGCAATACCTTCTGCACAGTAGCTCTTCCTGCGTAGTGGCCTCTTGCTACTCCTAAATGCACATCAGCCAATATATATGGCTTTTCATGCTCCAATATGCACCTTCATAGTATTTCATTAGGTCCTAAATTGTACAGTTGACTTGCGATAATGGTGAAGTCCGCGGCTCGTACTACCAGCTGCTTCTTCTGCTACGTAGTGAATTCTTCAGGTGCCAACCCTGTAATTAAAAAGTGGATTATTTCTTGATAATACTCATCGGTGACCTGTATAGCGAACAACTTCGCATCAGGTAGAGTGTCTTCAAGGTTTGTAGGCTCTTCTCCTGACTCAATCCTGGACAAATGATCAGGTCCTAAGTTTAACCTGCCTGGCTTAACCACTATTTCGAAAGCATACTCTTTGAAGAGTAATAGCCATCTGCATATCCGCCCCCCTAACACTGGCTTATTGACCAAGTATTTCAATGTAGAATGGTTGGTAAACATAGAGAAGTGCGCACCAAGTAAATAGTGTATGAATGTCTGTAGTGCATATACCATTGTGAGTCCTTCTCTTTTAGTAGTGGTATATTTCTTCTCAGCAGATGATAGATTTCTACTCGAAAATGCAATGGGATGATCAATGCCTCCTTCTCCTAGCTGAGCAAGAACAACGCCCAATGCTATACATGAAGCATCAACATGGACATGAAATGGCTTCCCCAGTCTGGAAAAACTAGGATCGGCGTAGTGACCATCTTTTCTTTCAATATGTCAAATCCTTTGTCACAGTCCTCGTTCCACACGAACGGTGCGTCTTTCTTAGATTCTCCATTGATGCGGTTATCTGCGCATACCCTTTTATGAATTTCCTGTAATAACCAGTATGCCCTAGTGTAGTGCGCAATTGCTTAATTGAATTTGGTTTAGGCAAATTTACAATAACTCCGATCTTTGCAGGATCAACCATCAAGCCTTGCTTGCATACAATGTGTCCCAGCAGAATCCCATAAGGAACACAGAAAATACATTTTTTCAAATTCAAAGAAATATGGTGCTGCCTGCATTTTTCCAGCATCATCCTGAGGTTCGCGACATGGTTCTTTAGCAACCCAAAAATGTCCCAATCATCAAAGTAAACCTCTAAAAAATTATGTATGAATTCTTTAAATGCTGGAGTCACGACTCTAGAAAATATGGTTGGTGCATTCTTTAGACCAAACAACATCACTGTATACTGGAATGACCCCCATTCTATTGCAAATGTGGTTTTGTGTCTATCGGTCGGATCAATTCTTATCTGATGGTATCCAGAAAATCCATCAGTAAAAGAGTATGCCTCATTTCCTCCAACATTATCAAGTACTTCGTTGGTAAAAGGAGTAGGAAATGGGTCATGCATTGAAGCATCATTCAACTTTCTGAGATCAACACAGATCCTGATCTCACCTTTTGTTTTCTTATCTTGGGCAACCATCAGGCTTATCCATTCAGATTCATCAACTTGCTCAATGATCCCTGCATCGAGCATCTTTTCGAGTTCTTCCTTAACTCATTATTTGTAGCATGGATTTAATCTATATGGCCTTTGCTTGACGGGTTTAGCACCAGGCTTAAGGGGAATTTTCATCACTCTTAAGTCTCCCAAAATGCCTTTCATTTCTATGAACTTGGTCGGGAATACTTCCTGATATTCATGTAATATACCCGCAAGCTCCGCAACTATATCATCGTCCCAATAGTCACCTATTGCTGCGAACTTTGGTTCTTCATTGGTGCCGATGTTTACTTTCTTTGTTTTAACCGATCCACTCATATCTGGAATTTCCAGTGGAGGTCCTTCTACCTCACGCGTTCCTTCTGATTCAGGGATGTTTATATTGCGAGGGTCCTCCTCATTGTTGTCTTCTTTATCCTAAACATTTCCAACTAAGTTATAACATTCCAAGGCCTTCTCTACCTGTTCTATCCAATCTAGTTGTAGACTCACAGCTACACTGTTTGCTCCAAAAAATTCTTCTAATGTTGTTTTGTCCTATGTGCAATCTGGTCTAAATATATTTTCCTTGATAAGATGCAATGTATCATTGATACTAGGATGGTCATCTTCAAAGCTAAAGTCTTTCTAGAAGCTTGCAGTGAGGACAGACCAATCTACAGTTCCTCTGCGCAGCTTTGTGTCTAGATACCATTTCTTTGGAATAGGCTCCTCCAGCATATGCACAAAAATGTGCACCCATTCTGTTTGTGGTCTTTCTTTCCAAGCTTCTACACAAGCTGCAATATGATCCCCTGGATCTGTCTGGCCATTGTATTTGTCAAAAGGTAGTGTAACCTTATCAGCAAACCTGATCTGCATCTTTATTCTGCACTGGTCCCAAGTTGTTAGTGTCTTCTTATGCGTAGCCCACCATCTGGTAGGTGTCTCACGCAGTGCCATATCTAATGCTGAGACGCAGTGTTCATCTGCAATTGCTGCAGTGTATTCTTTGATAAATGAATAAACGTTAGTTGAACCATCGTAAGTGGGAATTGGAATTACCTTCTTTCCAATCCAGCGGAGTGATTTCGTAATTGTCGCACATCTCCTGGAAGATACTTCAAGTAACATCTCGATATTTTCATAAAATTTAAAAAATTTAAAATCGCCATAAAAAGAGATAATATTGTAAAATGCGGAAATAATAAAAATCAATATTCAGCAATTAATAAAAGTGTCGCTTGGTAGTAACAATATAATGCTTGTGTCTTTTGTCTTTTAATGACGTCATGAAAATCAATTAATGATTATGTACTTTATTCGTATGCTGGAATGATTGAAAATTTATGATGCATTGGAAAACATAATTATTTTGACAAGTGCTGATAGTTTAACGTTTCTGGATGATGATGAAAGGGGTCCCACGAGGTGCCTTGAGGCTTACTTAGCTATTCCGCTAAAGCACTGGACTCGTCCTCCATGCGCAGGTTCGCGGGTAAGAGATAGCTATATAAATCGAAACTGCTTATGAATTTCTATGCCACAGGTATGGTCTCCTTCCAATTCTGTAGGATGAACCTGTCTCTCTCAAGACTGCAGATAATGTCCATTTCAGGGTGTGTTTGTTGTGAATGTTTCCAATAAGTGTTGATGAGTTTACGTAAGGTCATTCCATGAATGCCTTGCGGCTGTTTAAGTAATTATTTTTATAATAATGACGGTGACAGGTTGATGACAAGGACGCATGGTCTTAAGTTATACTATGGAGAGATTGACAACATGGTTCTAAACTCTATTGCCTGTGAAATTAAAAATGGTGATTCCTTAAGCATTAACACCCAACCATGCAATGAATGCGATGGGTCCTTGGGTGGCACCATACCCTAACGATGTGTTTATATAACTTGTGGTGTGGATGAGCTTTATGAGCTCTACAATGATCCCTATAGTGAACTATACAAAAGACTCTATGTAATGGGCGGAGTCAAACCATGCCCTATGGTTGCTCACGACCTTAGTGGATATTTATAAGCTATGAATGTGATTCAAAAATGATTAGATGGGATTGTATGAGACCTTTGGTTATATGCTATTGGTGATCGTTATACATTGATAATATTTACATGTTGAAACTTTTAACATTGGTTGGAATGGGTTGGCAGGTGGAATGATGGCCCTGCAAAAGCCTGCATACGAATCGAGGGTGTATTAAATGATTAGGTTTGTAATTATTGTGCCTGGATACCGTGTTAGGGACAGTGTTACGTGCATGTCTATGTGGATGTTTTCGACGTGATAAGGTTTGGAAATTGCTGAGTTGTAACGGCCTCCTGCCCTGCTATCAACCGATATGGAAACTCCGTGGCTTGGGTGGTAGATGAGCCATTTAATGCTACACCTGCCACCTTCCAACGTGGCTTGATGTGGGTGAATCTCCGCCGTTGATCGTTGTGTATTGGGATAAGCCAAACCCTCGCGTAACTTATGGATTCTTTGTAATGTTTCTTGGTCATTTGCTCAGTGGTAGGGTTTGGGAGGTGAGGCCAACCGATCGAGAGGCACTTAGGGTTTGCTGGTTTTTCTAACCTCCCTCGGGCTCAATCCTGAGACCGGTAGCAACCTTAGGTCTACGAGTGAAAGTTATCCATGGAAGCCAATTCTAGAACGATGGTGTGGTAACCTACAGGTGGGATGAGTGCATCTGTGCTAGCATTGTCGTAGCTTGCAAGTCTGGGTTTTCAATTGAGTTGGAATTTTTTGGGGAGGTATCCCTCACCGTGGTCTTCGAACTGGGTGCATCTCCTTCACAGTGGATGGGTACTGGCTACGTTGAAAACTTTGTCACAACTTAGGTAATGTATTCGTTGCAAAGGTTTTCCCACTATTCTTTGTTGCATGCATTTCTACCTCATGATCCAATGCTTAACTTGTTGTATGGATGTTGGAAGGTGACCCTCGGTGAATCCACAGGGTGCTGGAATAGTTGAAGAGGAAGAGAACTTAAGCGAACCCACGGGTAAGCTTCGGTGGTATCCCTCCTTAGTGGTTCTCCTGGAATCGGACTTGATGAGCAAGTGTTGGTAGCATGCCTTCATGGCAGTGGCTTTGTCTCGCTTGCAACATTTGGGCAACCTTCAGTTTTTGAGTTTGGTTGATAGAATAGGTGATGTAAATGTTTAAAATATGTGGCCGGCCATTCCTGGCATTAGCGAGTTTAGCAGGGTTGAACCCTTGTGTTTGCAAATCGTCTTGCATCATTCCGTTTTATGTTTTATTGTTTGAGTACTTCTGGGTTGATGCATGAGGAGATACGTTGATAGTAACTTTGTTTTCAGTACTTGCTGTGTGTATAAATGGTGTGGGGTGTCGAAAGGATGTTTTGAAAGGAACCTCCAGCAAAATATAGTGGCGACCGTAGGGTGTAACTACTGTTATTTTAAATGGAAACGATAATATTCAGGGTTTAATGGCTATGTTTAGTAAATTTGGTCTTCTCGTTTTTGTATCTGTATCTAATAGCCGGTTAAGATATTTTGGGTTTTATATCTGCGTATAGTGTTGTTCGATCTTCTCATTCTTGAACTCAGATCCATGGATTGAAAGGCATGTTTTCAGTTGTTTAAATAAAATGTGGCTATATGCCGAGAAATATAAAGGAAGTGGTTTTGTTTTGAAAGCATAATTGATAACGTTAAACCCTAGCTATCGATGTGAATGAAATCTACAATGTCTAAATTGATGTTTTAAAGGAATGAGAATAACAACTCTCGATTCTGAAATTTAATTGTCTGTGGTAATTGAAACCTTCGATTTGGCAACTGTTTAAATGTTTAAAAATAATAATGTATTAAAAACCTGTTGATCCCAGCTAGGGTACAGTGATATTACGATTTAATCTGTTAATTTAATAAAACTTATGTTTTCCCTAGCTGTTAATAACTTGGTATTCTGTGATGTAAGTTTTATCACATGAAATTGATAGTTCAGGAAAACAAAGACAATAACAGTGCAATCGTCAGATAATTTGATTGCTTATGAATATGCAATTTTTCTATTCTAGCTATTTATTCTTGTATTCGTCCATCTTGGACCTCTAATGAAAGGATAAAATACATAGTAGCATTCTTTCTATTTGTACAATATAATACAGTGAAGACAATATGCATATAAGAACAATCAGATTCTAAAGCAATAAGAAGATAGAAAAATGAGAATATGGTTAAATAGAATGCATACTATTGTTTACTTTGAAATAATTAATAAAGATCAGTAAGTCATAATGATCACCTTCAGGAATAAGAAAAGAACCTACTGCTATACTTAATTTCTGTTAAGTTGTTTCAGCACACAGAAATGGATGATAAAACAATACATGCATAGATCTCATCTACAGCTACTAAAATATAAGATGCATGATAAACGTAGGTCTGTGCATGGGTGGTCTTTGGTTTAGATATTTAGATGCATGCTAGGTTTCACTTTTAGCTGGGTAGATTTAATGCTACCTCTCTGTACTGGAGTATGATGCAGCTCCACGTATGGGGAAAAATGCAGAGGAGTCATTTTATCAGTTCAACAAATCTAAATTAATTAGGATCTGACATTTTCTACTATTGATCATTAAATAACAATACTGATCCATTTTCTGAGATCATTCATGTGATTTGAAAAAGAAAACACGGCAGAATAGAACCTGAGGGTAATGGGAGGGAAAAATCACTCAAGAAACCTGTTCCACCCAACCTGCTCCCAAACAGCCAAGATGTCTGCCTTAGGACCCCCGAGCCTATCCATTGATCCACCAAGAGGAAGAAGGTTCTGCAGCTTAGGACTTCAACTTGCAGCAGCAAGAAAATTTATATATCCAGCCTTACAGGCTTAGTAATTCCATGGGATCAGCACAAACACCTCTGGTCTGTCCTTCTCATAACATTTGCAGACTTATACTTGCACTCTCCACAGCCTCCCCTATTCGAATCTCTCAGCCATCACTTGATGAGCATGAGGAATGTTTCTGCAGAAAACATTGTAAGAGTTGCCTGCTCAATTCGAATTGACTTTTATAGGCTGCCTAGGTCTTTGGTAATTAACTGGTCATTAGTGAGCTTCCTGCTCACCTCTCTCCACCCAGAGAGGGAAATGCCACACAATTATGGGGAGTTGTCCCATACCAACAGCTAATGGTAGAGTGCAAATGCTGCCATCGGTCCCAATCCTTCCAGCAGCTTCCATTCCTCCTAGTGGGCCAATGGATACTCTTGTAATAGCTTTCTTGAGTGTTTGTCTCCCATTTTCATTTATTAAATAATAATAATGAGTCATTACATTCAATTTTGACCTACTTGGTCATAATTACAAAATTGTAATTATAATTTAACACAAAGTATTTTTTGCGAAAAGAATAACAGTAGAAAATAATTATTCTCAAAATTGGGTAGGTGACACTTCATGCATTCTATGTTGCCAATTTTCTAAGCCTTCCTCAGAGTCTGAGATGCAAGAACTATCACAGCACCAGCCAAGCATTCCATCCATAGTAGGATGAGTATAATCCGGAACATTTGTTGTTATCTTGTAGATACGGTCGAGATCTTGAGCTCTGTACTCCTCTTGAATTGGTTCAACATATCTCTCCCATTGCGAAGGGTCCAGTGGTGCGACGACCCTTATGTCATTGCCTTCAAAGATCATTTTCATTGTCTCCATATTTATGATCGTGGAGTTTGTCATTGCCCAATCGATATCCAGTAGCATCGGATAAGGATTGCTATCATCCACAATTTCAATTACTTCGAAGTCTGCATAACTTTGCACTCCGTCAATGTCAACAATGGTATTGGGTAAACTCCCCAATGGTATAACTATGCCTTGATTAGCCATTCTTAACTGTATAGTTGACCACTGTAATTTTGGTTTCCCCATTGCCTTCCATGTCTACTTGGTCAAGACATTTACTTCAGATCCAAGATCAAGAATGATCTCGTCCATCTCGCAGTCTCCAATCTATGCAGTGAACTGCATTTCCCTTCCGGTTCTTTTGGGACTCCTAATGTTATGAACTGTGCCATGGGCAGTCCTCCTCTCATAGTGTGATTCATACTAATTTATAAGTTTTTCAAATTTCATAAGAGTGTCTTTGTTCTTCAACAACTTGATGCAGATCCTTAGGAACTACGCAACAAAAGTGGATGTATCTGGTACAGCGCGCCTCTAATCATATGCTAGTGGCATGTCTTCTATTTGTGGTACTTCACTAC
Source organism: Larix kaempferi (assembly GCA_027924585.1). Lineage (NCBI taxonomy): Eukaryota > Viridiplantae > Streptophyta > Pinopsida > Pinales > Pinaceae > Larix > Larix kaempferi. The sequence goes on along the minus strand of BSBM01000050.1, from coordinate 8,753,849 downwards.
GCAATGGGATTCTTGGCGAAGTAGGTGGTGGTTGTTTGAACATGTCCTGTGCTTATTCAAATATTTCTTTATTTTTCTGTAAGTTCAAAGGATGTGCTTTTCTAGAAGCTTTCCTAACCCCTACTGTTTCTCCCGGGGTCTTCTTAGCATTAGTTCTTCCTGAAGCTGAGGCTTCTGTGCTTCTGTCTCTTCCTGCATCAGCCCGACTTTGTGTTACTGCATTTACACTTGGATCTGTAGATCTATTCTCTGCTGCAATCAACTAAATGTTAGGGTTCAGAGGTTCTGTCCTTCTCCACTTCTCCATTTCTACTTCAAGTACGGGAAGTCTTCAATCACATGATCAAATGATTTACAGTAGTTTCATGTGGTGCATGGATTAGTATATTCTCTATATATGTGACCTAGCAGGCCACAATTATAGCAGATTATTTGCCATCGACCTCTTCCTTAAGCTGGGCCAGCACTTCTCCCTCTCCCACGGTATCCACCATCGCGTCCTCTATATCCACCATGATCATACTGGGTGTTCTCTTGTTTTGGTTGATTTTCTTCCTAAACACGGTACATTCCAGCATATCCCATTTCTTCCATATCTCGCTTTCTTTCATTCATCAGTTCATAAGCACGACAGTTGGACTCATCATGTCCAACCAACTTACATAGATTACAGTATAAGTTTTTAGGTGTTTTTACATATTTCTGTATCAGATAATAGTCCTCATGCCGGTGTCATCTGGTTCTACAAATTTCACACCATGGTGCCTGGTTCTGATTCATATTCATTGGGTTTGGTGCACCAGTGTTAAGATAATCTTCAAATAAGGGGCAATGTTCTCTAGTGTGGCCCTCTCCTTTGCATCATGTGCACCAAACTTCATGTCTTTGTTCATGTCTCTGTTCCTTTCCATTCTTCATACCTTGCAATTCTAATGTCAAGGTAGCCAATTGGTTCTGGATCTATAACATCCCAGAACTACTCTCTACAATTGGTGAAGCCTCCAACTTCATTGCGATCTCCAAGGCCTCAGCCTACAATACAACCTTCTGTTGCATCAGTGGTAGTCTGAAATGGGGAAACAACGCAACAATAAACCACTCTTGGTGTTGTTGCGGAGCTATAACAAAGCTCACTTGGTCCAATAATGTCTTAAATTTTTTGTCGATTTCCTAGACCGATTCAGTATGTTTCTGTTTGATTTATTTCAACTCTGTTATGCACTGTGATTATGATTTCGGCTTCTTGAATTCTGCTAACATCGTGGCTTTGATGTCTGCTAAGGTTCTCGGCTGTGCTTGAGAATACTTCATAAACCAGTGTAATGCTCTATCTCTAAAAGTAGTGATGAGCTATGCTCTCTTCACAGCATCATCCTGAACTTGCTTTACACTCCATATGGCTTCACAAAGAAACCAATGCTGATCAGGGTCTTCTAGACCCATTCCTTTGAATATCAGCAGTTTTATATCATTATCAGACATCCTCCTTTCGGATTGTGTACGGTTTTGAGATGGGTTCCCTGCGACAAAAGTAGATGCAGGCTGCTGGGTCGTACTAGGGATAGTATTCTGTGGAATGGTCTGAGTCGTAGTGGTCTGAGCACTCGCTCCTGCGGTGCTACTAGTATTGACGATTTGTGGGATGGGATGTGTGATGCTCGCAGTAGATGGGTTCTGGGATGCTGGATTTTGAGGTGTAATACGCTGGATTGTGGCTGATAATTGCGTGTTCTGATTATTAAGGTCACATGGAATTTTGGTATCTATGCGGTTTCTAGATCTTCTAGGATTCTTTTCGTTAGTAAGCTTATATCTCTTTCCACTTCTCAAAGTATGGTTTTCTTCGTCAGAATTAATGTATGTATTTTCTACCATGATAGATTCAGAATTATTACTGCATTCTTAAAACACCTTTCTCAGCTAAAAGCATTTTAATGTATAGACTGATATTGTTTAGGAACTTACCTCTGAATCCTTCGAAAATGTATGCTTCAACTTGGCTGTAGGATTTCAGTGTGTCTACAACAAACTCTATCACAAATCCCTCAAGTATGCTATCAACCTAGAAGTTGACTGCTCGCGATAGTGGTCTGTCTATTGCTTTGAGTTGTTCAGTAAGCTTCGGAGTCCACTCTGTAGGTGCTCCTCCTTGAGAACAATTCTTTCTTTCTGCGAGGCCCAATATCCACTCATGCAGCTCGTTTGGAAATGACGCCCAAAAAATCTCATGGATGACCCTCCACAAGTATCTGTTCAACGACACTACATCAGATAGACACGGGTGTTTGTTTTCTTTCTTTGCAAAATCTCTTTCGATCTTATCACACCAAGCCTAGATCTCTTTATTTTTTGGATACCAATTGTCTGATCATAATGGGAACTCATATTTTTCTTCGCACATTACTTTTTCAAAACACACTATCGCATTACTGAGTCTTAGCGTGGCAACGGAACCATTTGTTGGTGGTAAATACTGATCTAGAGGTTTTCCAATGTAGAACCAGGTACTCCATGGTACAAGATACCAACAAAACCCTTATTCAATGGCCCTTTCGGCAACAGACTATGAGCAGTCTAAGGTCTCACCCGAGGGGAAGTTGAGAGAGTGGTTGCGCAATCAGGTTTCCACAACCTGGTGATGCGAGTGTCTAAATTGACTGATGCGTAGCACGGTAAGAACTTCCACACTGCGAACAAACAACTGCGCAAAGTCTTCTACTTCGCGTCGATTATGATGGCACGGTACTAATGGACTATGGCAATAGGTCAGTGCATAGGGTAGATATATACTTCCTCCAGATCTCTCTTTACGGATTCTTAAACTTGGTAATATGACGATAAGATATCAACAACTTATATTGCAACATTTATCATGGATCAGCACATCAACCAGACCACGCGTTCATTTCAAGACTTGATCAAACTAGCCAATCTTACTTAACAGTCTTAATCATTCATCAACACTTAGACCAATTCAAACATATGAAATGGAATGGATTATACCATACTGCTCACCCTGATGCAACACTTCAACTTCAACAATTAGCTCTGTGATTATTTAACAGATCCAAACATTCAAAGACTTATAGATACTAAGCATTAACATTCATCCACATATGAACTACTTAACATCTCATTCCCATCTCTTCCACGGCGAATACAGATAAAAGCAACAAATAACGGATAACTATAACATCAAGCATTCATATTAAGTAATCGAACAATGGAAAACACACAAAGCATCACCTAACATGGGATTTAACGTGGTTCACCCCCCCAAATGGGAAGCTACATCCACAAGAACTGTTGTTTTATTGTCTTTAGGGAAGCGTACAACAGTTCTTCGTCTGCGCACTCAACTGTAGATGCTCTTCTCTCTCTCTCAAAATTAGGACTCTGCGCACTCAGCTGCAGAGCCTTTACAATAGCTTCAAGATTACAAACTCTAATAATACTCAATAATAACCAACAAAATTGAAGAATAACCCTTCCCATTCAAAATCATACCTTATTTATAGATCAAGATCCATAGGTCATGTCTTTACATTTCGAAGGCAGAAAAACCCTTAGGTTTACAAAACTGTCGCATGCACGCCATTAGGTTGCTCTCACCGAGTTGTTCCCTCTTTCATGACCTTTAGATGACTAGCTCAAGTAGTAGTTCTCTGTGTGTGCAACCAGTCACCTTCCTCCCGATCCACACCTACCCACCGCTTGGTAGTTATCAAGTATCTTTGCCAAAAAGTAGATCTCTAATGACCTAGCCGAGATATGTGATGTCTTCCATCCAAAATTGTACTTATCTGGATCTTCCGTTGACCACACACATCGCAGTATTGTTCTCCTCGCAGCACTAACTTCGCAACTCTTCCGACACTGCGCTATGCGCCATTCGCAGCATACCAAAACTTATCCAAAAATTGTTCCAGCTGAACTGTGCTTAGCTCTGCATTTCTCAAAATCCTTCTTGCTCAAAATGCCCCACTTGGGCCAGGCCCAACAGGCCCCTAACACTTACGTGTGGCTCATCCCCGAGCCACCTGCAGGTGCATCTTCCTCCATCTGTTCTGCCACCTGCGGAGCTAGCTTCATAGCGAACTCATTGTATGTATCAATCAGCTTCTTGGCTGCGGCCTTCGTATCTTGCTCGACTTGCTTAACTTTATCCAACATCTCAAGTGTGATCTCTTCCCCATTTTGTCCTTCTACCTGCTCTTGATTCTCGTGCAACTCCTTTAATTTTTCCTCTATCTCTTGCAAGATTTTGCTAGCATCCTCCAATAATGGATGTGACTTATTGCCCATGTCAGTTTCTTTCTGTTGTAAGGCTTGCACTTCCTTCTTGAGGGTGTTTATTTCTCTGTACTTCGGAATCCTAGCTCTTGGTTGTAGATCCTTCACTTCTGCATCTAACTTCTCTAGTGCGGCTTGCTTATATTTCACTACATTCTTTACTTGCAGCAATCCAGGGTCTTCTTCGAGACTAGTGAATGCCTTCAATGCCGCTTCTAACAGACTCTGGCATTTAGCCACTTCGATTGCAATATTCTCTGTTGCGGCCTTGACCTCCTCTGATCTTAGTTGTTGCTGGTATGGTGGGGTATGTGGGTTTATCTTTGCCTTCAAGGCAGCAATGTCAACCTCATGGAGAATCTCCATGTCTTGCATCTTCGACTTAAGACTAGTTACCAGCTTCCCAATCTTAACAATAATATCCGCTGGTTCCTGTTGCACTTCAAATTCATCTATGTCATCTGCGACCGTAGTGATCATGACTAGTCTTAGCCGACGATCATGCTCATCTTGCAGTTCCATAGCTCTCCACGAGATATCTGCCTCTAACTCCCTGTTAGCTGCTTGTAGCTCAGCCTATCCTTTTGGCGCATCTGTGGTTCTGTCATGCATTTCTTCAAAAACTTGCAACTGCAAGTAATGTAGGGATGACAATGGTACTGTTGCAAGATCAAGTTCCATGCGTTCCACATTCTTCGTAGCCAGTATTAGCTGATCACGTAAAGGCAACCTTATAGACAATGGTTGCAAATGGACAACACGGGACCTTGTGGGAATGGTGATTTGCTGTTGCGAAGTCCCTGCCGACTCCCCTTTAGCCTTTGAATCCTGCAGCAAGGGTAATCTTTTGCTTACTTCATCAATCTTTTGTGAAATCCCTTGTAGTGTAGTCAGGTTCTAGTCCAAACCATCTTGTATCGCTTTTTCTTTATTCTCCTTTTCAGTCAAGAGCTCCTCCATCTGCTTAGTGACCTTCACGGCGATCATTATGTAGTCATACTCGCAAATCATTGTGTCCAATTGATCTTTATTTTCTTTATGTTTCTTCCTTGGTTCCTTGCGCACTGAAGGACTCCCAATGTCCTTCCTCTTTCCTGACTCTTTGTCTTCTACTATGGGTCACGAGATAGGGTTATCCTCGCCAGAATCACTTTGGACGTCCACAACCTCAACTCGGAATTCAGATGGCCACTCTTTCATGATATTCTCAATATCTTCCTCATACATGTGGTAGTTTCCTGGGTACCAGTCATGATTCTTCGTCTGCGCTTTAGCTGAAATCGAGATGCATTTCATCGCAGCATAAAATTTGACAACACGGATATATTTACTTGTCCCCGCGCAGTTGGTCATAATATGTGTAAAATACCAGTGTTGTCTCGTGTTGGCTTTCGGGATTCAAATTTCCCCAAAGGTTCTGATAGCGAGCACCTCTGCAGCCCAAAGTGTTTGTGACGACTCCAACGTACTGCTTCGGCTCCTTCCATCCCACGAAGGAGAGCAACACTATTAGCCAGGTGAAATGGAAGTATCCACCATTGATATGCATGTCATTTAGTTCCTCTAGGAACTCATTCAGTAGATATTGACACCAATTAAATTCTTCTCCTTCAATGGCCACGGTGCCAAGTAGTACTGCGCCCGTAGGGACTTCTAACGGTCTGCACTTTCTGAGAATTTTGCCCGCTAACAGCTACATGAGAAACCTTATTGCTTGGTCATTTATGTCATCCATCTGGAAGCCTTGCTTCCCTTTGACGACAGATTGCATTTTCTTCATTAATGCGGCTACCTCTTTATCCTTGCTTTTCCCCTGAAAAAACATCTTTGGATCTTCTCCCCTTTTGCTCAACCCAGTTATCCGATGGATCAAGTCAATCGTCGGGTCATTGTTTTGGTCCAGCCATAAATATCCCTGGTGGATGCATGCCATCATAGTTCGCACCACCGCATTAAGCTCTGGTGATCTGTCAAAGTGTGGGAGCCTGAGAAGATTGAGTAGCCCCGACTTGGCTACTCCAAACAACCAACTTTCCGCGACCAGAGTGAGGTCACCCTTTACATTCTTCTTCCATCACATGTATTTGTCGGGATGGAACTATGGGAACCTCAGCTCGTTGGGATTCTCCTTCTACATTGCAAGAAGATCATAGTCCTCCCATTTACAGTCGGGAATCTTACCCAACAGATTTTTGTCCATCTTGACATGGTTTGATATCGGCAAGAGTGGTATCTCATACTTTGGGCTCTACAGTAATTTAATGGCCAGCGTGTCAAGTGTATGCGGTGAAATGTAATCTGGAGTCATTGTTAATGGTATTTCTTTTTCATCTATTGGTTTGTTCGGCCCTGTCGAACTCATCTTGGGTGTCTTTGTCCTCGGCCCTACTGGGTTTTTTCCTTTGTATTGCATTGAGGGACTGTGTCTTGGTGATCTTCTTGGACCCTGTTCTGGTTCAGTGACGACTTTCTTGTTCGGGTTCTCGTTAACCCGTCAATCCCTCCATATTGGAACAACCTCATAGTCTCCTGGTGTTGATGTATTTGTAACTTCGGAATGTATTTCATATATGTATATTTTATTCCTATAGAGATGTTATTATTCCTCTATACAGAAGTGTTTGTACTCCTATAGAGATGTTATTATTCCTCTATACGGAAGAGTCGTCATTTATATTGTAAGTGTCGTAACTTATACTTGATGGATTATTAGACCCCCTTGTTGGGGTCGGCCTTGTATAAGTCATGTGGGTTAAAGGGTTATTAGACCACCCTATTGGGGGTCGGCCCTGTCAACATTATGTTATGGGGTTAATTTAAGGCCGACCTAGTAAAGTTTATTAGGCAAGTCAAGTCAAGTATAAATAGAGTGCGGGAGGCACTCTATTTGATCATTCACTTACTCACTCTTACACTTATTGAAGAGTGGTGCACTAGTGGAGGAGGAGAAGCTGCTTCTAGGAGTATATCTCTTATGATTGGGTTGTATCATTGCTTTATTTATGTCTGAGGAAGTTGTGGGGTTTTTCACCTTTATGGTTTTCCCCAGTGAAACTCTGTGTGTCTATTGTCTCTTGTGTGCTTGCATTATTATGTCCATGATTGATATGTTGTACATGTTTTTCTCTTAGTTAATATTCTAGATCAGATTGAAGTAAATTCTGAAAAACTAACATGGTATCATAGCTAGCCTGAAATAAGGCATGGTATGGCATTTATGACACTTGTTGCACTTGCGAAGCTAGGGCTTGATATAGCAAAAACCAGACATTATAGGACTTTCTCTATAAATCCATTTAGGAGAGGTTTTAGGATCTGAAAAATATTATAGGTTGAATATACGATCCCCATGTACCTTGTGTCCAAAGGAAAGCCTCTAATTCATTGTACTTTGTGATTTATGATTAGTACAAGTTAGGGTTTCTGCCTCTTCTAGATCTCAGTCATAAACAAGTGACCTAGGAAACAAGGTCACAACTTGGGATAGGAATATCCAAATGAAATTTTGTAAAAAGTGACAGGTAGGGCACGGACTGTAATTTCACAGGTATGATTTTCAAAGGCCAAAATTGAACCAGTGACGCGTGGCACTCCATACAAGTTCGCTCTCATGTTTTATCCCATAAACAGGTCACGTTGCGACACTTGGCATAAATCTCTCTCAAAGAATCCATTTGAGGTCAGACCTGTGGGGTTAGAAAGGAAACAGGTCAGGATACCGTAGGAAGAATTTTCAGACCCTGTAGATCTGAAATTTCGGAGTTACACCAGAGACAATCAGGTGCATATTTCTGTTAAAACAGAATTGGATTTTGAGCACCTTCATTCATGGCTCTGAGAATTTAGGGTTTCGCAGAATGTTGGAATTTTTGTATCGGAGACCACGGATGAATGATCCTCATCAAAATCAAAATTTAGGGACCAAAATTGAATTTTTTGGTTGTGTAGAATGTCGGGCTTGATCAAACCCTAGTTCGGGACTTTGATCGGAAAAGTGGAAAATTAGGGCTTCTACAAAAATGGAAATTTTTTAAATCTGTGACCATAGCTGGAAGCTCCTTGGAAAAAGTGAAGTTTAGAGCTTTGTATCAAACTATTTGGTTGGTGAAGCTCCAAGAAACTCAAACCCTAATTCAGGGTCCTCCTTGTGAATCCGAAAGATTGAAAAGCAAATTTGAGGGGTGAAACTTTGCAGTTTTCAAATTATGAGTATACCAGGTTGATTAGCTCATCAAGGCGCATATTTCTATCCTTTTAGAAGCTTGAAATTCAAAGTTTGAATTTTTAGGGTTTCCCTGACAAACCCTAATCCAACTCCAGATCCAGTTTCTGCAAATCAAGTGGATTGGGTTAATCCTAGAAGAGAATGGATTGGTCACCTAAATAAGTGAAGAAGTTATTGTTTTAGAGGGAGATGAGGCTAATGCCTTACATAAGAAGATTACAAGCAATCTCGATAGGTATGACTTATCCAGGTATGTTTTGAGATCTGTTCATGATTAAGTTTATGGTATGTTTGTCTTCATTAAGGTTAGTACAATCTTGATTAACTTTAGACTTGTCATATCACCTTAATAAAATTATGAATGCAGATATTCATTGATTAGGGTTTTGACACTTATGATTGTACTAATGCATTGTGGTGTTGTATGATGTTGATGTTGTCCACTAACATGAAAGGTAGATCAAGAAAGACAAATCATGTTCCAGTTCAAGAACATATGACCATGGTGACATGAAGGAAAAGATTCATCCATTGTCATGGATCACATAGAATATCTACTTACACGGTATGTATAACTTGGTTCTATAATGGTTAACCTATGAGATATGCAGGTTACTAGCACAAGTCATTTAAGAGTACAACAAGACATCATGTGGGTATGTTAGACATAACCAGCTAACATATTAATCCAGGTATGTTTTTCCTATATCAAGTTAGAATCCTACCTTATGTTAGGATCTCTTATATAAGTATACATGGCATGCTTGATAATGATTATTTATGGAGTTATAAATTTAAGTAATCTAGTGTTTATGCATATTATGTCTCTTACCTTGATTGATGATATGACTAACCAGAAGAGTTCCGTGGTCAAATATGAATATGCATGAGTAAGAGAAGTCTTCCATGAAACTTTGAATGCTAATGCTTATTATCTGTGTTTGAAATGATCATGACTATACATGTTTAAAATTATTGTGTTTTGATAAGTATTAAGATTATACTAATCAATGTATGTATGAGACCTCGAGGATAACACAATGGTGATACTAGTAAGTATGCATAGTGATCGAGGATGGATATAAGTTCAAAGACAGGTAATCCAGGAAGCAAAGATCAAGAGGGAGCACACTCTAGTAGTTCCTGCAAGGAAGCAAATATTGAGAGGGAGTCCACCCTACAACCAAACAAAGATAAGTATTTGAATTGTCATTTCTTGCATACTTGTTTGTGTAAATAATATTGTTCAATGATGTTCCTAGACTTAGGGTGTGTATTATGCATATTAGAATAATTGCATTAATGAACAGTATACTACTAATATGCACGTGATGGGTAAGTGGCCTATGGCATTGTACAACATTCCATTGCTACTTATCTAGAATGAAACCTCTTTGCTGACATGTTGGGAGTTGTGCACACTCTTAACAATGTTCTGGTAGAGATTGGAAGGCATCTAGAAAGTTACGGGATATGGATAAATGTTGTATTGAAGCACTGGCTAAAATAATTGCATGACTGTATGACATATTTCCTATGAGAAGAATTTGTTCTGAAAACTATGAGATGTTTCTAATCATGCAATTTAACTTGTTTTGTAGGAAAGATCATATACCATCACCTACAAAAGAAGGACTACAACATTTGTTCAACAACAAAGTTATATATTGAAGATATTGAAGTTCCCAAGATTCAGGAAGAATGCCATGATCAAGGAGTACCAGTCGATCATGAAGAATGATATTTGGGATGCAGTCCCAAGACCTGAAGGGAAGTTTGTTATGACTTCCAAGTGGATCTATAAGATCAAGCATGCTGCAGATGGTAGCATAGAAAAATACAAAGCAAGGATTATAGCTCGTGGCTTCTCTTAGAAAGAGGTACTTTTGCACCTGTAGCCAAATACACTTCCATCAGATCAGTACTTGCTCTGGCTATAGTGATGAAGTGGAAGATACACTAGAAGGATATGGTGTAGTCGAAGAGGAAGTGTATGTGGAGCAGCCACTCGGTTTTGAGACATATGACAGGGAGTCATATGTGTACAGGTTGAAGAAATTTTTGTATGGCTTGAAGCAAGCCCCTAGGACTTGGTATGGTAGGATGGACAGTTTCCTATCTAGTTTGGGCTTTACCAAGAGTAAAGCGGATTCCAACCTTTACTACAAGGTTGAGGAAGGAAATCTAGTGATACTACTCTTATATGTGGATGACCTGTTTGTTACAGGAGAGGATGGGTTGATTACCAACACCAAGAGGAATCTTGCAGCCAAGTTCTAGATGAAGAACTTGGGGATGATGCACTATTTTCTAGGCAATGAGGTGTGGCAGAGTGCATATGGGATCTTCCTTGGACAAGGGAAGTATGCAGTAGAGATCCTGAAGCGGTTCGGGATGATGGACTGCAAGACCATGGCCACACCTATGGCATCGAACCTAAAGCTTTTGTGTGATGCTTCATCTAATCCAGTTGATGTCACGGTGTATCGTTAGATGATTGGGTCCTTGATGTACCTGACGAACACTAGACCAGATATCTGCTTTGCGGTGAACACATTGAGCCAGTTCCTGACGGATCCCAGAGGTGTTCACCTGGTTGCTGTAAAGCATATTCTAAGGTACCTGAAGGGTGCAATTGATTATGGGCTCAAGTATGATGAGAATCAAAAGTTTAAACTACAGGGTTATGTTGATTCGTACTAGGTAGGCAGTGCTACAGATAGGAAGAGCACTTTTGGGTGTTGCTTCAGTATGGGATTAGGTGTGATCTCTTGGTTTAGCAGGAAGTAGTCCTACGTAGCACTGAGTACAGCCGAAGCAGAGTATGTTGCAGCTTGTTCGGCTAGTTGTGAGGCAGTATGGTTGAGGAAGCTACTATCTGATTTATTTGATCTCCCGTTGGAGGCTACTAGTATCTTTTGTGACAACCAGAGTTGTGTGAAGCTATCTGAGAACACGGTGTTCCACGATAGGTCGAAGCACATAGGGATCAAATATCACTATATTAGGGATATGGTGCAGAGAGGAGCAATAAAGATCCTGTATGTTGTGATGGATGAGCAGATTGCAGATGTGCTGATGAAGCCACTAGCCTGAGTGAAGTTCGAGTACGTCAGAGAGAGGCTTGGTTTTCTTCAGATTGATGACACTTAGAGGAAGAAGTGATGGACACATTTGCAGGAGCCATTCCGAGCATGGTAAGAGGAGGATCCTTCCATGGCTATGGATGTAAGCGCTGGATGATGAGCATCAGGATGATGCTCCAGTTACTGATCTGTATATGCATCATGTTGGATGCTTGTTATGATCAGTTGGATCATGTATATGTATATGCATCATGTTGGATGCTTGTTATGATCAGTTGGATCATGTATATGTATATGCATCATGTTGGATGCTTGTTATGATTAGTTGGATCATGTATATCTATATGCACCATGTTAGATGCTGGATATGATCAGGTAGACCATGTATTTGTGTATGTATCAGGTAGATACATTGTATGATCAGGTAGATCATGTATGATGATATTTATTAGGTGGATACATTGTATGATCTGGTGGATCATGTATTTGTATATGTATCAGGTAGATACATTGTATGATCAGGTAGATCATGTATTTGTGTATGTATCAGGTAGATACATTGTATGATCAGGTAGATCGTGTATGATGATATGTATTAGGTAGATACTATGTATGCATCAGGTGGATGCATTGTATGATCAGGATGACCATGGATGATGAGCTTTAGGATGTTGCTCCAGTTGATATGCATCAGGATGATGCTATGATGATGATCAGGATGATCATGTGATGATGTACATCAGGATGATGTATGGTGAGTATCAGGTTGATACTCTATGGCTGTGGACAGGTTGTACAGATAAGCATATAATATGGCCCTGGGAGGTTTGTAGATACTTTTTGAGGTTTTTCCTATGGCATATAATATGGCCCTAGGATATCTGGAAAATGCTCTCTCGAGGTTTTGCTTGGGAGGACATATAATATGGCCCTAGGAGGTTTGCAGATACTCTTTCGAGGTTTTTCCTATGGCAAGTAATATGGCCCTGGAGTATCTGGCAAATTTTCTTTTGAGGTTTTGTCCTATGGCATATACTATGTCCCTAGGAGATCCGATAGGTTGAGTCGTGTGCTCGTAATCAGTCTTGGGATTCTCTTACGAGGTTTTGCCACGACCACATGTAATATGGCCCTAGGAGATCTGATAGGTTGTGTTGTGTGCCCGTAATAAGTCCTGGGATGCTCTTGCGAGGTTTTGTGGTGACCACATGTAATAAGTCCCTGAGAGATCCGATAGGTTGAGTTGTGTGCTCGTAATTAGTCCTGGGATTCTCTTTCGAGGTTTTGTGGTGGGGGGTCACATGTAATAAGTCCTAGAGATCTGGACAGGTTGTGCTAGTCATGTAAAAGCCTCAGATACTCTTTAGAGTTCTTGTAGGTTATAAGACACTCTTTTAAGGTTTTGTGACAGTCACATATAATATGTCCCTGGGAGATCCGACAGGTAGAGTTGTGTGCTCGTAATAGCCTGGGATGCTCTTGCGAGGTCTTATGACGCACGTAATAAGTCCTGAGGATTCCACAGTATTGCCAGTTATGATGAAGACCTATAGGTGGTGGGCCTACATCCAGTATGAAAAAGGACTAGCTCTGTAGAACTTCCTATGACGAGTAGTTCAGAGATTGATTGAGATAGCAACAGCAGTGACGATGACGATGATTCGTTGTTGATGATCCAGTGACGATGATCCCGAGAAGAAGACTTGTGCTAGAAGACCTATGTCGAGAAATACCTTTCTAGTTAAGAGGGAGTGTTAATGTATTTGTAACTTCGGAATGTGTTTCATATATGTATATTGTATTCCTATCGAGATGTTATTATTCCTCTATACAGAAGTGTTTGTACTCCTACAGAGATGTTATTATTCCTCTATATGGAAGAGTCGTCATTTATATCGTAAGTGTCGTAACTTATACTTGATGGGTTATTAGACCACCTTGTTGGGGTCGGCCCTATATAAGTCATGTGGGTTAAAGGGTTATTAGACCACCCTATTGGGGGTCGGCCCTATCAGCATTATGTTATGTGGTTAAGTTAAGGCCAACCTAGTAAAGGTTACTAGGCAAGTCAAGTCAAGAATAAATAGAGTGCGGGAGGCACTCTATTTGATCATTCACTTACTCACTCTTACACTCACTGGAGAGTAACACACTAGTGGAGGAGGAGAAGCTGCTTCTAGGAGTATATCTCTTATGCTTGGGTTGTATCATTGCTCTATCTATCTCTGAGGAAGTTGTGGGGTTTTTCACCTTTATGGTTTTCTCCAGTGAAACTCTTGTTTTTATTGTCTCTTGTGTGCTTGAATTATTATGTCCATGATTGATATGCTGTAGATATGCTGTACATGTTGTTCTCTCAGTTAAGATCCTAGATTAGATTGAAGTAAATTATGAAAAACTAACACCTGGACCGTGAATTCTTTGTCAACAAAAGACTTCCGTGACATTCACTTGCACACTACTCGGCAAACTAGTCGATAACTTGTAGAAATAACTCAGAGAACAATGTCCACAAGAATTTCTAAGTGCTTTGGTAACGCCCATGAGTCTAATTGTTGCATTATTTATAGGCACAACTGATCCCCCTCCACGCCCCTTAACGGTTAGATAAGCATTAAATGCAGTATCTGTTAGCCAAATCCGGTAGATTCTTCGGTCAATTGCTTCATTAACTCGTTTAGAACGACTCTCTTTGCTTTAAATGCCCAAGCGGTCAGTAGGAAAGTATTGTATAATGATTATATTTCCGACCGACACTGTAACGGCTATTTTCTGGAGCCTTGCGTCGAACTGTGCGGTAGGTCATCTTTGGTTCTGCACAGTTACTTCGTGGTGTCTAATTTCTTTTCTCTTCAGGGTTTCCTTTTGAATGTCGCAACAACGCATTGTTTCTTTTCTCTTCTTATAATTTTTTTTTTTTGACGCGCAGCTTCAACAATGCTGCGCGGTACATAGATCTATCTAAACAACTTTGTGTACAGACTCTTCGCAGTTTCTAGTGCCCAATTCCAACTGTACTTGGTACTTAGAAATTTTCCCCTTCTTCTTGATCATATTGGATGCTACAAAGCAGGGCTATCGCAGTAAATCTTTAGTCTGCTTCCATTTATCAAATTGTGTAATGTATGATCGACTAAAGTAGCTAACTGAACTACGCCACCGTTATTAACATGTATGATAGTATATGGTCCAAGCCAATGCATTTTAAACTTCCCAAGAAACTTCATGAATTTACTATCGTACAGGAGGACTAGATCACCTGCCTGGAAAGACTTGCTCTTGATGTGGCGATCATGCCATGCTTTCTCACGCTCTTTCAGTACTTGTTGGTGGAAACCTACAATGAAGTGATCCTCTTCCAGACCAACCAAGTGTAACAACCTTTCTTTCAGTTCTGCGAGATCTTCCATTCTTGTAAATGCAGCTATTCTCAAGCTGGGAATAATATACTCCATTGGAATTATTGCTTTCTTCCCATAAGCCAATCTGAAAGGTGTATGTCCAGTTAATTTCTTGCATGTTGTTTTGTATGCCCATAATACAGATGGAATGCGTAGGTCCTAGTCATCGCGGTTTATGTTGCATATCTTGGTTAGCGCATTCTCGATTACTTTATTGAACGCTTCAACAATTCCATTCACTTGTGGATGATAAGGCGTACTGCGCTGATGATGGATGTAGAACTCTTGGGTCAAAGATTCAATAGTTCTGTTCAGAAAATGAGTACCTTGATCACTCATAAAAAAATTTGGGCATCCAAATCGTGTAAGGATGTTCTCAAAGATAAACTCGACAGCTGTGGCTGTGGTGCAGTTTTTTACTGGTTTTGCTTCTGTCCATCTGGTGAGGTAGTCGGTTGTGGTAATAATGTACCACGCACCAGTTCTCTTCCCTGGTGGGTTAATAGGTCCCACAAAATCAATTGCCCATTTTTCGAATGCCTGCAAGGTCAGCTGAGGGTTCAACAACATTTCATCTCTTCGTGACGACTTTCCTGGCCTCTGACAGACATCGCATCTCTTGCAATGTTCCTTCGAATCTTTATGGATTGTTGGCCACCATGCTCGCACGTAATACCTTCTACGCAGTAGCTCTTTCTGCGTAGTGGCCTCCTGCTGCTCCTGAATGCGCATTGGCCAATATATATGTATTTTCATGCTCCAATATGCACCTTCGTAGTACTTCATTAGGTCCTAACTTGTATAGTTGACTTGCGATAATGGTGAAGTCTGCGGCTCGTACTACTAGCTGCTTCTTCTGCTTCATAGTGAATTCTTCAGGTGCCAACCCTGTAGTTAAAAAGTGGATTATGTGTTGATAATACTCATTGGTGACCTGTATAGAAAACAAATGCGCGTCATGCAGAGTGTCTTCAAGGTTTGTAGGCTCTTCTCCTGACTCAATCCTGGACAAATGATCAGGTCCTAAGTTTAACCTACCTAGCTTAACCACTATTTCAAAATCATACTCTTGGAAGAGTAATAGCCATCTTCATATCCACCCCCCTAACACTGACTTATTAACCAGGTACTTCAATGCAGAATGGTCGGTAAACATAGAGAAGTGCGCACCAAGCAAATAGTGTCTGAATTTCTGTAGTGCATATACCATTGTGAGTCCTTCTCTTTTAGTAGTGGTATAGTTCTTCTCAGCAGATGACAGTGTTAAATTTTGAGCATTAATTCACAATACTATAGGATCTTCACTGAGAGAATAACATATACCAATGCATAAAAATCACAATAAGCATGACAAGCATCACAAGAATCAAAAGCATGAGAGACAAGAGACACAGAGTTTCCATGGGGAAAACCCAAAGGTGAAAAACCCCACAACTTCCTCAAAGATAGAGAGAGCAATGGCTCAACCAAAGTACAACCAAAATACACTGAGATAGTCTCCTAGTAGCAGATGATCCTCCTCACTAGTGCGCCACTTTCTGAGTGAGAGAAGTGTGAGTTTCTGAATGATCAAAATAGAGATCTCCCGATCTCTATTTATACTAACCTGTTTTCCCAATGACCTTATGGGGCCGACTTATCTAGCTAGGTACATCCACAATATAATATATATTTCAGGGCCGACCCCACACATGGTGGTATAATAACTCATCGCCAAGTACACACACTTGCGACACTTCTCAATACACATGACGACACTTCCTTATAGAGGAATAACACATCTCTTATAAGGGTACAATAAATATATATGAAATACATTTCGAAGTTACAAATACATCAACACTCCCTCTTAACTAGGAAGGTATTTTTCGACACAGATCTGCTAGACAAGTCTTCTTCTTGGGATCATCGTCATCGATGCATCGTCATCATCATCGTCATTGCTGCTGCTATCTCAACCAATATCTGACTCTACTCGTCATAGGAAGTTCTATAGAGCCAGTCCTTTTTCATACTGGATGTAGGCCTGCCACCTATAGGTCTTCGTCATCACTGGCCATACTGTGGAAATCTCAGCACTTATTACGTGCGTCAGAAAACCTTAAAAGAGTCTCTTGACTAGCAAGAACCCTAAAGAGCATCTGGGGCCTTTTTCATCCTGTCTAGATCTCCAGGACTTATTACATGTGACCCCACCACAAAACCTCGAAAGAGAATCCCAGGACTGATTACGAGCACAAGGCTCAACCTATCGGATATCCCAGGGCACAAATTACATGTGGTCACCACAGAACCTCGACAGAGCATCCTAGGACTGATTACAAGCACAAGGCTCAACATATCGGATCTCCCAGGGCACAAATTACATGTGGTCATGGAAAAACCTCGAAAGAGCATCCCAGGACTGATTACGAGCACATGGCTCAACCTATCGGATCTCCCAGGGCACAAATTACATGCCATAGGACAAAACCTCGAAAGAGCATCTGCCAGATATCCCAGGGAACAAATTACATGCCATAGGAAAAACCTCGAAAGACTATCTGCAGATCTCCCAGGGCACAAATTATATGTCCTCCCAAACAAAACCTCGAAAGAGCATTTGCCAGATATCCCAGGGTACAAATTACATGCCATTGGCAAAACCTCGAAAGACTATCTGCAAATCTCCCAGGGCACAAATTACATGCTTATCTGCACAACCTGTTCCACAGCCACAGAGTATCAACCTAATACTCACCATACATCATCTTGATGTACACATGATCATCCTGATCATCATCACTGCAACATCCTGTTGCATGTCATCTGGACCAACATCCTGAAGCTCGTCATCCATGATCATCCTGATCATACAATGCATCTACCTGATGTATACCAAGTATCTACCTGATACATATCATCATACATGATCCACCTGATCATACAGTGTATCCACCTGATACAAATACAAATACATGTTACATATCAACATACATGATCTACCTAATCATACAATGTATCCACCTGATACATATACAGATACATGGTCCAAGCATCCAACATGATGTGTACATACATATAAATGATCCAACTGATCATATCCAGCATCCAACATGATGCGTACATACATATACATATAAATGATCCAACTGATCATATCCAGCATCCAACATGATGCATACTTACATATAAAAATGATCCAACTAATCATACAAAGCAGAATCCAGAACATCATCTTGATGCTCATCATCCAGTGCTTACATCCACAGCCATGTGAAGGATCCTCCTTCCAACATGCTTGGAATGGCTTCAGCAAATGTGTACATCACTTCTTCCTCGAAGGGTCATTAATCTGAAGAACACCAAGCCTCTCCCTGAAGTACTCGAACTTCACCTTGGCTAGTGGCTTCGTCAGCACATCTGCAACCTGCTCGTCCATCGCAATATACAGGAGCTTCACAGCTCCTCTCTGCACCATATCCCTGATATAGTGATATTTGATCTCTATGTGTTTCGACCTGTCATGAAACACTGGGTTCTCGTACAGCTTCACACAATTCTGGTTATCACAAAAGATACCAGTAGCATCCAACGGGAGATCAAATAAATCAGATAGTAGCTTCCATAGCCATACTGCCTCACAACTAGCTGAGCAGGCTGCAACATACTCTGCCTCAGCTGTACTCAGTGCTACGCAGGATTGCTTCCTACTAAACCAAGAGATCACACCTGATCCCATACTGAAGCAGCACCCAGATGTGCTCTTCCTATCTGCAGCACTGCCAGCCCAATCTGAATCAACATAACCCTGCAGGTTAAACTTTTTATTCACTTCATACTTGAGCCCATAATCCACTGTACCCTTCAGGTACCTCAGAACATGCTTTACCGCAACAAAGTGAACACTCCTCAGATCCATCAGGAACTGGCTTAATGTGTTCACCGCAAAGCAAAAATCTTGTCTCGTGTTCATCAGGTACATCAAGGACCCAATCATCTGACGATACATAGAGACATCAACTGGCTCAAATGAAGCATCACATAGAAGCTTCAAATTCGATGCCATAGGTGTGGCCATGGCCTTGCAATCCGTCATCCTGAATCTCTTCAGGATATCTACTATGTACTTCGCTTGACCAAGGAAGATCCCACTTGCACTCTGCCACACCTCCATACCTAGGAAATAATGCATCATTCCCAAATCTTTCATAACGAACTCAACAACAAGCTTCCTCTTAGTATCTGCAATCAATCTGTCATCTCCTGTTACAAATAAGTCATCTACATACAGGAGTAGAATCACAAGATGCCCTTCCTCAACCTTGTAGTAAAGGTTGGAATCCGCTTTACTCTTGGAAAAGCCCAAACTAGATAGGAAACTGTCCATCCTACCATACCAAGTTCTGGGAGCTTGCTTCAAGCCATACAAGGCTTTCTTCAATCTGCACACATATGACTCCCTGTCATGTATTTCAAAACTGAGTGGCTGCTCCACATATACTTCCTCTTCAACTACACCATTCAAGAAAGCAGTCTTGACATCCATCTGGTGTATTTTCCATTTCATTGCTGCAGCCAGGGCAAGTACTGTTCTTATGGAAGTATACCTGGCTACAGGTGCAAAATTTTCTTCATAATCTATTCCCTCTTTCTGAGAGAATCCACGAGCTACGAATCTTGCTTTGTATTTCTCTACACTGCCATCTGCAGCATGCTTGATTTTGTAGATCCATTTAGAAGTCACAACAGACTTCTCTTTAGGTCTTGGTACAACATCCCAAACATCATTCTTCATTATTGATTGGTATTCCTCAACCATGGCATCCTTCCATTCTTTCTTTTCCACTGCTTCTTCATAACTAGAAGGTTCTTTGTTCATAATGTCACAGAGTAAAGCAACATAGCTAGTATGTGATCTGGTTCTCTTCTTTGCTTTGTGTTCTTCTTCTGGAATGCCAAATCTTTATGCATCTTGAATGAGCTCTCTAGCCCATGCATGTTTCCTCTTGTGAGAGTTATCCTCACGGGGTGGATCTACAGGTTCTTGCAGATCTTCAAACTCACGAACAACTTCTGGAATTGCTTCAGTCATGGTAGTGTCTTTAAATCTAGTTTCCTTAGGTTCTTCATAAACTTCGATAGGTGCCTTCCTTGATTTGATGAATGCTGAGTTTTCATCAAATGTTACATCCCTGCTGACATCAATCTTCTTGAACCCTGGAAAGTATATTCTGTAAGCCTTCGAGATTTCACTGTAACTCACAAAGATACCCTTCTTTCCTGAAGGATCTAGCTTGGTCCTCTTTTCCTTTGGGACATGTGTGTATACTGGACAACCAAATATTCTTAGATGGATGACTTCAGGTTTCTTACCAGAAAAGACCTCTTCTGGTGTCTTGTTGTCCAATATCTTTTGGGGAGTTCTGTTCTGTAAATATATAGCTGTTCTAGATGCTTCTGCCCATAGATGCATAGGAAGATCTGGGTCATGTAGCATTACCCTTGCTGCTTCCATGATTGTTCTGTTCTTCCTTTCTGCAACTCCTTTCTGTTGAGGATTATAAGGAGCAGTCAACTCCCTCTTAATCCCTAAATCACTGCAAAGCTTCTTGAAGTCACCTGACGTGAATTCTCCACCATTGTCGGATCTGAATGTTTTAATCTTCTTGTCAGTTTGATTCTCCATCAAGGTTTTGAATTCCTTGAACTTATCAAACACCTCATCTTTGTTATTCAAGAAGTATACCCAAGTCTTCCTGGAGATGTCATCAATAAATGAGACATAGTAAACATACCCACTCAGAGAACTGGATGACATAGGACCACATACATCTAAGTGGATGATTTCCAAGATTTCTTTTGCCTTGCTTTCACTGCTTGGGAAATCCTTCTTAATGTTCTTACCTTTTGCACATCCTTTGCAAACACCTTCATGTTTGGTCTTGATTTCAGGAAGACCCTCTACAGCCTTGCTTGCAATTGGAAGTGCCCCATAATGCATATGAGAAAGTCTTCTATGCTAGAGTTCACTTGGCTCCATGGATTCATGTACCATGGCATGTTCAAGTTGTCCCTTCAATTTATACAAACCTCCCTCTTGCTCTCCAATCACTACTGCATCATCTATGGTCTTTCCCTTTGGCCACATTAGGACTTGGCCATCCACAAATGCAACCCTCATACCTTTTGCATCCAATGTAGAGATGGAGAGTAATTTCTTCTTGAGCCCAGGTACATAAAGGACTTCTTTCATCTTCAAATATTTTCCAGAATCTAGGTTGTAGGAGGCTTCATCACTTCCTTTGATTGGGTATTGATAATCATCCCCAAGTTTCACCTTATGGGGTGATTCATGTTCACATAGATTCACAAAATATTGCTTAAACCTAGTCATGTGTTTGGAAGCCCCACTGTCAATCAACCAATCATTACAACCACGGGAGATAGTACCTGTGAGAGCAGAAATTAGAACAAACTCTTCTTCACTTGATGAGTCATCATCACTATCACTTTTTTCCCTAGCCTTCTTCTTTGGGGATTCATCATCTTCGGAAGCATGAGCATGATATATTCTTTTTTATTCTTCTTCTTCTTGTTGAAGTTGTTGTTGTTGTCTTTCTTCTTCTTGGAACAATCTGAAGCAAAGTGTGCCTTCTCATTTCAATTGAAGCATCTGAGATCTTTCTTATCTTTATGATAATGGTGGTGTGAGAATCTCCTGTTATGAGATGATTCCTTCTTGGACTTGCCTTTCCTGGCATGTGCTGTGAGAGCTTGATCTTCATTTCCCATCTTTTCTTCTTGGGCCACAAGCCTATCTTCTTCTTGAGAGCATTCTTCCCGCAATCTGTTGAAGGAGATCAACTTCTTCCTTGCACAAATTCCTTGAATAAAGGAATCCCATGACCTCGGTAGGCCATTTAGAGTGGTCATCACCACTTCACCATTCTCCACCATTTCATCCATTGCTTCTAATTGTTCCTTGATATGGGAGACCCTTGAAAAATAAGATTGAATGGTTTCTCCATTCTGAAACTTTACTCCTTTCAATTGGTTCCGCGGGGTCATCTTCCAATTTATGTTCTTCCCTTCGAATAGCTTGGTCAAAGAGTCAAACATCTCCTTGGGTGTCTTTAGAGAAGACACATGGGGTATGAAATGGTCTTTGATAGAATCAACAATGATTCTCTTTTCCTTAACCAGGTTCTTCTTATGCAATACTTTAGCCTCTTCATCCTCTGGGATAGGGATGTCTTCTTTTACATATGAGTCCAACTCATTCTCTTCCAGGATTAACCCAATCCTATACTTCCAAGCTCGAAAGTTATCAGCTCCTTCAAGCTTATCCTCAAGCTTGGTGTGGTGAGACATCTTAAAGAGTACTTCAAATGAAAATAGAAAAGATTTAGGTCTTACCACTTGAAATGCTGAAAACTGGATCTGGTCCCAGATTAGGGTTTGTCGAAAAACCCTAAAAATTCAAAATGTGAATTTCAACTTTCTGAAAGGATAGAAAGATGCGCCTTGATGAGCTGATCAGCCTGGTGTATTCAGAATTTGAGATCAGCAAAGCTTTACCCTTCAGATTTTCCTTTTTGTCCTCCCGGGTTCACTAGGGAGAGCCCTAAATTAGGGTTTGAGTTTCTAGGAGATCTACCCATTCAAAAATCTTGATCCAAAGATCTAAACTTTGATTTTTGCAAGGAGCTTCCATATATGTCTTCAGATTTTAGAAACTCCTATTTTTGTGGAAACCCTAATTTTTAGGGCCAAATCTGAAAAAGCTCAGAATTGAATTCTGATTGGACAAATAGATTCTCCTTGATGAGTAGAGTCAATCTACTATACTTCTTTTCCAAAACTCCGTGGAGAGAAACCCAATAAACAAGAAACTCAAGTTTCCGTCACTGCAAAATGTCTTCTTCTTAGGTTAGCTCTGATTCCCATGTTAAATTTTGAGCATTAATTCACAATACTCTAGGATCTTCACTGATAGAATAACATATACAGTATATCAATGCATAACAATCACAATAAGCATCACAAGCATCACAAGAATCAAAAGCATGAGAGACAAGAGACACAAAGTTTCCATGGGGAAAACCCTAAGGTGAAAAACCCCACAACTTCCTCAAAGATAGAGAGAACAAGGGCTCAACCAAAGTACAACCAAAATACACTGAGATAGTCTCCTAGTAGCAGATGATCCTCCTCCTCACTAGTGCGCCACTTTCTGAGTGAGAGAAGTGTGAGTTTCTGAATGATCAAAATAGAGATCTCCCGATCTCTATTTATACTAACCTGTTTGCCCAGTGACCTTATGGGGCCGACTTGTCTAGCTAGGTACATCCACAATATAATATATATTTCAGGGCCAACCCCACACATGGTGGTCTAATAACCCATCGCCAAGTACACACACTTGCGACACTTCTCAATACACATGATGACACTTCCTTATAGAGGAATAACACATCTCTTATAAGGGTACAATAAATATATATGAAATACATAGATGAAATACATTCCGAAGTTACATATACATCAACAGACAGCTTTCTGCTAAAAAAATACAATGGGATGATCACTGCCTCCTTCTCCTGGTTGAGCAAGAACAACACCCAATGCTATACATGAAGCGTCAACATGGACATGAAATGGCTTCCCCCAGTCTGGAAAAACTAGGATCGGAACAGTGATCATCTTTTCTTTCAAAATGTCAAATCCTTTCTCACGGTCCTCGTTCCACACGAACGGTGCGTCTTTCTTTAAAGTATTCTCCATTGCTACGGTTATCTACACATACCCTTTTATGAATTTCCTGTAGTAACCGGTATTCCCTAGTGTAGTGCACAATTGCTTAACTGAATTTGGTTTATGCAAATTTACAATAACTGTGATCTTCGTAGGATCAACCATCAAGCCCTGCTTGCATACAATGTGTCCCAGCAGAATCCCATAAGGAACACATAAAATGTCACCTACCCAATTTTTGAGAATAATTATTTTCTACTATTATCCTTTTTGCAAAAATACTTTGTGTTAAATTATAATTACAAGTTTTGTAATTATGACCAAGTAGGTAAAAAATGAATGTAATGACTCATTGTTATTATTTAATAAATAAAAACGGGAGACAAACACTCAAGAAAGTTGTTACAAGAGTGTCCATTGGCCCACTAGGAGGAATGTAAGCTACTGGAAGGATTGGGACAGATGGCAGCATTTTCACTCTACCATTAGCTGTTGGTATGGGACAACTCCCCTTAATTTTTTGGCATTTCCCCCTCCAGGTGGAGGGAGGTGAGCAGGTAGCTCACTAATGACCAGTTAATTACCAAAAGACCTAGGTAGCCTATAAAGGGCAATTCGAATTGAGCAGGGAGCTCTTACAATGTTTTTTGCAGAAACATTCCTCATGCTCATCAGGCGATGGCTGAGAGATTTGAATAGGGGAGGCTCTGGAGAGTGCAAGTA
Organism: Larix kaempferi; assembly: GCA_027924585.1. Classification (NCBI taxonomy): domain Eukaryota; kingdom Viridiplantae; phylum Streptophyta; class Pinopsida; order Pinales; family Pinaceae; genus Larix; species Larix kaempferi. The sequence goes on along the minus strand of BSBM01000050.1, from coordinate 8,729,385 downwards.
TAAGTCTGCAAATGTTATGAGAAGGACAGACCAGAGGTGCTGGTGTTGGTCCCATTGATTACTAAGCCTGTAAGGCTAGATACATATTTTCTTGCTGTTGCAAGCAGAGACCCTAAGCTTAAGAACTTTCTTCCTCCTGGTGGATCAGTGGATAGGCTCGGGGGTCCGAACGAAGACAACCTGGCTACTTAGGAGCAGGTTGGGTGGAACAGGCTTCTTGAGTGATTTGTTCCTCCCATTACACTCAGGTTCTATTATTTTGTTTTCTTTTTCAATCATATGAATGCTCTCAAAAAATGTCTTAGTAATGTTATTTAATGATAAATAGCAGTAAAATGTTAGATCCTAATTAATTTAGATTTGTTGAACTGATAAAATGACTCCTCTACATTTTTCCCCATGCGTGGAGCTACATCGTACTCTAGTACAGAGAGGTAGCATTAAATCTATCCAGTTAAAAGTGAAACCTAGCATGCATCTAAATACCTACACCAAAAAGACCACCCATGCACAGACTCATGTTCATCATGCATCTTATATTTTAGCAGTTGTAGATTAGATCCTTGCATGCAATGTTTTTATTGTTCAAATCTGTATGCTGAACAACCTACCAGAAACTAGTCATAGTAATAGGTCATTTTCTTATTTCTGAAGGTGAAAATTGTGTAAACAACTAGGGTTACTGGTCTTTAATAATTTCTTCAAAAGAAAACAATACCATGCATTCTGTTTAACCATATTCCCACTTTTCTATTTTCTTATTGTTTTTAGAATCTGATTGATCTTATAGAAAATATTGACTTCACTGTATTATCTTGTACAGAAAGAAAGAAAGATGCTGTGTTATCCTATCCTTTCATCAGAGGTCTAAATTGGACAAATACAGGAATATATAATTAGAATAGAAAAACTGTTATATTCATAAGCAATCAAATTAACTGACGAATGCACTGTCATTTTCTTGTTTTCTGAATTATCAATTGCATGTGATATAATTTACATCACAGAATACCATGTTATTAAAAGCAAGGACAAACATAGCATTATTGGATTGACAAAGTAAATTACAGTATCTCTACACCCAAACTGGGGTTAACCTGTTCTCATTACATTATTATTTTAAAAAAATTTAAACAACTGCCAAATCAAATGTTTCATTACCATAGATGATCTAACCGTAGAATCAAGAGTTATTATTCTTGTTCCTTTAAACATCATTATAGATGAGCAGATTTCATTAACATTGACAGCTAGGTTTTAGCATTATCACTTATGTTTTCAAACAAAACCAATTCCTTTCTATTCTCCGCTTAATCCATACATGCACAGACGCAATGTAAACCAAGTAGATCACTCTCAGCTTATAGCCACTATTTAAATAAACAACTTAAAATAGGCTTCCATTTACAAATTCAAAAAATGAGAGTTTGAAAACACCATACATAGCCATTAAACCCTAAATAATTATCATTTCCATTTAAATTAACAATGGTTGCACCCTACAGTTGCCACATTCTTTTGCTGAAGGTTCCATTCGAAACCCCATGCTATTTACACACACAGCTAATGCCGAAACAAAATTACAGTCAACATATCTCTTCCTTCATCAACCCAGAAGTACCAAAATGATAGACATAAAACGTAAAGCTGTAAGACTCTTTGCAAACATGAGGGTTCAACCCTACTAAGCTCGCCGAGCCCAGGAATGGCCGGCCATACATTTTAAACATTTACATCATCTACACTATCAACAAAACTTAAAAACTGTAACGTTTCCCAATTGCTGCAGGCGAGACAAAAGCCATTGCCGTGAAGGCATGCTACCAACACTTTGCTCATCAAGTCTGATTCCAGGAGAACCACTAGGGAGGGATACCACCGAAGCTTACCGGTGGGGTCACTTTAGTTCTTCTCCCCATCAACTATTTCGGCACCCTGTTGTTCACCGAGGGTTACCTGCCATCAACCAAACACTGAGTTAAATATCGGATCATGAGATAGTAAGGCATGCAACAAATAATAATTTGAAAACCCTTGCAATGTTACTGTACTTGAGTCATGACAGAAATTTGACGAAGCCAACATCCATCCACTGTGAAGGAGAAGCACTCAGTTCGAAGGCCACTATGTAGGATGCCTCCCAAAAACTTACAACTCAATTGAAAACCCCAGACTTGCAAACTACTGCAACGCCACAACAGATGCACTCATCCCACTTGTATATTTCTACACAAATCGTTTCCAGTCTTGGCCTCCATGGATAGCAATTACTCAAAGACCAAAGGTTTCTTCCAGTCTCAGGATTGAGCCTGAGGGAGGCTAGAAAAACATTGAAACCCTAAGTGCCTCTCAGCTGGTTGGCCTCACCTCCCAAACCCTACCACCGAAACAATGACCAAGAAAACGTTACAAGAATCCATAAGTTATGTTAGGGTTCACCTCAATCTTGATACACAACAATTAACGACGAAGATCCATGTTCATTAAGCCACGTTGGAGGGTGGCAGGAGTAGTATTAAATTGCTCATCTACCTCCCAAGCCACGAGGTTGTCATTTCTATTGACACCAGGGCAGGAGGCCCATTACAACTCAGCTTGCCAAACCTCATCACTCGCTGAATCATCCATCACGACTTACACGTAACAATATCCTTAACCCGGTGGCCAGGTAATGTAGTTGCAAACTCAATCATTTAATACACCCTCGACTTCGTACGCAGGCTTTTGCAGTGCCATCATTCCACCTTCCAGCCATACGGATCAACATTAATAGCATCGACATATAAAATGTATCAAGGTATAATGTCCATGAGTAGCATATAACAAAGGTCTTATATGATTCCATTTAATCAATTTTGAGCACACTCATAGCATATGAATAACCACCAAGGTCGCAAGCAAGCATAGGGCATGGATTGACTCCGCCCAACATATAAAGTCTACTATAAAGTTCATCATAGGGATCATTGTAGAGCTCTTAAAGCTTGTTCACACTATAAGTTATATAAATACACCGTTAGGGTATGGTGCCACCCAAGGACCCATCGCATACATTGCATGGTAGGGTATTAATGCTTAAAGCATCACCATTTTAATTGCCCGGGTAATAGAGACCATAATCATCTTATCGCTCATTCTATAGTACACTTAGGACCATGTGCCCTTGTCCTAAACTTGTCACCACCAAAATTTATAAAAGAGTTATTTTAACAGCCGCAAGTCATTTATGGAATGAACACACGTAAAGTCATCAACACTTAACGGAAACATTCATAACAAACACACCCTGAGATTGACAATATGTGTAGTCTTTGAGATAGTCAGGTTCACCTTACAGAATTGGAAGGAGACCATACCTGTAGCGTCGAAAATCATACGCAGTTTTCATTGATAACACGGTTATTAAACACTCAGAATTTTATCGCTATCTCTTACCTGCGAATCTGTGCATGGAAGACAAGTACAATGCTTTAGCTGAATAGATAAGTAAGCCTCGGGGAACCTCATGGGACCCCTTTCATCATCATCCAGAAAAGTTAAACTGTCAGTACTTGTCATGAAGAATTATGTTTTCCAAATGCATCACAATTTTCAATCATTCCAACATAAAAGTAAAGGACATAATCATTCATTGGATTCATGACGTGTCGCCAACACGATGCACCATCAGAATATAAAAAGACACAGCAGTTAAATTGTTTCCTACCAAATGTCGCATTTAGTAAGTACTGCTTTATTAATTATTATTTTTTCTGCATTTTACAAATATTAGCTTTTAATGGCGATTTAATTTTTTTTAATTTTTTATGAAATTATCGGGATGTTACATGTGGTATCAGAGCTCATGTTTGAACTCTAGGGCTAAAGACGGTCAGAAACACGCAAACAGAAAATTTATGATTGTGAAATTTTTTTCGCTAACTCAAGTTTAAATTATTTTGTCGTATATAGAAAATTTTCTTTGATTTACAGATATGGAAGGATCGGCTGAACACATAAGGGGCAGATTTCCGCCAAACAGCCCAACTATGGAACAGTAATTCCAAGGCAGTCAGGGTAATGATTCGTCAGAATTATTGCGTGCCTTTCAAGAATTGAAGGCATAAATCCAGTCAGTAAAACAGGACAATGAAAGAATCCTGAAGACATAGGAGGAGTTGAAGCAAGCACTATTCGACCAATATCCGAATTATGAACAGAACCTTGAACATACTGCCGAAACTAAAAAGCTATCTCATGAAGGCAAGGATAAACAAACAGAAACAACTGAGAGAAACAACAGCTCAACATCATCAAGAGCTGCCAAACATCCACGTAAAAAGAAGCATAACTACTCTAGTGACAGCAGTGAAGGAGACTTTAAGCCAAAAAGAAAAAGGAATAAACAGTACGACCAGATATCTGGTGAATTCAAGAAAATCAAACCCCCAAATTTCAATGGTGAAACAGAGAAAGGAGAGACAACGAAAGCATGGCTGTCCGGCATGAAAAAGTATTTTCAGATCTATGACTATTCAGAATCTTTAAAGGCAAAGATGGAAATTTATAATTTGACTGGAAAGGCAGATAATTGGTGACAAGACCTTAAAAGGGTAAAAGGTATAAAAGACCGAGATGTGAGTTGGAGTACTTTTAAAAGACACTTCAAGAAGAAATTCTTATCTGAGCAGTATTATGAAGAAAAATCCAAAGAATTTTATGATCTGAAACTGGGAATGATGAACATGAAAGAACTGAACAACAAGTTTTTAAGTTTGCTAAGACATGTGCCGTATATGGTGGAAGAGAAGCCGAAGGTCCAAAGGTACCTAAGTTGTCTACCTTTCCACATCAAGGACAGGATAGAGTACGATAACCCTAAGACACTAGAGGAAGCCAATTTTTGCTTTGACCAGAATAAGAAAAGAGAAGGGGTACCTAGCTGGAAAAGCCCAAAACCCAGTAACTTTGAATAGAAAAAGAAGAATTTTAGATATGGCGGCAATTCCAGTTTCCAGAAGAGAAATTTTCAGAATAAAAAATTTCAGCAGAACAGAAATAATCAACAGCAGAAATTTACAGCGCCCAGAAATGTCCCCAATGTTGCCAGGACCAATGAACAGAAGCCACCTATAAAATGATTTGAGTGCAAAGGGCCCCATTATGCCTCAGACTACCCCCTCAAGAAACAGGCGGCCAACCATATTCACTCCATACAGTTTGAAGCTACTGTAGGAGATGTGGCAAGAGAAGTACCCAGAAGTAGTGCAACATTAGACAACTGACAAGCAGAACACCAAGTCTCAATGGTGGAGGTCAAAGGTATGCTGCAAAACCACCCAGTTTCTATTTTAATTGACCCTGGTGCTAGTCTAAGCTATATATCACCAGTTGTTGTAGAAGGACTAGTTTTGAAAATAGAAAAATTCGATAAATCCTAGTTAGTTAGATTAGCGACAGGAACAAAAAGGAAGGTTTCTGATTTTGTGGAAAATTGTGCCTTATATATGAATCAACTAACAACGCAGGTTAAGCTAAATGTTCTTCAATTAGGGTCATATGACATCCTAATCGGTATGGAATGGTTAGAAACCCATCGGTTCATTCTAAATTATTATGAAAAAAGTTTCATTTTCCTGGATTATGAAGGAAAGACAACAGAGGTAAAAGACAATCCTAGAAAAACATCCGTTCGACAGATTTCAGCCATGCAAGTAAAAAAGGGAAATCAGAAAAGGGTGTCAGATGTTTGCTATGAATGCGGTGCATTATGAGATAAGTACTAAGGAGGACAAATTGAAAATGGAAGACATACCTATCTTGCAGGATTTCCAATATATTTTTCCTGAAGAGATCCCAGATTTACCTCCCAAAAGGGACCTGGATTTTACTATTGAATTAATACCTCATGCTATACCAAGTTCTAAAGCTCCATACCGGATAAATATACTGGAGCTGAATGAGTTAAAATCTCAGTTGAAGGAGCTGATCGATAAAAAATATATAAGGCCCAGCATGTCCCATTGGGGAGCACCAGTCATTTTTGTTAAGAAGAAAGATGGTACCCTAAGACTTTGCATAGATTATCATCAACTGAATAAAATGACGATCAAGAATAGGTACCGCTGCCTCGCATTGACGATCTTTCTGACTAGCTATGCAGAGCAATAGTGTTCTCGAAGATTGATTTACGATCAAGATACCATCAGGTCCGTGTAAAGGATGAAGACGTTTTCAAAACAGCCTTTAGAACTCGTTATGGACACTATGAGTTCGTTGTCATGCCGTTTGGATTAACTAATGCACCTGCTGTATTTATGTGCTTAATGAACACAATTCTGCACAAGTACTTAGATAAGTTTGCAGTTGTGTTTATCGATGACATTTTGGTATATTCTAAGAACAAGGAAGAGCATGATGAACATCTATGTATCATTCTGTAAGTTCTGAGGGAGCACCAGTTATATGCAAAATTCAGCAAATGTGATTTTTATAAAAACAAGATTCAGTACTTGGGACACATAATCTCCGAGGAAGGGATTTCGGTTGACCCCGCCAAGATAAAGGCCATTAATGAATGGTTGGTTCCTAAAGATGTGACGGATGTGCAATCATTTATGGGCATCACTGGTTATTATAGAAAATTCATTGAAGGGTTTTCCAGGATCGCAAACCCCATAACATCGCTGCAAAAAAAGGGAAAGAAGTTTGTCTGAGACCAAAAGTGTACAGACAGTTTTGCAAAGTTAAAAGAATTACTGACTTCAGCGCCTATTTTGAGGATTGCAGATCCTAATAAAGATTTTGTAGTATGCACAGACGTGTGCAATGATGGACTGAGAGGATTTCTAACGCAGGAGGGACATGCTGTAGCATATCAATCAAGAAAACTAAAAATACATGAGAAGAACTATTCCACCTACGACCTAGAATTGTTAGCAGTGATTTATGCCTTGAAAATGTGGCGTCACCACCTTATTTGCAGAAAATTTACCTTGATGACAAATAATATGGGGCTGAAATATTTGTTAGATCAAACAAATTTGAATGCCAGGCAAGCCAAATGGCTAACTTTTCTAAGTGAGTATGATTTTGAAATTCAACACATTAAGGGGAAGGAGAATAAAGCTGCCTATGCATCAAGTCATAATGCAAGGATACATTTTGTTTCAGCCATCAAGACATACGCAACAGATTTGGAGGAACATATTTTTGCAGGATATAAGGAGGATGAGGAATACAGAAAATTACAGGAAAGGACAGCAGAAAACAACTCTGAAAATTCTGTAACACATTTCAGTTTGAAGGAAAATGGCTTACTGTTGTACAAAAACAGATTGTACATACCAAACGTACCAGCAGTAAAAAATTCTGATTTTAGATGAGATGCACAAAAGCCACTATTCTTGCCATCCAGATTACCAGAAAACCATCACAATTCTAAGGAAAGAGTACTATTGGCCCAGGATGAAGGATGAAGTAGCAGAATATATAGCCAAGTGTTTTGACTGTCAAAAAGTGAAGGTGGAACATCAACATCCTACTGGATTGCTGCAGCCCTTGCCTATACCTAGCTGGAAATGGGAAGTCATAAGTTCAGATTTCATCACTGGGTTACCAAAGAATAAAAAACAACATGAATCCATCATGGTGGTAGTAGATAAACTAAGCAAGGAAGCGCATTTTATCCTTGTCAAAATGACCCATAATGCTCCTGATATCGTCGAGATTTTTATGAAACAAGTTTTTCGACTGCATGGAATACCCAAGGTAATAGTTTCAGACCGAGATTCGAAGTTCACGGGTAATTTTTGGAGGTATTTATTCAAGGGGTTAAACACCACCTTAAATTTCAGCATTGTGTTCCATCAATAATGGTATTGGGTACCCTCCCCAATGGTATAACTATGCCTTGATATTCTATTCGTAACTGTATAGGTGACCACTGTAAATTTTGTTTCCCCATTGCCTTCCATGTCTGCTTGGTCAAGACATTTACTTCAGATCCAAGATCAAGAATGATCTCGTCCATCTTGTAGTCTCCAATATGTGCAATGAACCACATTTACCTTCCGGTTCTTTTGGGACTCCTAATGTTATGAACTGCACCATGGGCAGTCCTCCCCTCACTGTGTGATTCATACTGATTTATAAGTTTTTCAAATTCCGTAAGATTGTCTTTGTTCTTCAACAACTTGATGCAACTCCTTAGGAATTGCGCAACAAAAGTGGATGTATCTGGTACAGCGCGCGTGTGATCATATGCCAGTGGCATGTCTTCTATTTGTGGTACTTCACTGCGCAATGGGACTCTCGGCGAAGTAGGTGGTGGTTGTTTGAACATGTCCCATGCTTCTTCAAATATTTCTTTATTTTTCTGTAAGTTCAAAGGAGGTGCTTTTCCAGGAGATTTCCTAACCCCTACTGTTTCTCCCAGGGTCTTCTTAGCATCAGTTGTTCCTGAGTTGAGGCTTCTATGCTTCTGTCTCTTCCTGCATTAGCACCACTTTGTGTTACCGCATTTACACTCGGATCTATAGATCTAATCTCTTCTGTGATCAACTGAATGTTAGGATTCTGAGTTTCTGTCCTTCTCTGCTTCTGCATTTCTACTTCAAGTACAGGGTAGTCTTCAATCACATGATCAAATGATTTACAGTAGTTTAATGTGGTGCATGGATTAGTGCATTCTCTAGATACATGACCTGGATGGCCACAATTATAGCATATTATCTACCCTTGGCCTCTTTCTTGAGCTAGGCTATCATTTCTCCCTCTCTCGCGGTATCCACCACCGCGCCCTCTACATCCACCCTGATCATACTGGGTGTTCTCCTGTTTTGGTTGATTTTCTTCCTGAACACGGTACATTCCAGCACCTCGCATTGCTTCCATATCTCACTTTCTTTCATTCATCGGTTCATAAGCACGACAGTTCGACTCATCATGTCCAACTGCGTTACAGAAATTATAGTATAAGTTTTTAGGTGTTTTTACATATCTCTGTATCAGATAACAGTCCTCAGGCCGGTGTCCTCTGGTTCTACAAATTTCACACCACGGTGCCTGGTTTTGATTCATATTCATTGGTTTTGGTGCACCACTATTAAGATAATCTTGAAATAAGGGGCAATTTTCTTTGGTGTGGCCCTCTCCTTTGCATCCTATGCACCAAACTTCATTTCTTTGTTCATGTCTATGTTCCTTTCCATTCTTCATACCTTGCAATTCTAATGTCAAGGTAGCCAATTGGTTCTGGATCTGTAACATCCTAGAACTACTCTCTCCAATTGGTGAAGCCTCCAACTTCATCGCGATCTCCAAGGCCTCATCCTGCAATACAACCTTCTATTGCATTAGTGGTTGTCTGATATGGGGCAACAGCGCAGCAATAAACCACTCTTTATGTTGTTGCGGAGCTATAACAAAGCTCACTTGGTCCAATAATGTCTTAAATTTTTGGTCGAATTCCCAGACTAATTCAGTATGTTTCTATTTGATTTCTTTCAACTCTATTATGCACTGTGATTCTGATTTCGGCTTCTTGAATTCTGCTAACATCGCAGCTTTGATGTTTGCTAAGGTTCTCGGCTGTGCTTGAGAATACTTCATAAACTAGTGTAATGCTATATCTCTAAAAGTAGTGATGAGCTGTGCTCTCCTCATACCATCATCCTGAACTTGATTTACACTCCATACGGCTTCGCAAAGAAACCAATGTTGATCAGGGTCTTCTAGACCCGTTCCTTTGAATATCGACAGTTTTATATCATTATCGGCCATCCTCCTTCGAGATTGTGTACGGTTTTCAGACGGGTTCCCTGTGACAAAAGTAGATGGAGACTACTGGGTTGTACTAGGGATAGTATTCTATGGAATGGTCTGAGTCGTAGTGGTCTAAGCACTCGCTCCTATGGTGCTACTAGTATTGACGATTTGTTGGATGGGCTGCATGATGCTCGCAGCAGGTGGGTTTTGGGATGTTGGATTCTGAGGTGTAATATGCTAGATTGTGGCTGATAGTTGCGTGTTCTTATTATTAAGGTCACATGGAATTTTGGTCTCTATGTGGTTTCTAGATCCTCTGGGATTCTTTTCGTTAGTAAGCTTATATCTCTTTCCACTTCTCAAAGTATGGTTTTCTTTGTCAGAATCAATGTATGTATTTTCTACCATGACAGATTCAGAATTATTACTGCATTCTTAAAACACCTTTCTCAGCTAAAATCATTTTAATTTATAGACTCATATTGTTCAGGAACTTACCTTTGAATCCTTTGAAAAAGTATGCTTCAGCTTGGATGTAGGATTTCAACGTGTCTACAGCAAACTCGATCACAAATCCCTCAAGTATGCTATCAACCCAGAAGTCGATTGCTCGCGACAGTGGTCTATCTATTGCTTTGAGCTGTTCAGTAATCTCCAGAGTCCACTCTGTAGGTACTCCTCCTTGAGAACAATGCTTTCTTTCTGCAAGGCGTGATATCCACTCGTGCAGCTCGTTTGGAAATGATGCCCAGAAAATATCGTGGATGTCCCTCCACAAGTATCTGTTCAACCACTCTACGTCAGATAGATGCGGGTGTTTGTTTTCTTTCTTTGCAAAATCTCTTTCGATCTTATCACACCAAGCCCATATCTCTTTCTTTTCTGGATGCCAATTGTCTAATCCTAATGGGAACTCGTATTTTTCTTCGCACATTACTTTATCAAAACACACTATCGCATCACTGAGTCTTAGCATGGCAACAAAACAATTTGTTGGCCATAAATACTGATCTAGAGGTTTTCCAATGTAGACCCAGGTACTTCGCGGTACAAGATACCAACAAAACCCCTATTCACCGGCCCTTTTGGCAGCAGATTGTGAGCAGTCTGAGGTCTCACCCGAGGCAAAGTTGAGGGGGTGTTTGCGGAATCAAGTTTCCAGAACCTGGTGATGCGAGTGTCTAAACTGACTGATGTGCAGCATGGTAAGAACTTCCACACTGTGAACAAACAACTGCGTGAAGTCTTCTTCTTCGCGTCGATTACGACGACATGGTACTAATGGACTATGGAAATAGGTCAGCGCAAAGGGTAGATATATACTTCCTGCAGATCTCTCTTTATGCATTCTTAGACTTAGTGATATGACGATAAGCTATCAACAGCTTATCTCGCAGCACTTATCATGGATCAGCGCGTCAACCAGACCGTGCATTCATTTCAAGACTTGATCAAACAGATAATCTTACTTAACAGTCTTAATCATTCATCAACACTTAGACCGATTCAAACATATGAAATGGAATGGATTATGCCATGCTGCGCGCCCTGATGTAGCACTTCAACTTCAATAATTAGCTCTATGATTATTTAACAGATCCAAACATTCAAAGACTTATAGATACTGAACATTAACATTCATCCACATATGAACTACTTAACATCTCATTCCCATCTCTTCCACGGCGAATACAGATAAAAGCAACAAATATCGGATAACTGTAACATCAAGCATTCATATTAAGCAATCGAATAATGGAAAACACACAAAGCATCACATAACACAGGATTTAACGTGGTTCACCCCCTCGGATGGGAAGCTACGTCCATAAGAACTGTTGTTTTATTGTCTTTATGGAAGGGTACAACAGTTCTTCGTATGTGCACTCAGCTGCAGACACTCTTCTCTCTCTCTCTCAAAATTAGCTCTCTGCACACTCAGCTGTAGAGCCTTTACAATAGCTTCAAGCTTACAAACTCTGATAATACTCAATAATAACCAACAAAATGAAGAGTAACCCTTCCCATACAAAATCATGCCTTATTTATAGATCAATACCCATAGGTCATGTATTTACATTTCGAAGGCAGAAAAACCCTTAGGTTTACAAAACTGTCGCATGCGCGCTAATAGGTTGCTCTCGTCGAGTTGTTCCCTCTTTCACGGCCTTAAGACGTCTGGTTCAAGTAGTATTTCTCTATGTGTGCGACTAGTCACCTTCATCCTGATCCGCACCTACCCACCGCTTGGTAGTTATCGAGTATCTTTGCCAAAAAGTAGATCTCTGATGACCTAGTCGGAATATGTGTTGTCTTCCATCCAACACTCTGCTTAGCTGGATCTTCTGTTGACCGAACACATCGCAGTATTGTTCTGCTCACACCACTGAATTCGCAGTTCTTCTAACACTGCGCTGCACGCAATTCACAGCATACCAAAACTTATCCCAAAATTGTTCCATCTGAACTGCGCTCAGCTCCAGATTTCTCAAAATCCTTCCTGCTCAAAATGCCCCACTTGGGCCAGGCCCAATAGCTGGTTACAGCATGGGGAGAGATCTTTGGTGGGTCATCCTGAGATGGTGGATAAACAGGTGGGTTCTCAATGTCGACCTGATCATCTATTGTATCTGGAGCTTCTTCACCAAGTTCAAAGGCAGAAGGAGAAACCACATCCAAGAGATAGAGCTTTTGCTCAACACATCTATGTCCTTGAGTGAATTTCTCATCACAATTATAACAAAGCCCTTTTTCTCGGCATGCCCGCATCTCTGGTTCAGAAAAATGCTTGATAGGAGTTGGTCGAGGAGCTGGCGTGATGGGAGGTCGTTGGGAACCCATATTTCTGAAGGGAACAAAGGTGGTTTTGGAGCATTGTTGGGATGCAATCTTGTCCTCTGCCAACTTAGACAACCCTAGGAATTCCATCATTGTGTTGGGACAAAACATTTTGACCTCTGAGAGGATTCCATCCTTGAGACCACTAATAAAACAACTCCTATAGAATTCATCAGACAATCCTTCTGTGTGATTGGCCAATTTCTCAAATTCTGTCTGATACTCTCTCACTATGCCAATTTGGCGAAGTTTAGTGAGTGCTCCTATTAATTCATCAAAAGCACTAAGACCAAATCGTTGCAAAAGGAGTTGGAAAAAATCTGTCCAGTTTGGCTCGTGATGAGCTTTGATGTACCAACAGTACCATTGAAGGGCTTCCTGTTCCAAATGAAAGGATGCAAGTGGAACTTTTTGATCATCAACAGTATTATGCAGATTGAAATATTGTTCTGCCCGGTATATCCATCCAGTCGAATCAGTACCATTGAAGCGAGGAAAATCAAGCTTCGGCCCATGAAAATTGTTGGAAGAAGAGAACCCAGTGGCTGCAAAATATTCTGGAAGTCGGTTATTGTTCATGGCTGAATGCTGAAGATGGAGGCTAAGAAATTTTTCATCCAGATCCTGGAGTTTGGTTTGGATGGCTGCAAGTGCTTCCTCCATGGTTTCTCCTCCTGTGTGGGTGACAACCATAACCAAGATTTTTTTTCTTTTGAGTGGGTAGATAAACAAAAACAGAAACTGTTTTAGTAAAGGAAAATATGGATTTGGGAAAAACATTGATGGGTAATTTGGGTTTGACTAGGTTTTGGACACTTTCAAAGGGATAGGGAAGCATAAAAGGGGGATTTCAGAAGCGGAGTGAAAGAATGAGAAAATTTGGCAGACAGGGACAAAGAAGCAGAAATATAAAATGAACACTATGGTAAAATTTGAAGGAGATTGGGTGAAAATCGAAGAAGTTACAGAAAACTCTAAAAATAGACAAATGTGGAATTTATGGCGTTGGGAAGTGGAATTTGGGATAGGTTCCTCAGGAATGAAATATGAAGATTGGGATTGCAGGGGTGTCAAGGAAGTTTCAAGGGAAACATATTTAAAACAAGGGAGATATGGTGGAAAAACAGAATTTTCATAAATGGATCTGCAATGGCACGGAAGGGATTGGCAACAGATTGATTTGCAACAACACAGAAGTGATCAGAAATAGATGGATCTGCAACGGGGCAGAAGTGATTGGCAATAGATGGATCTTCAACGGTGTGGAAGTGACCGACAACAGTTCTAGGCAGAGGAAATCTGTGATTTATCAGCTGAAAATAGATATGGACCCCAGGTATGCTCGGCTTCCTAATGGTTCAGGGGATTCACTCGACCACCAATGTTGTCTGATGACTTGCATATTGGGGTAGTAACCCTCACTCCATGGCTCAGGTAAAACTAATAACCGCTTTTCCACAAACGACAGCTCTTGGTTTACCTCACAAGTGGGAACTAGTCAATCAGGTAGGGGTCGTTTCCCTTTTCACTAGTAGGTCCTCTCAATGGGCCAGCTACATCGGGCTTCTTGTGGTACTCCTCACAATGAGTTTTAGGGCTTATGCCCAAGTACTTCCCACAATTAAGTGGATAGGGATTATTCCCAGATCCGAACCTGCAACAGATGCAAAAAAGATTTTGGCATAAATTTCACCTAAAGTGCTCTGATACCAGATGTGAGGAACTTGAAAAATTAATTAATGAAAATACACGAGATAGCAGTAAGAACAAAACTTAGAATCACTTTATTGATCACAATCCACTTCGAGGGGGCAACCTCGTTTGAGCAAGCTCAATACAAATAACTTCACGCTACCTTCTTTGACCTCAACACACACTTATATACTAAGTCTATGCCCCATATTATGGGTCAATACCACGGGACGTATAATACTACGGGACGACTTACAAAGCATATGCGTCTAATACTATGGGTCAATACCATGGGATAATATAAACTATGGATCAACAAATACTACGGGACGACTTACAAAGCAGATGCGTCCAACAACAATATACTAACAAAGTAAAGAGAAGGGTTGACATGGGTTCCTAACATCGATCCCAAAACATTAACCTTCGAGGAAATAAATGAGGATTTAGATCTAAAAAAACTGACAGTGTTATTTGACAAATCCAAATCAAAAGAAGGTGTAGGATCTAGTTTCATCCTTACTAAGCCTTAGGGAGATAAAAAATGTATTTCTTTTCGACTTGAATTTGAATGTACTACCAACACTACAGAGTATGAGGCACTGATTCAAGGATTGAATAAGGTTGTTGACTTAACATCAATTTTTAAAAAGTGTTTGGTGATTCAAAAATTGTCATTAATGAAGGATGGAATTATATTCATTGTGTCTCTCATCACCTAAAACTTTACTAGCTTGACATATGGAATTTCATTAATTATTTTACTGCCTTTAATATTGATTCCATACCTAGAAACTATAATTCTAATGTGGATATGATTTCTAATGTAGATTTTAGATTAATCCCATCAGAAGGAATTTCTATTAACGCATTTTCTGTTGAACTTATTTTTAGACCTTATATACCAAATAATGTGACCAATCAAAGGGTGTTCAATGAAGATGAAGATATTAGTAATTCCCTCAACGCATAGAATACCTTTAAGGACTCCTCGATTGATGAATTACAACACAATGCATGACTAAGGAGTCCAATCATCTTTGAAGAATCAAACACGAAAAAAATGAATGTCCCAAAAACACTATACCAAAATATATGGTTAGCTTGGAAAACAACTATGACCTCTAGTACAAATTAAAAAAGGAAATTAAATACAAGAATAATATCTCTTCCATGAAATATAAGGTCATGAACATCGGTATTGATGAAAATATTAAGAATATTAATATTGGACTTGGTTTTTCCTTGCAAGAAAAAATGTGTTCATTAGGTTATTCAAAGAGTACAAAGACATGCTTGCATGGACGTATGATGACCTAAAAAATTTGAACCCTAATATTATGAAACACATTATCCCACTACAACCTGATGCTAAACCTTTTTAGTAGAAACTACAAAAAAGCATCCCACTCTCAAGCCTTTGGTTAAAAAAGAGCTGGAAAAAATGCTAGCCACAAAGATCATCTTCCCAGTTTGACATACCCAATGGGTGGCCAACATAGTACCGATCAAAAATAAAATTGGATATATAAGAATATGCATCGATTTTAGAAATTTGAACAAGGCTTCTAAAAAATACCATTACATAGTTCCTCCCATGGAGTAAGTGTTGCATGCGGTTGGAGGATCTGAAAATTTTTCCTTAACCAATTCTTGGTTTCACCTGAAGATCAATTGAATACGACCTTCAAAAGAAAGTGGGGAACATATGCATATTGGAAGATGATGTTCAGGTTAATTAACACAGGGGACACATTAAAAAAAGAAATGGGCATCACTTTTCATGGATTAATAAATAATTCAGTAGTGGTATATCTGGATGATGTAACCATTTTCTCTACACATAAATATCATGTTTCTACCTTGAGACAAATATTTGATCAATGTCAAAAACGTGGAATCTCATTAAGCCCCAAAAAATCAATTTTGGCAGCTGAAGAAGGCAATTTGTTGGGATTTATAGTATAAAAATATGGAATGAATATTGAGCCCAAAAGAACCAAATCCATTGCTCAGATCACTCCACCACACAACAATAAGTCTATGCAATAATTCCTAGAAAATATCAATTTTGTACGAACTTTTGTTCCAAGTTTCTTGGAAATGGTTAGCCATATGCATGGCATGATTAAGAAAGATACAAATTTCAAATTGGGATCAAGAGAAAGAATCATTTATGCAAATCAAGATAGTAATTGTTGAAGCACCAATAGTGGCTAGGCCGAATTTTTTGAAATATTTCATATTGTACAACTTCGGATCCAAAAATTCCTATGCAATCGTGGTTACTCAAAAAGATCAGGAAAAAAATGAAGGTTATTTTGCATTCCCCAGTTTAGGATCTTAGGGAGCTGAGTTGAAGAAACCTGAGATGGATAAACAAGATTATGTTATTTTTAAAGCAGTTAAACATTTGAAGCCATATTTTCTGAAATCCTGAACCAAGGTCATAGTGCTATATCCCACAGTAAGGAATTTACTAGTCCAAAAATGTCTGAGAGAGAAAATGGCTCATTGGATGACCACACTTCAAGATTATGACTTGGACATCAAACTAGATTAGATCATAAAAGGGCATGGGCTATGAAAATTAGCCACTAAAACATCAAATGATGATCATGACAATTAAATATGGAATGATGAAACACCCATGATAGAATGGGAAGTCTTATGCGTCCTTGCACCTACGAACTCTTGGTATTATGAATTAAAGTATTACCTCACTCATGGGAATTCCATGGAATACCTGGATCCTCAAAAGAGGAGAGTAGTTAGATTGATATATGCTCAATTCCAGTTAATTAATAACATCTTATTCCAACAAAATTATGATGATGTATTGTTGAGATGTCTTAAGAGAGAATAAATAGACAAAGTTCTTACAGAATTACATGATGGACCAGCTGGGGACACTTTGGAGGTGACACTATGGCACATAAGATACTCAATTCATGGTATTAATGGCCTACACTTTTTAAATGCACCCACGCATATGCTCAAAAATGTAAAATGTTCCAAAACTAAATAGGTCAATAAAAGAAACCAGCCTTTCCCTCGCAACCAATTACAGTGGATAATACATTTCATCAATGGGGACTAGAAATTGTCAGAGAAATCAATCCTAATTATTATCAATATCATAAATACATTATGACGGCCACATAATAGCTCACATGCTGGACATATTCCACACCTCTCAATGTCATCAATGAAAACTAGGTGATTTCGTTCTTAGAAAATAATATCATTACAAGATTTGGTGTTCCTAATTCGCTGGCTTTTTATAATGCAACTTATTTTTCATCTCTAAAATTAATAGAGTTTTCATTACAAAAATGAATTAATATTAAGTATGCTACCAATTATTATCCTCAAGGGAATGGGTTAGATAAATCCACGAAGAAAAACTTAATATGTATTCTCAATCAAATTGTTATCAATTACCAAATAAATTGGTACAAATCCCTCCCTAATTCTCTATGGGTAGATCGAGAAACACCTAAGGATACCCTAGGTAATTACCCTTTTTTGTTGGCCTATGGGAATGAATCCAATGTGCCAGCTAAAATTTTCTTACCATCCCTTCAATTAGCACAATTGGTACAAGAAACAAAATTCCCACTCATGCAAATAAGAATTAACAACATAATCAAACTTGAACAAGAAACAGAAAAATACAAACATAACTTTCAACAACATCAACAACTAGTTAAAAGATGGGTTGATAATCATTTAGTAAGTGATAGAGACTTACAAGTAGGAACATGAGGATAAAGGAAAACACTCTAAATTCTAACCGTTGTGGTTAGGCCCATTTCAAATTGAAGAAAAACCGAGACAAAACACTTTTTGTCTGAAGAATATTTAAGGGGGAGTAGAGGATCGACTTGCCAATGGGAAGATTGTTAAAAAATTATTTTATTAGCCTCTCTATGAGGAAAAATCTTGTACCATACTCTAAAATATTTTAAAAAAGTTGAACCTATTTCAATTTTCAAATCTGTAAAACTTGGTTTCTAGTTCCCAATGTGAATGCTCTTGCTCATAAAGTGGTCCTCCAAGTACATGAAAGGAGAATATTGAATGCTCCAAAGCATGTGAAGGGTTAAATTTGAATTTTTGATCCAAGAGTTTTATTATGATCCTTGAATGCACCATGGAATTTTGGTAGTCCCACTGCCGGTACAATCGTATGGGTTTTGAATAATACGTCTCGTTGATTCGTACGGGTTCCAAAACAAATGTCATGTGGTTTTCCGGAATTAATGAATTTATCATTCTAAGTTTCAATTCGCATTGTGAATTTGATGAGGATTTATTTAATGAGATCAATTTTTAATGTTGATGATGTCCTCCTGCAATATTAGTCTAAATGTCACATGTGCGAGATTTAGGTGTTAAAAGATTCCCCTTGTTATAAATGTCACTAGATGGTTGAAATGCATCATAATTTATTTATCTCGTGTTCCAAACTGTAAGTTATCAAGTGTTGAGTGAAATAGGACCTACCCATAGGGTGGATGTTCATGGTGACTGTTGAATCCTGTGACTGATTGGTGTAAAAAACAGAATGGTTGTTTATACAAACAAGACAATCATTCTTATGCTTGTGAAAATATGTCAAACTAGGTTACAATAATAGGAGACCGAGGGGTTATATATATAAACTAATGATAAAGGGATGAAGGAGGCTTCGATCCCTGTCTATGTAAATGAGACTTGGATTGTTGATGATTTTTTTATGCCAAAGAAGCATAACTGCTTATGATGTGGAACAACCCATGGTGGCGGGGGACATGCATAAAGGTGAAGATGTGCAATGGGTAGCTTCCTTATGTAATATGAGTAGTGTTTTTAATAATAAATTCAAACACTTCTACCATAAAAACATACACCTCCCCCCAATGCGATGAAATTATTAGCATTGAGAAAAGGGGATATCACTAAGTTAAGTACCATTGATGATTCTACCTACTCAGTTTGATATGATCCCTTATTTTGATGAGCGGGGAACACAAGGTACAATCATAACTACTACAACACTCGAAATGAAGTGATATAACATTGATGATAAATGAATAAAGTGGTTAGATGAGGGTCTTATCATGATAACCAAGATCATTTTGTAACCAACCAGAACACTTACAAAACTAACACAAGATAGGTTGATAAGTGTGGGGCTCATGAATTCCCTTGATCGATGTAAAGATGGTGAGAAACTTACGGTAGCATACTTCAAGTGGTAATGTAAGGTGCAATGAAGGGGAAAAAACTATAAATGGATGTTCTATCATAGAAGTGGTAATGATGGGGTAGGGAATCTGGATGAAAAAACTAAATGTGATAGTTTTGTATGTAACCAAGTACATCAATCAAGGGTGAGCAAGGGTTTTTGCCAAAATATTTATGTGATTGGGTTCCCATGGTTCTGAGTGAGTTGGGGAATAAATTTATACAAAAGGAATTATGTGGTTATTTTTTTCAAATGAGAAGACAGGTACCCTGTGAATAAATTCCATGCATGGCATTCCTATGGGAATGATTAATGATATTGATGTACTCATGGGGTGGGTTCCCTTTATGGTTTTCTTTAGAGTTAATGATACGAAGGGAAAATTAGATGGTATATTTCTAATGAGGGGGGTGATAGGTTATATGTGAATCATGATCATAACATTACTCTTAGGAATTTGAGGGGTGCGATAGACATAATGCAAGGTGATGATATGTTGTTTCAACTTGGAAAACTTGGTGATTTATTAGATTCCACAGACTTGGTTGTATGACATCATGGGCATCAAATTTTGAGGGGATTTTAATGGTGCATACATGTTATGCAACCAAGTCCCAGATATAGCATAAATAGACCAAAATAAAGTAATTAACGCCTTAATAATGAAGAACTGATATTTTAATAACAATCCTCTTCGAGGTAGGAACATACTTACACAATCTACATAAGACAAGACATGATGCAATGATGACTAAATGAAAATGTATCCTTCCTATATATAGGAGACAAAGGGGTACAATAACAACTAATAGTCCCACTAATAGACACAAGCTGATATGAATAATATGTAATGCACCATAATAAAGGGGGTAATGTGCCACTACAAAGGTGGTACGATGCCAATATTTAGGTATTAACATGCCCCTCCCCTTTAGACAAGTTTTGTCCTCAACGCTTGATTAGTTGTGGATACTTCTGTATGAAGGACTCATCTTCCCATGTCGAACCTTCCATTGGCAGGTTCTTCCATTTGATGAGGTACTTCGTAATAGCCTGATTTCATCATTGTTTGGTCCTTGTTTCAGTGATTTGTTCAAGTTCCAATATGACTCCTCCTTCTTCATCAAGTTTGGGCAAGATTGTTTGAATTTGGATCTTGTCTCCTATTATTTTCTTTAAGCAAGAAACATGGAAAAATGGATGCACTCTTGAAGATGGAGGAAGCTCCAATTTGTAAGCCATACTACAAATCTTTTGCAACACCTTATAAGGACCATAATACTTGGGTGCTAATTTATTGTCCTTATTTAGTTTCTTGAGGGACATATGCTTGTAAGTTTGTAACCTTAGAAATACTCAATCCCCTTCTTCGAAACTCCTTTCACTCTGATGTTCATCAGATTGTTGTTTCATCCTATTTTGTGACATAGCTAAGTTGTCCTTAAGTATCTGGAGAACTTCTTGCTGGTGCTCTATGTGATATTCCACAGTTTGAGATTTAGATTTTCCCTTTAACGTAGATATGATAGATGGAGGTTGGTACCCATAAAGTGCCATAAATGGAGACATTTTTTTATGATGTATGGAAGGAAGTATTGTACCACCATTCTGCCAAAGATAACCATTTCACCCACTATGTTTGTTTATCAGATGCAAAGCAATTAAGATATCCTTCCAAACATTTGTTCACTATCTCAGTTTTCCCATCACATTGAGGATGATAAGATGAACTATGAGCCAATTGGGTACTTAAACAAGAAAATAATTCAGTCCAAAATTTTCTAGTGAATATTGGATCTCTATCGCTTACAATAATATTCATATTTCTAGGTAACTTCTGAACTGTTTCCAGAAAACTCTGGCTACTGTACTTTCATTAAAAGGGTGAGAGAGTGCACAAAAATCTGCATGTATATCAAAAACCACCATAATAACATTATTTCTTTCTTACTTGGGTAGACATGTGATAAAATCCATTGATACTTATTCACAATGATGGCAAGGTATGTCTAATGGTTTCAGAAGTCCTAGGGTCTTAACTATTTCCACCTTATTCTATTGGAAAACTAAGTATTTGGCCACGAACCTTTGAACAACATATTTAAGACCTTCCCAAAAAAATTCCTTCTTGACCCTGTGGTAAGTTTTCAGGAATTTGGAGTTCCCACCTATAGGAGAGGCATGTAATTCTCAGAGGACCTTTTGTTTTAGTTGGGAGTCTTTGCATAAATATAAGCAATCCTTATACCATACTGAATCACTTTTCCACACAAAAGTATCTGATACACTGGTATCATCCTATATATTTTGAATGAGAATCCACACAGATAGGTCATTTTTCCATTCTTCCCTAGTTGTTACTATCCAATCGGGTTATAAAATGGAAATTGCACAAAGTAATTCCATGATATCTTCATCTTTTCTAGAAAGTACATATGCCACCAAATCATGTTTCCCTTTTCGATAGATGTTTTAAAAGTCATATCCCAACATATTAGTTACCCATTTTTGTTTCTCTTCCAAAGATAATCTTTGTTCCAAGAAGTATTAAACACTATCATGATTTGTTTTGACCTTGAAGTGTCTACCTATTAGGTAAGGACGCCATTTCATAAGAGCAAGTAGAATTCCAACATTTCCTTCTCATAAATGGGCTTCTGTAAGTGCTTTCCCTTGATTGGATAACTTTTTAAAGCAAGCGGGTGTCCTTCTTGCATTAGAACAGTGATAATGCCATTTCTTGAAGCATCATATTCCACAATAAATGTTTTTTTGAAATCTGGTGTGTCCAAAACATAAGCTTTGCACATAGCCTCCTTAAGCTATTCAAAATATTAAGTTGCCTCTGGAGTCCAAGAAAATGCATCTTTCTTTAGTAATGTTGTTAGAGGTGCTTCTATTATTCCATAGTTCTAAACAAAATTGTGGTAGTACCCTATCATACCAAATAATTCTCGAATATTCTTCAGGGTTTTGGGAATCAACTAGTCCATCATGGATTTAATTTTGTTGGGGTCTACCTTGACACCTTCTTGAGATATAATATGACCCAAATATTCTACCTCCTTTACCCCAAAGAAACATTTGGAAGGTTTTGAATATAGTTTTTTCTCCTTTAGTAGTTGTAGTACCCTAGGAACATGTTGAACATGTTCTTCCAAAGACTTTCTATAGATTAGTATATCATAAAACAATACTAGCAAAAATTTTCTAAGGAAAGGCTTGAAAATGGAATTCATTAAACCTTGAAATGTGGAAGGCGCATTCGTGAGACCAAATAGCATGACCAAAAATTCATAATGACCTTCATGAGTTCTGAATGTTGTTTTGGAATGTCTTCCTCCTTCATTCTAATCTGATGATATCTGGAACAAAGATCCAACTTTGTGAAGAAAAATGCTCCATGTAATTCATCTAATAATTCATCAATGACATGAATAAGAAATTTATCTTTAATGGTGATCTCATTGAGATCTCTATAATCTAAACACATACGCCATGATCCATCCAGTTTGTGTACCATTACCACTAGTGTAGAGTAAGAACTTTGGGTAGGCCTAATTATGCCGACCTCTAACATTTCTTCAACCATACACTCAATTTCACTCTTCAATCCATAGGGGTATCTGTAAGGTATGATGTTAGGAGGAACACTTCCTGTAATTAAGTGAATATCATGATCAAAATATCAAACAATTGGAATACCTTTTGAAATATATTCAAATACCATGGGATGCTTATTAATCACCTTCTGGAGATCTGGGGAAATAGGAGACTTAGATGATTGAACATCTAATTAGCATAATTTTGCAATTCAACCTTGATGTCCCTTTTTTATGAATTTTGTCATACCATTAGAGATTATCACCTTACTTGTTTTCCCTATGATACCATTTAACTCATATTCTTTTCCTTCCCATAAAAAATTCATGAAAAGCTCCTGAAAATTTAAAGCCATTGTTCCAAATGATTATAACCATTGAACGCCTAAGACAACATCAGCACCCCCCATTGGAATAGAAATCATTGTACTATTCAATACATATTCTCCTATAGTGAGATTGATATTATGGCATTTTCCTGAGCAATTTATAGTTCCTCCATCTGCAATCATTACTTGAAGCACCGGTGATGTATATAGAAAGAAATTGAGAACCTTGTCCAATTTACAGTGAATAAAATTATGAGAGTACTACCAGAATCAATCAACACCGTTACCTCTTTCTTTTTGATATATCCTTCGATCTTGAGAGTTTGAGGAGTGCTAATTCTAGCTAATGCATGACAGGATATGGTGGGAGTAATCTCTTCGGAAGTAGTATCCTATATTTCTTCATCTTAAGATGGTTCTTGTTCTTTTGGTGCTTCTTGTTCATTTTCTTCCTTTACTTCACAATCTATGTAAAATGGTTTCTTCTCAGTGCACTTATGTCCCTTACTATATTTGATATCACAACTGTAACAAATCCCTTTTGTTCTGTTTTACTCTATTTGTTGTGGTGTCAACCTTATAGGTTGTGGATGACTCGAGACCACACTTTCTTCTTTATAGTTGTATGTGGTAGACTTCCTTGTTTCCATAATTTTGTTTTCAACTTTTCTTGACACCTTGAATGCATGCTCCAAGGATTTAGGTTCCCATAGGCAAACCTCATGTTGGATGTTATCTCTTAAAAAAAATGAGTGGGACTGATTGGGACTAACGATTAAGAGCATGTGTTTCCTCCTATGAGGTCACGGGTTAAAATTCAGAGGGGATAGGGTATGTACACCTATGTAGACTTTAGTAGCTAAATCGTTGCGCAGAGGCGGGTCCCTTTTCCCACAAACAAGGGGGTCTCATACAAAAAATTGGTATCTCACATGGAGGTGACCTTAAAATTAGATTATTATTATTATTATTATTAAATTTCCTATGAAGACATTAGTTAGATGCTCTTCTGGAATAGATGTGACCTTGATATGCAATCTTTGGAATTTCTCAATGTGATCCCCAATTGAACCCTTTTGTTTGATATTTATCAGTTGGATAAAGAAGGTATTTCTCTTGGTGTCCTCATAATATGCTATCAATTCCTATGTAAAAATTTTCCAAGTGACAAGTGGTTTATGAGAGAAAATACATCTATACCACACAAACTGACTAGGTTATACATATAAAGATGCAACACATACCTTTTGTGTGGATTTCACCTTATGTAGCTCAAAGAACTACTCCATCCGTAGTATCCATGTGACTGGATCTGTGCCATCAAAATTCCTCATATCAATCTTTGGGATGTAGTTGGTTTTTGACCCCATGTTGGAGTCCCTAAAGTCATGATGTATGTTCCTTTTGTTTTCATCATGAATTTCATGGGAGGTATTCTCACTTCTAGGAATCCCTTCTTGCAGCAAATTTGAAAACCCTTCTTTCAAAACTTCCATACCCCCCTTCAAACCCTTCAAATAATCTATGTCCTTTTTCAAATCATGCATTTTCACTTCCATTTCATTCTTGGTTTGACCTAGGATTGATATTAGTGCATCTTTTGTCACTATTTTCTCTTGTAAATCAGATATGTCATTGCACATTTCTTAACCTTCATCATAAGTCCATGTAGAATTGTCTGGAGGATTATTTGGTGTATAGGTTCCCCTTTTAGGAGGAATTTAGAACAATATAGATAGGTATCACGCCCTAGGGTTCATCACAATTAGATACTTCTACTCAAGTTAGTTAAATTTAAAACGACGTACCTTTTTCAACCCTGATTGGAAGACTGTTTTAGGGCCGAATTAAAACTGAGGTAAAATTCAAATTTCAAATCCTCTGGGTCTGAAACGTTGCCCTATTGTAGCCTTATGTGTCCTCTTTCTGATTCCATGGTTCCAACCTAATTATGATGTGCCAATAGAAATTTATTGCGAATCTCCCAACACTCGTTATTTCTTTTCCTTTTAGAAGATTGAACTTGTACGGAATGCCACGTGTCCAATATTTTGGATCCGAGTCTGAAACTTCTACCAATTATTTGTGGTTTGTACCCTTTCTGATGCAACTAGTCTCACTCAATTTGGATCTCACATTCCCCTCATTTGTTCTCACTCAATTTGGATCTCACATGCCCCCGATGCAACCAAGTCCTGGATATAGCATAAAAATAACAGAAATAGACCAAAAGAATGTAATCAACACATTAATAATGAAGAACTTAGATGAATAACAATCCTCTTCGAGGGAGGAAAATACTTACACAATGTACATAAGAAAACACATTATATAATGATGATTAAAATGAAAATGTCTCCTTCTATATATATGAGACAAAGGTGTACAATAACAACTAATAGACCTACTAATAGACACAATATGGCATCAATAATACGTAGTGCACCATAAGAAATGAGGTAATTTTCCACTACAAATGTGGTAATGTGCTAATATTGAGGGCTTAACAATACACCCATGGGGAATCATGTTGTTTCTTGATACTAACACTTTTGATGAGTCTTTATTGGGGAATGGGGCCTTAGGGAAATCAACAGGGTTACTGGATAAGTGAAATGTAAATAGAGGAAATATGTTGCCTATATGCAAGGTCAAGATGATATATCTATGAGTGGGGCCCATACACCAATTGGATGATGGAGAAATTGCTTCCCAGTGAAAATCGTGGATACATGATGCAAATACCAAAGCATAATAATGATCATGGTAAGAAATTTGACAATGTGGAAGTAATTGACAAGACACAAGTGTAGAATCTCTTCAACTTAGGAGAATAAATTATTCATATGAAACCTATTGACAGGGATATTTAAAATAAATCCTTCAAGATCACTCAATACATATGCTCCTTTAGGTAGGCATTGTTTGACTATGTAGGGTCCTCTCCACATCAATGCGAACTTACCTGGCCACGACTTCTTGTCCTTTTTGGCGTTAAAAACGAGGAATCTTCTCCCCTAAAGATGTGAAGGAGAACATGAATATTGTAATGCGATTTGGTGTGTGGTTTCATGGCTTAAGTTTTTTGTAATGAATCATGACACTCTAAATCAACAAGCTTGGATTATATCCCTAAAATCTATGCATACATGAATGTTTCCTTGTTTTTTGTTCATATGGATAGGGTTTGATACCCAGGATGTGTAGGAAATGGGATAAATGAATCCCACCTAATGGATATTTTCAATTTCTACCTTGGTGGCAGGTGCTTTGGAAGGATGGGAAAGTCTTTGTTTCCATTGTACTGGTGACATCTCAAGCCATGTATCGACATGATGTTTGACAATGGAGGGATAAATACTCGGAATATCTGAGTATGACTAAGATAAAATATTTCTAAATCCTTGGAGAAATGCTTTGAAACCAGTTACTTCATGTGGGGAACAAGAGGCTCCAATTTAAATGTGTTCTACTACGCCAAGGATTATGGAAATATCCACCATGATAGTGGATGAAATGTTAGCCATGTTTCCTTCTTCGAAAGTGTTACTATTTGGGATAGGATTTTTGAACTAATTGATATGGCTGGGAGGGATAAATTCCTTGGATTTGATGGTATATTGGTGATCCACCACCATGTTGGTACCTACATTCCTAGGTAGAAATGAAGACCTATGATGGAGGTCATCCCATAGTTCCTCAGGGGTGTTCATGGCCTCTAAGATCTCCTCATCTTAGTAGAATAGGTGGTCAGACAAATTTCTTGGTGGCTCAGGTGTAAGAGTGATAGGAATGGGGTTGATCTAGGGAAAAATATTATGTGTGGATGAGGTTTCTTTCACGTGATGTGAGTCCATGCCATCTACTACAATAGGGGTTCGCGTCAGAAATGGATCGCGATCTTCTTCTGATGGTAAAGAAAAAAATTCATCGTTAGCAGATATGATTGATGATGATGATATATAAATGATATCAACATGGTCGGTTGTATCCTTTATGGGGGGTAATATATATTTGCAAGGAAAAGATGGTGGATTTACTAGGGGAGGGGTAGAGTTGTATCATAACCACATTTGATCTAGGAGGATGGCTCATATTGTGTGTAAAATGGGGCACTGAAATGAATAGTGAGTTCACAATCCACACGATCAACATGTATGAGTAGTACATAATAAACTTAGTGTATGTGTAGGGCTTGGGGACTTAAAAGTGTAGTTAGGTGGAAATGCACCCATGTGACTGGACTCATGTGAGTATGGTTCCCATATGATGATCACCCCTCGTGATTCTCATTTTCTTTATATGTTTTGATAAATTTTATATAGATGGTCTCTTGAGAGACTGGTTGAGGTCTTTCAATGACGGGGTGTGTGCGATGAATTCTCACAAATGCATCTCGAAATTGAGGGAGTTCGGTACAGTGGTGCGTATAGTGGCCAAATTGTGAAAAAATTGTGCATGTGTAAATAATGTGCAATGTTTTGTTCTTTTTTGGGAGGTGGATATAAAATCTATAGTTAGTGTTCCCCCTACTTAAGTACTAGTTACTTGGGTAGCACTTATCGGTGTATTTAGAAAGTTCTTAAGATTTGGAAAGATAGGGTAAAGTTTTGTTGTGTGCCCTAACCTACCACATAGAGAACATGGTTGATTGAATTTTGGGGAAGGGGGGTTGCTTGGTACAAATAGGGGATTCAAATTTGGCTTCTTGATTCCCATAGTGTTAGCATTGCATGCGATCAATAATGGCATTGTCACAAGTGGGGTCGTTCTTAGTATTTATACGGATGTTGCGCATGTAGGTAAAATCGAAGTGAAACTGAAATGGTCATATGGATTCGGTACTATTTATGGATATGGTGGTGTTAAATACAAAACCAGTATTCCTAAGGTGAGCCCAAGAAATCTGAGTGTATCCATAAACTAGGGTTCCTTGCACTCCTAAGGGGGGGAACAAGAAAGATATTTGAACCACCAGTGGTACTCAAGGAGATGGAGGGATGGTTATTTCTTCAGTGTGGTGATTTTTTTCAGATTCAGATGTCAGTGTAGAAGTGGCTTGTGTCTTGTCTTTAGAGGTGAAGATAATACACATGAGACCATCCATGGAGGTGGGGATAACTGGTGGATCGATAGAGTATAGCCTTGTTGAGCTCTGGATTTGACATATTTTGAAGGATTATTTTAATAAGTTTTATATCATTTCTCTTCTATATTTCTCTCATTTACACCTTCATTGTCACATATTTATATATTTCATCCATTCTTATCCATCTCTACTCATATAGAATTCAAAGTGCTTAATAATGCTAAAAACATGAATATTCCATGTATTAATGATTATTTGGAACATATGAGTTTGTTGCTTAACTAAATGCTTGAGGATGTGGCATTTTTAAATGGTTTCCATGATCTTGCAGCAAATGTGTCTGATCCTATAGCAACTGTGTTTGATCTTGCAGCAACTATTACTTTAGTAACACTGTCTTGATCCTACAACAATTGTTTCTGTAGAAACATTGTTTTGATCATGTAGCAATTGTGTTTGATCCTACAACAACTATGTTTGATCCTATAGCAAAGTAGTCTGATCCTGCAACAACGTAGTTTGTTTTTGCAACAACGTATTTTTGTTCCTATAGCTTCATTCTGTTTTTGTAGCCAACAATTCACCCTTATCTTTCCACCAATAAATTTGGAATATGGATAAATATTGTTATGCTCTTAATGATCTTCAACCAATTCTTTTTCTAATTTAGCTAAGTCAAAGATTGGGTTGGTTGTGTATCCACTTTCCTTTGATCTAGTTGTAGCTCCTTTCCTTTTTATGAAAGGAGAGATTTTGTGGATCTAGTTGTAACTCCTTTCCTTTCCTTTCTTCCCTTGATTTTGTGGATAAGGAGGATTATTCATGTTTAATTGATCAATTTTTTTAGTTTGTCATGTGGGATAAGGATGGACTAGACTAACACCAACATGATTCATGGAGTGAGTACTAGGTGGACCAAGGAATGAAACAAATGGGTCATAAATGGGGGTAGGTATATATTAATTGGGTGATCTATAAGACATGGATGTAGGAGCTTGTGGCACCATTGGGGGTAATGGTGGTGGAGCAATTTGTTTCGAGCTTGCATTAAGGAACATAGGACTATATGGTCGATACATCATATTTCCAAATGGAGGATTTGGAGTTGCTTAAGGGGACACCAATACTTCAGGTGTTAGGGGGTACTTTTGTGTCATATTGTATGTGATAGAGACATGTGTTTGGGGAGGATTTCCTTAATGGGAAATAAATCCAATAAGACTTTCAATAGAGTGTTATGTGAAAAGAGGAGCTTGGTTTAAAGAAAGATGTCGAGGGGCATCTGTTAAATGGAATTTTCATCAGTTGTACAAGATCGTGTGACCACATGTTTCCACAATCCCTAAAGCCACATCCATGATGAATGATCCTTAAATCATTTTTCCCTACAAATAACCCTTTTTGTGACTTCGACATGTTCTACTTTATTAGCAACATGTGTCGAATTCCATCGACGCACTTTGATCTACAGTCAACCCAAGTCGATGACTCAGTTTTCCTTCACATCAACTCGCATCGAGCTCATTTTGCACATGTTGATCTATTTCCAGTTCGCGTTGATGTCTATATAGGAAGAAAAAGGGGCTTTCGAGAAGTCTCTAGAAAAAAATCTTATCTAGATGATATTTCCTCCATATTTACTAGGATCTCACTCGAATTCCTCACTTATTGGGATCATATCTCATCCATTATCCCTAAATATCTCATCTCTCCCCTACTCATATTGTCCTATAAATTCAATTATTGGCCATGGGTGAGGGTGAGGAGGAATTGAGAATAGAGTTATGCTGGAGAAATTACACTAGGAGTGATAAACTGTATATCCTTATCCTTCCTTCATTAAAGTGACATCTTGGAGCACAGAGGAATCCACTAGAGAGAATATACAACACCAAGGATTAAGTGGTTGTACTCTTTACCATTTATGTTAATACAATACTGCATTTCATTTCCCATAAATGGTTTGTTATTCATTTATTGTATATCTCCTTGGTCATATATATAACTTAATCTAATCCTATATCTAGTTTTTTTCTTGCATTGCTTGGATAACATGTTTTGAAGGTACTTATGATAAGTGGATGAGCAAGCTTGTTGGAGAATTTCATCATTTAAGACAACTCACAACCAAAGGTATGTCTTCTATATTTCAATTTCTAATTGGATCAAGTTAGGGAAATATATGTATGATTGCTTACTTTGTTCTAGTTTAGTGATTAAACTAGGGAGGTTAGCTTCAGGGTTTTTGTAGCTTTCATTTTTTTTAAATAAAAACTTTTGGAAGCTCGATGCGCTTTACCTTTGACATACAACGCGTCATCGACATGCCTGGGTAGTGTATTAGACCGGATCGAAACAAAAAGACGCACTTTGTTGTACTAACAGACCATGTCGCACTGCAAAATTTTGTAGTGAGATCTTTATCCCTACTCAGACTTGGACCTAGTCATCTTCTAAGTTTATGTCATTGTTTGTATTTTCCCCATATCTCTTTTTCTGTTTTTATTCTTGAAATTTGGAGTAGTGTGATTTCTCGTTGAGTCTCTATAGTCAAGTGGTTACTTGCTTTTCTTTGAGCGAGTTTGTTCTCTTGCAAGCACAACTAGTCTTGTGGACATGGAGAAGCCTCTAATATGCTCTGTTTTAAGTCTTGAAACCTATGAAAGTGTGTTGTTGTACCAACTCTTGCTAGTGTAAGTTTGGTTTGGATTTTTGTATGATTTGAGATTGATTGCTTGAGTGGATACTTTTTGTTTCAAAAGTTGCAGAACTCTCTTAAAGTGAGAAAAGTCATATATGAATCTGATTGAACATAGTGTTAAAATAAATCAAGTTTGCATTCTCTTCATTTTTTAAGTATAGTGCTTTGATTTGTTGAGAAGATATATCTTTTGGGTCTTGAATAACTATTTGAAAAAACTTGAAAGAGCTAGAAATTGTTCGCTTCTTCACCCCTTTGATCTTTAAAGAGTCTTTGAAAAAGAGAAGAATTCTTACAATGATGATAAAGTTTACATTTTCAAGCAATGTTGAAAATTAGTACATGTTCCAAATATCTCTTAAATCGTTCTTTTAACTCTTTGATTCTTTGTTCTAAATTGAGTTTTTTTGCAAATTAAAAGACTCCATTGTTCTTTTATTTTCAATTTGCATTGTCAAATCTCTTTTGAAAAAAACAAAAACAAAAAATTTGTTTTGGTATTGTTTTTAGTATCGTTGGATTTGATTGAAAGAATGTTACTTTCTTATGTCTTTTGTCTTTGCTTAAGAAGGAAAGTGAAAGGATAGTAATGGGTTTCGGGGTAGATTTGAATTGTTTCAAAAAAAAGAGGAAAGATCTCTCTCCTTTCCTTAGATATTTTTCATCGAAAAATAAAAGACTTGCATCTCATTTAGCTTATTCATGCATATTGGTTTGACTCTACACTTCATGCATCCACTTAACCATACAAGATAAAATCAAGTTCTAGTCTAAGTTAAAATATTGAGAAACTTGTGTGATAGGTTAGAGACGTATTCCGACATCTTTAAGCATAGTAACTGTCGTTCTTTTCCTGCACGGCGTCCCAAGGTCTTTCATTTCTTCCATGTACTAGTTAGTATATAGAACGGCCTTTCACGCACCTAAGGGTATATATAAAGGTACTTCACGTACTTGAAGGTATATAGGAAGGCTCATGTCAAATGTTTATGCATTAGATAGCACTAATACAGATTGTAGCTCCCACGTACCTTGTGTATATCAGGAGATCCCACTAGGATCCTGAAACCATTTGATTCAACCATTGGTTATCTTGACGTTAAAATAAACTGAGAAGAACACTCGGGGAGCTACTACGCACGTACTGATAGGTATCCGAGTAATACGGTTATGGATACGGTCCTAATAATCCATGGTTAGTGCTCTAAAATATTGGGCTGAGTATTACTGTTGGACCCTGCGGTATATCGCGAGTTACGCATTTTGACACTCCTGAGAGGACCCAGCTCTTTATCCCACCTATCACATAATTTTTCTTGTGGATTGAGCTTGAGTAGGACTTGAAGTGTGCTTTTATTTAGAAGACTCTTAGGGGGAGAATATCATCATCCATTATGGTTGAGAAACCCTTGAGGATATCCTATAGAATATGAAACTTGCCACCTGAATATCCTCTCATTCAGGAAGGAATCACAGGGGAAAATATGGACCAAATCACTACAACTAGTTCACATGAAGAAGGAATTCTATTTATTAAATTGGGAGGGGATTTTTCTCATCCGGCAAATCCACCTATAATCGATCCTATGGGACCATTGGTGGTGGAACAACCTTCTTCGTATGACACATATTTTCACCATTCACTTGAAGGACACTTTGGAGCCGTCGACTGGATATTCACTTGACCTCCAGATGACCCGATAACGACTTCTTTTAGTCCAACTTCATTTTGGGGAACCTCACTAGGGCAAGCTATTTATGATTTTGGTTCACCATCGAATGTGGAGATACCTCCACCTCCACATCCTACCATATTCGTTATGAAAAGAATATTTTTCGGACCACTTCAAGATACCGTATCTCGCTTACGGATACTTGGAGAATAGGTAAGGTGCTAGAGTTTCCCTTTCCAGTCCACTTCGGAAGTAGTGAACCCCGAACACCATTATCCCATGTATTTTTTTACTTTTCCTTTACCAATAATTTCAATTCCCAACATAACCTCCTACAAACCAGGCCAACCATCTTTTCCAACTATTTCACATATGGTCGGTTCTAGACCTCTTTTGACCTCAATGACTGGGGGGAACCTTTAGCCATTGTTAACTTCGTGAATGGATCACAACCTTCGAGACAAAGTATGATCGTAGGACACGCTCTAGTTAGTGGTAAAAATATGGTCATGGGGAAACCTATGGTCAGTGGTATAATTATGGGGCAAACTTTGGTTGGTAGTCAAAACCTAACTGGGGGGAACCTCTAGTTAATGGACATAATGTAACTGGAGGGAAACCTCTAGTCAGTGGAGGAAAATTTTTTTTTATGAATTATAATATGAATGGAGGTCCACCTCCAGCAATGGGACAACCTTTGTGGGCACATCACACATGGTTACCATCTGTATCGGCTCAACCCATATGGGGTTATACATACCTGGGTAATCAGAATATGGAAATAAATCAAATCTATCAAACTGATCTAGAAAACCTTTATCCCAGAGTACCTTACCCCCCCCATGGGTTCAAAAAAACTTTTCAGCAGCTAGACCCCCAACCAGCAGACGACCATGTACCCCACCACCAGTCCCACCTCCACCTCCACCACCTGTCCCACCTCCACTCCCACCATCTGGACAACCCCCTCATTCTGGAGGACCCCTGATCCAAATTTTAGGGTTAATATGGTCTAAATTTGGATTTATAAGTCATAAAATCATTAAATGGAGAGGCCACCCTCTCTCATTCACCATAAAATCATTAATGGATAGGCCACACTCTCCCATCCATGTTTTTGGAATCTTCCATGCAACCCACAGTTTAGAATACACCCATCCATGGTATTTGGTAGCCCATGGTTTTGTTCCATGGTATGGCTTCAAGGCACATTGTAATAATATTATATAAAGGCCTTTATGCCTTCTCAATAAAACAAACTATTACTTTTGGCATCCTACATTTCTCTTATTTTATTGAGTTATGATTGAGGTATTGGTTCTGGGTGTCTTTCTTAGTATAGTTTGAGAGGTGAGGCTCAAGATCCCTCTTTGAGCCTCACCCCTCCATGTGGAATATTTATTCTATGTTTATCCCTCTAGGCTATTCATAGCCCAGATATCATTATTTTTTCATTCTCACAGCTAGTTCATTTTTCGCTTCAGTTTTGAAGCTCTCTTCTCCTCCTCTCTCGGCATTCAAGTCTTTTGGGTCTCATCCCCCAAGATCCGGATCAACCCCCTCATTTGGGAGGAGGACCCCCATCGGGTCCACCTCCTAACATGGGAGGACCACCACCATATGGCCAACTCTCTATGGGAATACCTTACGATCAATCGACCCATGGTCCTATGGGTACTCAAATGTTGTACCAATACTACTAGTACCTGCAGCAAATATGACACTTACCATTTCTGCCTACATTAGATATTTCAGAGCTAACATGTTTGACCAACGATCCCATTCAACATGGCATAAATTGACCACCCATTTGTGTGAATATTCCATCAGACATACCCAAGTTTCATGGAAAACCCTGTTAAATATACAACATCAGGAGACATTCTCCAAACCAGTCTTGTGTAGTCAAGATTGATCCTCACGTATAGAGGTGAGCACTTTGATTTCCTTCCATGTAAAGGTTATTCCTCTAGTATAGAGGTAATTTATCAAATTAATGATGTTGTAAAGTCTTGTTAGACAAGGATCCAGACTTGTGTGTGTCAAGTCATGATTATCATGTGAACCTTTTGTATAAAGGTATCCATGAGATGGACCTCTCGTATAGAGGGGACCTTCCGTATAAAGGTCATGCTTTACTTGTTAAAATCATTTAATGTTGTGTACTATATTATTAACCATGATCACCAGATTGCTATTAAGTCTCCTTTATAGATTGATCACCTCTAAAGTGAATTACTTTAGCATATGATCATTTGGTCTGGAATAATATAATATGATCACAACATTCGATAATTCTTCTTAGTATAAAGTAATGTGATGGATAATTAAAGTTAGCACATATTGAACATGGAGTAAGAGATAAATAAATTAAATATAAAGCAGAGAGATCAAGAGAATTCAAAATTTCCCATGCAGACACTTCAACTAATTAAAGAGAACTTGAATTGTTAAAGCTTTAGTTATAAAGCTTTCGTTAAGTATCAATGCTTCAGTTAAAGCATCGGTTAAAGATATGTCTCAGTTAACTAAAAGAAATCATAGTGGTCACTTCAAATAAATCAATTAGCATGATTTAAGTTAACTAAGTGTTAAATAAAAATGACTAGTTAACTAAAGTGTTTTCACTTTAGTTAAAATAAAAGACGACACTTCAGTTAAAGAGAGTTAACTAAGTGACAACAAAGAAGATCTAGTTAACTAAGTGTTATTGCATGATGACACTTATGTTAAACTAAAATATGACACGTCAGTTGTAACACTTGCATGTCGACACTTAAGTTAGCCACCTAACTAAGTGGGAAAGCTTTCAATTAAGAGGCGAGTTCATTCTAAGTGACAATTCAGTGAGATGAAGCACTGCATGAGAAGTGGGGTGCATCTCTTCATCAAGATTAATACATCCAGTTTGAGGGCGAGTTTATCCTAAAGTTAGAAGTTAAAAATAGAATAAAAGAATGTATAAATATGTTATACATGATTGTTGAATCCAAAGTGAAGTGAATTCTCTTCTCCATTGAAGCCAAGGCACTTCTATTTGTGCAGGGTATTGTTCGTGCTTGTTACTGTTGTGTTGGGCACACATCCAATTGCTCTCTCTTCTCTATTTCTTATGTATCTTCACCAAGAATTTTGGTGATCTCTTATCTTCCAAAAGCAATCTGCTATGTTGTAAAAGAAAGCATTCTCTATTATCCATTATATTATACTGAGAAGAATTGTTGGGGTTTTTGTTCTCATAATTTTGAGGATTTTCCTCAGGGTATATATTGTGTTATGGTTGTATGAATTTCATGGATTGAATTGTCTCATTGCTTCAAGTCTCTGTATCTAAAATAATTAAAGATCAAAGCTCAACCAAATTTCAACAAACTCGGGGATGATCCCAAAAACCATGTAATGACATATCATTTGTGGTGTTCCTCGAACTCATTAATGGATGATTCTATCTGTTTGAGGATATTTCAAAGAACCCTCATGAACACGACCACCGAATGGTATATCGAATTACCACCAAATTATTTCGCATACTTTCGATCCTTGGCTATGGCATTTCTTACACATTTCCAATTACCAATCAGCTATGAAACTGGCACAGATCATTTAACTTTGCTCTGGAAATCTACCTCCACTCATATTTTCGATCATATTCATGAATGGAGGAGAAGACGTTGGCTAATTAAGGCTCCCATTCCGGATCAAATATTGGCTTATTGGTTTACCAAATTATTGTTTCCTATCATAGCCAAATATTTCACTAT
Source organism: Larix kaempferi (assembly GCA_027924585.1). Taxonomy (NCBI): domain Eukaryota; kingdom Viridiplantae; phylum Streptophyta; class Pinopsida; order Pinales; family Pinaceae; genus Larix; species Larix kaempferi. The sequence goes on along the minus strand of BSBM01000050.1, from coordinate 8,692,720 downwards.
GGGAGGAGCAGTTACAGAGGAACAAGACATTACACTTGCACAGTACTTAGACTAAGTCTATGCTCAATCTGGAAATTCCCCTCACTCCACACATGACCCAACGAAACCTTCCATGGGATCACATGCCGATGGCATAATTGGTTCTATTAACACCCATCCTGCCACCCAATCGATTGGATCACAAATCCATATGCTTTCAAATCCAACTCCTTCACATTTTGGTAATAACACCAACAATGCACCCAATTCTGCTCCCACAATGGAGGTGAATTTAGTCCAATCTGCTTCATCTCAAAAATACGGTGGTAAGAAGAAAAACAAAGGAAAATCCAAGAAATATTCTAACTAACAAGAACACAAAACCAATCTAGACTCTATTGATTCCAAGCCAAAATGGAAGGATAAATATCCATGTTTACTATGTGGTGATGACCACTTCATGAAAGAATGCCCACATCGTGAAGAATTCCAAAAGTTCCTAAAAGGAAACCCTCAACCTGCAGTTTTAATAGACCCCCCTTCCCCAACAATGACATTAGATGGTTGCACAACAACCAAATCCTTTGGAAGAAAAAACATCCATGACCACTCATGTTCTCATGATGCGTAGTGAAATGGTTAACCTATCTATCAGGGAACGTACATACGATTATGTTCCCGATAAAGAATCTAATGGAGGTCATGTTGAAACATCCTCCACATATGCATCGACTATCCCCCCTGCATAAGGTCCTTTGACCATAAACAAACCGATATCAGATGCAGCATTGCGTCCACCCAAAAGCACAATCTGAAAAGAGATCTTCAACCCCAATGCCCGAGATGCTCAAAACTTCAACATTGTGGAAGATCTAGCCCAGGAACCATGTGCTATGTTGACCCTTGAAGTCTTACAAAATTGTCCTAATTAGCGTAAGACTTTGATATCTGCTATTGGAACTGTGGATCTAGAATCATCTAATACCGTCATGTTTAGACTGGAATACTTTAAGCCGAGGATTTTCCACCAACTGGCATTCCAAATCATTACCAATGTCGCTGGGAAAAATATCCATCATATTGTTTTAGACGAAAAAGCCTATACTTCCGTAATGTCCTTTTCCTACTAGAGAGCCATTGGCTCTCCTAAACTGAATTGTTCTCCTGCCACTCTGAAAGCATTTGACGGACACGAATTCCAACCATACAGGCTTTTACAATCCTTAACCATTGAATTAGGAGGCAAGATTGTTTCCATTAACATGGAAGTAGTCGCAACGCCATTAGATTACAACATATTGCTTGGTTGAAAATGGTTTTACGCTATGACTGCAGTTGCATATTCTTTTTTCTGCATTGTGTAGTTTCCCCATCAAGGGAAAATTGTCGCTATCGACCAATTAGATTTTTGTACACCGGACACCACAACTCATACTATGGATAATGTCCCTCTTTTAGGGAACTCTTCGCAAATATATGAGAGTGTGGGGGTAGGACTCCTTAAAGACTAATCCCTGATGGAATTCTTTCCAACACCCGATCCCCCATCACACGTTGCCAAGATGAACATGATCTCATCCATGACCTCATCTTCCTCCAACTCAGCGAACCCTTGGTTTTTTCCCGATTCTATTGACATTGATTCAATTAGAGAACATATCCCTCTCAGCCTAGCTAAGGCTACTTATAATTCCATCCAATCAGTGTCTGATTTACCTAATGACCATCACCTAGTGGAAAGAGACCCATGTTCTCTACCATATTTTTTGAACTCATCCTCGCCATCATTGGATCATCTCCTCCATACATTTCCCCCTGATGAATCCATCATGGATATTATGAGCTTGGATGAGCTTCCATGGGAAGACCATCACCATCAATCATCCTTCCTCCCACCTTTAGAAATGATAGAGAATGATATTCAAACTATTATTCACCGATTGTCATTTCCAACCCTCAGTCTCTTATTCTCACCCAAGATATGGTAACCGAAGGGAATTTGGTGAACATTATGCCTACCACTACCATTGACATCTCGGTGAAACCCAACATCATGGAACATATCCATATTGGCCAAAATTGTTCTTTTGAAGAAATTAAAACTTATACGGCCTTGTTTAAACAATTTCGTGACATATTTGCATGGAGTTATGAAGAAAATGCCCAACATTGATCCTACGATTGTTGTCCATGAGACCAAAACTTATCCTAACTCAAAACCTATGAGGAAAAAACATCGTCTAGTACACCCTTGAATGACTACGGCTATTAAAGGAGAAATTGAAAAGCTAGTGAAAGTTGGTTTCATATACCTTGTCCCCTTGACAGATTGGGTCTCTAATATCGTTCCTGTTACAAAAAAACAAGGAACTATCAGAGCCTATGTTGATTACCGGGATCTAAATAAGGCTTGTCCCAAGGACAATTACCCTACCCCATTTATTGACCAAATCATCGACAAATGTGCCAGTAGTGTCATCTTCTCATTCACGGATGGCTTTTCTGGCTATAATCAGATTGAGATCCACCCAACAAACTAGCACAAGACTGCATTCATCTTCTCGTGCGATACATTTGCATACCACAAATTACCTTTTGGCCTTAAAAATGATGGTTCCAAATTCTAGCGGGGCACGTCGTATGCCTTGCACGATATTAAGGATTTTGTGGATCTCTACCTCGATGATTTTCCAGCTCATTCAAATCATCATGAGTTTCACATCGATCATATGATGATCGTTTTCCTCAGATGTCGATGCTGTAAAATCCACCTAAATCCCCATGAATGCATATTCTGTGTGGAGTCCTAACATCTCCTTGGATTCATCGTCTCAGAATATGGGATCCATGTCGATACCCTCAATTTAGAGGCTATTCTAGCCCTACCCCCACCTACGGACATCACTGAACTTCAAAGTTATCAAGGGAAGGAAAACTACTTGCGTCGTTTCGTGTGTAATTCTACGGAAAAGACACAAGGTTATATGCGGTTGTTAAAAAAGGACGTCCCTTTTGTTTGGGATGACTAAGCCCAAAGTGCATTTGACAATCTCAAGCACGCCATTACTCATGCACCAGTGTTACAACCACCTAATTATCCCAAGGATTATATCCTTTATCTTGCTGCCTCTACCTCAACTATTGGTATGGTTTTAGTGTAGGAAGATAAAGATGCACAAGAAAATGTGATTTATTACCTTAGCAAGGGCCTTATCTACTCTGAAACTCGTTATTCACATGTCAAGCAGTTGGCTCTGGCAGCTGTCATCGCTATCCATATGTTCTATCATTACATTATGCTTCGTACAACTATTATCATCACCAATTCAAACCCTATGTACCACGTCTTAAATCGTCAAGTACTAGGGGGGAAATATTCGCAATAGATCATGATTCTTCAAGAATTCAATTTACAATTTGAAAAGGCAAACTCTAAAAATTCATTAGTATTCGCAGAGCTAATTTGTGATCTTCCCCGTATTGATCAAGACTCTGGGCCCATTAACTCTCTTCCCAATGAGTCATTGTTCCTAATCAGTACCTCTGATCCATGGTACAGAGATATCAACTTGTATATCCAAACAAAACTCTTTGGGCCTCACCTATCCCACGATGAATTCCATCATATCTTCAATCATGCCAAATATTACCTAATCATCGGAAACACCCTATATTGTCGTGGTATTAATTCAATGTTACAATGATGTTTGAATCACTAGGAGGATGAGCATGTTCTGAATGACTACCACTAAGGGGCATGTGGTGGTAACCTCTCTGGGATGGCTACAACACAGAAGATCTTACATGTTGGATACTTTTGGGCCTCCATTTTTAAAGATTGCATGGAAGCCGTGAAGAAGTGTCCTCTCTGCTAGTTTTTTCATTCCAAAAAGCACACTCATCCTACCCCTTTACATCAAGTTATTGTCGTTGGCCCCCTTGAAAAATGGGTTATAGATTTCATTCCCTCATTAGAGAAAAATTTGAGGTCTAAAATGGGCCTCCTAAGGAAAATAATAAAATAATAGTTAAAATAATAAAATAATATTTATGAATTTTGGAGGAAAAGAGAAAAAAACTACTTTTTTTCATCGTATTTTCACATATATCCCTTTTATTTTACTCAAATTTTGAGCGGGAGCACTCATTGGAGGCGGACTTAAATTATGCATCAAACGAGTACCCACACTGCATACTTTTGAGAGACCCCACCTCACAAAAATGAGAAATACATAAAAAATGTGTTTTTTATATGTATTTCTCATTTTTTGTGGGGTGGGGTCCCTAAAAAATATACAGTGTGGCTACTTGTTGGATGTGGAATTTAATTCGGCATCCAACGAGTGCTACTGCTCGAAATTCGAGTAAAATGTGTAATGTCCCTTTTTTGAAATTTATTAAAATGGTGAAATTTTCAACTTTTTCCACTAGTTCGACCTTTGAATAGTATTGGTCTCTTGGTCTCCAAATGACTCCAAATGCTCCAAAATTGTTACAGAAGGTGTATGGATGATATTAGGAAATAATTATGATGTTCAGGGATGATTTATATTCTTTAAGAGGCTTTCGTAACTCTCCTTTAAGTTATGTCCAATGTAGGGAATTTGACTAGCGATTAGGGGTTCAATTCCCCATGGGGTAGATGCTGGAAATGGCTCTCCAAGTTTGATTGTAATGTCTCAAAATTATGAACAAAGGTAGGGGATATTTAAGGGACATCAATATAGTCTCATATGAATCACCATTCAGTTTAGTAAGTCTGCTACAACCCTCTTAAATTAGATACAAAAGACTAGTTTCGACCTTGGGGGAAATGATAGTAAATCTTCACAAATGGTTATGAAACTTAAGAATATTGCTCCAAATGCTTGTATAATGAATACGAAAATTTTTACATCATATTAATGGAACTCCATACAACATTAATACATCATACATTGACTAAACCATTCGAATTTGATACCACTTCAATTGAAAATAACAAGGTATTGGGTAAATGACACCATTTGTTCATAGTTTAGCATTTTTACATCAAATATATTTGAGTTTCGACCTGAAATTACCATGAGAAGTAAAAATAGAGTATATATATCATATTACAAAGATATGGTGCCTCAATAGCTATCCCAAAGAGTTCACCACCTCAACAAGTGCGCCTCTCCTCAAGGAGCAAGAATATTCCAAGAAATAGAAGAATGGTTGTAGAAGAAAGCTAAAAGACATGTGACCATGAGCTACCCTGTAGCTTCAACCTGTAAAAAAATACTCCATTAAATATCCAAATGAAAGGTCTGAATGGCCTTTCCAATTACCAACTAGGATCGGAATCTTTCTGTGAGGCACCTGCAACAATTAATTAACAAGAATGCACGAAATAGCAGAAATGACAGAACTCAGAATCACTTTTGTATTGATCACAGGCCACTTCGAGGGGGCAACCTCCTTTGAGCAAGCTCAATACAAATAACTTCACGGTGCCTTCATAGGTCTCAACACACACTTATATACTAATTCTAGGCGCCAATACTATGAGTCGAAACCATGGGCCGTTACAAACTATGGATTAACAATACTACGGGCGGCTTACAAAGCATATGCGCCAACAACAATAACACAAACTATTGATTAACAAATACTACGGGACGACTTACAAAGCATATGCATCCAACAACAACATACTAACAAAGTAAAGACATGGGTTCCTAACACTTTCACCCTCGAAATTGGTGTTAAAGCAAGTAGAGTACCACTCCACTAGCTTTCCTCTCAAATGCAAATGAAAATTCTGAAAATGATCAAAATATATCATCCTTCTTTGTTATTGTCTTTTATAAAATTCTAATTTCCTCCATGGGTCTAATTCCTTCCAAGAGCTTCATTGCAACTCAAGTTGGGAAGATATTCCCAAGTATGCCACTTGTCCTTCCATTCTAGCCCCCTCCTTCTCCAAATTCAAATTGGTGTCTCTTTGGCTGCCCTAACTCCCTTGAGCACCCTCTTGGAGGCTACGTTTATCCCTGACATGTCATATATGTCAGATTTCAGAATTCAGGTATGATTTGTGTCATAGGTGTCATAGAATCTTCATCATTGTTGTCATAGAGCTAGGGAATCTAGTCCAAGTGTCCCCCTAGTTCCAAAATGATTCTTCCTCTTCTATCGGAGTTACTCTTCCACTCCAATTTGACCTTAATTGATTCATGCCAAGTATATTTACCTTCCAACTCATCCCAAGAACATTGGGCTTCTTATGGATTCGAAATGACAAGAGGAGGATTCCATGTGGCAAAGAAAATCTAGCTTGTGTGGGTCGCACATCCTCCATGATCAATTGCCACTTTGATTTTCCCTTGTATTTATTTATTTAGCTCATTTATTAAATATTTATGCCATTCTAATGTCCAGACATCATTTATTATCCCCCTTACTTCAAATCCCAAAGCTTCCACCCCCAACCTAAGGAACTAGTAATTTTCCTCCATGACAGTTCATTTGGATTGGTATATTACAAACTTGAATTGGGAATTTCTCTTAATGTGACCCACCTTTTCCATTTGGATCTAATTTCAAATTATTACTTGTTAAATTTTGAGCATTAATTCACAATACTCTAGGATCTTCACTGAGAGAATAACATGTACAGTATATCAATGCATAACAATCACAATAAGCATCACAAGCATCACAAGAATCAAAAGTATGAGAGACAAGAGACACAGAGTTTCCGTGGAGAAAAACCTAAGGTGAAAAACCCCACAAATTCCTCAGAGATAGAGAGAGAAATGGCTCAACCAAAGTATAACCAAAATACACTGAGATAGTCTCCTAGTAGCAGATGATCCTCCTACTCACTAGTGCGCCACTTTCTGAGTGAGAGAGATATACTTTTCTGAATGATCTAAATAGAGATCACCTGATCTCTATTTATACTAACCTGTTTGCCCAGTGACCTTATGGGAGCGACTTGTCTAGCTAGGTACATCCACATTATAATATATATATTTCAAGGCTGACCCCACACATGGTGGTCTAATAACCCATCGACAAGTACACACACTTGCGACACTTGTCAATCCTCATGACAACACTTCCTTATAGAGGAATAACACATCTCTAATAAGGGTAAAATAAATATATATGAAATACATAGATGAAATACATTCCGAAGTTACACATACATCAACACTCCCTCTTAACTAGGAAGGTATTTCTCGACACAGATCTGCTAGACAAGTCTTCTTCTCGGGATCATCGTCATCTATACATCGTCATCGTCATCGTCACTGCTGCTGCTATCTCAACCAATCTCTGACTCTACTCGTCATAGGAAGTTCTACAGAGCCAGTCATTTTTCATACTGGATGTAGGCCCACCACCTGCAGGTCTTCGTCATCACTGGCCATACTGTAGAATCCTCGGGACTTATTACGTGTGTCACAAAACCTCGAAAGAGCATCCCAGGCTGTTACAAGCACACAGCTCTACCTATAGGATCTCCCAGGGCCATATTATATGTGACCTCACCACAAAACCTCGCAAGAGCATCCCAGCCTGTTACGAGCACACAGCTATACCTATAGGATCTCCCAGGGATAGATTATATGTGGTCACCACAAAACCTCGCAAGAGCATCCCAAGCTATTACGAGCACACAACTCTACCTATAGGATATCCCAGGGACAGATTATATGTGGTCATGGAAAAACCTTGCAAGAGCATCCCAGACTGTTATGAGCACACAACTCTACCTATAGGATCTCCCAAGGACAGATTATATGCCATAGGACAAAACCTCGAAAGAGCATCTGCCAGATATCCCAGGGCCAAATTATATGCCATAGTCAAAACCTTGAAAGATTATCTGCAGATCTCCCAGGGCCAAATTATATGTCCTCCCAGAGCAAAACCTTGAAAGAGCATTTTCCAGATATCCCAGGGGAAAATTATATGCCATAGGAAAAACCTCGAAAGACTATCTGCAAATCTCCAAGGGCCAAGTTATATGCTCATCTGCACAACCTGATCCATGGCCATCGAGTATCAACCTGATACTCACCATACATCATCCTGATGTATACATGATCATCCTGATCATCATCACTGCAACGTCCTACTGCATGTCATCTGGAGCAACATCCTGAAGCTCGTCATCCACGATCATCCTGATCATACAATGCATCTACCTAATGCATACCAAGTATCTACCTGATACATATCATCATACATGATCCACCTAATCATACAATGTATCCACCTGATACAAATACAAATACATGATACATATCCCCATACATGATCCACCTGATCATACAATGTATCCACGTGATACATATACAGATACACGGTCCAAGCATCCAACATGATGCATATACAAAATACATACAAATGATCCTACTGATCATATCCAGCATCCAACATGATGCGTACATATATAAATGATCCAACTGATCATATCCAGCATCCAACATGATGTGTACATATATACATATAAATGATCCAACTGATCATATCTAGCATCCGATATGATGCATACATACATATACATATAAATGATCCAAATGATCATATCCAGCATCCAACATGATGCGTACATACATATACATATAAATGATCCAACTGATCATATCCAGTATAAACCAAAACATCATCCTAATGCTCATCATCCAGCACTTACATCCACAGCCATGTGAAGGTCCCTCCTTCCAACATGCTTGGAATGGCTTCAAAAAATGTGTCCATCACTTCTTCCTCGAAGTGTCATCAATCCAAAGAACACCAAGCCTCTCTTTGAAGTACTCGAACTTCACCTTGGCTAGTGGCTTCGTCAGCACGTCTAAAATCTGCTCATCTGTCGCAACATACAGGAGCTTCACAGCTCCTCTCTGCACCATATCTCTGATATAGTGATATTTGATCTCTATGTGTTTCGACCTGTCATGAAACACTGGGTTCTCGGACAGCTTCACACAACTCTGGTTATCACAGAAGATACCAGTAGCATCCAACGGGAGATCAAATAACTTAGACAGTAGCTTCCATAGCCATACTTCCTCACAACTAGATGAACAGGCTGCAACATACTCTTCCTCAGTTGTACTCAGTGCTACGCAGGACTGCTTCCTGCTAAACCAAGAGATCACACCTGATCCCATACTGAAGCAGCACCTAGATGTGCTCTTCCTATCTTCAGCACTGCCATCCCAATCTGAATCAACATAACCCTGCAGGTTGAACTTTTGATTCGCTTCATACTTGAGCCCATAATCCACTGTACCCTTCAGGTACCTCAGAACATGCTTTACAACAACCAGATGAACACTCCTCGGATCTGTCAGGAATTGACTCAATGTGTTCACCGCAATGAAAATATCTGGTCTCGTGTTCGTCAGGTACATCAAGGACCCAATCATCTGACGATACATAGAGACATCAACCGGCTCAGATGAAGCATCACATAGAAGCTTCAGATTCGATGCCATAGGTGTGGCCATGGCCTTGCAATCCATCATCCTGAATCTCTTTAGGATATCTACTGTGTACTTCCCTTGACCAAGTAAGATCCCACCTGCACTCTGCCACACCTCCATACCTAGGAAATAATGCATCATTCCCAAATCTTTCATATCGAACTCAGCAACAAGCTTCCTCTTCGTATCTGCAATCAATCTGTCATCTCCTGTTACAAATAAGTCATCCACATACATGAGTAGAATCACAAGATTCCCTTCCTCAACCTTTTAATAAAGGTTGGAATCCACTTTACTCTTGGTAAATCCCAAACTAGATAGGAAACTGTCCATCCTACCATACCAAGTTTGGGGAGCTTGTTTCAAGCCATACAAGGCTTTCTTCAATCTGCATACATATGACTCCCTGTCATGTATTTCAATCCCGAGTGGCTGCTCCACATATAGTTCCTCTTCAACTACACCATTCAAGAAAGCAGTCTTGACATCCATCTGGTGTATTTTCCATTTCATTGCTACAGCCAGGGAAAGTACTGTTCTGATGGAAGTATACCTGGCTACAGGTGCAAAAGTTTCTTCATAATCTATTCCCTCTTTCTGAGAGAAGCCACGAGCTATGAATCTTGCCTTGTATTCCTCTACACTGCCATCTGCAGCATGCTTGATTTTGTAGATCTATTTGGAAGTCACAACAGACTTCTCTTTAGGTCTTGTGACAACATCCCAAACATCATTCTTCATTATTGATTGGTAGTCCTCAACCATGGCATCCTTCCATTCTTTCTTTTCCGCTGCTTCTTCATAACTGGAAGGCTCTTTGTTCATAATGTCACAGAGTAAAGCAACATAGCTGGTATGTGATCTGGTTCTCTTCTTTGCTCTATGTTCTTCTTCTGGAATGCCAAATATTTCTGCATCTTGAGTGAGCTCTCTAGCCCATACAGGTTTCCTCTTGTGAGAGTTATCCTCACGGGGTGGATCTACAGGTTCTTGTGGATCTTCAAACTCACGAACAACTTCTGGAACTACTTCAGTCATGGTAGTGTCTTGAAATCTAGTTTCCTTAGGTTCTTCATAAACTTCGATAGGTGCCTTCCTTGATTTGATGAATGCTGAGTTTTCATCAAATGTTACATCCCTGCTGACATCAATATTCTTGAACCCTGGAAAGTATATTCTGTAAGCCTTCGAGCTTTCACTGTAACCCACAAAGATACCCTTCTTTCCTGAAGGATCTAGTTTAGTCCTCTTTTCCTTTGGGACATGAGTGTATACTGGACAACCAAATATTCTGAGATGGCTGACTTCAGGTTTCTTACCAGAAAAGACCTCTTCTGGTGTCTTGTTGTCCAATATCTTGTGGGGTGTTCTGTTCTGCACATATACAGCTGTTCTAGCTGCTTCTGCCCATAGATGCATAGGTAGGTCCTGGTCATGCAGCATTGCCCTTGCTGCTTCCATGATAGTTTTGTTCTTCCTTTTTGCAACTCCATTTTGTTGAGGATTATAAGGAGCAGTCAACTCCCTCTTAGTCCCTGAATCACTACAAATCTTCTTGAAGTCACCTGAGGTGAATTCTCCACCATTGTCAGATCTTAATGTTTTGATCTTCTTATCAGTTTGATTCTCCATCAAGGTTTTGAATTCCTTGAACTTATAACACACCTCATCTTTGTTCTTCAAGAAGTATACCAAAGTCTTCCTGGAGAAGTCATCAATAAATGAGACATAGTAAACATACCCACTAAGACAACCGGATGACATAGGACCACATACATCTGAGTGGATGATTTCCAGGATATCTTTGGCCTTGCTTTCACTGCTTGGGAAATCCTTCTTAATGTTCTTACCTTTTGCACATCCTTTGCAAATACCTTCATGTTTGGTCTTGATTTCAGGAAGACCTTCTATAGCCTTGCTTGCAATTGGAAGTGCCCTATAGTGCATATGAGCAAGTCTTCTATGCCAAAGTTCAATTGGCTCCATGGATTCATGCACCATGGCATGTTCAGGTTGTCCCTTCAATTTATACAATCCTCCCTCTTGCTCTCCAATCACTACTGCATCATCTATGGTCTTTTCCTTTGGCCACATTAAGACTTGGCCATCCACAAATGCAACCCTCATACCTTTTGCATCCAATGCAGAGATGGAAAGTAAGTTCTTCTTGAGCCCAGGTACATAAAGGACTTCTTTCATCTTCAAAGATTTTCCAAAATCTAGGTTGTAGGAGGCTTCACCACTTCCTTTGATTGGGTATTGATAATCATCCCCAAGTTTCACCTTATGGGGTGATTCATGTTCAGATGGATTCACAAAAGATTCCTTAAACCCAGTCATGTGTTTGGAAGCCCCAATATCAATCAACCAATCATTGCAACCATGGGAGATAGTACATGTGAGAGCAGAGATTAGAACATACTCTTCTACACTTGATGAGTCATCATCACTTTATGCCCTAGCCTTTTTCTTTGGAGGTTCATCATCCTCGGCAGCATGAGCATGGAACTTTCTTTTGCTGCCCTTCTTCTTCTTGCTGAAGTTGTTGTTATTATCCCTTTTTTTCTTGGGACAATCTAAAGCAAAGTGACCCTTCTCATTGCATGTGAAGCATCTTAGATCCTTCTTATTCTTTTGATAGGATATTTTGTAGTGAGAGTGCTCCTTCTTGGGCTTGCTTCTTTTGGTGTGAGTTGCGAGAGCTTGATCTTCACCTCCCATCTTTTCCTCATGAGCTACAAGTCTAGCTTCTTCTTGAGAACATTCCTCCCATAGTTTACTAAAAGAGATCAATTTCTTTCTTGCATAGATTCCTTGAATAAAGGAGTCCCATGACCTAGGAAGGCCATTCAGAGTAGTCATAACAACTTCACCATTGTCCACTACTTCATGCACAGCTTCAAGTTGCTCCTTGATCTGAGAGACCTTGGAGAAGTAAGATTGAATGGTTTCTCCATTCAACATCTTGACCCCTTTCAATTGATTCCACGGAGTCATCTTCCGATTTATGTTCTTCCCTTCAAATAACTTGGTCAAAGAGTCAAACATCTCCTTGGGTGTCTTTAGAGAAGACACATGGGGTATGAGATGGTCTTTGATAGAATCAACAATGATTCTCTTTTCCTTGACCAAGTTCTTCTTATGCAATACCTTGGCCTCTTCTCCTCTGGGATAGGGATGTCTTCTTTTATATATGAGTCCAACTCATTCTCTTCCAAGATTAACCTAATCCTATACTTCCAAGCTCGAAAGTTATCATCCCCTTCAAGATTATCCTCAAACTTGGTGTGGTGATACATCTTAAAGAGTACTACAAATGGAAATAGAAAAGATTTAGATTTTACCACTTGAAATGCTGAAAACTGGATTTGGTCCCGGTTTAGGGTTTGTCGAAAAAACCCTAAAAATTCAAAATGTGAATTTCAAATTTCTGAAAGGATAGAAAGATGCGCCTTGATGAGCTGATCATCCTGGTGCATTCAAAATTTGAGATCAGCAAAGTTTTACCCTTCAGATTTGTCTTTTTGTCCTCCCAGGTTCACTGGGGAGAGCCCTGAATTAGGGTTTGAGTTTCCCGGATATCTACCCAGCCAAAAATCTTGATCCAAAGCTCTAAACTTTGATTTTTGCAAGGATCTTCCAGCTGTGTCTTCAGATTCCAGAAATTCCTATTTTTGTGGAAACCCTAATTTTTAGGGCCAAATCTGAAAATGCTCAGAATTGAATTCTGATTGGACAGATAGATTCTCCTTGATGAGTAGAGTCAATCTACTATACTGATTTTCCAAAACCTGTGGAGAGAAACCCAATAAAAAAGAAATTCAAGTTTTCGTCACTACAAAATGTCTTCTTCTCAAGTTAGCTCTGATACCATGTTAAATTTTGAGCATTAATTCACAATACTCTAGGATCTTCACTGATAGAATAACATGTACAGTATATCAATGCATAACAATCACAATAAGCATCACAAGCATCACAAGAATCAAAAGTATGAGAGACAAGAGACACAGAGTTTCCGTGGGGAAAACCCTAAGGTGAAAAACCCCACAACTTCCTCAGAGATAGAGAGAGCAATGGCTCAACCAAAGTACAACCAAAATACACTAAGATAGTCTCCTAGTAGAAGATGATCCTCCTTCTCACTAGTGTGCCACTTTCTGAGTGAGAGAGATATACTTTTCTGAATGATCTAAATAGAGATCACCTGATCTCTATTTATACTAACCTGTTTTCCCAGTGACCTTATGGGGACGACTTGTCTAGCTAGGTACATCCACATTATAATATATATATTTCAGGGCCGACCCCACACATGGTGGTCTAATAACCCATCGGCAAGTACACACACTTGCGACACTTGTCAATCCTCATGACGACACTTCCTTATAGAGGAATAACAAATCTCTAATAAGGGTACAATAAATATATATGAAATACATAGATGAAATACATTCTGAAGTTACATATACATCAACATTACTAACTTAGACATCATTCTTAGCAATTATTTGACCCTTAGCATCAATTTGAAAAACTATCATGAGTATGGCCAAGGGGCTTAGGCCATTATGACCCAATGCAAAATTTTGGGACATGACAAATCCTCCCTTCCCAATATTGCTTGTCCTCAAGCAATTTCAACACATGTATGTGGAAGAACCTACTATCTTTTCAAAATTTTGCTTCCCCAAAACGTCTCTTCTGGAACATTGAGTAAATCCACCCATGCACTACAATTGTGTGTTTCCAGAATAAAGGGGATGTGGATTTTCTTTTTCATTTTGATATCCCTTGTAAAATCACCACTAAACACCAAAATGTTAATTGAATCTATCAAAACCATGTTTTCACAATCACTCTTTACCTCTTTCCTATTTTGGAAACCCCTTCTAATACCACTGTAATTCTTGAAGTTGCCACAGAGTTTCCCAACTTTCAATCTTCGAGATCCCATGGATATTTTGGAGAGGAACCACCATGCTTGCTGTTGCACTAATATGATTAAAACCACTTTATTAATTGGGGAATCCATCTCCCATACTACTTGTTTCCCAAAAAAATTGAAATCAATGGTACTAAAAATTATTCTAGGGTCCCATTGCTTGTATTGCACTCCAACAATTAAGAGTGCTCTCCAGCCCATACCATCAGGAAAGAAAATTCCTGGATCCCATTTTCTTGTATGCATTCTTCCAAACAACACGATTACAAAATATATATCATCAAAGTACATAACAACATAATAAAAATGTACATCAAGGAGGTTCATCATCAAAGAATCATGAAAGTTCTTATACCTCCAAGTAAGTGGACCACCATTTGCCAAGTGCATACAAGCTTCAAGTGACCAATCAATTATGATCCAATGACATAGGTGAGGATCCCATGTCCTATAATGCTGCTCCAAAAGGATGTAAGATGCATCAAAATAATCAACCATGTGTTCTTTCATCCAAGAAGTGAATGAAGAACCTCCACTAAAATATGAACCAAGTAGGGAGCAAGGAAAACAATAATCCTTCAAGGGCCTCACATAAGTAGAATTTGTGCATCCATGAACATATGTATCATCAATAAATAACAAAGGATGTGCTTCCAATAAGAATTTTCTCCAATCAAATATCTCTTGACCCAAGTAGTGGATGAAGTTCCTCCAATATCAATTGAACTAAGCAAGGAGCAAGGAAAATCATGAGTCTTCAAGTGATTCAAGTGAACATCATAAGTGCATCCATGTAGATGTGTCTCATCATAAGGTAACAAGGGATGTTGCTGCAAGTGTAAATTATAAATGGCTCTAATAATGTCATCATATAAAGGAGAGATAGGAGTTTCATGTTCCTCATGTGGCACCATCAAAAATAAACCTTTCACCCATACTTCATTAGAATTAATGCTGCAAAATATGGAAGTAAAGGATGTAGGAGAATGAACCAACTCACCCAAATGATCAAAAAGTGCAGAAGTGTCCTCATGTGAATGATCCATAAGGGTAGGATCATGCAACTCCCTCAAAAGTGCAAAACTTTCCTCATAGGTTGGTTCCAAGGTAGTGGAATCATACACTTCTTCAAAAATTGTGTAACCATTTCCAAGAGGAAACGCAAGTTCCTCTTCCATCACATCAAGTACTTAAATATCATCAATATCATCTCCAAACACATCAAGCACATGCAATTTTCCATGTTCTCATGATCTACCATGTCATGAGAATCCTCCATGCAATCTACCATCTGAAACTTTGAAACATAGGAGGAAGAACAAGTATATTGCAACCTTTCAAGAAGTTGCTCATTTTGAATTTTGAGTTTATGAATATCCTCATAATTCTTCAAGTATGCATCATGAAACAATTCATTAAACTCAACCAAATTGTTTTTATCAAAAATCAAAGACATGAAATACCTTTGATGTTGCACATTGCTCTTTGACTCTTCTCCATGTCTTCAAGGAAGGATGGATCCTTCAATGAAGAAACCTTCCAACAAGAATTTAACACTAATGCTTGAGTTTCATGGATAATGCTAATGGTCTATGGATCTTCTTTTCATTCATATTTAATGACCCTTCAAGAAAAAGAGGCTCTTGTAGAGGGAAGTTGATCTTGTTTCTTCTTCAACTTCTACAAGGTCTTCATTCTCATGATTAATGGAACTTTGGCTTGCAACAACACTTTCAAAAGTTATCTCTATGTCACCAACATAGAGGTGTGAGCACCCATCAATAGGTACTCCTTCATAGTTCAAGCATCTATTAGTAGATGCTCCTTGATTCATGTCCAAGGTAGAATGTGTCTCGAAATGATCTTCAATAGTTTCAATAATATCTTCTTCAAGTTCATGGGATGTATCTTCATATTTCTCCTTCAAGAAATCTAATACACGTTTCCCTTTTCTTTCCTTAATATCAATACATTTGGAATGTCTTTTTGAAGAAAACCCAAAAACTCTCATCAAGTGGGAAATATATGCATTCCTTGAAGGTTCAGATATTTCACTACTCTTTTCACCCACACATATATGATTTTCTCTCCAAGGTATTTTACAAGAATGGCATAAACCTTTCCTCACTAACTCCACATCTTTTGGAGTATTAATATTTGCTTTGGAATCAAGAAATTTAGGTGTAGTAGGCCTTGGTTTTCTCTGAAATTCATTTTCTCTATTACGGGGTCTTGTGCTTGAGAAAATATGCTCACCCATTGGCTTATTTTCCTCATAATAAGAACTGTTGATGCCTCCTATTACTCCTTTGCTACCAAGTTGGCTAGCCAAAAATTTGAATTCTTTCATCATCTGCTTGGCCATGTATTCAAAGAGTGGTTTCAAGAGTTTCCTAAGATCCTCACCGTCATCTGAGGTTCTTGTTAAAATTGTGACAACTAATTAACAATAGCAATAACTAAAATGGTTTGTCTAACAGTTGGTTGGTTGGTAGTTCCTCTAACCGGTGGTAGTTCTTCCATATATGTAACTTCTTCACCCATATATTTATATGTAATCTTGGAGAGGAGAGAATGTAACCGAGGAGAATAGGTTGATGAGGAATGCCTTGTATGTAATCTCTATTATTGAGAGGAATAAGATATCAATACTTTGTCAAGTGGATATTTCCCCAAGTGTTGGGGTTTTACCACGTTAAAACTCTGTGTTGAATGTTTATTTGTCCATTATTATTATTGTCTATTGTTATTTTTACAGACTTGATTACCAACAAGTGGTATCAGAGCTTTGGTGTCTGACCAGAGAGAGACACTACTGGGAGAAGGAGATTGTTCTTTTGTGAGGATTTGTCGTGTCTAAGAAGAAGCTACATGCCCATAGATAGGGTCATCGTGGAAGAGTGTAATTTTTTAGGAGCCAGCCTACTGATCCTAAGGTGAAGCCCGTGTAGTGGTGGAGGAGGATGTGGAAGATTGCCCCTTGTGGAGAAGTCACAGCCATGGTGGAGATAGTAGCCTGCAGCTTATGCGAACCCGTGGAGGATGTGGTGTGGTGGTAGATGCCACCGAGCTCAAGAGAATGCAGAGAGATCTATGTGGAAGCCGCCAAGCTCAATAGGGAGCCGCAGCAAGCTATTGTTGGGTCCATCGTGCGAGCAGAGGAGGGAACGATCCCTATGTTGAGCCTCCATGCAAAGGTAGAGGACGCCGACTGTGAAGGTCGAGCCTGTGATGAAGGTCTCACCCAGCAGACCATGGTGGAGGTCACTGCCAGCCGAGCTTGTTGTGTTCATGAAGAGAAGAGTGTGAGCCTAGAATCAAGGCTGTTTTTATTTTCTGGAGAAGTGTTGTGGAGGAGGTAGCGTTGAAAAAAAAAATGGAACATTGGAAGCTATGCATGAAGTTTTCTGAGCCTGTCCATCACTTGTGAAATGTTGAATAGAGGTATTCTTTAAGTTTTCTGAGCCTGTCCATCACTTGTGCAGTTTTGAATAGAGGTATTCTTTCTTTCTTTTCTCAGAAAATATTCTGAACATATATATTATACTGGATATATATTATACAGGGAATTCTGTGAGGTTCTGGTCATATTTTAAGAAGTGTGTGAAGTTTGTAATAATAATAAAATATGATGGCGAAAATATATAATTCTAAATTTAAGATTGAAAAGTTTAATGGCAAGAATAATTTTGAGTTGTGGAAACTTAAGATGCGAGATCTATTAGTTCAGCAAGGATTGCAGAAGGCCTTAGATGGCAAGAAAAAATATCCCTTGTCTATGACAGATGATGAATGGGAGGAGCTAGATGCCAGATCACTTAGCAGAATTCGGTTATGTCTTGCGAATGATGTTTTATTTAATATCGTTGGAGAAAAGACAACAACAAGTTTATGGTGCAAATTGGAAAGCTTGTATATGACGAAGTCTTTGACAAACAGAATTTACTTGAAGAGACAGCTATATGGTATGAAGATGAAAGAAGGTATGAAGATTGAAAAACATTTGAATGTGTTTAATACTCTTATTTGTCAATTGAATAGTATGGATGTTAAGATTGAAGATGAAGATAAAGCAGTAAATATTTTAGTTACTCTACCCGAGTCTTGGAGTCATGTAGTGTCTTCTATTAGTCTTAGCACAACTTTGGAATTTGACACCATGGTTGGAGCTTTGTTGTTTGAGGAGTTAAGAAATAAAGCCAGTATTGAATCCTCTACACCAGAAGCTTTGTTTGTTAGAGGTCGATCCAAAGAAAGAGGGGAAAAATCAAGAGGTTTTTCTAGATCTAAATCAAAGGGAGAAAAGAGCAAACTCAAGTGTTGGTACTGCAACAAGACTAGTCATCTCAAGAAGGACTGTTGGAAAAGACAAGAATCCAAAAAGGAAGACTCCAAATCTGAGGCAAACTCAGTTAAAAATGATTCAGGTATGGTTGAAGAGGTGTTTTCCATGTGTAATGTTTATGATTACAATGAAGAATGGCTGTTAGATTCTGGTGCTTCGCACCATGTTTGTCCTCATAAAGAATGGTTTACTTCTTATCAAACAATTAATGATGGTGTAGTTCTTTTGGAAGATAGTTCTTCATGTAAGACTGTTGGGTTTGGGAGTATTAAAATTAAAATTGTTGATGGAGCTATAAGAACACTAACAGATGTTAGACATGTGCCTGAATTAAAGAAAAACTTAATATCTTTGGGAGTGTTGGATTCTTGTGGTCATAAGTTTACAGGTTTAAATGGGGTAATGAAAGTATCTAAGGGTGCTTTAGTGGTTATGAAGGCATTGAGAGTAGGAAACCTTTACAAACTGATTGGAAAAACTCAAGTTAATGAAATGGCATTGATATCTAAAGTGGCATCAGAATCCACTCAATTATGGCATCAACGTCTTGGTCATATGAGTGAGAGAGGACTACAATTATTAGTGAATCGTAAATTACTTCCAAATCTGAAATCTTTAGATTTGATGTTTTGTAGACATTGTATATTTGGAAAGCAGTGTAGAAAAAAATTCAAAGTAGGGATTCATGCAAGTAAAGGTGTGCTTGATTACATACATTCTGATGTATGGGGTCCATCTCCTACTATTTCCTATGGAGGAGCAACATATTTTTTGTTGTTTGTTGATGATTTTTCAAGAAAGGTTTGGGTCTATATTTTAAAAAGAAAGGCTGATGTGTTTGATACTTTCAAATGTTTTAAAGTTATGGTTGAAAAAAGAACTTGTAGGACAATCAAGTGCTTAAGAACAGATAACGGAGGTGAGTTTACTTCTTTAGAGTTTGAAAAGTTTTGCAAAGAAGAAGGGATCGTAAGACATAAAACAAATGTATACACTCCTCAGCAAAATGGCATTGCAGAATGCATGAACATGACTCTTTGAGAGAGATAAAGGTGCATGCTCAGTGACACTAATTTGGGTCAATAGTTGTGGGCAGAAGCATTTTCTACTACTTGTTATTTAATAAACCGATCACCTTCAATCACAATAAATTGTCAAATTCCGGAAGAGGTATGGACTGGTCATCCTTGTAGCTATTCGAATTTGAAAATTTTTGGTTGTGAAGCTTATGCACTTACTCCTAAAGATTAGCGTTCTAAGTTAGACCCCAGATCAAAGAAGTGCATCTTTGTAGGATATGATGATGTGACGAAAGGTTATCAGTTGTGGGATCCTACTGCTCATAAAATTGTCATTAGCAGAGATGTAATTTTTGATGAATCTTCTCTCACTAAATCAGAAAATGTAAAAGTTGATGTGGAACAGGAACATGTATCGTAAAAAAACTAATTCAGTTGAAGTTTCCATGTTCTAATGAATTAAAGAAACAAGAAGAAGTTTTTGGTGATAAAGAAGTCATAGAAGATGAAGAAATTGTGGAAACTCCACAACCCACACCACCTACACCAAGAAGATCTACGAGGGAGAGAAATCATCCTAAAAGGTATACAGATTTTGTTTCGTCTGTTCCTTTATTTACTGATGACGGAGAACCTTCTTGTTTTCGGGAAGCCATTGATTATGTTGACAATGCTAAATGGAAGATGGCTATGGAAGAAGAAATGGATTCTCTGAACAAGAACGAGACATGGAATTTGATTGAACTTCCCAAAGATAAAAAAAAGTTGTTGGATGTAAGTGGGTCTTAAAGTTGAACAAAAGGTATTGATAGTAAGATCGAAACATACAAAGCAAGATTGGTCGCAAAAGGGTATTCTCAGATGGAAGGTGTTGATTATCATGAGAATTTTTCACCAGTTGTTAAGCTTGTATCTATTCGTATTGTGTTAGCACTTGTTGCATTGCTTGATTTGGAGTTAGAGAAACTAGATGTTAAAACTGCATTTTTACATGGAGATTTAGATGAGGATATTTTTATGGAACAACCAAAGGGATTTGTGCAGCATCATAAAGGAAAATTAATTTTCAAGCTCAAAAAATCATTGTATGGCCTGAAATAGTCACCCAGGCAATGGTACAAGAAGTTTGATTCTTTCACGGTGAGCCATGGTTATACTAGAAGTGAGTATGATCATTGTTTGTACTTCAAAAGGTTGGATGACATATTCATTATCTTAGTATTGTATGTTGATGGTATGCTTATTGTGAGTAAAAGCATGAACGAGATTGACAGGTTGAAGGCTCAGATGGCTAGGGCATTTGATATGAAAGATCTTGGAGCTGCAAAACAAATTTTGGGTATTGAAATACACAGAGACAAAAGAAATGGTAAGATTAGTTTTTCACAAGAGAAGTATGTTGAGAAAATACTTGTAAGATTCGGAATGAATAAGGTAAAACCTGTGAATGTTCTATTAGCTTCCCATTTTAAGCTTTCTTCAGTTTTATGTCCTAGTAATGACAAAGAAAAGGATTATATGGCTCGTGTTCCATATGCCAATGCAGTAGGATGTTTAATGTATGCGATGATGTGTACTAGACCTGATATTTCACATGTAGTAGGTGTTGTCAGTAAATACATGGAAAATCCGGGAAAAGAACATTGGAATGCAGTGAAATGGGTGCTTCGTTATCTAAGAGGCACAAGTGACTATTGTATCACTTTTAATAATAACATTGATTCTATATGCGATTTTGTTAATTCAGATTTTGCAGGTGATTTGGACAAGAGAAGGTCTACTTCTGGATATGTTTTACTCTTGCAGGTGGATCTATAAGTTAGATGTCAAAGCTTCAGGAAACAATTGCTTTATCCACTACGGAGGTTGAATACATTGATGCCTCACATGCTTGCAAAGAGGCAATTTGGATGAAAGGTCTACTTGAAGAAATTGGAAGGTTGCATAACAGTGTGTCTATTTTATGTGATAGCCAAAGTGCTATACATTTGGCTACAAATCTTTTTTATCATAGTAAGACTAAATATATTGAGATAAAGTATCATTTTGTAAGACAAGCCATTAGTGAAGGTGGAGTAGATCTAAAAAAGGTTCATACTCAAGAAAATTCTGCAGACATGTTTACAAAACCAGTGTTGTTAGAGAAGCTACGATGGTGTGTGGCTTCTCTTGGTTTGAAAAAGAAGTGATGAATAGTTTCCGGCAAAGTATTAGATAATTTTGTTGTCAAGGTGGAGATTGTTAAAATTGTGACAACTAATTAACAATAACAATAACTAAAATGGTTTGTCTAACCGTTGGTTGGTTGGCAGTTCCTCTAACTAGTGGTAGTTCTTCTATATACGTAACTTCTTCACCCATATATTTATATGTAATCTTGGATATGAGAGAATGTAACCGAGGAGAATAGGTTGATGAGGAATTCCTTGTATGTAATCTCCATTATTGAGAGGAATAAGATATCAATACTTTGCCAGGTGGATGTTTCCCCAAGTGTGGTGGTTTTACCACGTTAAAACTCTGTGTTGAATGTTTATTTGTCCATTATTGTTATTGTCTATTGTTATTTTTATAGACTTGATTATCAACAGTTCCCTTGTCATCCCTAGTCATAGTTTTCTCAAAAAATTTGCTCTTATTTTCCTACTTTTTCCTCTTCAACAAAAGAACTTTTGGTTTCAATATCTAATGGTGGTCCCTAAATTATTGTCCTCATGAATATCAGACCAGATTAGGTGTCAATATCATGCTCTAATACCACTGTAATGTCCCTTTTTTAAAATTTATGAAAATGGTGAAATCTTCAACTTTTTCCACTAGTTCTAGCATTGGTCTCTTGGTCTCCAAATGACTCCAAATGCTCCCAAATTGTTACAGAATGTGTATGGATGATATTAGGACATAATTATGATGTTCAAAGATGATTTAGAGTCTTTAATAGGCTTCTTAAACTCTCCTTTAATTTCTGGGCAATGTAGGGAATTTGACTATAGATTAGGGGTTCAATTCCCAATGGGGTAGATGCTGGAAATGCCTCTCCAAATGCTATTGGACCCTCTTGAAATTATTAAAAGAGGTAGGGATATATAAGGGAAATAAATATAGTCTCATATGAATCACCATTCAGTTTAGTAAGTCTGATACAACCCTCCAAAATCAGATACAAGAGACTAGTTTCGACCTTGGGGGAAATGATAGTAAATCTTCACAAATGGTTATGAAACTTAAGAATATTGCTACAAATGCTTGTATAATGAATATGAAACTTATTAAGAATATTAATGGCACTCCATAGAACATTAATACATCAAACATTGACTAACCCATTAAAATTTGATACCACTTCAAGTGCAAATAACAAGTTATTGGGGAAATGACACCATTTGTTCATAGTTTAGCATTTTTACATCAAATATATTTGATTTTCGACCTGAAAGTATTATGAGAAGTAAAAAAAGAGTATATATATCATATTACAAATATATGGGGCCTCAATATCTATCCCAAAGAGTTCATCACCTCAACAAGTGCGCCTCTCCTCAAGGAGCAAGAATATTTTAGACCCCAAATTTGCTCTAATGGTAATCCTACCTCGGCTGGGGGGTAGGACTATGCTACTGTAGCTATTGATTACTTCACAAAATAGGCCGAGGGTATTCCTACATATAAAGAAGATGAAAAAAATTTTGCACCCTTCATGTTCAATCATGTTATTGCTAGGTTTGGGGTTCCACGAGCCATTATCACAGACCATGGATCACATTTCCAGAACCAAAAGGTAACTAAATTGAGTTCCAAACTAGTATTTGTTTGGGTACACAGGGTACTCCCAAAATACCAAACACCTAGAGAAACCACTTCACACAAACAGATCACAGATTGATACACCGATTTTTTGGCGTGGTTTAAACCCTCGAGAAGAAAACACTCACAGCCCCAGCCAAATAGCTTCTATGAAGCAATTTATTATGCAAAAGAAATAAAGTTAAAAATGAGCTTCTCATGATCGATCAACTAAACAATGACCCTCCATGCTCTCTAAATAAAGATCATGGACCAATCGGGTGTTAAGCCACGGATCAAGGGTAGGTATGATCTAAGAGAATTTGAACCGTTGGATCACTCTATGTCTAGAACATATCGTGACCGTCGGATTAAATATTTACGAATGCATACTAATGCATACTAAAGAAACACACTTTACCTAATGGATATATTGCACAAGTTGATCTTAACTAACTCCTAAGTGTCTAAATATCCTAACAGTATTACTCCATGAACACTTAACCCCCTACTATCCCCAAGTGAATGGTCTGGTAGAGGCCATTAATAAGGTCTTGAAAACCATTATACAACGCATAGTAGGGACCCATAGATCGAATTGGAACTTAATGCTCTTTTCATCCCTTTGGGCATATAGAACCTTTGTCAAAACTGCTACCGGGTTCACACATTTTCAATTGGTATACAAACTGGAAGCAGTATTTCCCATAGAGTGTGAGATCATGTCTTTGAAACTAGCCGTCGAACTCTTGCTAAGAACCACAGCTGAAGAAGAATGCTTTCTATATTTAGACAAACTGGACGAAACCAGTCGTTATGCTGATCTCACTAATGAAACACATAAGAATCACATCAAATCTCATTACGACAAATTTGTTGAACCTTGCATCTTCAGTGAAGGTGATTTCGTTTTGAAATATGACCAAAAACATGATAAATTGGGGGCATGTAAGTTCGAGTCCATGTGCAACGGGCCCTACATCGTGAAACATGTTTTAGAAAAAGGGGCCTATGAGTTAGTTGATTATGATGGGACAACCTTGGAGGATCCTATAAATGGTCTCTACCTCAATAGGTATTATGCTTAGAGAAGCCCTGCATAAGTTCCTTGTACACTTTGTATATGATGTATGTTTAATATGGTGTGAAGTTTTTTTCATAGGTTAGGACCTCATCTCCATCGTGACTGCTTATACCATGTTCTTCTTGAATGCGAAGATGACAACCTATTCAGTATTTGCATTCATTTCTATCTGGAATACTAAAAAACCACGCCTCGATAGTTGTAATGTCCCCAATTTGAAATGTTTCCCAATTTGACCAATTTTCAAACCTTGGACTAGTGAAACTCCAAACTGTCCCCAAATGATACCAAATGGTTTCGAATTATGTACAGAGAAGATTTAGGTGTATTATTACACCCTAATATAGCTATTATATGCTTGGACACCTTCTAAGTATTTCAACAACTTGCATTTACAATTAGAGAATGAAAGGAAAAATTACTAGGAAAATCGATGTTGAAACCCCCAAGGGTAGATGGCTCCAAAAAACTCCTAAGGAATTTGAATTGGGACTGAGATTGTTTTGAGGGTATTAGGACATAAAAATAAACCTAATGGGCTCTTAGAGACTATCAAAATACTTCTACAACATTCATTTAAGTTCTGTAGAAAATAGGGAAATTTGCTAGTAAATTCGATGTTCAAATCCCCCAAGGGTAGAGGTCACTAATGGATTCCCAAATTTAGTACAAACCTCCCCAATTTCATAATAGAGACATGGATTATTTATATGAATTTAATGGACACCAAAATTCATCATTAATCAGTTCCTAAAGGCTATTGCAACTCCCATAAATAAAAAATTGGTAAACATGTCTTAACATACGGGGAAATGAGGAAAAAACTCTATAACTTGCTATGAAATTTGTGAGAAATGTTACAGGGACTTGCATAAGGTATATGAAAATTCTTCAGTATATTAATGTCTCTCCAAACATAAATAAAACCACATATATTTACTGATACAAGTCGATACCAAACAACTTCAAGCTCTCTTAACAAGATATATGGGAAAATGGCTCGAATCTATTCCTTGAATGTAAATATCACTTGAAATACATAATGTTGAGAGATGTGGCTCTCATTATATGATTATTACAGATATATATATCATATAGCATGCCATTAAGTCTAAATATTAGTCCTTCACTAACTATGTGTAACAATAAGTGCATTATGCAAAAGCTATGGGGGAAAATGGCACCATTGATACATAGTTCAACATTTTTACATGGTTTTACTTGGATATTCAACCTAATGTTCATATGAGAATCAAATACAGAGTTCAGACATCATATAACAAATAAATGGGACCTCAAGAGCTCCCTCAAAGAGATCAGCATCTCACCAAGTGCATCCTTCCTCCAAGAGCCAAAATATGAAGAGAAATGTGAGAGAGATGTGGGAGCAAGTTGAAGAAGAGAATATCACGAGCATACCTATAGCTTCAACCTGCACCAAATGACTCCATTTTAGCTCCAAATGAAAGGTCCGAATGGCCTCTCCAATTTCCAATTAGGATGGGAATCTTGCACCCTGGAAATTGATACTAAGGCAAGTAGAGTAAACACTCCACTAGCATGGACAAGCTATGCTCTCCAATTTGCAAAATGAGAAATTATCAAAATCTCCTCTCCTTCTTTGTTCTTGTATTTTATAAACTTCCCAAGTCCTCCATGGTTTGAATTCCTTCCAAAATCCTCATGCACTCTCAAGTTGGGAAGAGATTCCAATGTGTGCCACTTGTCCAACAATTCCTAGTCTCCATCTTCCCTCAATTCGAATGGGGAAGCTTCTTGGATGCCATAAATCCCTTTTGCGCCCTCTTGGAGGATATTTTTATCCTTGGCATGTCATATATTTCTTATGTCAGCAATCAGGTCTGAAATTTGTCATACGTTTCATAGAATCTTCATCATTGTTGTCATAGGAGTTAGGGAATCTAGCTCCAAGTGTCACCATTCTTCTAAGATGCCTCTTCCTCTTCCATGGGAGTTTATCTTCCACTCCAATTCAACCTTGCATGATTCATGCCATGAATAATACCTCTTCAAATCCCCCAAGTATGTTACCCTTCATCTTGAACTCAAATTGGTGAGAGAATAAAACCAAGTGTAGTGGGGAATCTTGCCACATGTGGGTCCCACAACCTCTTATGTGCCCTCATGATCCAATTCCACCTTATTTTATTTTTATTATTATTTTCTTGAACCATTTAATGTGAATTTTTAAGTCTAAGGTCATTTTGGGTCTTGTAGCCCCCTTATTCCAACTTTTAATGCTTCCACCCCCAACCTAGGGAACTAGTAATTTTCCTCCATGATAGTCCATTTGGATTGGTATATTAAAAAATTTGAATTGGTAATTTGTCATGTCCCAAATTTGGAATTGGGTCACAATGGCCTAATCACATTAGCCATATTCATTAGAGTTTGTAAAATTGATGTTAAGGGTCAAATAATTGCCAACGAGGAAAATTACTAGTTTCCTAGGTTTGGGGTGGAAGCTTTGGGATTTGGAATAAGGGGGATAATAAATGATGTTTAGACATTAGAAGGGTTCAAGTATTTAATCAATAGAGTGAATAAAGAAATTCAAGAGAAATCCTAAGTGACAAATTATTTTGGAGACATATGGAGGATGTGGGACCCACACTAGCTTGATTTTTCATAATACATGGTATCTCTCTTTTGCAAATTCGAATTAATGGGAATGTGAACACTCTTGGGTGAGTTGGTAAGTTATAACACATTTCATTGAGCATCTTAGGTCGAATTTGGAAGGATTGGTAACCTCCATGGAAGATAAAGAGTCAAAGTGGAAGTTTGTGGACACTTGGGCTAGATTCCCTAGCCCCTATGACACCAATGATGGAGCATCTATGACAACTATGACAAATTACAAACCTGACCTCTGACATCTGACCACTATGACATGTCAGACCCAAAAATAGGCTCAAAGAAGGAGAATTTGGGAGTTGGAGAAGCCAAAGAGACTCAAAATTGAATTTGGGATAAGATGGAAGGTTGGAACTAGGAGACAAGTGGCAAATGTGGAATATTTCCTAAATGAAAATCTATTGAATCTATTGAGAGGATTTCGACCCTTAGAAGGCTAATGTTGGTTATAAAATGTATAAATTAAGTATGAGAATGGATTT
The DNA here is from genome assembly GCA_027924585.1 of Larix kaempferi. Classification (NCBI taxonomy): domain Eukaryota; kingdom Viridiplantae; phylum Streptophyta; class Pinopsida; order Pinales; family Pinaceae; genus Larix; species Larix kaempferi. The sequence continues at coordinate 8,664,958 of BSBM01000050.1, read as the reverse complement.
TGATCATTTGTAGAATTTGCAATTGCATTTGTGAAGAGGGAGAGCTAGTGGATGACTAGTTTCTTGCCTTAGCCAATTTCGAGGGTGAAAGATTCCCATCCAAGTTGGCAATTGGAAAGGCCATTCAAACCTTTCATTTGGAGATTTAATGGAGTCTTTATTTTCAGGTGTAATCTACAGGGCAGCTCATGGTTTCTTCTATTGCAGCTCGCTCCTTCAACCATTTCCAATTTTGATGGCATATTCTTAATCCTTGAGGGAGGGCGTTTTTGGTGAGATATTGTACTCTTTGGGGGAGATTCTAATGCCCCATTTCTTTTTTAATATGAATTAAATACTCTGTTCTTCATCTCCAAAAAGTTTCAGGTCGAAATTCCAAGTAGAAATGTATAAATCTCATTTTTAATGGAAGAACAATGCCATTTCCCCACTACCTTGTTGTGAGCCAATGTATTGATGATGATTTCGAATGAATGAATGATTATCTGATATATTTATGATAAATATACTGCCATGGATATCTTATACAAGTTTCATGTACTGTACTTGATCATTTGAAGCATTTTTACTCAGTTTAATTGCATTGGGAGAAGAAATAGTGCCATTTCCCCAAGGGTCAAATTGGGGATTTTTGCAGTTGAATGGGAGAGGGTGAGAACAGTTGTAATAAACCATTAATGGGGCATATGAGACCTTAATAACATACTTAACACATTACATACCTCTGTTCATAAATTTGAGTGGGTTTGGAAGCATTTGGGAAGCCATTTTCAGTACTTACCTTAGGGGGGTTTGAACCCCAAATTACTAGTAAAATTGCATACTTGGTCCAGAATCTTACGAGAGTTTGCAGAGGTCTTTTGGTGGCCATATGTTGTCCCTGAACATAATATTCAATTCCTAATATCATTCATAAACCTTCCTTGAATATTTGAAGGCATTTGGAGTCAATTTGAGACCTAGAGACCAATACTAGTCAAAGGGAAATCACTAGTAAAGTTACCTACATTGACCAGAATTGAAAGAGTATTTGCAGAAGTGTTTTAAAGGTACAAAGGCATCCCTGAAACACATATTTATGTTCTAATATCATTAATATACCTTCTCAGAATATTTGGGATCATTTGGGGCAAATTTGGGACCTAGAGATCAAAACTAGTCAAAGGTCGAACCAAGGAAAAAAGTGGAAAATTGCAATTTTAATAAAATTCCTAACAAGGGACATTACAGTGGTATCAGAGAATGGTCCTTTCACCTGTGTACTAGGTACATACATTCAAGAATAATTGGCATCCATGTCTTACTATTATGATGAATCCTACGAGTACAATTCTTATGAGGAATATGCAGATGCTTATGAGCAATATGAAACAGAATGTGAATGGTATGAGGAAGAGGTGCCATCATGCAACACTTCTTACAATTTCAAGAGAAATGAAGATTATTCTTATGACTTTAAATCTGATGAATATTAGTGTGTCACACCAACCAAGGATAATTCTATGAGTGAGTTCCAAAGATGGAGAGCAAAATATAAAACCTTGCCCCAACAATATCAAAAATATCAAGAATATCTTGCTTTTAGCAAAAATACACAAAATGCCATGTCTTTTGAGTACTATGTTGAACATGTTTTTGAAAATAGGCCCAAAAATGAAGATGTGGAGTTAGTGAAGAAAGGTTTATTCCCTTCTTGTAAAAACCCTTGGAGCGAGTATCATATATGTGTGCATGAAATGATGTCCTCCTTGAGGAGAGCTTTTGAGATTTATTCAAGAAGAGATTCCAAATATATTGATCCTAAGGAAAACAAGGGGAAAAATGCATCAGCTTGCTTTAATGAGCAAAAGGAAGAGACATCACAAGAGCATGAAGAAGATTCTATTGAAAATATGGAAGATCATTTCGAGACACCTTCTAGCTTAGACATGAACCAAAGAGCATCTACTGATGGATGCTTAAACTATGAAGGAGTACCTACTGATGGGTGCTCACACCTCTATGTTGGTGACATAGAGATTACTTTTGAAAGTGTTTCTACAAGTACAAGTTTCATTAAGCATGATAATGAAGACCTTGTAGCGGTTGAAGAAGAACCAAGATCAACTTCCCCATCACCACTTGAGCTTCATGAAGTTGGTCCAAGCAAAATTGAAGAAGATGAGGAGGTTCATTTGCAAGAGCCTCATTTTCTTGAAGGGTCCTTAAAGATGAATTAAAATAATATCCAAGAGTCCCTCAACATTCTCCATGACACTCAAGCATTGGTGTCAAATTCTTGTTGGAGAGCTACTTCATTGGAGGAAACATCCTTCCTTGAAGACATGGAGAAGATTCAAAGAGCAATGTGCCACATCAAAGGTAATTTCATGTCTTTGCTTTTTGATAGAAACCATTTGTTTGAGCTTAATGAATTGTTACATGATGCATACTTGAAGAATAATGAGGATATTCATAAGCTCACAATTCAAAATGAGCAACTTCTTGAAAAGTTGCAAGATACTTGTTTTTCCTCCTATGTTTCAGATTGTCAAATGGTAGATTGTTGGGAGGATTCTCATGACATGGTGGATCATGAGAAATGTGAAAATTTGAATGTTCTTGATGTGTTTGAAGATGAACTTGAAGAGATCCAAACACTTGATGTGGTGGAAGAGGAATTTGAATTGCCTCTTGATGAAGGTTATGCAATTTTTAAAGAAGAGCATGATTCCTCTACATTGGAACCAAACTATGACAAAGAGTTCACACTTTTGAAGGAGCTGCATGATACTACCCACATGGATCCTTCCCATGATGAAACTCCTGAACTTTTTGATCATTTGGGTGAGTTACTACATTCTCCTACATCCTACAATTCCATGTTTTGCAGTATTAGTCTCAATGAAGTATGGGTGAAAGGGTTCTTTTTGATGGTGCCACATGAGGAGTATGGAACTCCTAGATTTAACTTTTATGATGACATGGTTGGAGCACATTCTTATTCACATCTGCAGTAGCATAATTTGTCACTTTATGATGATTCACATCTACATGGATGCACCTATGATATGGATTTGAGTCACTTGAATACTCATGGTTTTTCTTGCTCAACACTGGGTTCATTTGATGTTAGAGGAACTTCATCCAACACTTGGATGAATAGATTTATGATGGGAAAACATTTTTGTTGGCAGCCACATACTTTGTTACATCTTTATGATTCTCACATTCATGGATGTATGGGTGAGACTTCTTTGAGTCATTTGAAGTCTCCTTGTTTTTTCTGCTCATTATTTGGTTCAGATTCTAGTGGAGATTCTTCATTCACTTCTTGGATGAAAGAATACATGGCTGAATATTTTGATGCATATCACATCCTTTTGGAGCAGCATTATAGGACATGGGATCCTCACCTATGTCATTGGAGCAGATTTGATTGGTCACTTGAAGCTTGTATGCACTTGGAAAATGGTGGTCTACTTGCTTGGAGGTATAAGCACTTTCATGACTCTTTGATGAAGCATATCCTTGATGTACATTTTCATTATGTTGTTATGTACTTTGATGATATATATTTGGTACTCATGATGTTTGGAAGAATGCATACAAGAAAATGGGATCCAGGAATCCTCTTATCTAATGGTGTAGGTTGGAGAGCACTCTTAATTGTTGGGGTGCAATACAAGCAATGGGACCCTGGAATAATTTTTGCCTCATTGGTTTCATTTTTTTTGGGGAAGCAAGCAGCATGGGAGATGGATTCCCCACTTAATAAAGTGATTTTAATAAGAGTAGTGCAGCAGCAAGCATGGTGGTTCCTCTCTAAAATATTCATGGAAACTCAAAGACTCAAGGTTTGGCAATTCAATGGCAACTTCAAAGAATTATACAGAAAGCAGGTTCTTCAACACCCATGTTTGAAATTGCTTGAGGACAAGCAATATTGGGAAGGGAGGATTTGTCATGTCCCAAATTTGGAATTGGGTCACAATGGCCTAATCAAGTATCCATATTCATTAGAGTTTGTAAAATTGATGTTAAGGGTCAAATAATTGCCAAGGAGGAAAATTACTAGTTTCCTAGGTTTGGGGTGGAAGCTTTGGGATTTGGAATAAGGGGGATAATAAATGATGTTTAGAAATTAGAAGGGTTCAAGTATTTAATAAATATAGTGAATAAAGAAATTCAAGAGAAATCCTAAGTGACAAATGGTTTTGGAGACATATGGAGGATGTGGGACCCACACTAGCTTGATTTTTCATAATACATGGTATCTCTCTTTTGCAAATTCGAATTAATGGGAATGTGAACACTCTTGGGTGATTTGGTAAGTCATAACACATGTCATTGACCATCTTAGGTCAAATTTGGAAGGATTGGTAACCTCCATGGAAGATAAAGAGTCAAAGTGGAAGTTTGTGGACACTTGGGCTAGATTCCCTAGCCCCTATGACACCAATGATGGAGCATCTATGACAACTATCACAAATTGCAGACCTGACCTCTGAAATCTGACCACTATGACATGTCAGCCCCAAAAATAGGCTCAAAGAAGGCGAATTTGGGAGTTGGAGAAGCCAAAGAGACTCAAAATTGAATTTGGGAGAAGATGGAAGGTTGGAACTAGGAGACAAGTGGCAAATGTGGAATATTTCCTAAATGAAAATCTATTGAATCTATTGAGAGGATTTCGACCCTTAGAAGGCTAATGTTGGTTATAAAATGTAGAAATGAAGTATGAGAATGGATTTTGATCATTTGTAGAATTTGCAATTGCATTTGTGAAGAGGGAGAGCTAGTGGATGACTAGTTTCTTGCCTTAGCCAATTTCGAGGGTGAAAGATTCTCGTCCAAGTTGGCAATTGGAAAGGCCATTCAGACCTTTCATTTGGAGCTTTAATGGAGTATTTATTTTCAGGTGTAATCTACAGGGAAGCTCATGGTTTCTTCTATTGCAGCTCGCTCCTTCAACCATTTCCAATTTTGATGGCATATTCTTGATCCTTGAGGGAGGGCATTTTTGGTGAGATATTGTACTCTTTGGGGGAGCTTCTAATGCCCCATTTATTTTTTAATGTGAATTAAATACTCTGTTCTTCATCTCCAAAATGTTTTAGGTTGAAATTCCAAGTAGAAATGTATAAATCTCATTTTTAATGGAAGAACAATGCCATTTCCCCACTACCTTGTTGTGAGCCAATGTATTGATGATGATTTCGAATGAATGGATGATTCTATGATATATTTATGATAAATATACTGCCATGGATATCTTATACAAGTTTCATGTACTGTACTTGAGCATTTGAAGCATTTGTACTCAGTTTAATTGCATTGGGAGAAGAAATAGTGCCATTTCCCCAATGGTCAAATTGGGGATTTTTGCAGTTGAATGGAAGAGGGTGAGAAAAGTTGTAATAAACCATTAATGGTGCATATGAGACCTTAATAACATACGTAACACATTACATACCTCTTTTCATAAATTTGAGTGGGTTTGGAGGCATTTGGGAAGCCATTTTCAGTACTTACCTTAGGGGGATTTGAACCCCAAATTACTAGTAAAATTGCATACTTGGTTCAGAATCTTACGAGAGTTTGCAGAGGTATTTTGGTGGCCATATGTTGTCCCTGAACATCATATTCAATTCCTAATATCATTCATAAACCTTCCTTGAATATTTGAAGGCATTTGGAGTCAATTTGAGACCTAGAGACCAATACTAGTCAAAGGGAGATCACTAGTAAAGTTACCTACATTGACCAGAATTGAAAGATTATTTGCAGAAGTGTTTTAAAGGTACAAAGGCATCCCTGAAACACATATTTATGTTCTAATATCATTCATATACCTTCTCAGAATATTTGGGATCATTTGGGGCAAATTTGGGACCTAGAGATCGAAACTAGTCAAAGGTCGAACCAAGGAAAAAAGTGGAAAATTGCAATTTTAATAAAATTCCTAACAAGGGACATTACAGTGGTATCAGAGCATGGTCCTTGCACCTATGTATTAGGTACATACATTCAAGAATAATTGGCATCCATGTCTTACTATTATGATGAATCCTACGAGTGCAATTCTTATGAGGAATATGTAGATGCTTATGAGCAATATGAAACAGAATGTGAATGGTATGAGGAAGAGGTGCCATCATGCAACACTTCTTACAATTTCAAGAGAAATAAAGATTATTCTTATGACTTTAAATCTGATGAATATGATTGTGTCACACCAACCAAGGATAATTCTATGAGTGAGTGCCAAAGATGGAGAGCAAAATATAAAACCTTGCCCCAACAATATCAAAAATATCAAGAATATCTTGCTTTTAGCAAAAATACACAAAATGCCATGTCTTTTGAGTACTATGCTGAACATGTTTTTGAAAATAGGCCCAAAAATGAAGATGTGGAGTTAGTGAAGAAAGGGTAATTCCCTTCTTGTAAAAACCCTTGGAGAGAGTATCATATATGTGTGCATGAAATGATGTCCTCCTTGAGGAGAGCTTTTGAGATTTATTCAAGAAGAGATTCCAAATATATTGATCCTAAGGAAAACAAGGGGAAAAATGCATCAGCTTGCTTTAATGAGCAAAAGGAAGAGACATCACAAGAGCATGAAGAAGATTCTATTGAAAATATGGAAGAGCATTTCGAGACACCTTCTAGCTTAGACATGAACCAAAGAGCATCTACTGATGGATGCTTAAACTATGAAGGAGTACCTACTGATGGGTGCTCACACCTCTATGTTGGTGACATAGAGATCACTTTTGAAAGTGTTTCTACAAGTACAAGTTTCATTAAGCATGATAATGAATACCTTGTAGCGGTTGAAGAAGAACCAAGATCAACTTCCCCATCACCACTTGAGCTTCATGAAGTTGGTCCAAGCAAAATTGAAGAAGATGAGGAGGTTCATTTGCAAGAGCCTCATTTTCTTGAAGGGTCCTTAAAGATGAATGAAAATAATATCCAAGAGTCCCTCAGCATTCTCCATGACAATCAAGCATTGGTGTCAAATTCTTGTTGGAGAGCTACTTCATTGGAGGAAACATCCTTCCTTGAAGACATGGAGAAGATTCAAAGAGCAATGTGCCACATCAAAGGTAATTTCATGTCTTTGCTTTTTGATAGAAACCATTTGTTTGAGCTTAATGAATTGTTACATGATGCATACTTGAAGAATAATGAGGATATTCATAAGCTCACAATTCAAAATGAGCAACTTCTTGAAAAGTTGCAAGATACTTGTTTTTCCTCCTATGTTTCAGATTGTCAAATGGTAGATTGTTTGGAGGATTCTCATGACATGGTGGATCATAAGAAATGTGAAAATTTGAATGTTCTTGATGTGTTTGAAGATGAACTTGAAGAGATCCAAACACTTGATGTGGTGGAAGAGGAATTTGAATTGCCTCTTGATGAAGGTTATGCAATTTTTAAAGAAGAGCATGATTCCTCTACATTGGAACCAAACTATGACAAAGAGTTCACACTTTTGAAGGAGCTGCATGATACTACCCACATGGATCCTTCCCATGATGAAACTCCTGAACTTTTTGATCATTTGGGTGAGTTACTACATTCTCCTACATCCTACAATTCCATGTTTTGCAGTATTAGTCTCAATGAAGTATGGGTGAAAGGGTTCTTTTTGATGGTGCCACATGAGGAGTATGGAACTCCTAGATTTAACTTTTATGATGACATGGTTGGAGCACATTCTTATTCACATCTGCAGCAGCATAATTTGTCACTTTATGATGATTCACATCTACATGGATGCACCTATGATATGGATTTGAGTCACTTGAATACTCATGGTTTTTCTTGCTCAACACTGGGTTCATTTGATGTTAGAGGAACTTCATCCAATACTTGGATGAATAGATTTATGATGGGAAAACATTTTTGTTGGCAGCCACATACTTTGTTACATCTTTATGATTCTCACATTCATGGATGTATGGGTGAGACTTCTTTGAGTCATTTGAAGTCTCCTTGTTTTTTCTGCTCATTATTTGGTTCAGATTCTAATGGAGATTCTTCATTCACTTCTTGGATGAAAGAATACATGGCTGAATATTTTGATGCATATCACATCCTTTTGGAGCAACATTATAGGACATGGGATCCTCACCTATGTCATTGGAGCAGATTTGATTGGTCACTTGAAGCTTGTATGCACTTGGAAAATGGTGGTCTACTTGCTTGGAGGTATAAGCACTTTCATGACTCTTTGATGAAGCATATCCTTGATGTACATTTTCATTATGTTGTTATGTACTTTGATGATATATATTTGGTACTCATGATGTTTGGAAGAATGCATACAAGAAAATGGGATCCAGGAATCCTCTTATCTAATGGTGTAGGTTGGAGAGCACTCTTAATTGTTGGGGTGCAATACAATCAATGGGACCCTGGAATAATTTTTGTCTCATTGGTTTCATTTTTTGGGGGGAAGCAAGCAGCATGGGAGATGGATTCTCCACTTAATAAAGTGATTTTAATAAGAGTAGTGCAGCAGCAATCATGGTGGTTCCTCTCTAAAATATTCATGGAAACTCAAAGACTCAAGGTTTGGCAATTCAATGGCAACTTCAAAGAATTATACAGAAAGCAGGTTCTTCAACACCCATGTTTGAAATTGCTTGAGGACAAGCAATATTGGGAAGGGAGGATTTGTCATGTCCCAAATTTGGAATTGGGTCACAATGGCCTAATCACATTATCCATATTCATTAGAGTTTGTAAAATTGATGTTAAGGGTCAAATAATTGCCAAGGAGGAAAATTACTAGTTTCCTAGGTTTGGGGTGGAAGCTTTGGGATTTGGAATAAGGGGGATAATAAATGATGTTTAGACATTATAAGGGTTCAAGTATTTAATAAATAGAGTGAATAAAGAAATTCAAGAGAAATCCTAAGTGACAAATGGTTTTGGAGACATATGGAGGATGTGGGACCCACACTAGCTTGATTTTTCATAATACATGGTATCTCTCTTTTGCAAATTCGAATTAATGGGAATGTGAACATTCTTGGGTGAGTTGGTAAGTCATAACACATGTCATTGAGCATGTTAGGTCGAATTTGGAAGGATTGGTAACCTCCATGGTAGATAAAGAGTCAAAGTGGAAGTTTGTGGACACTTGGGCTAGATTCCCTAGCCCCTATGACACCAATGATGGAGCATCTATGACAACTATGACAAATTGCAGACCTGACCTCTGACATCTGACCACTATGACATGTCAGCCCCAAAAATAGGCTCAAAGAAGGCGAATTTGGGAGTTGGAGAAGCCAAAGAGACTCAAAATTGAATTTGGGAGAAGATGGAAGGTTGGAACTAGGAGACAAGTGGCAAATGTGGAATATTTCCTAAATGAAAATCTATTGAATCTATTGAGAGGATTTCGACCCTTAGAAGGATAATGTTGGTTATAAAATGTATAAATGAAGTATGAGAATGGATTTTGATCATTTGTAGAATTTGCACGTGCATTTGTGAAGAGGGAGAGCTAGTGGATGACTAGTTTCTTGCCTTAGCCAATTTCGAGGGTGAAAGATTCCCATCCAAGTTGGCAATTGGAAAGGCCATTCAGAACTTTCATTTGGAGCTTTAATGGAGTCTTTATTTTCAGGTGTAATCTATAGGGCAGCTCATGGTTTCTTCTATTGCAGCTCGCTCCTTCAACCATTTCCAATTTTGATGGCATATTCTTGATCCTTGAGGGAGGGCATTTTTGGTGAGATATTGTACTCTTTGGGGGAGCTTCTAATGCCCCATTTATTTTTTAATATGAATTAAATACTCTGTTCTTCATCTCCAAAAAGTTTCAGGTCGAAATTCCAAGTAGAAATGTATAAATCTCATTTTTAATGGAAGAACAATGCCATTTCCCCACCACCTTGTTGTGAGCCAATGTATTGATGATGATTTCGAATGAATGGATGATTCTCTGATATATTTATGATAAATATACTGCCATGGATGTCTTATACAAGTTTCATGTACTGTACTTGAGCATTTGAAGCATTTTTACTCAGTTTAATTGCATTGGGAGAAGAAATAGTGCCATTTCCCCAAGGGTCAAATTGGGGATTTTTGCAGTTGAATGGGAGAGGGTGAGAACAGTTGTAATAAACCATTAATGGTGCATATGAGACCTTAATAACATACTTAACACATTACATACCTTTTTTCATAAATTTGAGTGGGTTTGGAGGCATTTGGGAAGCCATTTGCAGTACTTACCTTAGGGGGATTTGAACCCCAAATTACTAGTAAAATTGCATACTTGGTCCAGAATCTTACGAGAGTTTGCATGTTAAATTTTGAGTATTAAATTTCAATACTATAGGATCTTTGCTGAGAGAATAACATATACAGTATATCAATGCATGACAATCATAATATGACAAGCATCACAAGCATCACAAGAATCAAAAGCATAGAGACAAGAGACACAGAGTTTCCGTGGGGAAAACCCTAAGGTGAAAAACCCCACAACTTCCTCAGAGATAGAGAGAGCAATGGCTCAACCAAAATACAACCAAATAACACTGAGATAGTCTTCTAGCAGATGATCCTCCTCCTCCTCACTAGTGCGCCACTTTTCAGAGAGAGAGATAGTTACTTTTCCGAGTGAGTAAAATAGAGATCTCCTATCTCTATTTATACTCACCTTTTTGCCCAGTGACCTACTGGGGCCGACTTGTCTACTTAGATACATCCACATTATATTATATATTAATTAGGGCCGACCCCATAAGGTGGTCTAATAACCCATCGGCAAGTACACACACTTGCGACACTTGTCAATCCACATGACGACACTTCCTTATAGAGGAATAACACATCTCTTATAAGGGTACAATAAATATATATATAATACACAGATGAAATACATTCCGAAGTTACATATACATCAACACTCCCTCTTAACTAGGAAGGTATTTCTCGACACAGATCTGCTAGACAAGTCTTCTTCTATGGATCATCATCATCGATGCATCGTCATCATCATCGTCACTGCTGCTACTATCTCAACCAATCTCTGACTCTACTCGTCATAGGAAGTTCTACAGAGCCAGTCCTTTTTCATACTGGATGTAGGCCCACCACCTGCAGGTCTTCATCATCACTGGCCATACTGTGGAATCTTCAGGACTTATTACGTGCGTCACAAAACCTCGAAAGAGCATCCCAGGATGTTACGGGTACACAACTCTGACCTGTAGGATCTCCCAGGGCGCTATTACATGTGACCTCACCACAAAACCTCGAAAGAGCATCTCAGGATGTTACGGGTACACAACTCCGACCTGAAATCTCCCAGGGCACAAATTACATGTGGTCCACCACAAAACCTAGCAAGAGCATCTCAGGATGTTACGGGTACACAAATCTGACCTGAAATCTCCCAGGGCACAAATTACATGTGGTCATGGAAAAACCTCAAAAGAGCATCTCAGGATGTTACGGGTACACAACTCCGACCTGAAATCTCCCAGGGCCCAAATTACATGCCATAGGACAAAACCTTGCAAGAGCATCTCAGGATGTTACGGGTACACAACTCCGACCTGAAATCTCCCAGGGCGCTATTACATGTCCTCCCAGAGCAATGTCTCAAAAGAGCATCCCAGGCTATTACGGGTACACAACTCCGACCTATAGGATCTCCCAGACATGCTCATCTACACAACCTGATCCACGGCCATAGAGTATCAACCTGATACTCACCATACATCATCCTGATGTACTCATGATCGTCCTGATCATCATCACTGCAACGTCCTGCTGCATGTCATCTGGAGCAACATCCTGAAGCTCATCATCCATGATCATCCTGATCATCACTGCAACATCCTGGTGCATGTCATCTGGAGCAACATCCTGAAGCTCAGCATCCATGATCATCTTGATCATCACTGCAACATCCTGCTGCATGTCATCTGGAGCAACATCCTGAAGCTCATCATTCATGATCATCCTGATCATCAATGCATCCACATGATGCATACCAAGTATCTACCTGATACATATCATCATACATGATCCACCTGATCATCAATGCATCCACCTGATGCATACCAAGTATCTACCTGATACATGATACATATCACCATACATGATCCACCTGATCATACAATGTATCCACCTGATACATATACAGATACATGGTCCAAGCATCCAACATGATGCACATACATACATAAATGATCCACCTGATCATATCTAGCATCCAACATGATGCATACATACATAAATGATCCAACTGATCATATCCAGCATCCAACATGATGCATACATACATACATAAAAATTATCCAACTGATCATATCCAGCAGAAACCAGAACATCATCCTGATGCCCATTATCCAGCGCTTACATCCACAGCCATGTGAAGGATCCTCCTTCCAACATGCTTGGAATGGCTTCAGCAAATGTGTTCATCACTTCTTCCTCGAAGTGTCCTCGATCTGAAGAACGCCAAGCCTCTCTCTGAAGTACTCGAACTTCACTTTGGCTAGTAGCTTCGTCAGCACATCTGCAATATGCTCGTCCGTCGCAACATACAGGAGCTTCACAGCTCCTCTCTGCACCATATCCCTAATATAGTGATATTTGATCTTTATGTGTTTCGACCTGTCATGAAACACTGGGTTCTCGGACAGCTTCACACAACTCTGGTTATCACAGAAGATACCAGTAGCCTCCAACGGGAGATCAAATAACTCAAACAGTAGCTTCCGTAGCCATACTGCCTCACAACTAGCTGAACAGGCTGCAACATACTCTGCCTCAGCGCAGCACCCAGATGTGCTCTTCCTATCTGCAGCACTGCTAGCCCAATCTGAATCAACATAATCCCGTAGGTTAAACTTTTTATCCACCTCATACCTGAGTCCATAATCCACTGTACCCTTCAGGTACCTCAGAACATGCTTTACAGCAACTAGGTGAACACTCCTTGGATCCGTCAGGAACTGGCTCAAGTTGTTCACAGCAAAGAAAATGTCTGGTCTCATGTTCGTCAGGTACATCAAGGACCCAATCATCTGACGATACAAAGAGACATCAACCGGCTCAGATGAAGCATCACATAGAAGCTTCAGATTTGATGCCATAGGTGTGGCCATGGCCTTGCAATCCATCATCCCGAACCTCTTCAAGATCTCTACTGCAGACTTCCCTTGTCCAAGGAATATTCCATCACTCTGCCACATGCCAAAAACAAATAGTGCATCATCCCCAAGTTCCTCAACTCGATCTCGGCAACAAGCTTCCGCTACGTGCCGACAATCAATCTATCCTCACCTGATACAAACAGGTCATCCAAATAGTAGTATCGCTGGATTGCCTTCCTCAACCTTGTAGAAAAGGTTGGAATCCGCTTTATTCTTGGTAAAGCCCAAGCTGGATAGAAAGTTGTCTATCCTACCATATCAAGTTCTGCACACATATATGACTACACCATGCTGTCTTGAAATCCATCTGGTGCATCTTCTATTTCATCACTTTTATATTTCTCAATGCTGCCATCTGCAACATGCTTGATCTGATAGTTCCATTTGGAAGTCATAACAAACTTCCCTTCACGTCTTGGGACTACATCCCAAACATCATTCTTCATGATCGACGGATCATGGCATTCCATTTCTTCATCCCAGATCCTGGGAACTTCAATATCTTCAATATCTTCAATAGATATCTTTGTTGCTGGAACAAATGTTGTAGTTCTTCTTTTGTAGGTGATGGCATATGATCTTTCCTACACAAAAAGTTAAATTGCATGATTAGAAACATCTCATAATTTTCAGAACAAATTCTTACACATAAAGAAATATGTCATACAGTCATGCAATTATCTTAGCCAATGCTTCAATACAACATTTATCCATATCCCGTAACTTTCTAGATGCCTTCCAATCTCTACCAGAACATTTTTAAGAGTGTGCACAACTCCCAACATGTCAGCAAAGAGGTTTCATTCTAGATAAGTAGCAATGGAATGTTGTACAGTGCCATAGGCCACTTACCCAACACATGCATATTAGTAGTATACTGTTCATTAATTCAATCATTCTAATATGCACAATACATATCCTAAGTCTAGGAACATGAGCATATACATCATTGAACAATTTTATTTAAGCAAACAAATATGCAAGAAAATTAAAATACTTATCTTTTTTTGTTTGTTGGGTGGACTCCCTCTGAGTCTTTTCTTCCTTGCAGGAGCTGCTGGAGTCCTTCTACACCTTCTTGTTGTGGAATGTAGAGAGATGTACAACTCCCTCTGAATATATGCACCCTTGCAGAAACCACTGGAGTGTGCTCCCTCTTGATCTTTGCTTCCTGGATTACCTGTTCTTGAACTCATATTCATCCTTGGTCCCTATGCATGCTTATTAGTATCATGATTGTGTTATCCTTGTGATCTCATACAAAATCATACATTCATTAAAACACAATAATCTCAAGTATGTATAGTCATGATCATTTCAAACAGAAATAATAAGCATTAGCATTCAAGGTTTATATAGGACTCTTATGGTTAGTCATATCATAAGAAACATAACATGTCTAAACCTGTAATTACTCAAACCTATGACTCTTCTGGTTAGTCATACTATTAATTAAGGTAAGACACATAATATGCATATGCCCATGATTATTCAAACTTATGACTTTATGAACAATCATCATCAATCATGCCATGCATACTTATATGATAGATCCTATGATATAAGAAACACATACCTGTTCACCATATTTGCTAGTTATGTCTAGCAATGTGTTCTTGTTCTCTTCAATGACCTGCATAACTCATTAGTTAACTTTTGCAAAACAAATTATACATACCTCTATGTGATCGATGACTATGGATGAATCTTTGTATTTATGTCACCATGGCATGTTCAGGTTGTCCCTTCAAATTGTACAAACCTCCCTCTTGCTCTCCAATCACTACTGCATCATCTATGGTCTTTCCCATTGGCCACATTAGGACTTGGCCATCCATAAATGCAACCCTCATACCTTTTGCA
Source organism: Larix kaempferi (assembly GCA_027924585.1). Classification (NCBI taxonomy): domain Eukaryota; kingdom Viridiplantae; phylum Streptophyta; class Pinopsida; order Pinales; family Pinaceae; genus Larix; species Larix kaempferi. Next base: position 8,649,908 of record BSBM01000050.1, on the reverse strand, counting down.
TCTAATGCAGAAATGGAGAGTAAGTTCTTCTTGAGCCCAGGTACATAAAGTACTTCCTTCATCTTCAGAGATTTTCCAGAATCTAGGTTGTAGGAGGCTTCACCACTTCCTTTGATTGGGTATTGATAATCATCCCCAAGTTTCACCTTATGGGGTGATTCATGTTCAGATAGGTTCACAAAAGATTCTTTGAATCCAGTCATGTGTTTGGATGCCCCGCTATCAATTAACCAATCATTACAACCATGGGAGATTGTACCTATGAGAGCAGAGATCAGAACATACTCTTCTTCACTTGATGAGACATCATCACTATCACTTTCTGCCCTAGCCTTCTTCTTTGGAGGTTCATCATCTTCGGCAGCATGAGCATGAAACCTTCTTTTGCTGCCCTTCTTCTTCTTACTGGAGTTGTTTTTATTATCCCTTTTGTTCTTGGGACAATCTGAAGCAAAGTGACCCTTCTCATTGCATGTGAAGCATCTTAGGTCTTTCTTACTCTTTTGATGGAATCTTTTGTGGTGAGAGTGATCCTTCTTGGTTTTGCTTCTCTTGGTGTGAGCTGCAAGAGCTTGATCTTCTCCTCCCATCTTTTCCTCACGAGCTATGAGTCTAGCTTCTTCTTGAGAGCATTCTTCCCTCAATCTGTTGAAGGAGATCAATTTCTTCCTTGCACAAATTCCTTGAATAAAGGAATCCCATGACCTGGGTAGACCATTTAGAGTGGTCATCACCACTTCACCATTCTCCACCATTTCATCTACTGCTTCTAATTGTTCCTTGATCTGGGAGACCCTTGAAAAGTAAGATTGAATGGTTTCTCCATTCTGAAACTTCACTGCTTTCAATTGGTTCCGCAGGGTCATCTTCCGATTTATGTTCTTTCCTTCAAATAGCTTGGTCAAGGATTCAAACATCTCTTTGGGTGTCTTAAGAGAAGACACATGAGGTATGAGATGGTCTTTGATAGAATCAGCAATGATTCTCTTTGCCTTGACCAAGTTCTTCTTGTGCAATGCTTTGGCTTCTTCATCCTCTGGGATAGGGATGTCTTCTTTCACATATGAGTCCAACTCATTCTCTTCCAGGATTAACCCAATCCTATACTTCCAGGCTCGGAAGTTGTCAGCCCCTTCAAGCTTATCCTCAAGCTTAGTGTGGAGAGACATCTTTAAGAGTACTTCAAATGGAAATAAAAAAGATTTAGGACTTACCACTTGAAGTGCTGAAAACTGGATCTGGTCCCAGATTAGGGTTTGTCAGAGAAACCCTAAAAATTCAAAATGTGAATTTCAAAATTCCGAAAGGATAGAAAGATGCGCCTTGGAGAGATGATCAGCCTAGTACATTCAGAATTTGAGATCAGCAAAGTCTTGCCCTTCAAAATTGCCTTTTTATCCTCCCGGGTTCACTGGGAAGAGCCCTGAATTAGGGTTTGAGTTTCCCGGAGATCTACCCAGCCAAAAATCTCGATCCAAAGCTCTAACCTTCGATTTTGGCAAGGAGCTTCCAGCTGTGCCTTCAGTTTCTAGAAATTCCTATTTTTGTGGAAACCCTAATTTTTAGGGCCAAATCTGAAAATGCTCGGAACTGAATTCTGATTGGACAGATAGATGCGCCTTGATGAGTAGATCCAATCTACTATATTGAATTTCAAAAATCTGTGGAGAGAAACCCAATAAACAAGGAATACAAGATTCTGTCACTGCAAAATGTCTTCTTCTCAGTTAAGCTCTGATACCATGTTAAATTTTGAGTATTAAATTACAATACTATAGGATCTTTGCTGAGAGAATAACATCTACAGTATATCAATGCATGACAATCATAATATGACAAGCATCACAAGCATCACAAGAATCAAAAGCATAGAGACAAGAGACACAGAGTGTCCGTGGGGAAAACCCTAAGGTGAAAAACCCCACAACTTCCTCAGAGATAGAGAGAGCAATGGCTCAACCAAAATACAACCAAATAACACTGAGATAGTCTCCTAGCAGATGATCCTCCTCCTCCTCACTAGTGCGCCACTTTTCAGAGAGAGAGATAGTTACTTTTCCGAGTGAGTAAAATAGAGATCTCCTATCTCTATTTATACTCACCTTTTTGCCCAGTGACCTACTGGGGCCGACTTGTCTACTTAGATACATCCACATTATATTATATATTAATTAGGGCCGACCCCATAAGGTGGTCTAATAACCCATCGTCAAGTACACACACTTGCGACACTTGTCAATCCACATGACGACACTTCCTTATAGAGGAATAACACATCTCTTATAAGGGTACAATAAATATATATATAATACACAGATGAAATACATTCCGAAGTTACATATACATCAACATTGCAAAGGTCTTTTGGTGGCCATATGTTGTCCCTGAACATCATATTCAATTCCTAATATCATTCATAAACCTTCCTTGAATATTTGAAGGCATTTGGAGTCAATTTGAGACCTAGAGACCAATACTAGTCAAAGGGAAATCACTAGTAAAGTTACCTACATTGACCAGAATTGAAAGAGTATTTGCAGAAGTGTTTTAAAGGTACAAAGGCATCCCTGAAACACATATTTATGTTCTAATATCATTCATATACCTTCTCAGAATATTTGGGATCATTTGGGGCAAATTTGGGACCTAGAGATCGAAACTAGTCAAAGGTCGAACCAAGGAAAAAAGTGAAAAATTGCAATTTTAATAAAATTCCTAACAAGGGACATTACATAATTTCTCTTAATGTGACGCACCTTGTCCATTTGGATCTAATTTTAGATTATTAATAACTTGGACATCATTCTTGGCAATTATTTTACCCTTAGCATCAATTTGAAAAACTGTAATGAGTATGGCCAAGGGGCTTAGGCCATTGTGACCCTATGAAAAATTTGGGGACATGAAAAATCATCCCCTCCCAATATTTCTTGTCCTCAAGCAATTTCAGCACATGTATGTTGAAGAACCTTCTTTCTTTCCAAAACTTCTCTTCTAAAAATTTGAGTAGTGGCACTCATGCACTACAATTTTGTGTTTCCAAAAGCAAGGAGATGTGGGTTTTATTTTTCATCTTGATATCCACTGTAACATCACCACTAAACACCAAAATATTAATTAAATCCATCAATTTTTTTTTCACAATTGCTCTTTACCTCTTTCATATTTTGGAAACCCTTTCTGATACCACACTATATAATTATTTGAAGTTGCCACTGAATTTCCCAACTTTGAGTCTTCAAGATTCCATGAAAATTTTGTTAAATTTTCAGAATTTACTTCAATCTGATCTAGGATCTTAACTGAGAGAACAACATGTAAGGCAAATCTACAACATAACAATCATGGACACAATAATGCAAGCACACAAGAGACACGGAGTTTACTTGGGGAAAACCATCAAGGTGAAAAACCCCAATAACTTCCTCAGAGATAGATAGAGCAATGATACAACCAGAATACAAGAGATAGTCTTCTCCTAGCAGCAGAGCCTCCTCCTCCACAAGTGCGCCACTCTCCCAAGTGTGAGCGAGAGAATAGAATGTGTAAAATGAGAGAGACACACTCTCTATTTATACACTGACTTGACCTTTACTCAACTAGGTCAGCCTCAACTTAACCACTTAACATAATGCTGACTAGGCCAACCCCCACTAGGGTGGTCTAATAACCCTTTGACCCACATGTTCGACCCCCAATAGGGTGGTCTAATAACCCTTTGACCCACATGACTTATACACCAACAAGGTGGTCTAATAACCCATCAAATATAAGTTACGACACTTCCGTATAGAGGAATAATAACATCTCTATAGGAATACAACCACTTCCGTATAGAGGAATAATAACATCTCTATAGGAATACAATATACATATATGTGAAATACATTCCGAAGTTACATATACATCAACACTCCCTCTTAACTAGGAAGGTATTTCTTGACACAGGTCTTCTAGCACAAGTCATCTTCTTTGGATCATCGTCACTAGATAATCGTCATCGAGTCATCATCATCGTCACTGCTGCTGCTATCTCAATCAATCTTTGAATCTACTCGTCATAGGAAGTTCTACAGAGCCAGTCCTTTTTCATACTAGATGTAGGCCCACCACCTGCAGGTCTTCGTCATCATTGGCCATACTGTGAAATTCTCAGGACTTATTACGTGCATCAAAAAACCTTAAAAGAGTCTCTTGACTAACAAGAACTCTAAAGAGCATCTGAGGCCTTTTTCATCTTGTCCAGATCTCTAGGACTTATTACATGTGACCCCACCACAAAACCTCGAAAGAGAATCCCAGGACTGATTACGAGCACAAGGCTCAACCTATCAGATCTCCCAGGGCACAAATTACATGTGGTCACCACAAAACCTCGAAAGAGCATCCCAGGACTGATTACAAGCACAAGGCTCAACCTATCGGATCTCCCAGGGCACAAATTACATGTGGTCATGGAAAAACCTCGAAAGAGCATCCCAGGACTGATTACGAGCACACGGCTCAACCTATCGGATCTCCCAAGGCACAAATTACATGCCATAGGACAAAACCTTGAAAGAACATCTGCTAGATATCCCGGGGCACAAATTACATGCCATAGGCAAAACCTCAAAATATTATCTGCAGATCTCCCAGGGCACAAATTATATGTCCTCCCAAGCAAAACCTCGAAAGAGCATTTGCCAGATATCCCAGGGTACAAATTACATGCCATAGGCAAAACCTCGAAAGACTATCTGCAAATCTCCCAGGGCACAAATTACATGCTTATCTACACAACCTGTTCCACGGCCACAGAGTATCAACCTGATACTCACCATACATCATCTTGATGTACACATGATCGTCCTGATCATCATCACTGCAACATCCTGTTGCATGTCATCTGGAGCAACATCTTGAAGCTCGTCATCCATGATCATCCTAATCATACAATGCATCTACTTGATGCATACCAAGTATCTACCTGATACATATCATCATACATGATCCACTTGATCATACAGTGTATCCACCTGATACCAATACAAATACATGATACATATCACCATACATGATCCACCTGATCATACAATGCATCTACCTGATGCATACCAAGTATCTACCTGATACATATCATCATACATAATCCACCTAATCATACAGTGTATCCACCTGATACAAATACAAATACATGATACATATCACCATACATGATCCACCATATCATATCCAGCATCCAACATGATGCGTACATACATATACATATAAATGATCCAACTGATCATATCCAACATCCAACATGATGTGTACATAGAGCAGTAACTGGAGCATCGTCCTGATGCTCTTCATCCAGTGCTTACATCCACAGCCATGTGAAGGATCCTCCTTCCAACATGCTTGGAATGGCTTCTGCAAATGTGTCCATCACTTCTTCCTTGAAGTGTCATCAATCTGAAGAACACCAAGCCTCTCCCTGAAGTACTCGAACTTCACCCTGGCTAGTGGCTTCGTCAACACATCTGCAATGTGCTCATCCGTCGCAATGTACAGGAGCTTCATAGCTCCTCTCTACACCATATCCCTGATATAGTGATATTTGATCTCTATGTGTTTCAACCTATCATGAAACACTGGGTTCTCAGACATCTTCACACAACTCTGGTTATCACAAAATATACCAGTAGAATCCAACGGGAGATCAAATAACTCATACAGTAGCTTCCGTAGCCATACTGCCTCACAACTAGCTGAACAGGCTGTAACATACTCTGCCTCAGTTGTACTCAATGCTACGCAGGACTGCTTCCTGCTAAACCAAGAGATTACACCTGATCCCATACTGAAACAGCACCCATATGTGCTCTTCCTATCTGCAGCACTGCCTGCCCAATCTGAATCAACATAACCCTGCAGGTTAAACTTTTGATTCGCTTCATACTTGAGCCCATAATCCACTGTACCCTTCAGGTACCTCAGAACATGCTTTATAGCAACCAGGTGAACACTCCTCAGATCCGTCAGGAACTGGCTCAATGTGTTCACCGCAAAGCAAATATCTGGTCTCGTGTTTGTCAAGTACATCAAGGACCCAATCATCAGACGATGCATAGAGACATCAACCGGCTCAGATGAAGCATCACAAAGAAGCTTCAGATTCAATGCCATAAATGTGTCCATGGCCTTGCAATCCATCATCCCGAACCTCTTCAGTATCTCTACTGCATACTTCCCGTGTCCAAGGAAGATTCCATCTACACTCTGCCACACCTCCATGCCAAAAACAAATAGTGCATCATCCCAAGTTCTTCATCTTGAACTCGGCAGCAAGATTCCGATGCGTGTCGGCAATCAATCTATCTTAACCTATAACAAACAGGTTATCCGCATACAAAAGTAGTATCACTAGATTGCCTTCCTCAACCTTGTATAAAAGGTTGGAATCCGCTTTATTCTTGGTAAATCCCAAACTGGATAGAAAGTTGTCTATCCTACCATACCAAGTTCTGCACACATATATGACTACACCATGTTGTCTTGAAATTCATCTGGTGTATCTTCTATTTCATCACTTTTATATTTCTCTATGCTGCCATCTGTAGCATGCTTGATCTGATAGTTCCATTTGGAAGTCACAACAGACTTCCCTTCAGCTCTTGGGACCACATCCCAAATATCATTCTTCATGATCGACGTATCATGGCATTCTTCCCGTATCTTGGGAACTTCAATATCTTCAATAGATAATTTTGTTGCTTGAACAAATGTTGTAGTCCTTCTTTTGTAGGTGATGGTATACGATCTTTCGTACACAACAAGTTAAATTGCATGATTAGAAAACATCTCATAGTTTTCAGAACAAATTCTTACACATAAGGAAATATGTCAGACAGTCATGCAATTATCTTAGTCAATGCTTCAATACAACATTTATCCATATTCCGTAATCTTTCTAGATGCCTTCCAATCTCTACCAGAACATTGTTAAGAGTGTGCACAACTCCCAACATGTCAGCAAAGAGGTTTCATTCTAGATAAGTAGCAATGGAATGTTGTACAGTGCCATAGGCCACTTACCCATGCATATTAGTAGTATACTGTTCATCAATGCAACTATTCTAATATGCATAATACACAACCTAATTATAGGAACATCATTATATACATTATTGAACAGTATTATTTAAACAATAACCTATCCAAGTAATGACAATTCAAATACTTATCTTTGTTTGTTTGTTGGGTTGACTCCCTCTCAGTCTTTGCTTCTTTTCTGCAACTCCATTCTTATGTGGATTGTGAGAAGTGGTCAACTCCCTCTGAATATCTGCATCCTTGCAGAAACTACTGAAGTGTGCTCCTTTGCTTTCTTGCAGGAACAACTAGAGTGTGCTCCCTCTTGATCTTTGCTTCCTGGATTACTTGTCCTTGAACTTACATCCATCCTTAATCACTATGCATGCTTATTAGTATCATCATTGTGTTATCCTTGAGGTCTCATACATAATCACACATTTATTAGTATAATATTAATACTATCAAAACACAGTAATCTTAAACATGTATATTCATGATCATTCACAAATAATAAACATTAGTATTCAATGCTTTAGGGAAGTATTCTTTTACTCATACATATTCTTATTTGATCATAGGACTCTTCTGGTTAGTTGAATCATCAATCAAGATAAGAGATATAATATACATAAAACCCGTGATTATTCAAACCTATACCTTCATGATTCTTCTGGTTAGTCATATCATCAATTATGGTAAGAGACATAATATGCATACAACCATGATTGTTCAAACCTATGACTTCATGAATAATCATTATCAACAACACAACAGTATAAGATCCTAACACAAGGTAGGATTCTAGCTTGATATAGGAAAAACATACCTGGATTAGCATGCTAGCTAGTTATGTCTAACATACCCGCATAATGTCTTCTGGTTCTCTTCAGTGACTTGTGCTAGTAACCTGCATGTCTCATAAGTTAACCATTGTAGAACCAAGTTATACATACCTCGAAAGTAGATCTTCTATGTGATCCATGACATTGGATGAATCTTTGTCTTCATGTCACCATGAGCATATGTTCTTGAAGTAGAACCTGATTTGACTTTCTTGGTTTACCTTTTGTGTTAGAAAACAACATAAACCTCATACAACATCACAATGCATTAGTACAATCATAAGTGTCAAAACCTTAATCAATGAATATCTTCTATTAAGGTGATACGACAAGTCCAGTAATTCATCAAGATTGTACTGTAATGATATGAAGACAAACATATGATAAACTTAACCATGAAACATACTTGTAAGCCATACCTGTCAAGATTGCTTGTAATCTTCTTATGGAAGGCCTTAGCCTCATCTCCCTATGAGACAGGAACTTCTTCACTTATGCAGGTGACCAATCCATCTTCTTCTAGGATTAACCCAATCCACTTGATTTGCAAGAATTAGACCTGGAGCTGGATTAGGGTTTGTCAAAGAAACCCCAAAAATTCAAACTTTGAATTTCAAACTTCCGAAAGGATAGAAATATGCGCCTTGATGAGTTGATCAAGTTGGTATATTCAGAATTTGAAAACTGCAAAGTTTCACCCCTCAAAATTGTCTTTTAGATTTCCGGATTCACTAGGGAGGACCCTGAATTAGGGTTTAAGTTTCCCGGAGCTTCACCCAACCAAAATATTTGATTCAAAACTCTAAGCTTTGATTTTTCTGAGGAGCTTCCAGTCGTGGTCACAGATTTCCAAAATTCCTATTTTTGCAAAAGCCCCAATTTTCCATCTTTCCGATCAAAGTCCCGAACTGGGGTTTGATCAAGCCCGGCCTTCTGCCGAACCAAAAAATATGATCTTGGTCGCTAAATTTCGATTTTGATGAGTAGCATCGAGCTGTGGTCTCCGATTACAAAAATTCCAACTTTCTCTGAAGCCCTAAATTCTGGAAGCCATGAATGAAGGTACTCAAAAATAATTCTGTTTTGACAGAAATATGTACCTGATTGTTTCTGGTGTAACTCCAAACTTTTTGATCCATAGGGTCTGAAACATTTTCTTGAGATATCTCAACCTATTATCTTTCCATCTCAACAGGTCTGACCTCAATTGGATTCTCTTAGAGAGAGTTATTTCAAGTGTCCAAACGTGACCTGTTTATGGGATAATACAGGAGAGCGAACTTGTACGGCGTGCCACGTGTCACCGGTTCAACTTCAGCCTCTAAAATTTTTTGATGAGATAGTACAGTCTGTGTACTACCTTTAACTTTTTACTAAATTTCATTTGGAGCTTCCTAGCCCAAGTTATGACCTTTCTCCCAAGGTCACCTGGTTTTGACTCAGATCTGGAAGAGGCAGAAACCCTATATTGTACAGATCATAAATCCCAAAGTACAATGAATTAGAGGTTGTCCTTTGGCCACATGTTACAAGGGGATCTGATCTTCGACCTGTAAAGGTTTCAGATCCAAAAAATTTGCGAAAACGGATTTATAGTGAAAGTGCTACGATGACTAGTTTTTGCTATATCAAGCCCTAGCATTGTAAGTGCAACAAGTGTCATACATGCCATATCATGCCTTCTTTCAGGCTAGCTCTGATACCATGTTAAATTTTCAGAATTTACTTCAATCTAATCTAGGATCTTAACTGAGAGAACAACATGTACAACAAATCTACAGCATAACAATCATGTACACAATAATGCAAGCACACAAGAGACACAGAGTTTACTTAGAGAAAACCATAAAGGTGAAAAACCCCAATAACTTCCTCAGAGATAGATAGAGCAATGATACAACCAAAATACAAGAGATAGTCTTCTCCTAGAATCCGAGCCTCCTCCTCCACAAGTGCGCCACTCTCCCAAGTGTGAGCGAGAGAATAGAATGTGTAAAATGAGAGAGACACACTCTCTATTTATACACTAACTTGACTTGACCTTTACTCAACTAGGTTGGCCTCAACTTAACCACTTAACATAATGCTGACTAGGCCGACACCCACTAGGGTGGTCTAATAACCCTTTGACCCACATGGCCGACCCCCGATAGGGTGGTCTAATAACCCTTTGACCCACATGGCCGACCCCCAATAGGGTGTTCTAATAACCCTTTGACCCACATGACTTATACAGGGCCGACCCCAACAAGGTGGTTTAATAACCCATCAAGTATAAGTTACGACACTTACAATATAAATGACGACACTTCCGTATAGAGGAATAATAACATCTCTATAGGAATACAACCACTTCTGTATAGATGAATAATAACATCTCTATAGGAATACAATATACATATATGTGAAATACATTCTGAAGTTACATATACATCAACAAATTTTAGAGAGGAACCATTGTTCTTCCTGCTACACTAGTCTGATTAAAATCACCTTATTAAGTGGGGACTCAATCTCCCATACTATTTGTTTCCCATAAAATTTGAAATCAATGAGACTAAAAATTATCCCAAGGTCTCATTGCTTGTATTGCACTCCAACAACTAGGATTGCTCTCCAACCCATACCATCAGGAAAGAGAATTCTTGGATCCCATTTCCTTGTATGCATTCTTCCAAACATAATAAGTACAAAGGATAGATAATCAAAGTACATAACAACATAAGAAAAATGTACATCAAGGAGGTGCCTCATCAAAGAATCATGAAAGTGCTTTTACCTCCAAGTAAGTAGACCACCATTTTCCAAGTGCATACAAGCATCAAGTGACCAATCAAATCTTCTCCAATGACATAGGTGAGGATCCCATGCCCTATAATGCTTCTCGAAAAGGATGAAAGATACATCAAAATAATCACCCATGTGATCTTTCATCCAAAAAGTGAATGAAGAACCTCCACTCAAATCTGAACCAATTAGGGAGCAAGGAAAACAATGAGCCTTCAAGGGGCTCACATAAGTACCATTTCAGCATCCATGGATATGTGTATCATTAAGAAATAAAAAAGGATGAGGTTTCCAATAAAAATTTTCTCCAATCATATATCTCTTTACCCAATTAGTTGATGACGTTTCTCCAACATCGATTGAACTAAGCAAGGAGCAAGGAAAATCATGAGTCTTCAAGTGACTCAAGTGAATATCATAGGTGCATCCATAAAGATATGTATCATCATAAGGTAAATAAGGATGCTGCTGCAAATTTAAATAATAAGGTGCTCTAGTCATGTCATCATCAAAAGGAGAGATAGGAGTTTCATACTCCTCATGTGGCAACATTAGAAAAAAAACCTTTCACCCAATTTTCATCCCCAATTAATGTGGCTGAAAAAGGAGTAGGGGGTGAAGAATTATGAACCAACCTTAACTCTTCGGACCTCTTACCCACCGAAATATTTAATTCATCTTCTCCATAATTGGCTGGTCCAACTATTGTGAGATCATGTGCCTCCTCCAAGGCTTTGTAACTCTCTCCATGAGGCAACTCATAATCCCTCTGAACAAAGACAAGTGCTTGTCTTCCTTCTTGTTTGAGGTAGCATCTTCAAGCACCTGCATATCAACATGTACCTCATGTTCCACCATTACATGAGGTTCCTCCTTTGTAACATAAATTATTTCATCCATTGAAAGAAGGTCTGATATGTAGGAGGGCGTAAAGGACATTTGCAACTTCTCTTGAAGTTGCTCGATATGCACCATAGATTTTTGGAGTGTATTATGGGTGGAATCCAACTCATTTGAGAGATTGTCAATCTCTACTGCATCCTTGAAGGTTATTCCATGATACAAACCAACAAGCTCAATTAATAATCTCTATCAGAAAGCAAATTTAAAAAATTACCTTTGGTTTCCAACATTTCCTTCTGGATTTTCTTCATGTCTTCAAGGGAAGATTTCTCCTCCACACACCAACAAAATTTAGAAACCAATTTATGTGTGTCATGGAGAGTTTTCAAGGACTCTTGAATCTTATTTTCATACATCTTCAAGGATCCTTCAAGAAAATGAGGATCTTGCAAATGAACTTCCTCATATTCTTCCATCTTGCTTGGACCAACTTCACGAAGCTCAAGTGGTGATAAGAAAGTTGATCTTGGTTATTCTTCAACTGCTACAAAGTCTTAATTTTCATGCTTAATGGAAGATTGGATTGCAACAACACTTTCAAAAGTGATCTCTGTGTCACCAACATAGAGGTGTGAGCACCCATCAATAGGTACTCCTTCATAGTTCAAGCATCCATCAGTAGATGTTCTTTGATTCATGTCCAAGGTAAAATGTGTCTTGAAATGATATTCAATATTTTCAATAGAGTCTTTTTCATGCTCATGTGATGTTTCTTCATATTTTTCAGAGTCACTTGGGAGTGACTTTCGATCCTCTTCATGTAATGCTTCTTCTACCTCACCTATTTCAGAAACTAGGTGGCTCATGCATCTCCTCCTTTCATTCCTTCAAGCAAGTTGATGCATTTTTCCCATTGGTTTCCTTAGGATCAATATTTTTGGAACCTCTTTTTGAAGAAGACCCAAGAAATCTCCAAGTAGGAAAGCCATGAATTCCATGAAGCTTCATATATTTCACTGCTCTTTTCACAAGTAGGTTGATCTTTAATCCTTCCATGCTCCCCCAAAAAATGATATTTGATTGTGGAACATATATCTTCTCCATACACATGGCTATAAGAATAACCATCATTTGTTCTTCCAAATGTGATGTGATGGGATATACTTGTAGAAGGTACCTCCTAGACATCATCTTCCTCATATTGTCTACAATACTCCTCATATTGCTCATCATAGTCATCATCATACTGCTCGAGGTTCAAATCCCCCAAGGGTAGAGGTCACTAATGGTTTCCCAAATGCAATACAAATCTCCCAAATTTCATAACAGAGACATGGATTAGTTATATGAATTTAATGGTAAACCAAATTCATCATTAATTACTTCCTAAAGGCTTCTGCAAATCCCATAACTCAGAGATTGGTAAACATGTCTTAACATAGTGGGAAATGAGAGAAAAACTCTATAACTTGCTATGAAATTTGTGAGAAATGCTACAGGGTGTTGGTTGTGCAGCCTGATCTTGCAGTCTCATAGATGATGATTCAACCGTGTTTGAACCTCAGGTTTGGTTATGATCTCGGTACGATCCCCAGGGGATCCAGGAGCAGCGCCCCTGAGAAAGGGGGTTTGGGGGCAAAGCCCCCGAGAAGGGGGTTTGGGGGCGTATCCCCCAAGAAATACTTTTTGGGGTTGTTTTCGCCAATAGTTTTTGGGCCCATGGTTTTGGGTAACCCGTGGTATTTTTCCATTGTATTTCCCTTATAAAAGAAAGACATTGTAACACGGCTAGGGTTGATGTATTAGGTATTATGCATTGTAAAGATATCTGAGATCGAAAGAGAGACTGTGAGATAATGAAGAGGAAGTGCAGTGACTATGTTGTAAGCTATATCCCTTCACTTTCTTGGATGACATAATAATAAGGACTGGCAATTTCAGTGTGGACATAGCCCATCTTGGGGTAAACCATGATATATCTGTGTCTCTCTTGTAATGTGTTTGTGTGATTATATTTGCACTTCTGTTTATTGTTATTGCTCTGCGATCTTGTTTTTCTAACAATTGGTATCATACCCAAAGGTCTATTTGGAAGATAAAACCGCAGGAAGCTAGGGTTTCTGGTTCGAGTGGGAGCAATGGCGGAAGAAGGAAAGTTTAAGGTCGAGGAGTTTAATGGCCAAAACTTCCAGTTATGGAAAATGAAAATGGAGGACTATCTGTACCAGAAGGATCTATTCCTGCCATTGGGACGAAGAGCAAAGTAGTCAGCGGTCATGAAAGTTGAAGAATGGGAGGTTCTTGACAGAAAGGCACTGGGGAGAATACGGTTGTCTCTAGCTTCGTCGGTGGCTTTCAATATCTCAAAAGAAATGACAACAGAGGGTTTGATGAGCACATTGGGTAAGCTGTATGAAAAACCCTCGGCTTCCAACAAGGTATTTATAATGAAGCGTTTATTTAATATGAAGATGTCTGAAGGTGGATCTGTTACTGATCATTTAAATGATTTTAATACGGTTACAAATCAACTAAGTTATGTAAGTGTGAACTTTGATTATGAGGTTAGGGCTCTTCTAATCTTGTATTCATTGCTAGAAAGATGGAATAGCTTGGTCATGGTTGTAAGTAACTCTATCTCTGGTTCAAACACCTTAAAATTTGATGATGTTATTGGTGTTATTCTTAGCGAGAAAATGCGAAGAAAAAGCATAGGTGAGACATCAGGTACTGCGTTGACCATGGAGAGCAGGGGAAGACAAAAGGAGAGAGGAAAGAGACAAGGTAATTGTGGAAAGTCTAAAACGGGCAGATCCAAGTCCAGATTGGTAAAAATAGAGTGTTGGAACTGTGGAAAGAAAGGACATCTGAAGAAAGACTGCAGATCTCTAAAGAAGAAAGGAGATGGACAGAAGGAAACTACCCAAGAAGCAAATGTAGCAGGTGATGTGTTACAAGATGCTTTGATTCTTGCATTAGATAATACTAGTGATTATTGGGTAGTAGATTCAGGGGCTTCATGTGATGCTACACCCCATAGGAAATATTTTCATGATTATGTTCCAGGAGATTTTGGACATGTTTTATTGAGTGATGATGAGCCATGTAAAATTGTTAGAATGGGTAAGGTATAGATAAAATTTAAGAATGGAACTGATTGGTTGTTGAAAGATGTTAGGAATATTCCTGCTATGAAAAGAAATCTGATCTCAACGGAGCAGTTGGGAGATGGCGGCTATCTATCTGTGTTTGGAGAAACGTGGTGGAAGATTACTAAAGGATCAATGGTGATAGCAAAAGGAGATAAGGTAGGTACGTTGTATTTATGTCCTCATAATACTGACCATTCTATCTCTTTAGCTTCCATAGGAACATATACAACATTGTGGCATCATAAGCTTGGCCACATGAGTGAGAAGGGGATGCAGATTCTCCACTCAAGGAAGTTGCTGCTAGATTTGAAGCAGGTAAGTTTGGAATTCTGTGAAAACCATGTTTATGGAAAATAGAAGAGAGTCAGAGTTCTCAGGGTTGGGAAATAGAAGAAGAATGAAAAGTTAGAGCTTGTCCATACAGATGTATGGGGACCGGCTCAGGTACAATCTCTTGGTGGCTCGCATTATTATGTTACATTTATTGATGATGCAACTAGGAAAACTTGGGTTTATTGCATTAGAAAAAAATCTGTTGTGTTTGCTACTTTTAAGAAATGGAAAGCTTTGGTTGAGAATGAGACAGAAAAAGGTTGAAGTGTCTCAGATCTGATAATGGAGGTGAGTACTACATCAAGGATTTTGATAGTTACTGTTCATACCATGGGATTCGTAGAGAGAAGACAGTCCCAGGAACACCACAAGAAAATGGTGTGTCAGAAAGAATGAATAGAACAATCATGGAGCATGCAAGGTGTATGAGATTGCTTGCAGGGTTTCCCTTACAGTTTTGGGCAGATGCTGTAAATACTGATGTTTATTTAATAAACATAGGACCTTCAAGTGATTTGGATGGTGGTATTCCAGAGGAGGCATGGGCGGATAAAAAGGTAAACTACTCATTTATGAGAACATTTGGTTGTGAATCATTTGTCCATATTGATAAAGATAATAGAACACAGCTTGAAGCTAAATCCAATAAATGTACCTTTATTGGATATGGGGTTGATGATTTTGGTTATCACTTATGGGATTATGAAAATACAAAAATCGTTAGGAGTAGAGATGTGATATTCAATGAAAAGGTCATGTATAAAGATCAGTTGCGGGGAAAGAAATAGGAAAAGGAAAACACAGACTACCCAGTACTTGATGAAATTGAAGAAAATGAAATTCCAAAGGTGCCAGAAAATCAAGAACATCAACAAGTACCTGAAACTCCTGCAAGTGTAAGAAGATATACCAGGTTAAGTAGACTCCCTGAACGATACTCTCCTTCAATGTATTATTTATTGATGATTGATTTTGGTGAACTGGAATGTAATGAAAAAGCAATGCAGGTGGAAACTAGAAAGAAGTGGGAGCAAGGCATGAATGAGGAGATGGACTCATTGGTTGGAAACCAGACTTGGGATTTGGTTTAGTTTCCTGTTGGTAAAAGAGCATTGCAGAACAAATGGATTTACAGGTTGAAGGAAGAAGAAGGAGGTAAGAAGCAGTACAAGGCCAGACTTGTTGTAAATGGGTTTGCACAGAAGAAAGGTATATATTTTGATGAAATATTTTCTCCTGTTGTTAAGATGACTTCAATTAGGACTATTTTAAGTTTAGTGGCGGTAGAAGATTTGCATCTTGAACAGTTAGATGTAAAAACAACATTTCTCCATGGGGATTTGGAGGAAGAGATATATATGCAGCAGCCACAAGGGTATGAGGTCAAAGGGAAGGAGAATTTGGTGTGCAGGTTGAAAAAGAGCTTGTATGGCTTGAAGCAAGCTCCAAGGTAGTGGTATCTAAAATTTGACAGGTTTATGACAGAGCAAGGTTATAGTATATGTCATTCTCACCACTGTGTTTATTTCAAGAAGCTAGACAATGAAAGATATACTATCTTGTTATTTTATGTGGATGACATGCTTGTTGCAGGGTCTAACATGCAGGATATAAATGTTTTCAAAAGGAAGCTATGTAATTCATTTACGATGAAGGATTTGGGTGCTGCAAAGCAAATCCTTGGTATGAGAATAACGAGAAATAGGAAAAATCACAAATTGACATTGTCTCAGAGTGAGTATATACAAAAGGTGTTGGAGAGGTTAAGAATGCAGAATGCAAAACCAGTTAGTATACCTTTGGCCAGCCATTTCAGTTTAAGTAAGGAAATGTGTCCCAAGACATCGGAAGAGACAGATTACATGTCCAAGATTCCCTATCAATCAGCATTTGGCAGCTTGATGTATGCCATGGTGTGTACAAGACTAGATATTGCACAAGCAGTGGGAGTTGTGAGCAGATATATGAACAATCCAGGTAAAGAACATTGGAAAGCAATACAGTGGATTCTCATGTATTTGAGAGGTATTGCCACTCAGGCATTATGTTTTGGAGGTTCAGACACTATTCTACAGGGATATGTTTATGCATATATGGTAGGTGATAAGGATAGCAGAAGGAGCACCACAGGGTATGTGTTTACTATAGGTGGAACAATAGTAAGTTGGATTTCAAAACTGTAGAAGGTTGTTGCACTTTGAACAACGAAAGTAGAGTATGTTGTTGTTACAAAGGCTAGTAAAGAGATGATTTGGTTGCAGAGGTTTATGGAGGAATTGGGTAAGAAGAAGAAGGATAGAAGTTTGTATAGTGATAGCCATAGTGTCATTCATCTTGCAAAGAACTCAACATTCCATTCCAAGACTAAACATATAAAGTTCAAGTACCATTTCATACGCTCTGTTCTGGAAGATGAACTGTTGAAGCTGGAAAAGATACATACTAGCCAAAATCCTGTAGACATTTTAATGAAGGTAGTGACCAGAGACAAACGGAGTTCTTGCTCGATTTCAATTGGCCTTCTATCATGAAGGTGAAGAGGATAATTTTTCCAAGTCCAAGTCCAGCAAGTGCAGCAGCGATGGAGTTGCTGTGATCAGTCTCCAAGTGGGAGATTGTTGGCTGTGGAGCCTAATCTTCCAGTCTCATAGATGATGATTTGGCCGTGTTTAAAACCCAAGTTTGGTTATGATCCCACCATGATCCCCATGGGGTCCGACGGGTAGCGCCCCCGAGAAAATGTTTTGGGGTTGTTTTTGCCAACAGTTTTTGGGCCCATGGTTTTGGGTAACCCCTGGTATTTTCCCATTGTATTTCCATTATAAAATAAAGACATTGTAACACGGCTAGGGTTGATGTATTAGGTATTATGAATTGTACAGATCTTTGAGATCGAAAGAGATACTATGAGACAATGAAGAGGAGGTGCAGTGGCTGTGTTGCAGGTTGTATCCCTTCACTTTGCTGGACGGTATAATAATAAGGACTGGCAATTTCAGTGTGGATGTAGCCCATCTTGGGGTGAACCATGATATATATGTGTCTCTCTTGTAATGTGTTTGTGTGATTATATTTGCACTTCTATTTATTGTTATTGCTCTGCGATCCTATTTTTCTAACATAGGGAATTGCATAAAGTGTATGAAACTTCTTCAGTATATTAATGGCTCTCCAAACAGAAATAAAACCACATATATTTACTGATACAATTTGATACCAAACAACTTCAAGCTCTCTCAACAAGATATATGGGAAAATTGGTCGAATCTCTTCCTTGAATGTAAATATCACTTGAAATACATGATGTTTTGAGCTGTGGCTCTCATGATATAATTATTAAAGAGATATATAGAATCTAACATGTCCATGAAGTCTAAATAGAATTCCTTCACTAACTATGTGCAACAACAAGTGCGCTATGCAAAAGCTATGGGGGGAAATTGCAACATTCATACATAGTTTGTCATTTTTACATGGTTTTACTTGGATATTAGACCTAAGGATCATATGAGAATAAAATACATATTTCATACATCATATTACACATAAATGGGGCCGCAATATCTCTCCCAAAGAGATCATCATCTCACCAAGTGCGCCCTTCCTCCAAGAGAGAAAATATGAAGAGAAATCTGAGAGAGATGTGGGAGCAAGTTGAAGAAGAGAATATCACAAGAAGCCATGTAGCTTAAACCTGCAACAAATGACTCCATTTTAGCTCCAAATGAAAGGTCTTAATGGCCTCTCTAATTTCCAATAGGCTGGGAATCTTTCACCCTCGAAATTGGTACTAAGGCAAGTAGAGTAAACACTCCACTAGCATGGACAAGATATGCTCTCTAATTTCCAAAATGAGAAATGATAAAAAGATCCTCTCCTTCTTTGTTCTTGTCTTTTATAAACTTCACAAGTCCTCCATGGTTCGAATTCCTTCCAAAATCATCATTCCAACTCAAGTTGGGAATAGATTACAATGTGTGCCATTTGTCCAACAATTCCTAGTCTCTATCTTCCCTCAATTCGAATGGAGAAGCTTCTTAGCTTCCATAACTCCCTTGTGCACCCTCTTGGAGGCTTTGTTTATCCATGGCATGTCATATATGTCATATGTTAGCAATCAGGTCTGAAATTTGTCATAAGTGTCATATAATCTTCATTATTGTTGTCATAGGAGTTAGGGAATCTAGCTCCAAGTGTCACCATTCTTCTAAGATGCCTCTTCCTCTTCCATGGGATTTTCTCTTCCACTCCAATTCGACCTTACATGATTCATGCCATGAATAATACCTCATTCTAACTTGGACATCATTCCTGGCAATTATTTCACCCTTAGCATCAATTTGACAAACTATCATGAGTATGGCCAAGGGGATTAGGCCATTGTGACCCATTGAAAAATTTTGGAACATGACAGCAACTTGGGTACTCTATTCCCCTGCTAACGAACTTATAAACTTAGGAAGAAATTGCCTAGGTTCCGCAACTAATAATACCGTTGAGTATCACGCGGTGATTGGATTGTTAATGGACGCATATTCCCTTGGTGTCGACCACATTGTTGTCTATTTGGATTCACAACTTGTGGACTCCCATATAAACCAAGTCTACCTTGTTTGCAACCCTACACTACTCCGTATTTTCCGACGAGTACATTTCTTAAAAAGGTCTTTTGATTTCATTCAATACCTACATATTCCGAGACATATGAATACAATTGTTGATTCTTTGGCCAATTTCATTTTAAATTGATACATCTCGCATTCTTAAACATTTTATTAACAAGCATAACATGTAAATTGTTCATACATAAGCAACATATATGAGATCCATACTCTCCATACAGACATTGTATATAAAACTACTTTTATATTAATTATGATAAAATTTCCACAAATAAGTACTAAAACAACCTATGAAGGTAATATGTTTTAGTACATCATCATGGAAAAATCTGAAGCTCATAGCATTCAGTACAATATCATGGGAAAACGTTGAAGCTCATGGCTTTTAGTACATCATTACATATAGATAATGGGGATATTCACGGCACTCGCGATAACATATCACCGCTCGAGCTACTTGATGGAGCAGACGTCCGATACTCGTAGAAATTCCCACGGTGTGGCGTTTATAATGTCGAGGAAGATCATCCAGCGACATGTTTGGCATATCAACAGTCAACCTCTCTAAGTTCTCCTCGGTCTCCGTTATTATGTGAATCGCTTTTCAGTCATGAGAAGAAACGACCCTACCCTCTTTTCGTCATTGTATAGGGGAAGCTCCAATTGTCCTCTCTAGCCTCACATCTGTATTAGTAAAACATAAGAAGTCTTAGTACACCAAAAAATTGATATATTCAAAAAATACATAAACACTTGAAAGGGCATGAATATATTTTCTTACCTATGTCGCACAAGACATACCCCTCTAGTAGCATGAAGTTGGGATCCCCTCAGAAAACCATGTGTGCGTAGGCAAAATCCTCTACCATAAGAAGCTTCCTACGCATGCATCAAAAGAAAGCCGACCCATAACTATGGATCGAACCACCATGACGGCCAAACAACTTAGTCCACATCCTCATGCATGGTTCTATCGGATCTGAGCTAGATATCTCTATATGCTGAGGACAGAAGTGAGGAAACTGCTCCATAAAGAAGGATACCAAGATAGATCCATAACCAAATTGTTTAGTTCTACCTTTCCGACACTTGGTCAGTTGATCTTTCATGATGCTTAGGATAATCTCACACCAATTAAACACAGTACTTTCCATGCATGGGATGGAACCTAAAATATGAGACCTAGTTTCCTAATTGTGGGACTTAGTCCCCACTAATCGAACCACTGTGAAGAGCACAGTCCTCAATGCAAACTATGAACTTGTGAAATTGGGATCTTCTTAGTAGAATTCCTAGTCTTGGGTTCACAATACTAGGTGATGAGTTCATCCATATTCCTATCACCTCCACTCTGCCTAGTAATCATGGCTCGAGCCCCTCTTCTTGAAATCCCGATAAAAAAATAAATGTCATATATCTCAAGGGTAAGGATGTGGGTCCCTACTCAGAAATAATGTTCAGCGGGTCCCACATGTACACTAAATACCCCAACAAATAAACTTGGGCCCTATATTCGGAGTAAGGAAGAATTTATTTAAGCCACATTCTTGAAGTGCCAACATTGTATTGGCATCATTTAATCCTTCCAAATCCTCCAATTCGTGGTCTCGTTCCTTCCATTATAGCACCATTTTCCTTGCTTGAGGACCTGTAAGAACAAAGTTAGGGATTAAAAACCCTTCATCTCAAAGAAAATCCATTTTTTTTTTATGCATTTCATCTTTGGGGCCACATTTCATGGTCGATGCCACCCAAATTTGCACACAGTGTGGCATCAACGCGCCTAGCCTTTTTTTGGACCGCATCGATCGGTTGCGACACGGTTCCCAAAAAGGAAGGTCGCATAGACTAGGGTACGCATTTTGTGCTTAAAAAACGACCCTAAATCCATCAAAAACCATAAATTTTGCAGCATTTTAGCTTGGAAAATCAAATAAGAAGGTGAATGTGGTTACTTGGAGTTGACGGAGCTCAAATCCGCAACCTGAAGTGCCCACAATCTCCAACACAAGATTTCTACTACAAGGAGTTTTTTACCCTTCTTGGTAAAAAGAACAAATATGGAATGGTAAAATGAGTCACTTTCACTCCCTTTTATTGGATTGAGGGTGAATATTTTAATATTTTACTTTGTAATTTATTATTAGCTTTTTACCATTTCAATTTAAGAGACTCTTTATTGGTTAATTTATATAGCTCTTTCTTAACAACTTGTTGTTGAGGTTACAAATCAAACATAATAAAGAATTTATGGCCCAAACTATCTTTCATGCTTGAAGACACTATTGGAGTTTTCTTTAATCCCTTTTTAGACTCTTGAAATATGAAAAGGTTGCTAAGCAAACTTGCTCCCTTTCACACTCATAAAAGGATTTGAAAGGGCATCTATTCAGTTCTGGTTTACCCCTTTTTCAAACTGAGTAGTATTAATTATGAAAAATGAATACCTCAGTGAAAATTTGATTGTGAGAGTTATTCTACATATTGTTTTACACTTTTTCAAGCCTGGGGACTAAATTTACGAAAACGTACACTTTGGATTCTTCTTTAGTCTTTTCAGACTCTCTAAACATGAAATGACACCGAGTTTACCTTCTTTGGACTTTTTAAAATTTAACATTGAAGGACCCTTATAGGGTCGAACCCCTCCTTTCTCAGGTTCGTAAAACATGTGAGATTGGAGTCGTCCCAAGGATGAGCTATATCGAGCATTTATTATCCTCCTCAAGCTCGTTAATAAACAAATAGGTACTCGTCAATCATGATGGGGAATAAGGGAATGGAAATGAATTTGTATCCGCATTTATGGCAGCTTGTTGTCTCCCTTGCATATGGCACCTATTTGTATATCATCCCAACAATTGGGTAATCAGCTTGTCTTTGAGTCATGCCAAGTCTATAAGTCTCTTTACTCATTTGGTACTTCCGAAGAATGATCCATTCATGTTTCATTGTGTCTTGATATCCGTCTCATCGATTCCATGCTCCCAAGTCATTTTTCATGTCGTAAAATGTTCAAGGGGAGTCCTCCATTTGAGTCAAACTTTTCAATCGTCAAGTTCTATGTTACATCGAATATCCTTAAAGTCCAGATACCTTGTGTCAGTCCACACTCATTTGATTTACCACCTGAAATATTCTTCCTGTATCAGTTTCGTGTCGATGATGTGGGATGCATCATGACCCTCCTTTGACGAATCTATCCCTGTCTACACCAACACATCATCCATGGATTATATTTAGAAACCCCCTAGTGCCTTGAATCCTTCATACCTCAATGGAAGTCTTCTTGCTTTCGACAGTGGGTTCGCATCATTGACCTCTGATCGAATGATTCCATGAATGTTCAACTCCAACTCATGCATTCGCATTCGTTGGGATGTACTATGATACCTTGGGAATCATTATCATCACTGGTGATTTCCCTTGCACTTGTTAATGGTTCACATCATTGGTCAGTAATCATGTGGTTTCTACTATGTTCTATTATAAAAGCAAGATCGCAAAGCAATAACAATAAACATAAATGAAAATATAATCACATAGACACATTACAAGAGAGACACCAATATATTGTGGTTCACCCAAGATGGGCTACGTCCACACTAAAATTTCTAGTCCTTATTATTATACCATCCAGCAAATGAAGGGATACAACCTGCAGCACTTCCTCTTCACTGTCTCACAGTCTCTCTTCACGATCTCAGAGATATTTACAATGCATAATACATAATACATCAACCCTAGCCGTATTACAATGTCTTTCTTACAAAGGGGAAATACAAAGGGAAAATACCACGGGTTACCCAAAACCATGGGCCCGTAATCTAATGGCGAAACAACCCAAAAATTTCCTTCGGGGGCTATGCCCCCTAGCACATCTATTGCACTCCCCCGGACTCCCTAGGGCGCGTGCTGGGATCATAGCCAAACCTGGGGTACAACACAGCTAAAACAACATTATCTATGAGACTGGAAGATTAGGCTCCACAACCAACATGTTCAACTTCAACACCTTGTAATCACATAGTTAGATTCGTATCGATTTGAGATTGGATAGAAGACCTTGGGGATCCTCTTTATGTGTTTACCCAGGTTGCGATGGAGATTTTTTTAGTAGGTTCCCACATGAACATCATGTCAGTGGCCTCATTGATGTACTATCAAACAGATCCACCTTGTATTGGTCCTGGCTATGTCATTATCTCATCATGGATCTATGCTTGTATCTTAGTAGCCATGATTATGTTCAATCAGTCAGTATCAACATGTATCTGCAGTGTATTGGTTAGCAGTCATGTTTTGAGTCATTTAGCTCCAAAATGTTTGAGCTTGTATTACAAAGTCTTTGATTATTGTCAACAGTTCTTCGATCAATGGCTCCTCACTCCTGTGATCATATTAAGGTACTTCACCTATCACCTTTCTCTCTAGCTTCTTACTTTGGGGGGGGATATGTTACACGGAATTTTTTGTCAATTGTACGAGACCATGTGACCACATGTTTCCACAATACCTAAAGCCACATCCATGATGAATGATGCTTAAATATTTTTTCCCTGCAAATAACCCTTTTTGTGACTTCAATGCACTCTACTTCATTAGCAACATGCGTCGAAGTTCATCGACTTGATTTTCTCTATTTTCATCCTGTGTCGATGACTCAGTTTTCCTTCAGATCAACTCATTTCGAGCTGATTTGGAACACGTTGATCAACTTCCAGGTCGTGTTGATGTCTGTACAGGCAGAAAAAGTGGCTTTCGAGAAGTCTCTAGAACGAAATCTTATCTAGATGATATTTCCTCCCTATTTGCTAGGATTTCACTTGAATTCCTCACTTGTTGGGATCATATCTCATCCATTATACCTAAATATATCATCTCTCCCCTATCCATACTATCCTATAAATTCAAGTCTTGGCCATGGGTGAGGGGGAGGAGGAATTGAGAATACGGTTATGTTGGAGAAATTACACTAGGAGTGATAGAATCTAGATCCTTATCCTTTCTTCATTGAAGTGACATCTTGGAGCAAAGAGGAATCCATTAGAGAGGAGATACAAAACCAAGGCTTAAGTGGTTGTACTCTTTACCATTTCTGTTAACACAATATTACATTTAATTTCCCATAACTAGTTTGTTATTCATTTATTGTATATCTCCTTGGTCATATATATAACTTAATATAATCCTAGTTTTCTTCTTGTGTTGCTTGGATTACATGTTTTGTAGGTACTTATTATAAGTGGATGAGAAATCTTGTTAGAGCATTGGATCATTGAAGACAACTCGCAACCATAGGTATGTCTTCTATCTTTCAATTTGTGATTGGATCAAGTTAGGGAAATGTATATATGATTTCTTGCTTTATTATAGTTTAGTGATTAAACTAGGGAGGTTAGCTTATGTCTACATTTGCAGACTAGTCCTGAAAAAAACATTTGGGATGATCGTATACAAATACTTAGAGTGATCATATATTAGATCAAAATGTTGGGCCTTAAGAATGGCCTTTTCTTTCATTTTGGGCATTGTGGTTACCACATCCTTGGAGAGAATGGCATCTTCTTATGTTTTGGCAATAGTGGTTGCCACATTCTTGGTGATCATAGGAAGGAGTAATTTAAGGAACCAATCCAACAATAATTCATCTTGGATTTCTATTTTCACGGTGTCATAGCCTATGTCATTTGTGGATATGATCCACAATGTGTGTAGAAGTATTTTTCTAAAATTCTATTAGGATATCCAATCCTAGATCATGATGTATAGGTAATTGGAGATATGTGAGAAAGGTGGTGGTTATGGACTCAAAGGTGGAATAAATCCCAGATGGTAAGTTTACATACCATTTGGCCACCATGCTTGTAAGGTTTATCTAAAACAATCGAAGGCGAATGGTTTCCCTAAATATACTATTGTTGTAGAAATTTCTCCCTGTGGATAGGTAGAAATTCTCTTAGGTTAAAGTAGACTTTAACTGACTCTAAACTAAGACAAAAAATAACAAATGCTACCTTGAATTCCTAGATCTAAACAGACATTTCAAGATTAAACTGCTGGAAGAAACAGAAGAGATCTAACTGACCTTCAATCCAATTGCTTGTCTTAATGGTTGCTCCAATTTCCAAGTCCTCGCAAATGAACCTGTCAAAAATGAAACCAAGATACAAGCATATACGATTCTCTAGCAACTTGAAATATGAGTTAGGATCTAAATCTATAATGGATACAAATCATATAATTGAAACAAAGTCAACACATGTGATTTGGGAAACAAGACAAGTTATGTTCTATTACCAACTTGAAGTCACTTACAATGGTTGCTTGATATCCAAGCCAAATCCCAGCTCCAAGTGCTTCCTCCTCTAGCTATCTCCACAAAGATTCAAGATCATAAGTTTGATGTCTCCAAGAGTCCTCCCAACAAGAGAGAAGGATGGATCTTGAGAGAGTTTAGTGGATCAGGCCCACTAATCACAGAAAGTGAGTTAGGATCGAAACAGGGATACCAATCCTCAAAAATCTCTCGAAGATCAAGATCCCACAAGCCATGGAAAAAGGGCTAAAAAGGGAGTACCGCACATCTTAAACTGAGCATAGCGCGGTATAGAAAGAGCATAACGCGGTAGTGTCGACTACCGCGCACCTAAGCTGGAGCAAGGCGCGGTAGTGTAGGTATATGAAGTCTCAGCTGGGTTGATTCTTGACAGAATAGGTTTTGTCTTCAAGGATCACTCATCATTTTTCTCTTCTGGGTGTTTTAAGCAGTAGGGGAAGTGTCGTCAACTATTTTTATGGTGAAGATGCGACACTATGGAATATGGAGGTATAACAACTATTGGATGAGTACAAGAGGTGGAATAACATCACATGGTTTGCTGGATCATCTACTTGTTTTCCCTTGAATTTTGGAATATTTGAGGGGAGCCTAGGGGGCATTCCTTGCCAAGACTCATCATGTAAAATGGGGTCATTTATTAGCTTGGATAAATATAGGATATTTAAACTCGCCATGTATGGAAGTGTTGGACCTCCATTTTCTTGCATGTATTACTTCTGATAGGTGGAGTCACCAAAATACTATTGAGGGAAAATTTCCACATGAGTGATCAATACTCCATGTTTTATCCTTGTAGGTTGCAACAAAGAAACAATATTAGATGTGGGTTAGTGTTACATACATGAAATGGAAAAGAAAGACTCAAATAAAAAAAATAAAAGGGGAAAAGTTGACAAGTGCTAAGAAAAATAAAATAAAGAGGAGGAGTTTTCTAAACCAAATAATATTTTCCCAATGATCAAGCTTGTTACAATGGTGTCACTTGGGATATGAGGGATTTAATGGAATCCAGATAAATCCCTAAGGGATGGTTCCTTTTTTTCCACACAAATGAT
The DNA here is from genome assembly GCA_027924585.1 of Larix kaempferi. NCBI lineage: Eukaryota > Viridiplantae > Streptophyta > Pinopsida > Pinales > Pinaceae > Larix > Larix kaempferi. Next base: position 8,622,872 of record BSBM01000050.1, on the reverse strand, counting down.
TTCTAACAAACTTAGAACAATGGAGAAAATTTCTTGATTCTTAAGGAATAATATAAGGGAGCATTGCATGCCAAATTGCAGTAAGAAGTGGGTTGAAAGATGAGCTCTCACACCAATTATTGCAGCATAAATTTGATCTATATTTATCTCCATTGAATGCATGCCCATGGATTCCTTTTATAGTCCAAATGTAGGTCTTGAAACATCTAGTTCCCAAGGTGAATGCTCTTTCTCATGAAGTGGTCCTCCAATTACATGAAAGGGGGTTATTGAATGCTCCCAAGCATGTGAAGAGTCCAATCCAAATTTTGGAGCCAAGAGTGTTGTTATGAGCCTTGAATGAACCACAAAAGGTTGGTGGTCCTACTGCTTGTACAATCATGCAAGTGTCGAAGAATAAGTCACAATGATCTACATAGGTTTTAAAACAAAAGTTATGTGGTTTCCCATAATTAATGAATTTATCATTCTAAGTTTCAATTCTCATTGTGAATTTGATGAGGATGTATGTAATGAGTTGCATGCTATATGTTCATGATGTCATCCTACAATATTAGGAAAAATGTTGCATGTGTGTGATATTTAGGCATTAAAAATGATCCTCCTCTTTTTGGTGGGGGGGATGCATGGAGGGCTCTTGAAGGAGAACCAAGTAGGGTATGTCCAAGAAACACTAGTACAAAAAGACAAATTATGACTAAAAAAAACTAAAATTTGCATGTAAATTACTATTTTTGGTCAGGAAACTAATAGTGTTATACTGCCACTCACTTATAATGCGACTATATTTTCTTGTCATTTATTGGTTGTTCTAATTCAACAACTTGTAGTATATTTTGTAGTTTAATTAGACATTAATTTTTGTTAAGTGGTAGTTTACTTAGTAGTTGTAGTCATTGTTTTCCATCAACTAGAAATATATATAGTCATGTTAATTATTAATTGTTGTCAACTTTTAGTATATTTAATCATTTTTATTCATTAATTTTCGTTAATTAGTAGTATATTTAGTCAATTAAATCATTAATTGTCACCAACTTGTAGTATATTTAATCATTTTTATTCACTAATTTCCGTCAATTGGTAGTGTATTCAGAAAATGCATTGCAATATCATTTATTAATTTATGGTAAGGAATGGAGGAATCAAACCACCAACCTCATGCATATAAGGAAGGTTCTCTTCCATTGTCCTAGAACCCTTTAAGAAATGCGGATCTGAGAAATATTAACATCCATATTTAATCATTTATAATTCAAGCTTATAATTATTCATAATTTTTCAGATAGGCCATTGAACTAGGTGTACTTGAATTTGTAGGAAATTAAAATGAGGTGTTAGATTGACTAAATACAAAAACAGATCTCAACTATAATTCCTTACTCCAAAAGGCCTAATTTAAAAGAATAAGAAAAACTACATTCCCTTGCCCATAGATATAAGACAAAAGAGAAGTATCAACCTCAAAAATATACACCAATCATAAAAGAGAGAATTTTAATTACCTACCGCTCTATATTTTTTTGCTAAATCCGTACTCATTAATGAACAACATCTGCTTCATCTTCACCTGGTTTCCACCCTCTGAATTAAATTACTTTGATTCTTCCACTCCAATACATTTATGTGTTTGATCCCATCATTTAATATCAGGTCTACCTTCTGTTAATATGGAAACATTAACAACAATATATTAAGAAATCCTTAGATATCCTAATAAAATGAGAATATATAAAAGAGATGTGCATCCTCAGAATTATTGCAAAAAGAATAATATAATAGTGAAAACAATTTTATCACCTCATCACAAACATTTGCAATCTTTTGCTAGCTCTCAAAATGAAGTGGATTGTATAATAAATCGAACTTGAAAATATTAGCATTTTGTTGCACAAACCCTTCCCCTTCCTTAGTGGGAAAAAAGGAAGGAATTTTTTTACTAGCACTCATATCTTCAACTTGAGCAAGAATATAGTACAAATTCCCATAAAATTCTGAATATGGCTCGATTCTAGGATCAAACTTTTACCACATATTGTTGTAGAGATTTCTTCCTACGGATAGAAAGAAGCCTTCTTAGGTTAAAGCAGGATAAAATGAATTTAATCTAAGACAAAAATGAAACAAATGCAACCTTGAATCCTAGTTCAAACAAGCATTTCAATATTTCAATGTTGAAGGATATGAAAGAATATAACTGACCTTTCACTCTAATGTTTGTCTTGCTTGCAGTCCAAATCTTGAAGTCCTCGCGATGAACCTGTTAAGATCAGACAAGATAGAAGCATATACAATTCTCCAAGTACATTGAATTACAAGTTAGAAACCATATCTAGCTAGATACAAATCATGCAATTGAAACATAACCAACACACACGAATTGGGAAACAAGACAAATTACTTTATTAGAAACTTGATAGTGCTTACAATGGTTGCTTGATGTCCAAGCCAACTTTCAGCTCCAAGTTCCTCCTCTATCTATCTCTACAAAAGTCTCAAGATCATAGGTTGGATGCCCCAAAAGTCCTCCTCTTGGCTCATGGAAGGCTTCTCCTTTATAGTTATTGGAAGGGTTACCATAAGAAGAGTAAGGTGGATTTGATGATTGTTTAGTGGATTAGCCAAACTAAAAAGGGAGAGGGATTTGGGATTGAATCAGGACTGACAATCCCAAGGAAAGCTCTCGAAGGATGAGATCCGTGATCCATGTAAAAAAGGATAAAAAGGGACTTTCATGCCCCTAGGTCTGAGCATAACGCGAAATTATCATGCCCTAGGGTCTGAGGATAGCGCGAAAACCCTAATTTTCGCTACCCAGCAAGTGTGCAGAGTGCGAAAATCTATGCAGATAGGGTCAGATTTGGTGACACGTGGCAGATAAGGTGATGTCCTCGGTATTCAGTGAATGGATTTTTCTCCTGGGTGTCCATATGAGACCAAGGAGGGTACCAGTAATGTATGATGATCATTAGGGAGAGGCATCGTTAGGTCACATGGTATAAGGATGCAACACTAGGGCTTAATGTGTAACTTTGAGGTATAACACATATCAAACTTGAAACAAATATTTCTAATTCCCTGGAAAAAGTTTCCATTTATATTTTGTTTTAAATGAAATATAGGTGGGAAATACTTCCTTAATTATTGCATATTCCCAAAGAGGAAAACATTCTATTATATAAATATGGAAATGGCATTGTAAGCACTCCTATCGGTTAATGGGTCTTGAAAACTATTAGGAATCCCTCCAAAATAATAATTGACTATATGAACTCTATTCCCTCCGAACATAACTAGAATATAAAAAAAATCTTCATTAAATCATGATATTCAAGAAATGCAACCACACCATTTCTATTCAAAGCTTCTTCAGGTGGTTGTGGAGACTACCTGCGAATAGCCCTCAATACTTTTCAAATTTTGACTAAGCCCACCCTCTATAGAAGGTATAGTAGCATAAAGATAACTATTTTTAAGAAAGGATATCATCTCAATTATTGCCAAGATACTAGAATTGTATGGATTAAAAGCATAAATGACCAAACAACAAAGTTGCTAAACATCAGTATACTCATTGAAGAGGCCTTTGCATATGGTAGGAGATATTTAAATACATCAACACACTTCTCCTTTGTTTGATAGTCTCCAATATAGCTAGATATTTTTCATTTGATGTATCCAAACCACATTTAAGATTCAACCATACAACCCAATTTGTAACTCAATCCAAAAGCACAACCAATAGAAATTAAGGTGTCATAAAAAATACAAAAAATATAGCTATGCATGCCTAGTTATTTCCTTTAAGAAAGAATAGGCCGCATAAATACTATTGAACATTGTTTTAAAAAATAAATGATTGTGCACATTAGAACAATTACATTCAAGAATAAAACTTCAACAAGCTATTGAAATATCAAATAAATATATGACAAATATAATTATAGACTCATAATACATAGTCTATAGAAACTACAATTTGAAATATCAATGAGAGGTAATTAAAACAAAATGGAATAACCTTGCTAGAATATCAATGCTAGAAGATGGATGAAGCCTTTTCCGCTAGTTTGTGTCTCTTGTTTGCTTTCTTTAGAGCTTAATAGACTACATAGGTGATATGTTTGAGATATATGTTTCGTATGTTTAGATATATGGGAAATATCACGATGAAGGTAATATGTAATATTTGCTTTGGCACAACAATCAATGTAATTTTGATGACGTAGAATTATTATTTGTGACAACCAACAGTGGCTGATGGATGTAGTTTTGTAGTTATACAATAGGGTTTTCTTCAGTCCATTCCATTTTGTAGCTTTCAAATAGAAATGTGTCGAATGTTGGGATGATTCTAGACATGATTTCACCTTCTAACATCCTAATTGTTGGATATGAGCTAATTATGGGAAACTATCAGCACTCCTATGCAATCTTAAGGCAATAACAATAACAATGAGTAGTCTAATCAAAATGAGAAGCAAATCTAGGTTGTTTCCATGCACATTTGGGAATGTATAAGCACTTTATGGGTGTTCAATCCAATTACTAACCCTATTTGAACTTCATACAATAGTGAGCACTACAAGGAGAACACCTTCTAGCAGAGGTTGTAGTGGAACCCCCCAAAAAACACGTCCCTTCTTCGTTTATAGCGAAGGTTTCTAGCATAGGTAGGTGGGCGGAGGTTTTAGTGGATGTTTTTTTTTTGTATGCTTAAACAATTATGCCACGCTAGTTCTCCACATGGTTTAGGCACACCAGTGTTGATTTTTAGTAATGGCGCATTGGTGCACCAGTGCTCCTCATTGATTTAGGAGCACTGGTGCTCTATGACCCATGTGCACTGGTGTGATTTTATCTAAAAATAATATTGGTGCTCCAATTTTGTAATGGCGAACTAATGCTCCTCTTTGGATAAGGAACACCAGTGTCATTACTCCTCGTTGGTGAAGGCACACTAGTGTCAGTGCTTTTCATTGGTGAAGGAACACTAGTATAAATGCTACTCTTTGGTGAAGGTGCACTAGTGCTATTTTTAATGTGTGGGGACATTGGTGCTCCATGACCCATAGGAACCAATATTATTTTTTCAAAAAAAACATTAGTGCTCCACTTTCAAAATGGTGCACTGATGCTCCTCATATGTTATGGCGCACCAGTGTTGGCACTTCTCTTAGGTTAAGTTGCACCAATGTCGGTGCTCCTCTTTGGTTAAGGTACACTGGTGTTGGTGCTCCTCATTGGTGAAGACGCACTGGTGCTCCTCTTTGGTGAAGTCACACCGGTGATCCTTTTATAGTCTAGATGCATCAGTGCTCCTTTTCTAGTCTAGGTGCATCGGTACTTCTGATAAACAAAAGAATTGAACAATGAGTCTTTTGAAAAACTAGTAATTTTTAAATGTTTTAAAGAAGAGGGGAAAATGTCTTAAAAAGGGGGAAAAGTAGGGTTTATTTCATTTCTTCATTTCACACGGTTCTACCAAAGGGAAAAGAAAGAGGAAGAGTAAGAGTTTTGTATATTTTTTTTCATAATCTTGTATGCTCCTACATTAATTAAAACACTATTTTTCATCATGCATTTAAGCTTTTTATGACCTCATTTAATATGTCTTCGGTTATAACACATGTTCTATTTTTATTTTTGTATATGCCTATAAGCTACAAGAAAAGTCACAAGTATACTACAACCAATGTATTCATAAATGCTATTCAAAAATGCCAAAATAAGAAGATATGAAATCCAAATAAATAGTACAACAATCAAAGCTACTAATAAATTTGTATATTGTCACATACATGCATATACTCATGCAAGGCATCATGGTGGAATATTAATTTTTAGTATTCAAACTTATATAGTTTATAACCTATTCTTCAATAACTAGTAGCTCAAAGGAATATGGTTGCGCTATGTTGTGATGTGTTTGTATGAAAATATTTCCTAGTCTCTGGGTTAATCAAGCATGCATGGAGTCAAAATATCCTTCATCAAAACCATCCCAATCAACAGTCTTAACAATGCACAAGAAATCATATGGATACCAACAATCTAAGTATCAAGGGAAATGGAAGATACAACAATATTTTTCTTGTTTTAAATGGTATTTTTGGGGATATAAAACAATGTATAGATGGTCAACCAAAACCAATATTGGGCCAAAAATACAAACTTTTAAAAATCCGCATAAAAATTGTGGATGTGGCATCTATATGTGAGCATTAGGGTTTCGCTTTAGCCCATTGTGGTTAATGGGAAATATACAAAAATTCATGTATATGCATGGCCATAGTATTCAACCAAGGAGTATTTTCAAGTTCGTAGAAAATAGGTAAATCAAATGGTTGAAATTTACAAGAGTTAGGGTCAAGAAAAATAACCCAACTATGCCTAAAATCAATATAATCATGCATGCAACAACAAAAGGTAAAAACATATTTAGTGGATACTGAGCTTACCTTATTTGTTTTTTGTGTGGATGTGTATTCCTTGTAGTTGTGCTGTCCATGGAAGAATGAGATCACCATATCACCTTCTTTGAAACAAGGGCATAAATATAAAGGCAAAAACATAATACAACGAAAACAAAAACAAATTGTGAAATCATTTTTTTGTGTTTGATGTCTTTGTAAATGAGCCATTGTTTGACTGGAAAAATGAGGTGATGAAAGTGAAAAACCTATAGCAATCATAACCATTTGAGAGTAGTTCAGAATTCTACATATGCAAATTGTTATGTTCTATAGTGCCTCAGTTTCCAAAAATTCTCTAAGTCATTTCACTACACAACATAGTTCAAACTATGGAGTCCTCTTACAGGTACTTGGTACTCAAATTGGAGTTTTCTATGTAGAGCAATATTAAGAGTGATATGGTTTGTAAATAATTAAACATGAAGCAAAATTGATGTTTTAGTTGAGCGGACCATTTTTTAGACAAATTGTCATTAGATAGTGTAAATTGATAAAAGTAAGTTAAAACAAGGGATTCAAGGTTTCCTTACATACTTAGATCTGTTAAAATGGCTTGGAGGGAGCAAACAAAACTAGAGTAGTTTATTTTAGTTTTCATAGATCGTAGCGGCACGTAGTCTGTCCATGATTGTTCCTTTTACAGTTGAGTAATTTTGGTTGTGCCCATTATAGGGAAACACAAATTTTTCAATCAACCAAATATATTGATATGTGTTGACACACTTATTTTTAGTATGGTTAAAATATTTTGAATTATATAAGTAAGGTAGCGAGGTCGTATCTCTATATTTATGACTTGTTTCCACATGACCAAGAGGTAATAAAAAAATGCAAAAGAATCTAATTATCAAGTCCCTAAGGGAGACATCCCATATGATCGTGATGCTAAATAAAAATTGGATTAAAATAGGAGAAAAGGCGGGTTCCGCAGGGGATTTATAAATCGAAGGCCCATATTTAAATGGATACAAGATTTGCAGTTGATAGAACATCCGTTGGGGAGAGGTGCAAGGTATATAATGGCGTTTATAATTGGTAAAATGGTCGTTGGCCTAGGGTAAAGCAAGGAAAGGATCAACGACCGATGATCAATGCGTGGAATATTGAAGGACAAGGTCGATTTCGCACCATGAACAAGCACAGACGATGGAAGTGATAAGCAGTAGCAAAATCTAAATCACTTACCACATGTCGACACGAGAGGATTTCGCTGGATGAAAAGCAGTAGAAAGAAACCGTTTCTCACATTTGTGAAACCACCTTTTATTGAGGGTTATAAATGTTGATGTATATGTAACTTCATAATGTATTTCATCTATGTATTTCATATATATTTATTGTACCCTTATAAGAGATGTGTTATTCCTCTATAAGGAAGTGTCGTCATGTGTATTGACAAGTGTCACAAGTGTGTGAACTTGCCGATGGGTTATTAGACCACCATTTGTGGGTTCGGCCCTGAAATATATATTATATGGTTGATGTACCTAGCTAGACAAGTCGGCCCCATAAGGTCACTGGGGAAACAGACACGTATAAATAGAGATCGGGAGATCTCTATTTTGATCACTCGGAAACTCACACTTCTCTCAATCAGAAAGTGGTGCACTAGTGAGGAGGAGGATCATCTGCTACTAGGAGACTATCTCTGTGTATCTTGGTTGTACTTTGGTTGAGCCATTTCTCTCTCTATCTCTGAGGAAGTTGTGGGGTTTTTCACCTTAGGGTTTTCCCCATGGAAACTTTGTGTCTCTTGTCTCTCATGCTTTTGATTCTTGTGATGATTGACATGCTTGTTATGATTGATATGCATTGATATACTATACATGTTATTCTCTCAGTAAATATCCTAGAGTATTGTGAATTAATGCTCAAAATTTAACATGGTATCAGAGCTAACCTGAGAAGAAGACATTGTGTAGTGACGAAAACTAGGGTTTCCGTGTTTATTGGGTTTCTCTCCATAGATTTTGGAAAAGCAGTATAGTAGATTGACTCTACTCATCAAGGCGAACCTATCTGTCCAATCGGAATTCAATTCTGAGCATTTTCAGATTTGGTCCTAAAAATTAGGGTTTCCACAAAAATAGGAATTTCTGAAATCTGAAGACATAGCTGGAATCTCCTTGCAAAAATCGAAGTTTAGAGCTTTGGATCGAGATTTTTGGCTGGGTAGATCTCCGGGAAACTCAAACCCTAATTAAGCGCTCTCCTTAGTGAATACGGGAAGACAGAAAGGCAGTTTTGAAGGGTGTAGCTTTGCAGATCTCAAATTCTGAATACACCAAGTTGATCAGCTCATCAAGGCACATCTTTCTATCTTTTAAGAAAGTTGAAATTCACATTTTGCATTTTTAGGGTTTTTTCAACAAACCCTAATCTGGGACCAAATCCAGTTTTCAACAATTCAAGTGGTAAGACCTAAATCTTTTCTATTTCCATTTGAAGTACTCTTTAAGATGTCTCACCACACCAAGCTTGAGGATAAGCTTCAAGGGGCTGATAACTTCCGAGCCTTGAAGTATAGGATTGGGTTAATCCTGGAAGAGAATGAGTTGGACTCATATGTAAAAGAAGACATCCCTATCCCAGAGGATGAAGAGGCTAAAATATCGCATAAGAAGAACTTGGTCAAGGCAAAGAGAATCATTGTTGATTCTATCAAAGATCATCTCATACCACATGTGTCATCTCTGAAGACACCCAAGGAGATGTTTGACTCTTCGACCAAGCTATTTGAAGGGAAGAACATAAATCGAAAGATGACCCTGCGGAATCAATTGAAAGGGGTCAAGATGTCGAATGGAGAAACCATTCAACCCTATTTCTCCAAGGTCTCTCAAATCAAGGAACATCTTGAAGCTGTAGATTAAATGGTGGAGAATGGTGAAATTGTTATGACCACTTTGAATGGCCTACCTATGTCATGGGACTCTTTTATCCAAGGGATCTGTGCAAGAACGAAATTAATCTCCTTTAGTAGACTGTGGGAGGAATGTTCTCAAGAAGAAGCAAGGCTTGTGGCAAGAGAAGAAAAGATGGGGAATGAAGATCAAGCCCTCACAGTACACACCAAGAAAGGAAACTTCAAGAGGGAGCCATCCCATCACAAGAAGAAATCTTCTCATCCTTATCACAAAGATAAGAAAGATCTAAGGTGTTTCAATTGCAATGAGAAAGGTCACTTTGCTTCAGAATGTCCCAAGATGGGATTACAACAACAACTCCAGCAAGAAGAAGGGAAGCAAGAGAAAGTTCCATGCTCATGTTGCTGAAGATGATGAACCTCCAAAGAAGAAAGCTAGGGCAGAAAGTGATAATGACTCATCAAGTGAAGAAGAATATGTTCTTATCTCTGCTCTCATGGGTACTATCTCACATGGTTGTAATGACTGGTTAATTGACAGTGGGGCTTCCAAACACATGACTGGGTTTAAAGAATATTTTGTAAATCTATCTGAACATGAATCACCCCATAAAGTGAAACTTGGGGATGATTATCAATACCCCATCAAAGGAAGTGGTGAAGCCTCCTACAACCTAGATTCTAGAAAATCATTGAAGATGAAAGAAGTCCTTTATGTACCTGGGCTCAAGCAGAACCTACTCTCCATCTCTGCATTGGATGCAAAAGGTATGAGGGTTGCATTTGTGGGAGGCCAAGTCCTAATGTGGCCAAAGGGTAAGACCATAAATGATGCAGTAGTAATTGGAGAGCAAGAGGGAGGTTTGTATAAATTGAAAGGACAACCTGAACATGCCATGGTGCATGAATCCATGGAGCCAAGTGAACTTTGGCATAGAATACTTGCACATATGCACTACAGGGCATTACCAATTGCAAGTAAGGTTGTAGAAGGTCTTCCTGAAATCAAGACCAAGCATGAAGGTGTTTGCAAAGGATGTGCAAAAGGTAAGAACATTAAGAAGGCTTTCCCAAGCAGTGAAAGCAAGGAAAAAGGTATCTTGGAAATCATCCACTCAGATGTATGTGGTCCTATGTCATCCAATTCTCTAAGTGGGTATGTTTACTATGTCTCTTTCATTGCTGACTTCTCCAGGAAGACATGGGTCTACTTCTTGAAGAACAAAGATGAGGTGTTTGATAAGTTCAAGGAATTCAAAACCTTGATGGAGAATCAAAATGATAAGAAGATCAAAACATTTAGATCCGACAATGGTGGAGAATTCACCTCAGGTGACTTCAAGAAGCTTTGCAGTGATTCAGGGATTAAGAGGGAGTTGATTGCTCCTTACAATCCACAACAGAATGGAATTGCAGAAAGGAAGAATAGAACAATCATGGAAGCAGCAAGGTCAATGGTGCATGACCAGGATCTACCTATGCATCTATGGGAAGAAGCATCTAGAACAATTGTATATGTGCATAACAGAACACCCCACAAGATATTGGACAACAAGACACTAGAAGAGGTCTTTTCTGGTAAGAAACCTGAAGTCAGTCATCTCAAAATATTTGGTTGTCCAGTATACACTCATGTCCCAAAGGAAAAGAGGACCAAACTAGATCCTTCAGGAAAGAAGGGTATCTTTATGGGTTACACTGAAAGCTCAAAGGCTTACATAATATACTTTCCAGGGTTCAAGAAGATTGATGTCAGCAGGGATGTAACATTTGATGAAAACTCAGCATTCATCAAATCAAGGAAGGCACCTATCGAAGTTTATGAAGAACCTAAGGAAACTAGATTTCAAGACACTAACATGACTGAAGCAATTCCAGAAGTTGTTCATGAGTTTGAAGATCCGCAAGAACCTGTAGATCCACTCCATGAGGATAATTCTCTCAAGAGGAAACCTACATGGGCTAGAGAGCTCATTCAAGATGCAAAAAGATTTGGCATTCCAGAAGAAGAACACCGAGAAAAGAAGAGAACCAGATCACATACCAACTATGTTGCTTTACTCTGTGACATCATGAATAAAGAACTTTCCAGTTATGAAGCAGCAGCAGAAAAGAAAGAATGGAAGGATGCCATGGTCGAGGAATACCAATCAATAATGAAGAATGATGTTTGGGATGTTGTCCCAAGACCTAAAGAGAATTTTGTTGTGACTTCCAAGTGGATCTACAAAATCAAGCATGCTGTAGATGGCAGCGTAGAGAAATACAAGGCAAGATTCATAGCTCGTAGCTTATCTCAGAAAGAGGGAATAGATTATGAATAAACTTTTGCATCTATATCTAGGTATACTTCCATCATAACAGTACTTGCCCTGGCTGCAGCAATGAAATGGAAAATACACCAGATGGACGTTAAGACTACTTTCTTAAATGGTGTAGTTGAAGAGGAAGTATATGTGGACCAGCCACTTGGTTTCGAAACACATGACAGGGATTCATATGTGTGCATATTGAAGAAAGCCTTGTATGGCTTAAAGCAAGCTCCCAGAACTTGGTATGGTAGGATGGACAATTTCCTATCTAGTTTGGGCTTTACCAAGAGTAAAGCAGATTCCAACCTTTACTAGAAGGTTGAGGAAGGGAATCCTGTGGTTCTACTCCTATATGTGGATGACCTGTTTGTAACAGGAGATGACAGAATGATTGCAGATACAAAGCAGAAGCTTGTTTCCGAATTCAATATGAAGGACTTGGGGATGATGCACTATTTCCTAGGTATGGAGGTGTGGTAGAGTACAGATGGGATCTTTCTTGGACAAGGGAAGTACACTGTAGTTATCCTGAAGAGGTTCGGGATGATGGATTGCAAGGCCATGGCCACACCTATGGCATCGAATCTGAAGCTTCTATGTGATGCTTCATCTGAGCTATGTATCGTCAGATGATTGGGTCCTTGATGTACTTGACGAACACGAGACCAGATATTTGCTTTGTGGTGAACACATTGAGCCAGTTCCTGACGGATCCGAGGAGTGTTCGCCTGGTTGCTGTAAAGCATATTCTGAGGTACCTGAAGGGTACAGTTGATTATGGGCTCAAGTATGAAGCGAATCAAAAGTTTAACCTGCAAGGTTATGTTGATTCAGATTGGGCAGGCAGTGCTGTAGATAGGAAGAGCACATCTGGGTGCTACTTTAGTATGGGATTAGGTGTGATCTCTTAGTTTATCACAAAGCAGTCCTTCGTAGCACTGAGTACAGCTGAGGCAGAGTATGTTGCAGCCTGTTCAGCTAGTTGTGAGGCAGTATGGCTTCGGAAGCTACTATCTGAGTTATTTGATCTCCCGTTGGATGCTACTGGTATCTTCTGTGATAACCAGATTTGTGTGAAGTTGTCTGAGAACCCAGTGTTTCACGATAGTTCGAAACACATCGAGATCAAATATCACTATATCAGGGATATGGTGCAGAGAGGAGCAGTGAAGCTCCTATATGTTGCAACAGATGAGCAGATTGCAGATGTACTGACGAAGCCACTAGCCAGGGTGAAGTTCGAGTACTTCAGGGAGAGGCTTGGTGTTCTTCAGATTGACGACACTTCAAGGAAGAAGTGATGGACACATTTGCTGAATCCATTCCAAGCATGTTGGAAGGAGGATCCTTCACATGGTTGTGGATGTAAGCACTGGATGATGAGCATCAAGATGATGTTTCAATTACTACTCAGTATATGCATCAGGATGATGCTGGATATGATCAGTTGGATCATTTATATGTATATGTATGTACGCATCATGTTGGCTGCTGGATATGATCAGTTGGATCATTTATATATGTATGTACGCATCACGTTGGATGTTGGATATGATCGGTTGGATCATTTGTATGTATTTTGTATATGCATCATGTTGGATGCTTGGACCATGTATCTGTATATGTATCAGGTGGATACTATGTATGATCAGGTAGATCATGTATGTTGATATATATCAGTTAGATGCATTGTGTGGATCATGTATCTATGTATGTATCAGGTGGATACATTGTATGATCAGGTGGATCATGTATGATGATATGTATCAGGTAGATACTTGGTATGCATCAGGTGGATGCATTGTATGATCAGGATGATCATGATATCGAGCTTCAGAATGTTGCTCTAGATGATATGTACCAGGACGGTACAATGATGATGATTAGTATGATCATGAGCATCAGGATGATGCTTCATGCGATGATAATCCATTGGATCATGAGTATCAGGTTGATACTTGGAGGTCAGAGATGATATGTGGTAGGTTGTGCAAATATCATGTAATCAGTACTCAGATATCCAATAGGTTGGGCTGTGTGCTCGTAATCAGTCCTGGGATGAGGTATTTCTATGTAGTATGTAATTAGTCCTCAAATATCCGATAGGTTGAGCTGTGTGCTTGTAATCAGTCCTGGGATGAGGTATTACTATGGAGACATGTAATCAGTCCTGGAGATCTGATAGGTTGAGCTGTGTGCTCGTAATAAGTCCTGGGATGCTCTTTAGAGATCCTGTCGGTCATGCTGCGGCACATAAATGTTCCTGGGAATCTCTTTAAAGGTATTGTATATTCACATGTAATCAGTCATGTAGATCCAAGAGGTTGAGCTGTGTGCTCGTAATAAGTCCTGGGATTATCTTTAGAGATATTGTCGGTCGTGTTGCAGCACATAAATGTTCCTGGGATGCTCTTTAAAGGTATTGTGAAGGAGATGCATGTAATCAGTCCTGAGGAGATATTGCCGGTCATGCTTAGGAACATAAATGTTCCTAGGATACTCTTGTCGAGTATTGCATCCGTACATAAAATTAGTCCTGAGAGACCACCTCTATCAGACCATTCGCACAGATGATGAAGAACTGCAGGTGGTGGGCCTACATCCAGTATGAAAAAGGACTGGCTCTGTAGAACTTCCTATGACAAGTAGATTCAGAGATTGGTTGAGATAGCAGCAGCAGTGACGATGATGATGAGGATGCATCAATGACGATGATCCTGAGAAGAAGACTTGTGCTAGTAGATATGTGTCGAGAAATACCTTCCTAGTTAAGAGGGATTGTTGATGTATATGTAACTTCGGAATGTATTTCATATATATTTATTGTACCCTTATAAGAGATGTGTTATTCCTCTATAAGGAAATGTCGTCATGTGTATTGACAAGTGTCGCAAGTGTGTGAACTTGCTGATGGGTTATTAGACCACCATGTGTGGGGTCGGCCTTGAAATATAGATTATATGTTTGATGTACCTAGCTAGACAAGTCGGCCCCATAAGGTCACTGGGTAAATAGACAAGTATAAATAGAGATCGGGAAATCTCTATTTTGATCACTTGGAAACTCACACTTCTCTCACTTAGAAAGTGGTGCACTCGTGAGGAGGAGGATCATCTACTACTAGGAGACTATCTCTGTGTATTTTGGTTGTACTTTGGTTGAGCCATTGTTCTCTCTATCTCGGAGGAAGTTGTGTGGTTTTTCACCTGAGGGTTTTCCCCATGGAAACTTTGTGTCTCTTGTCTCTCATGCTTTTGATTCTTGTGATGATTGACATGCTTGTTATGATTGATATGCATTGATATACTGTACATGTTATTCTCTCAGTAAAGATCCTAGAGTATTGTGAATTCATGCTCAAACTTTAACAATAAAAATAAAGGCATGTGAAATACAAGACATTTTTCATTTCACACCTGATGACTCAAACGTCTCACGCACAGTTGGAATCTGACGAAGCAATATTTTCCATGTCACATACTGTTAAGTAGGCTACAATTTCTCGGAAAAAATCAAAGATTCTCTAGAAATGGAAGAAATAAGTGAAATAGAGTCTCAAAATAGGGAATTTACCAAGTTAGAGGAAATCTTCGAAGATAGAGATGGATTTGTTTTGATAGAATTATGTCTGTTGTTTCAGTTAGTGAAATTAAGAACAAGCTGAAGGATTTACAGAGGCAAGGGATATATGTACATAATGTTCACATGTCTTGTTTTTATTATTTCTTTCCAGAACAAACCCTAAATTTCATGTATTTCATTTCCTAGTGTGCAATGAATTATTCCCAAGATGAAAGAGTTATTATGGATTCAATAAGATCAAAAATCCTTTGTTCGATCAATTCCTTTGTCATTAGAGCGTCACTAGAAGTCCCACAGTCATTTTCTCAGAATCCCGAAGATTTTGTAGAAGAAAAACTAATTGATATCTATAGACACTCTATGGTTGAAATTAAACAATCCTTCTTATAAAAAAGCCTTAAACCTACCTCAATTGATGACTTACCTTTTCCTTTAGACATTACCTTGTTTAATGAAAATTCCCAGTTTATTCTTTCATTACTCAGTCAGTTTTTCGGGTTAGGTGACGAAAAAGTTGTTTCGAAAGTCATGTTAAGTTTGTTGTTTAGATTGAGTTTCCATCCATTCTAAATTGAATCAGACAGTATTATTTCCTTAAATTTGATGAATTCTTAGATGAAAATATCCATAATCAGCTAGTGAATTTCCACACAACAAGACATTTCAGATTCCAGTCCTACTTGATGAATATGTTTCTATATTCCAATGAAGAAAGTTTACAATTTCTAGAAGCAGTCTTTACCTCTGAGATAAAAAAAAATAGTGTATTCAATTATATGAATCTCATAATGTCAAAAGTATTTAGAACTGTTTTTTGTTGGAAATTCACACCATATTTTTATATTTTGCATGCCTACATGCAAATGTTCATGCTTTTCCTGCCACTACATGCATCCAGTCATCATCATGGTGGTCTCCCAGCACCTAGAGCTTGCTTCTAGCTCTCTAGATCCTGTCTATAGCCCCCAATTGGCCTCCTACCTACCTAATGCGCCCTCCTTGACTTTGTTGCATGGAAAGTGCGCCTTTCCCACTTACCACAGCCAGTTTGGGCACCTTTGCTCACCTACCACCATTTATCACTCAGTTAGGGCACCTTATCTCACCTACCGGGATTTATCATTCAGTTAGTGCATTGATTGAGTAGTTCTTCCACTGATTGCTCATGATGACTGCTTGCAGGTTCTAGTTAGCTAGTTCTGGAGTTCCACTTGACTATTTGATAGCCTCATGCGCCCCCCTTGGAGTCTCCATTCCCTGATTTATGCCTAGATGGTTCTATTAGACTTAGTTAGACACACTTGACTGACTATTACCATTTATGACTCATACTATTGACCGGATGATGTTTCCATTATTATCCAAGCTAGAATTTGAGTTAGATAGCCTCATGCACCCACCTTGGAGTCTCCATTCCCTTATTTATGGCTAGATGGTTATGTTAGACTAAGTTGGTCACACTTGACTAACTCTTACCATTTATGACTGATACTACCGACTGGATGATGTCCCCATAGTTATTCATGCTAGACTTTGAGCTCAAATTCGAAATCCCTACTTGGCTAATTCGAATCCTATATGATTCCTCATCATTGATTATTGTACTACACACTTTACATTCATTATTCATCGTATGATATTGACATTGTCCATTATTCTGTGTTTATGAGTGATTATTGAGTGCATGCTTCTCTTCTTCTTTGTGAATAATCTTGAGAGTTTAATTGTGAGATTGTTACAGTTGCTAGATCCCTACAGATTATCACATGGTATCAAAGCAGTCAGCAGTTATTTGAATTGCATCCATTGCAACAGTTGCAGCAGCAACAATTGCAACATTTCTTTGAGCAGCTATCTTCCACTTGTGCACTAGAAGCATATGAGTTTCCATAGCAAATCCTGGTGCTATTACTTGAATTCATTGGAGAAATCCAATGAGGTATAGCCAGGTGTGAAGGACTTAGTATATGTGCCAAATTTCCTTAAGGTAGTGTTCAGTCGAAGTGTAGCATTCTCCATCAGCAAAAATTCTCTTGTTTTGCAGGTTTATTCACCCATTCAGAATCTTCTTCAACTATTCGACTTTCTCTGTTCAGATGGATCTAAAGCTCACATCTTCCAACTATGTTGAGTGGAAATCCAAGATGACTCTCTTCATGAGATCCAAGAGCTTCACCCGAATACTCAACGGAACGATGGTAGAACCTCTCAGTGCAGTTGAAAAGTACAAGTACTTGGATGGGCTTGATGAAGCAGTCGATCTCCTCCTTCTCTCAATTTATAAAGATATTCACTTCCATGTCATCGATCTTCCATCTCCTAAAGTGGTTTGGGACAAGATCGAATCCCTTTTTAGACAGAAATATGATATAGAAGGACACAAATTCAAGAATTAGCTCATATGTTTGAATCTTGACAGTTTCGAATCTATCAATGCCTTCCTCACCAAGTTCAAAATATTGATTTCATAGTTGAAAATATATGAGATAGTGAAAGAATACAAGCAGCTTATACTTTCCATTCTCTCAAACTTGGGGGAAAACTTCTCATTTTGTGTCTCTACTTTCCAGTCAGCTAGGTTGTCCATTCCAAGATGGAAGTTTCCCTTACTTGATGACTTCATCCAATCTCTCACTCAAGAGGAAGAGAAGTTGATATATATGGGAATGATCAAACCCAAATTGGATTCATCTCTTACAGTTACAGAGAGAGAGAATGGTAAAGGAAAGCAAAATATTTATGACAAGAGATCGAATGATACAAGGCCTACAGAAAATCCATACCAGTCAGATGGGGCTTCGAAATCAAGGAAGACCGAGCATTCTTAGAAGGGAAAGAACAAGTGCACCTATTGTCTTAGAGGTTTTCATCCTGAGAGTTCTTGCATGAGGAAGACTATAGATTTGATGGCTCAGTTACTTGAGAAGAACAATTTTCCTATACCAGCATGTGCAAGAAAGAAAGATCCTGATACTGAATCTTCTAGATCCGAAGGCAAATAAAGATGTCATGCTCTCACAGCAAGTGCATCAACCGATTCTTCTTTCATCATAGATTCAGGAGCATGATGCCACATGGATTCCTCCAAATATCTCTTCTCTAGTTTCAAAATCTCTATTGGCCCTTCCATCAGTTTGGGCAATGATTCAGAAGTCTCCTCTCAGGGTATTGGAAGAATCGATCTTGATCACGGTCACTTTTCTAATGTGCTTTATGTTACTTCTCTTGCAACTAATGTCCTTTCAGTGTATCAAATTACTCATACTAGAGAGCCCAAAAGAGTGATCTTTACTCCATATGAAGTCGAGGTACAACACATCGCTTCAGGGGAAATCATTGCGAAAGGAGTTGCAAATCATGAGACAAAACTCTATGAGTTTTCACACTTCTTTCCTCTCTCAAAGGAGTCTACTCTTCGCTCTCATACTCATGAAGAGAGTAGACTATCTCATCTCAACTACAAGCTAGCTCGGAATGTGGTTGATGGTATTCTAAGTGGCAAATTTCCTCATGGCACCTTTGAAGGTTGCCTAAAGGGAAAAGATACACCAAAAGAGATTGAGAAAAAGAGGACTCTAGAAGAAGTGCGAATGCTAGATCTAGATCCACAAGAACCTGAAGATCTAGAACCTATATGTCCAACTCCTATTTCAAAATGGGCCTCCAATACTGCATCCTCCTTTGATCTTAATGAAGATCCATTATCATCTAGTTCTTTTGATATTGATTACAGTCATGATGGTTCAAAAGAGGACTACATGCATATTCTGGAGCAGTTTCATGACATCAACATTTTTGGATATGTTCCTCCTTCGAGTGATGATGAGCCAGTTTTACTTGCTTCTCCTCATGAGATTTCAGATTCAGAGTTTGCATGTGATGATGAGCCAGTTTTACTTTCTTATTCACATGAGATTTCAGATTCAGAGTTTGGATGTGGTGATGCATTTTCACATGATATTTCAGACTCAAAATCTGAAGATGGAGATGATGATGAGAGAATGTTGGACCCAGAAGGTCTAGCAACTGATGATGATGAGCGAATGGGAGATCCATATCCACAAGAACCTAAATATATCTCACCTATTTTTCCTCTTCCTCGATGGGAAGCCACTACTCCCCGATCAGCCAGATCAGATTTTCAACATGGAAGGTTTCATCCTTCTCACATTACCAATCCTCTTCCTCGATGGGAATCCACTATTCCCCGGTCAGCCAGATCATATTTTCAGCATGATAGGTTTCATCCTTCTTAATTTACTGATCCTCTTATTCAATGGGAAACCACTACTCCCTGATCTTCCATATTAGAGTTTTCACATGTGAGGAGTGAGGATTCATCCTTGTGAAATTCCTAATCCATTTCGGATCTATCGATCCTTCTTTGAGAAAGAAGGACAGTTACCTCCTTCAGGGGTGAGAGATGATATGCTTCATTAGCATCCTTCAGTTTATTTTGAGGGAGCGATTTCATCCCAATGGGGTTTCCCTCTTTCCTCACTTAGTTTATTTAGATTGATTGTACGGGGTGACCTTTGGTCTTAGTCACTAGGGCCCCATTTTTCTGTTTTCGGTTATTATCTCATAGTACAGCTTGCATGGGGGTGTTGGAATATTCACACCATCATTTTATATTTTGCATGCATCTAGTCATCATCATGGTGGTTGCCCAGCACCTAGAGCTTGCCTCTAGCTCTCCAAAGCTTGTCTACAGCCCCCAATTTGCCTCCTACCTAACTAATGTGCCCTCCTTGACTTCTCTGCATGGAAAGTGCACCTTTCCCACCTACCACAGGAAGTTTGGGTGCCTTTGCTCACCTACCACCAGTTATCACTCAGTTAGGGTGCCTTATCTCACCTATCGGGAGTTATCATTCATTTAGTGCATTGACTGAGTAGTTCTTCCATTGATTGCTCATGCTAACTGCGTGTAGATTATAGCTAGCTAGTTCTGGATTTCCACTTGACTATTTGACAGCCTCATGCACCCCCCTTGGAGTCTTCGTTCCCTGATTTATGCCTAGATGGTTCTGTTAGACTCAGTTAGACACACTTGACTGACTATTACCATTTATGACTGATACTATTGAATGGATGATGTCTCCATTGTTATCCAAGCTAGACTTTGAGTTAGACAACCTCATGCACCCACCTGGAGTCTCCATTCCCTGATTTATGGCTAGATGGTTTTGTTCGACTCAGTTGGTTACACTTGACTATTCTTACCATTTATGACTGATACTACTGACTGGATGATGTTTCCATAGTTATTCATGCTGGACTTTGAGCTCAGATACGAATTCCCTACTTGGCTAATTTGAATCCTATATGATGCCTCATCATTGATTATTGTACTACACACTTTACATTCATTATTCATTGTATGATATTGACATTGTCCATTATTTTGTGTTTATGAGTGATTATTGAGTGCATCTTCTCTTCTTCTTTGCAAATAATATTGAGAGTTTGATTGTGAGATTGTTACAGTTGCTAGATCCCTGCAGATTATCACATTTTTCAAGAAAAAATGCTTAGAGTTTTTCCTGAGATGAAAGATATGTTGCAATTCATTCCAGAGAAGAGGGTTGGTGATTGGTTCCTTTTGAAGGAACATACTGTTATCAGAATCCATTGTTTTTTCCATGAACCCTATATCTTACCTGCTTTCTTAACCCCAAGAGTCTTTTCTTTGGAATTTATCAGACATAAGCTTATTGTGGAGAATGAGAATTTCTTAAGTTTTAAAAAGGATTATGATATCAAGTTTCCTTTGAAGGTTGGCCCATTCATCATACAAAATAAGGCTACTCTTCCAGTTGTAGAAGGACTTCTACAGTTAATGAATTTAAAAAAATATTCAGGTATTCATTATGACCCATATCACATAATATCACAACGAAGGAACCAGAATAGTAGAAAATCCATTGATCATCAGAAAGTGGAGGGATTGGATGAGAAAGATAATCTTTTAGAATATGAGTCAAATGCATATTTTTCTTAGAACTTACAATCAATTACTTCTGCATTAGCAAAAATTCCAGCCATGCTAGTGCCCACTCCCAGTAAAGTTGAGGTTTCTAGTAAAAGAAATCTTTTTGAACTACAGACATGGAAGTAGAGGAACAAGGAGCAACCAAAAGACTTAAATTAGATCAAGGAAAATAAATGGTTGAAATGGGAGGAAAGAAGGAAAAGAAGAAGGAATAAATTCAAATTCCAATTATCCACGTACACGAATACAATTTTGTTGAAGCAAAAGGAGTTGATTCTAGTTACAAGTACAAATCAAAGACTGATTTATATGTCAAGTATGGTCAATACAAAAAGGATTCTTCTAAGAAATCCAATAAGATTTTTCCTAAAGTCGGAGATATATCAGATAAAGAGGTTTCATTGACAACAGTTAGAGATCACGCAAAGAATACTTTAAATTTGGTAGTGAATTATGAGGAAAAAGTCACCGAAATGAAAATAAATTTGTAGAAAATACCAGCTCCAGATAAAATTCATCTACACAGGAAAATTGGAGAAGTGATTTACACAGATTTGATGAAAGCTACTTTGAAAAAATATTCAAAATTGCAATCTGCAGTGAGTAGATTGGAAATCCAATTGAAACAAGAAAAGACTGAAAATAAATCCCACCAACAACAAATAAAGAAGTTACATGTTGATCTAGTGGAAATGGATAGTGAGCCTAATAAAGGACATGCTACTAAAAAGAGTTTGGCTGAGAAAGAGAATACAATTCAATTTCTCAAAAGAAACTAAAAATCCCAACCACACAGTTAATTCAAGCATCTGAATTAATAGTCTTGGAAAAATAAAGAGAAACTCTTTCTTAGGATTTGGATGATAGTATAGCAAAATTGCTTAAATTCACAGAACAACAAATAAATTGGGAGAAAGAAAGATCTATTTTTACAGCTCAAATTGATAGTTTGAAAGAGAAGCAAGCAAATGAAACAAAAGAAAGGAAATAAATAGGGAAAGAGAATGTAGAAACAAACACATAGAGCTTAATTCTAGCTATGTCCCAGGTTAGTATTAAAGAAGAGGAAATTAAGGAATTGAAAGTGGCAAATCAGAAATTAAATGAAGAGATTGAGAAAAAAGAAGAAGAAAATGAAGAATTTGAAAACACAAATAAAGAATTGTTGGAAAAAATGAGAAATTAATTTCACAAGTGACAAGACAGCTCCCATTGCAAGGTGCCAAACATTTGATTTGGGATTCAATAATAGATAAAGCTGCGAAAGTTAGACCATATCTGAATTTTATGAAGAGTAAGGAAACAATGGTAAATGATACTACACAAAGTTGTACAGTCATGAAAGAAACTCTGGGAAAAAAACCAAAAGAAACAGCCCAGAACACAATTAATTTTCTCAATACTTTATCATAAGAGGATTTGAAGTCATTGATGATTAAAAATAGAATTGCAGTTATAACTTGGGTTAGGAAGATTATTGGGAAACATCACCATGTTGAAAGTGTCCAAGCAAAGGAAAACCAAATGATGCAACATGTTAACTCTTTCAAAAACTTGTTTACAGATTTATTTCAGAAAGGGCTCCCTTCCTTTTGGGATGGAGAAAATAAATTAATTTCTCAAACTAATTATTTATTGTTCCAAATTCGAATAGATCATTTGAAATGCAATAATCGATAAGCTTACAGCAGAATTTGAGATATTGAATCAATTAAAAATGATAGGAGCAAAATTGCCTCCTATATCTTATCTGGATCATGTGGAAATGAAAGTCTTGGTTAAAGAGATGACAAGTTATGAAATTCCTTCCACGGAGGAATGGAAGACATTCGAAAAGTTTGGAAAAATGAAGTACGGTTTACATCAATGAAGACACATGTCCAAATGAAGACTTATGCCAAAGTTTAATCCAACAAAGGAAACAGAAAAATGTTACATCATTTTGAAGATTACGAAGACTTAATTTTTTATCAATATAGTCTAAAAATGTAATAAGTGGTTATAGTTTTCTATTTTGAGAAAACAAACAGTTAAGTTTTTCTCAATGAGATTTTCATGTATAAAGGCATGCTTTTGCAATGTAATCAAGGTTGGAACCCATAAGAATGAGACTTATTTTGTATTGAGCATATTCAAAGATTAATAGCAATTTTGCAGAGTCAGGCCAAACTTTTCAGAACAAAGATTCTCGTGTTGTGATTTTGCAGTCTATATTTCATTTTTCTCATCTAAATGTTATCTCTGTTACCTATTTTCATTTTGTTTTCTTTCATACTTGAATGAGATTGTATTGGGTCATAATTCATATTTTTATGCTCTGGTTCATGGGATTCAAGTATCCATAAATATTTTCTTCTAAAGGTGATATTGGATGCATATTTATTTGGTGCCCATTGTTAATGGATTGTTCATCTTTCTTCTATTACCACCTGAAAGCAAGAACTTGATTGTAAAAAATAACTATCCCGCATATGTGAAAAATCATATTTCCTAGACTCTGGTTACTTTAAAATATTCTTGATTTTGACTCCATGCCCAATGGTATCCCTGTGTTTCATCCATTTGCAATATTAAATTATCTTTTTAAAATATTGTTGGCCATTGCATTTATTCATTGAGAGAGCCCTCTCTCGTAGTAAAGAATCCATATTTCCTCCTAAAGATTGGTTTGAAAAGGTTTCCTTGGAACTATCCTTCCCACAACCAAAGGAGAAATTTTGAGTGTTAACATCTTGGCGCTGTTTCTGGGGAACAAAAGTTTAAATCTTCCTTGGGTGGAATGACATATTAGAAAGGATCAGATTTCTGTGGGTAAACATGAATTTTGATATTTTACATTGGTTGTATTTTTCCCTGGCGAATTCAGTTTTGAAATCCAAGTAAGAGGAGACTCCAAAGAAGAAATTGTGGCTTCCAGAAGGATTTACACAAGATTTAATCCTGATCCTCAACCATTACAAGTGGTGAAATGTCCATAAAATATTCTCAAAAAGAACAAAGGGAAAGATCAAGAAGGTACATCTCAAAAAGACAAATATTTTCCTTTAATTCAAGAAGAACTGTTGGATATTGAAGATATTGATTTTAATATAAAGTTTGAACAATCCCTATTTAGGTCAAAATCAGAGACATACTTAAAGGAAACTGTTATTGATCAAAACAAATTTTAGTCATACATTTTGGAATCTCTTTGGGAAGATTTACAAAAATCTTTGAAAACAGAAATAAAAAAAGAAACAATTCAAAATCCTTTGTTTGTTAAAGGACCACAGGTTCCAAATATCATCCAAAATCCCCCCAGAGTTATGGCTTCTAGGTTTGCTTCGCTTTCCTTACCAGTTGTTCTACATGAAATCCCTCATAATTATGCTCAGAGAGTTACATTATATGATGGAGAGGGAAATTATACAACTCAGCAACACATTGATAGGTTTAATGATTTCATTGATCTTGAAGAAGTATACCATGATGATTCCAAAATGAGATTGTTAGCCCAAAGTTTGTCTGGAGAAGTAAAGAAATGGTTTAGAACTCTTCCTGCAAGATCTGTTCCTTCTTATGATGAATTTGAAATTCGTTTTCTTGAGAGGTGGGAATATAAAAAAAATCCTTTGCAAATTTTGTCACAATATAACAACTTGAAAAGGGAAATTTTGAATTTGTTCAAGAGTTTTCTGGAAGGTTTATGAGGGTTTATAATTCAATTCCTATTGATATTCAACCCCCTATAGGAGCTTCCAAATTACATTATGAAGATGCATTTGATAGCAATTTTTCCTTAATGTTAAGGGAAAGGAAATCAACTTCTTTACTAGATATGTTGAAAGATCTAGTAGAAGTAGAGGCAAACTTGATGGCATCTGGAAAGATAAAACAAAAGACAAAAACAAATAAAAGCAGAACAAGAGAATAAAACCAAGCTTCAACTTCTTCTTCCACTGATGCAAAATTTGATGTTATGATGAAGGCTATGGAAATAATTATGGATAGATTGGCCTTAGATAATAGACCTTAGAACAAGGATCAACAAGAACCACAAATTAGAAATCCTAATTTTAGGAGACCTGCTCCTCCACAGATAAGGAAGAGATATCCAAGCGATCAAATAACTCAGAGAAATACAGAAGATCAACAGATAACACCTCCTTTCACTGAAAATTTTGTTAATGGAGTAAAAGAAATGGAACCATTAGAAAATGAAATACATCATTTTGATATTGATCAATCTGAATTCTATCTAACAAAAGAAGAGAATGACTTGTTTTCCCAATAAGGAGAATGTAACAAGTTTTTTAATTAGAAAAAAAACAATATCAAATGGGATATCAAAATGTTGTAAATGATCTTCAGATAAATCTTAGCCTCATAAATAGAGATGTAGTTTTAAATAAAGGGAAAAATCATGTTGATCAACCTTCAACTAGTTAGCAAAAAAAAGAAAAAGATAGAAAATATTGTGAAGAATATTCCATAAAATAATAAAGATGCATTCAAATAAAATGATAAAAAAATCGCTTCCTTCAATTTACAGAGTGATATTTCCAAAATCAAAATTTCTATCCCTTTTAATGAGTTATTAAAAAATAATGAGTATAAAGAACAGATTGTGACAATAGTCCGAAACGAAGAACAAATCCAACCTGATACATTAGAATTGAATGAGGATGCTCCAACTATTCTTCTTGGTCTCGGAGAAGAAGAAAGTAATGCAGAAGATGTTCCACCTTTTTATGTTAGTTTAAATGTCCATGATATGATTCTTCACAAGGCTATGCTTGACTCAGGGACTTCAAACAATTTAATGCCAAAGGTTGTGGTAGACAGTTTGTGTTTGGAGATCACAATACCATATAATGATTTTTTTTCCTTTGATTCTAGGAAAGTCAAATGTTTTGGGTTAATTAAATATTTGGTGGTTACCCTTACTCAGATTCTAGCCAAGAGTGTCATTATGGATGTAGTTGTTGCAGATACTCCTCCAAAATATGGTACGTTATTGTCTAGATCTTGGGCTTCAAAATTGAAAGGAACTTTATAGATGGATATGTCTTTTGTTACAATCCCACTTTTTGGAGAACAGAGAAAATTATACAGAGAAAAGAGACTTGCATATGTGGTAAGATGTCAAGACAAACTAGATAACCATTATATTTATGCAGTAGACACTGATTTGGGTTCTTCTATTTTTTATAATGGTTTCCATTTCGAAGAAGAAAACATAGTTCTTGAAGAACAAAGGGGAAATAATGCTTATGCCAGAGACCAAGAAATCCTTAAACAAAAACAATGGGCTGAAGGAGTATGGATAATGCATTTTGATGGATCAATAAGTAAAGAAGGGGTTGGTACAGGTGTGTAGATAATATCTCCAAATCGAGAATTCGTGGTATATTCTTTCAAGTTGACTTTTGAATGTACAAATAATATGGCTGAATATGAAGATTTAATTTTAGGACTCAGTGTGTTGAAAGACTTGAAGGAAAAAAATTGATGTATATGGAGACTCTGAGTTGGTAATTAATCAGGTAAATGGAAGTTATCAAACAAAACATCCAAGGATGAGAGCATACAGAAATGAAGTTTGCGATATTCTTGGAAAAATTTTGAATGAACACAAACTTATGTTGGTTCCCAAAATACGAAATACAGTGGCAGATTCTTTGTCTTCTACTGCAGGTGCTTTTAAAATCCCTAGTTTTTCAAACAAGAAGTATGAAATTGAAATTGTGAATAGGCCTTCTATTCCTGATAATTCAAAATATTGGCAAGTTTTTGAAGATGATTTACCGATTAAAATATTTTTAGAGATGTCATATGAATTTGCTAATACAATTATTGATGGTGAAGATCAGAACATGGAAGAGACTATGAGAGATGAAAATTTTCCATTTGAACATAAAGAACAAGAGAGGCTTAAAGGTACAATTGGAGGGAAATAAATTATTCAACTCAAAAATAATTTTATTCCAAAGGGTAGTATACCTTTAGAGAAATTGTTTGACATAAATTATGTGTCTAAAAGTATGAAGGTATTACCTCATGAAAATGAAATTCAAGAT
This sequence comes from Larix kaempferi, assembly GCA_027924585.1. NCBI lineage: Eukaryota > Viridiplantae > Streptophyta > Pinopsida > Pinales > Pinaceae > Larix > Larix kaempferi. The sequence goes on along the minus strand of BSBM01000050.1, from coordinate 8,595,582 downwards.
TGCAATATTGGGACAAAAGAACAACCTAAAATGGTGAAAATATCGAAAAAATTGCCATTAGAAGAAAAAAGTAAATATGTTGAATAAATGAAATTTTCTCAAATGTTTTTGCATGGAGTTATGAATATTGAAAGAATATGATACATCTATTATTCAACATACAATTCCTATTAATCCAAATGAGAAACCTTTCAGGAAAAAACTCAGAAGAATAAATCCTATGTTACTCCCAGTGATTGAAAATGAAGTTAAAAAGTTTTTTGATGCCAAAATTATAATTTCCCTTGGATTTTCAAAATGGGTGGCAAACTTGGTTCTTGTCAGGAAAAAGAATGGAGAAATAATATTATGTGTCGATTTCAGGAATTTGAATAAAGTATCTCTAAAAGATAATTGCCCCTTGCCTAAAATGGATCATATATTACAGAAAGTTGTTGGATCAGAAAGAATATCCACGATGGATGGTTTTTCAGGATATAATAAGATTAAAGTTCTCCCAGAAGATCAGGAAAAACAAAATTTAAAACACCTTGGGGAACTTTTATGTATGAAAAAATGTCATTTGTATTGATGAATGCAGGAGCAACATTTCAAAGAGTGATGGATATTGCATTTGTTGAAGAAAAAGACAAATTTGTGGTAGTATATGTGGACGATATCACAGTTTATTCATGTTAGGATATTCTTATACTCCATCCTAGTCCCACCAGTATTTTGATCATTTACATTTTCATTCATGCATGCACTTTTAGGGTTTGCATGCATTCTAGGGTTTGCATGCATCCCAGTCATCAGTCCAGCAACTAGCCCTTAGTTAGCTAGCCCCCACTATTCAGTTTTATCCCTCCAGTTGCTTAATGCGCCCTTCTTCCTTTATTTTAGGAAGCAACTCGCCCTTCTTCACCTACAAGTCTAGTTATCTTCAGTTACACTTAGTTACACTTAATTACACTCAGTTACACTCAGTTACACTTAGTTACACTCAGTTACACTTAGTTACACTCAGTTACACCTACCAGACTCAGTTTGACCGATGGTTGACAATTACTTGAGCATTGATGACTCCACTGATGATGGTGAAGACTTGCAGTTTTGCTCCGATGATCATGAGGACACCTAGTTGTGCTCCGATGACACTCTATTGATCTTATGATCACTCTGAGAGGCTAACTCGAATTTCCACCTTAGGAATTCGAATCCTCTCTACCATTGTACTATTTATTTGTCCATATTGTGATTAATTAATTAGTGTGTGTGAAGTATTATTGCTTCTATCTGAGTTCTACTGTACCATATTATTATGTTGCTCATTATACTGTATTGTTCACTCTTCTTCTATTTTCCTGCTTAATCATAATTACTCTTGTGAGTTATACATCATCTCTTAGATCTGATGTGAGGATTTTCAAATGGTATCAAAGCATGTTGAGAGTATTGTTTATCTCCATTCTTGAGAGTTTTTTGCAGGTTTTTACCAAGATTTCGAGTGCAACAGTTGCAGCAGTTTCTGCATTTTTGCAGTAGTAGCAGTTGCAGTTATTCTATATTGTTTTTGCAGGTCTTCTACAGCTTCAATGTATGATTTAGAAGGAGTCCCTTTTCTTTCTCCATTCAACTATGATGAATGGAAACCAAGAATGATAGGACACTTGAAGATCCCTGATCTTTTTTATTGTCATTTTGAAAGAGAGTTCGAATTCCCTGAAGAGAAGATTGATTGGTTAAATAAAGGTGATGATGCCTTTGGAGCAATGATGATTTCTTTGTCTGCATACCAGAGATTCCAATTCAAATACCGTGATCATGTTGAAATTCCAAAGGAGTTGTGGACTCCAAAAGAGTTATGGGCTCACCTGGATGGAAAAATTTGGCAGAAAGAATGAAGGACTTGGTCCTAACCCATTCGAAAGCAAGCAAAGTAATGCATTCGCTCCTCTTGATGGTCTCTCAAATCATAAACCAGTATCATCTCATATTGAATTTGTTGACAAAGAACTTGCAGATTCTACACTCATGCTCAAACTTTCTTCTCTTTCTGTTCCAGCTCACACTCTAGATATTGCAGAAGGTCCTAAATCCTCTCTTGCACCAAAGTGTATTGGTTTGCATCATGATCACATGATTATTTCAGAGGTAAAATCAGCTATTGGAGGTAATGCATTTGCTCCTGTCAAGCAATCATCTCTTTTAGACTACTATATGATCATTAATTCATGCTTTTAGAAGGTTATTGAAGATTATGGCCATTGCCATTCTCTTGGGATAAATTCTCATGCAATTACTGGTTTTGATCTCACCTCTCATGGTTCAAAGGATATCTCAAGAAACCATGATTCAAGTCTTGGATCTAATTTGGATTCTAATCAATTACTGCTTGGGATAATTTCTCATGCATATGATAGTTTTGATCTCACCCCTGTTGCTTCAAAGGAGATCTCAAGAAACTGTTTCTTAAGTCTTAAATCTGATTTTGATTTCAAGCAAACATGTAATAGTTATTTTTGACATAATCTCACCCATGGTGGTTCGAAGGAGAAGACAAAAGACTATATTCACTTTCACAGATTTGATCCTACCTCAGCTGATTCGAATCACAGGTTCAAGGATCATTCTCATACTGTTGGATTTGTTCTCATCACATTCGATCTGAAGAGCAAGTACAAGCACATGCTTTTTGAGTATGATCCACTTCTTTCCAAGAAGAAGATACCTCCAGACATATGACCAAGCATCACACCTGCTTGAGTTTGGATCATTTATTTTTTATGTGTGCCTTACAGTCTGTTTTTTGAGGAGGGGGTATGTTTCCCATGAAATTTTCCCACTTCCTTGGTTTATTGACTGTTATTATTCATTGTATTGGGTGACCTTTGGTCTTAGTTACCACGGCCCAGGATGGAATAAGGGGGGGCATTAGGATATTCCTATACTCCATCCTATTCTCACCAGTATTTTGATCATTTACATTTTCAGTCATGCATGCACTTTTAGGGTTTGCATGCATTCTAGGGTTTGCATGCATCCTAGTCATCAATCCAGCACCTAGCCCTCAGTTAGCCAGCCCCCAGGAGCTTCTCACTATTAATTTTTAGCCCTCCAGCTGATTAATGCGCCCTTCTTCCTTGATTTTAGGAAGCAACTCGCCCTTCTTCACCTACTAGTCCAGTTGTCTTCAGTTACACTCAGTTACACTTAATGGCACTCAGTTACACTTAGTTACAGTCAGTTACAGTTAGTTACACTCAGTTACACTTAGTTACACTGAGTTACACTCAGTTACACCTACCAGACTCAGTTTGAATGATGGTTGATAGTTACTTGAACATTGATGACTCCACTGATGATGATGAAGACTTCTAGTTGTGCTCCGATGATCATGAGGACACCTAGTTGTGCTCCGATGACACTCTATTGATCTTATGATCACTCTGAGAGGCTAATTCGAATTGCCACCTTAGGCATTCGAATCCTCTCTACCATTGTACTATTTATTTGTCCATATTGTGATTAATTAATTAGTGTGTGTGAAGTATTATTGCTTCTATCTGAGTTCTACTGTACCATATTATTTTGTTGCTCATTATACTATATTGTTCACTCTTCTTCTATTTTCCTGCTTAATCATAGTTACTCTTGTGAGTTATACATCATCTCTTAGATCTGCTGTGAGGATTTTCACATGGTATCAGAGCATGTTGAGAGCATTGTTTATCTCCATTCTTCAGAGTTTTTTGCAGGTTATTACCAAGATTTCGAGTGCAGCAGTTGCAGTTGCAGTTGCTTTCTTTGTCTACATACCAGAGATTCCAATTCAAATACCGTGATCGTGTTGAAATTCCAAAGGAGTTGTGGACTCCAAAAGAGTTATGGGCTCACCTAGATGGAAAAATTTGGCAGAAAGAATGAAGGACTTGGTCCTAACCCATTCGAAAGCAAGCAAAGTAATGCATTCGCTCCTCTTGTTGGTCTCTCAGATCATGAACCAATATCATCTCATATTGAAGTTGTTGACAAAGAATTGCAGATTCTACACTCATGCTCAAACTTTCTTCTCTTTCTGTGCCGGCTCACACTCTAGATATTGTAGAAGGTCCTAAATCCTCTCTTGCACCAGAGTCTGTTGGTTTGCATCATGATTACATGATTATTTTGGAGGTAAAATCAGCTATTGGAGGTAATGCAATCGCTCCTCTCAAGCAATCATCTCTTTTATACTACTATATGATCATTAATTCATGCTTTCAGAAGGTTATTGAAGATTATGGCCATTGCCATTCGCTTGGGATAAATTCTCATGCAATTACTAGTTTTGATCTCACCTTTCATGGTTCAAAGGAGATCTCAAGAAACCATGATTCAAGTCTTGGATCTAATTTGGATTCTAATCAATTACTGCTTGGGATAATTTCTCATGCATATGATAGTTTTGATCTCACCCCTGCTAGTTCAAAGGAGATCTCAAGAAACTTTTTTTTAAGTCTTAAATCTGATTTTGATTTCAAGCAAACATGTAATAGTTATTTTTGGCATAATCTCACCCATGGTGGTTCGAAGGAGAAGACAAAAGACTATATGCACTTTCACAGATTTGATCCTACCTCAGCTGATTCGAATCACAGGTTCAAGGATCATTCTCATACTGTTGGATTTGTTCTCATCACATTCGATCTGAAGAGAAAGTACAAGCACATGCTTTTTGAGCATGATCCACTTCTTCCCAAGAAGAAGATACCTCCAAACATATGACCAAGCATCACACCTGCTTGAGTTTGGAGCATTTATTTTTTATGTGTGCCTTATAGTCTGTTTTTTGAGGAGGGGGTATGTTTCCCATGAAATTTTCCCACTTCCTCGGTTTATTGACTGTTATTATTCATTATATTGGGTGACCTTTGGTCTTAGTTACTAGGGCCCAGGATGGATTAAGGGGGGGTGTTATGATATTCCTATACTCCATCCTAGTCCCACCAATATTTTGATCATTTACATTTTCAGTCATGCATGCACTTTTAGGGTTTGCTTGCATCCCAATCATCAATCTAGCACCTAGCCCTCAGTTAGCCATCCCCCATGAGCTTCTCACTATTCAGTTTTAGACCTCCAGTTGCTTAATGCGTCCTTCTTCCTTGATTTTAGGAAGCAACTCCCCCTTCTTCATCTACCAGTCCAGTTGTCTTCAGTTACACTAATTACACTCAGTTACACTCAGTTACACCTACTAGACTCAGTTTGACTGATGGTTGGCAGTTACTTGAGCATTGAAGACTCCACTGATGATGATGAAGACTTCCATTTGTGCTCTGATGATCATGAGGGAACCTAGTTGTGCTCTGATGACACTCTATTGATCTTATGATCACTCTGAGAGGCTAATTCGAATTGCCACCTTAGGCATTCAAATCCTCTCTACCATTGTACTATTTATTTGTCCATATTGTGATTAATTAATTAGTGTGTGTGAAGTATTATTTCTTCTATCTGAGTTCTACTGTACCATATTATTATGTTGCTCATTAGACTGTATTGTTCACTCTTCTTCTATTTTCCTGCTTAATCATAATTACTCTTGTGAGTTATACATCGTCTCTTAGATCTGCTGTGAGGATTTTCACAATTCAAAATCTGATACAAAACATTTAAAACACCTTGAGAAGGTATTTTTGAAGTGCATAAAATTTGGTATATCTTTAATTCCCCAAAAGTCTAATTTTTCCATGCAAGAAGGTAAATTATTAGGACATATAATGTCTAAGGATGATATTAAATTTGATCATGGGAGGGTGACAAGTATTCAGAAGATTGGATTACCAATATGTAAAAAAGGAAATTCAGTCTATTATTGGGAGAGTAATTTTTTTAAGAATATTTGTTCCAAGTTTTGCAAAAATTTTAAGGAATATTACAAATATGTTGAGAAAAGATAATGACATTAAATGGACTATAGAAGCTAAGAAATCTTTTAGTGATATCTAGAAAGCATTGACAGAAGCACCTATTTTGATCAACCCATACTTTTCAAAAGATTTTATTATATTTTCTTTTGCTTCTGAACATACTATAGTTGGTGTGTTATTATAGAAGAATCAAGAAAATGCAGAACAACCCATTGCTTTTTTCAGTAAAATTTTAAGAGATGCAGAGTTAAAATATGATATCATGGAAAAGCAAGCATATGCATTGATTAAGTCATTAAAATATTTCATATTTTATATTTTACATTCACATACAGTTTCTTATGTCCCAACTACTATTGTTAAAGATATTCTCACAAAACTAAATATTGAAGGAAAAAGAGCTAAGTGGATTGTTGTGCTAGTGGAATATGATTTGGAAATTAAACCTACAAAGTGGATTAAAGGACAAGGTTTAGCTAAGTTGATGACAGAGTCAAATTATGATTTTTTGAACATAAATTTCATTTATAATATTTCAATTGGGCCAAATCCAGGTTTGCAGGTACTCAAATGTTTTTCTTTATCTCCTTGGTATAATGATATTGTCTATGTTTTACAAAATCTGCATGCCCCTCCAGAATTAAGCAAAACTAGAGCAAGATCTGTGAAACTAAAGGCATCAAAATTTTGTATTCTAAATTATTATTTATATTGGAAAGATCCAGGAGGTATTCTATTAAATTGCTTACTTGAAAATGAATCAAAACAAATCATGAACTAATTTCATCAGGGAGTGTGTGGAGGCCATCATTCCTAGAAAGCAACAGTCAATAAAATTTTGAGGGAAGGATTTTATTTGCTTACTATATTTTCTGATGTTTATAAAGAAGTTACAGTTTGTCATGAATGCAAATTTTTTTATGGAAAAAGGAAACTTTTTCCTTTACCCTTAAAACCAATTTCAGTAGAGGAACCTTTTCAAGATTGGGGATTAGATTTTAATGGAGAAATCAACCCAAATTCTTCTTATTTTTGGTATGGTTAAAATATTTTGAATGATATAAGCGAGGTAACGAGGTCGTATATCTATATTTATGACTTGTTTCCACATGACCAAGAGGTAATAAAAAAATGAAAAAGAATCTAAGCACCAATTCCCAATGGGAGACATCACATATGATCGTGATGCTAATAGCGAAATCGGATTAAAATAGGAGAAAAGGCGGGTTCCACAGGGGATTTATAAATCAACGAACCATATTTAAATGGATACGATCTTTGCGGTTGATAGAAACTCTGCTGGGGAGAGGCACAAGGTATATAACATGTTTCTAATTGGAGAAATGGCCATTGGCCTGGGGTAAAGAAAGGAAAGGATCGACGGTCGACGATCAACGGGTGTAAGATTGACAGAAAAGGGCGATTTCGCACCATGAACAAGCGCGAACGATGGAAGTGATAGGTAGTAGAAAAATCTAAACCGCCTACCACATCTCGACATGGGAGGATTTCTCTGGATGAAAAGCGGTAGGAAGAAACCGCTTCTCACATTTGTGAAACCACCTTTTGTTGAGGGTTATATAAAGAACGGCATGTGAGAGACAAGACATTTGTCATTTCACACCTAACGACTTAGATGTCTCACGCGCCATTGAAAGTTGATGAAGCAATATTTTCCAATTCATATACTGCCAGGCCTGCTACGATTTCCTCTAAAAAATCAAATATTCTCTAGAAATGGAAGAAATAAGTGAAATAGAGTCTCAAAATAGGGAATTTACCAAGTTGGAGGAAACCTTCGAAGATAGAGATGGAGATGTTTTTGATACAATTATGTCTGTTGGTTCGGTTAGTGAAATTAAGAACAAACTGAAGGATTTACAGAGGCAAGGGATAGATGTACATAATGTTCACAGGTCTTGTTTTTATTATTTTTGTCCAGAACAAACCCTAACTTTCCCGAATTTCGCTTCCTAGTGTGCAATGAATTATTCCCAAGCTGAAAGAGTTATTATGGATTCAAGAAGATAAAACATATATTTCCAGTCAATTCCTCTGTCATTAGAGCGTCGTTAGAAGTCCCACAATCATTTTCTCAGAATCCTGAATATTTTACAGAAGAAAAGCTAATTGATCTCTATAGACACTCTACAATTTAAATTAAACAGGCCTTCTTATAAAAATCCTTGAACCCGATACCTCAATTGACTACTTACCTTTTCCTTTAGACATTACCCTGTTTAACGAAAATTCCTAGTTTTTTCTTTCAGTACTTAGCCAATTTTTAATGTTAGATGACGACAAAGTTGTTTCAGAATTCATGTTAATTTTTTTGTTTAGATTGAGTTTCCATCCATTTGAAACTAAGTCCGGTCAATATTCTTGCCTTAAATTTGATGAATTCTTAGCTGAAAATATCCATAATTAGCTAGTGAATTTCCACAAAACGCGACATTTCAGATTCCATTCCTACTTGATGAAGATGTTTCTATATTCCAATGAAGAAAGTTTACAGTTTCCAGAAGAAGTATTTTGTCATGTCCCCTCAATAGTGAACATTGGACCAAGTTCCTAACCCAACCAACCCCTTGGGTTGAGGAGACAACTTCAGTATCATGGGGTTAATTTTTGTTGGAATATTCACACCATCATTTTTATATTTTGCATGCATGCATGCATCTAGTCATCATCATGGTCGTCTCCCCAGCACCTAGAGCTTGCTTCCATCTCTCCAGATCCTATCTTTAGCCCCCATTTGGCCTCCTACCTACTTGATGCACCCTCCTTGACTTTTCTGCATGGCAAGTGTGCCTTTCTCACCTACCACTATTAGTTAGAGCACCTTTAATCACCTAACTTCAGTTATCACTCAATTAGGGAGCCTTATCTCACCTACCAGGAGTTATCATTCAGTTAGTGCATTGATTGAGTAGTTCTTCCACTGATTGATCATGCTGACTGCTTGTAGCTTCTAGTTATCTAGTTTTGGAGTTCCACTTGACTATTTGACAGCCTCATGCACCTCCCTTGGAGTCTCCATTCCCTAATTTATGACTAGATGGTTCTGTTAGACTCAATTAGACACACTTGATTGACTATTACCATTTATGACTGATACTATTGACTGGATGATGTATCCATTGTTATCCAAACTAGAATTTCAGTTAGACAGCCTCATGCACTCCCCTTGGAGTCTCCATTCCCTGATTTATGCCTAGATGGTTCTGTTAGACTTAGTTAGACACACTTGACTGACTATTACCATTTATGAGAGATACTATTGACTAATGATGTCTCCATTGTTATCTAAGCTAGACTTTGAGTTAGACAGCCTCATGCACCCCAATTGGAGTCTCCATTCCCTGATTTATGGTTAGATGGTTCTGTTAGACTCAGTTGGACACATTTTACTAGCTCTTACCATTTATGACTGATACTACCGACTGGATGATGTCTCCATAGTTATTCATGCTAGAATTTGAGCTCAGATTCGAATGCCCTAATTGGTTGATTCAAATCCTATATGATTCCTCATCATAGATTATTGTAACACATTCTTTACATTCATTATTCATTATATGATATTGACATTGTCCGTTATTCTGTGTTTATGAGTGATTATTGAGTGCATGCTTCTCTTCTTCTTTGCAAATAATCTTAAGAGTTTGATTATGAGATTGTTACAGTTGTTAGATCCCTGCAGATTATCCAATGGTATCATAGCAATCAGCAGCTATTTGAATTGCATCCATTGCAGTAGTTGCAACAACAGTAGTTGCAGTATTTCTTTGAGCATCTATCTTTCACTTGAGCACCAGAAGCCTCTGAGTTTCCACAACAAATCCTGGTGCTAGTACATGAATTCATTAGAGAAATCCAGTGAGGTCTATCCAGGTGTGAAGGACTTAGTCTATGTGCTCAGTGTTCAAAAGGTAGTGTTCATTCGAAGTGAAGCATTCTCCATCAGCAAAAACTCTTCTTGTTTTGCAGGTTTGGAAGTTTTCTGCAGTTGCAGCAGTTTTTTCAGTTGCAACAGTAGATTTGAAATTGAACAACATCTTCTATGTATATGGAAGGAGTTCCCTATCTCACTCCTTTCAACTATGATCAATGGAAACGAAAGATGACATCATATCTGAAGAGACTTGGTATTTTTGATGTGTGTACTGGTATTAAGAGATATTTTTCTTTCGATGGAGAGAAAGAAGATTGGCTTGATGCTTGTGACAGAGCCTCAGGAAGCATATGTATTACTATGTTTTCCAATATGGAATACCTCATTGATCTTGATGAACATCCAAGTGATCTATGGACTAGATTGGATAGATTATTTGGAAGTCAGAAGGAAGAGATTGATGCTATCCATGTGGAAAGCAAGCCCAGTGATACTTCCTGCAGTGCTCTCTCTATTCATGACTCGGCCTCCATCATCTCCCATGATGAAGTTGTTCAAGATGAAGTCGAAATAAAACATATGGTTTCAGTTGATCCATCTTCCTATCTAAAGTCTGAGTACAAGATATCAGTTACTACTCTAGAAGTTGAAGAGACCTTCACAATCTCTACTTCCCATGAGCTTGCTGATGTGCAAGATGATGACCTACTGAGCATCTTGGAATATTTTGCAGGCAATGCATTCAACCTCCTTGATCAAAATATTTCTATGGACTCCTATTTTTTCATTGGCACGTGTTTTAGAGATTCACCGAAGATGGAAGACTGTACCATTCGCTTGGATTCAAGTCTCATGTATATCCTTGTGATTTTGGTTTTGATCTCACCACTTTTGGTTCAAAGAAGATCATAAGAAACCATCCTCAAAATCTTCGATCTGATTTGAAGTTCAATCCATCACCATTATATGGTTCATTTGGTTCTAATCTCACCCCTGCTGGTTCAAAGAAGATATCAAAGAACTACATACACTTTCATGGAGTTGATGCACCTGTTGATGTGCAAGATGATGACCTACTGAGTATTTTGAAGGAAAAATCAGATTTGGAAGGTAATTCATTCGCTCTTCCTCATCATATGCTTTCTTTGGATTCCTATTTGTTCATTGGCACATGTTTTCAAAGTTTCATTGATGATGGAAGACTCTATCATTCGCTTGGGTTCATGACTCATGCACCTTTCTGTGATTTTGGTTTTGATTTCAACCCTGTTGGTTCAAAGGAGATCATGAGAAACCATCTTCCAAGTCTTGGATCTGATTTGCTTACATCTATTAGTTTTTCATAATTTTCAATCTGATCTAAGGTCTTAAATGAGAGAATAACATCTACAGCATATCAATCATGGACACAATAATGCAAGCACACAAGAGACACAGAGTTTCACCGGGGAAAACCAAGAAGGTGAAAAACCCCGCAACTTACTCAGAGATAGAAAGAGCAATGATACAACCAAAGTACAACAGATAGTCTTCTCCTAGCAGCAGATCCTCCTCCTCATAAGTGCGCCACTTTCCGAACGAGAGAAGTGTGAGTAATGAGTGATCAAATAGAGATCTCCCCATCTCTATTTATACTTGTCCTATCCTGCCCAATAAACTAATGGGGCCGACTTGTCTAGCTTAGCCTAATAAACCATGGTTAACTTAATCTGGGCCGACCCCACACTTGGTGGTCTAATAACCCATTTACCCACATGATTCATACAGGGCCGACCCCATCAAGGTGGTCTAATAACCCATCAAGTATAAGTTACGACACTTACAATATAAATGACGACACTTCCGTATAGAGGAATAATAACATCTCTATAGGAATACAAACACTTCCGTATAGAGGAATAATAACATCTCTATATGAATACAATACACATGGGTAAAATACATTCTGAAGTTACATACACATCAACACTCCCTCTTAACTAGGAAGGTATTTCTCGACACAGATCTGACCTTCCTTGACATAGATCTGCTAGCACAAGTCTTCTTGTCTGGATCATCATCAGCGAATCATTGTCCTCGAATCATCGTCATCATCACTGCTACTGTTATCTCAATCAATCTCTAAAACTACTCGTCATAGGAATTTCTACAGAGCTAGTCCTTTTTCATACTGGATGTAGGCCCACCACTTGCAGGTCTTCATCATCACTGGCCATACTGTGGAATCCTCAGGACTTATTACGTGCATCACAAAACCTCGCAAGAGCATCCCAGGGCTTATTACGAGCAAACAGCCCAACCTATCGAATCTCCCAGGGAGCTATTACATGTGACCTCACCACAAAACCTCGAAAGAGAATCCCAGGACTTATTACAAGCACATAGCTCAACCTATCGGATCTCCCAAGGCGCTATTATATGTGGTCACCACAAAACCTTGCAAGAGCATCCCAGGACTTATTACCGGAACACATCCCAACCTATCAGATCTCCCAGTGAGATATTACATGTGGTCATGTAAAAACCTTGAAAGAGCATCCCAGGACTTATTACAGGAACAAATCCCAACCTATCGGATCTCCCAGGGCGCTATTATATGCTATAGGACAAAACCTTGAAAGAGTGTTTGCCATATCTCCCAGGGAGCTATTATATGCCAGCGGCAAACCTAGCAAGAGAATATGCAAACCTCCCAGGGCGTTATTATATGTCCTCCCAAAGGAAAACCTCGAAAGATCATTTGCCAAATCTCCAAGGGAGCTATTATATGCCAGCGGAAAAACTTAGAAAGAAAATATGCAAACCTCCCAGGGCACTATTATATGCTTATCTGCACAACCTGTCCATGGCCACAGAGTATCAACCTGATACTCACCATACATCATCCTGATGTACACATGATCATCCTGATCATCATCACTGCATCGTCTTGACTCATGTCATTTGGAGAAACATCCTGAAGCTCATCATCCATGATCATCCTAATTATACAATGCATCCACCTGATGCATACACAGTATCTGCCTGATACATATCATCATACATGATCTACTTGATCATACAATGTATCCACCTGATCATACCTGATACATATCAACATACATGATCTACCTGATCATACAATGTATCCACCTGATACATCTACAGATACATACACATGATCCAACTGATCATATCTAGCATCCAACATGATGCATACATACATATAAATGATCCAAATGATCATATCCAGCATCCAACATGATGCATACATACATATAAATGATCCAACTGATCATATCCAGCATCCAACATGATGCATACATACATATAAATGATCCAACTGATCATATCCAGCTTCCAACATGATGCATATACAGAGCAGTAACTGGAGCATCGTCCTGATGCTCATCATCCAGTGCTTACATCCATAGCCATGGAAGGATCCTCCTCTCACCATGCTTGGAATGGATTCAGCAAATGTGTCCATCACTTCTTCCTCAAAGTGTCGTCAATCTGAAGAACACCAAGCCTCTCTCTGAAGTACTCGAACTTCACTCTAGCTAGTGGATTTGTCAGTACATCTGCAATCTGCTCATTCGTCGCAACATATAGGAGCTTCACTGCTCCTCTCTGCACCATATCCCTGATATAGTGATATTTGATCTCAATGTGTTTCGACCTGTCGTGGAACACCGGGTTCTCAGATAGCTTCACACAACTCTGGTTATCACATAATATACTAGTAGCCTCCAACGGTAGATCAAATAACTCAGACAGTAGCTTCCTCAGCCATACTACCTCACAACTAGCCAGACAAGCTGCAACATACTCTATGCTACACAGGACTGCTTCCTACTAAACCAAGAGATCACACATTATCCCATACTGAAGCAGCAACCAGAAGAGCTCTTCCTATCTGCAGCACTACCTGCCCAATCTGAATCAACATAACCCTACAGGTTAAACTTTTGATTCGCATCATACTTGAGCCCGTAGTCAACCGTTCCCTTCAGGTACCTCAGAATATGCTTTACATCAACCAGGTGAACATTTCTAGTATCTGTCAAGAGCTGGCTAAATGTCTTCACCGCAAAGCAAATATTTGGTCGCGTGTTCATCAGGTACATCAAGGACCCAATCATCTGACGATACAAAGTGACATCAACCGGATCAGATGAAGCATCACACAGAAGCTTCAGGTTCAATGCCATAGATGTGGCCATGGCCTTGCAGTCCATCATCCTGAACCTCTTTAGGATCTCTACTGCATACTTCCCTCGTCCAAGGAAGATCCCATCTGCACTCTACCACACCTCCATGCCTAGAAAATAGTGCATCATCCCCAAGTCCTTCATCTCGAACTCGACAGCAAGCTTCCACTGCGTGTCAGCAATCAAACTATCATTACCTATTACAAACAGATCATCTACATACAACATTAGTATCACAGGATTGCCTCCCTCAACCTTGTAGTAAAGGTTGGAATCCGCTTTACTCTTGGTAAAGCCCAAACTGGATAGAAAGTTGTTTATCCTACCATACCAAGTCCTAGGAGCTTGCTTCAAGCCATACAAGGCTTTCTTCAACTTGCACACGTATGACTTCCTGTCATGTGTCTTGAAACCAAGTGGCTGCTCCACATATACTTCCTCCTCAACTACACCATTCAAGAAAGCAGTCTTGACATCTATCTGGTGTATCTTCCATTTCATCACTGCTACCAGAGCAAGTACTGATCTAATGGAAGTGTATCTGGCCACAGGAGCAAAAGTCTCTTCATAATCAATCCCTTCTTTCTGGGAGAATCCACGAGCTACAAATATTGCTTTATATTTCTCCATTCTACCATCTGCAGCATGCTTGATCTTATAGATCCATTTGGAAGTCACAGCAAACTTCCCTTCAGGTCTTTGGACTGCATCCCAAACATCATTCTTCATGATTGACTGGTACTCCTCGATCATGGAATTCTTCCCGAATCCTAGGAACTTCAATATATTCAATATCTTCAATAGATAACTTTGTTGCTGAAACAAATGTTGTAGTCCTTATTTTGTAGGTGCTCGTATACAATATTTCCTACAAAACAAGTTAAATTGCATGATTAGAAACTTCTCATAGTTTTCAGAAAAAATTCTTACACATAAAGAAATATGTCATACAGTCATGCAATTATTTTAGCCAATGATTCAATACAACATTCATCCATCTCCTGTAACTTTCTAGATGCCTTCCAATCTCTACCAGAACATTGTTAAGAGTTTGCACTACTCCCAACATGTCAGCAAAGAGGTTTCATTCTAGATAAGTAGCCATGGAATGTTGTACAGTGCCATAGGCCACTTACCCATCACATGCATATTAGTAATATACTGTTCATCAATGCAACTATTCTAATATGCATAATACACAACCTAATTCTAGGGACATCAGTATATACATCATTGAATAGTATTATTTAAACAATCAAATATGCAAGAAATGATAAATCAAATACTTATCTTTGTTTGTTTGTTGGGTTGACTCCCTCTTAGTCTTTGCTTCCTTTCTGCAACTCCATTCTGATGTGGATTGTGAGAAGTGGTCAGCTCCCTCTGAATATCTGCATCCTTGCAGAAACTATTGGAGTGTGCTCCCTCTTGATCTTTGCTTCTTGGATTACCTGTCCTTGATCTTATATTCATCCTCAATCCCTATGCATGCTTATTAGTATTATTATTGTGTTATCCTCGAGATCTCATACATAATCATACATTCATTAGTATATTCTCAATACTATCAAACACAATAATCTTAAGCATGTATAGTCATGATCATTTCAAACAGAGATAATAAGCATTAGCATTCAATGTTTTAGGGAAGAATTCCCTTACTCATGCATATTCATATTTGACCAAAGGACTTTTCTGGTTAGTCATATCATCAATCAAGGTAAAAGACATAATATGCATAAACCGTTGATTACTTACATTTTTAACTTCATGAATAATCATTATCAATGATACAACAGTATAAGATCCTAACACAAGGTAGGATTCTAACTTGATATAGGAAAAACATACCCAGATTAATATGTTAGTTGGTTATGTCTAACATACACACATGATGTCTTCTTGTTCTCTTAAATGACTTGTGCTAGTAACCTGCATATCTCATAGATTAATCAATATAGAACCAAGTTATACATACCTCGTAAGTAGATCTTCTATGTGATCCATGACAATGGATGAATCTTTGTCTTCATGTCACCATGGTCATATGTTCTTGAACTAGAACATGATTTGTCTTTCTTGATGTACCTTTCATGTTAGCGGAAAACATCAAACTCATACAACACCACAATGCATTAGTACAATCATAAGTGTAAAAACCCTAATCAATGAATATCTTCTATCGTGTATTCATAATTTTATTAAGGTGATACGACAGTCTAAAGTTAATAAAGATTGTACTAACCTTAATGAAGACAAACATACCATAAACTTAATCATAACAGATCTCGAAACATACCTGTCGAGATTACTTGTAATCTTCCTATGTAAGGCCTTAGCCTTATCTCCCTCTGAAACTGGAACTTCTTCACTTATGCAGGTGACCAATCTATTTTCTTCTAGGATTAACCCAATCCACTTGATTTGCAGAAACTGGATCTGGAGTTGGATTAGGGTTTGTTAGGGAAACCCTAAATATTCAAACTTTGAATTTCAAACTTCTGAAAGGATAGAAAGATGCGCCTTGATGAGATGATCAATCTGGTATACTCAGAATTTGAAAACTGCAAAGTTTCACCCCTCAAAATTGCCTTTGAAACTTCTGGATCTTCTGGACAGGATCCCAAACTAGGGTTTGATAAATCCCACCCTTCTGCCCAACCAAAGGTTCGATCCAAAGCTCTAAACTATGATTTTTCTGAGGAGCTTCTAGCCGTGGTCATAGACTTCAAAAATTCCAACTTTTGTAGAAACCCTACTTTTCCACTTTTCCGACCAAAGTCCTGAACTAGGGTTTGATCAAGCCCAGCCTTCTACCCAACCAAAAAATTTGATATTGGTCTCTAAATTTTGATTTTGATGAGTAGCATTCAGCCGTGGTCTCTGATTACAAAAATACCAACTTTCTCTGAAACCCTAATTCCCGGAGCCATGAATGAAGGTGCTCAAAATCCAATTCTGTTTTGACAGAAATATGCATCTGATTGTTTCTAATGTAACTCCTAAATTACGAATCCACGGGGTCTGACACTTCTATCTGTGGTATCCGGACCTGACATATTTCCAACTCCATAGGTCTGACCTCAATTGGATTCTCAGAGAGAGAGTTAATCCAAGTGTCGCAACATGACCTGTTTATGGGAAACTTGTACGGAGTGCCACGTGTCACTGGTTCACTTTCAGCCTCTGAAACTTCAGCCTGTGAAAGTACAGTCCATGCCCTACCTGTCACTTTTTACTAAATTTCATTTGGAACTTCCTAGCCCAAGTTATGACCTTTTTTCCTAGGTCACCAGTTTATGACTGAGATCTGGAAGAGGCAGAAACCCTAGATTGTACAGATCATAAAACACAAAGTACAACAAATTAGAAGTTTTACTTTGGACACAAGGTACATGGAGATCTTATCTTCGACCTGTAAAAGTTTCAGATCTGAAAACTTCACCAAAATGGATTTATAGCGAAATTTCTATGATGACTGGTTTTTTCTATATCAAGCCCTAGCATCGCAAGTGCAACAAGTGTCATACATGTCATACCATGCCTTCTTTCAGGCTAACTCTAATACCATGTTAGTTTTTCAGAATTTTCAATCTGATCTAATATCCTAACTGAGAGAATAACATGTACAGCATATCTATAGCATATCTGCAGCATATCAATCATGGACACAATAATGCAAGCACACAAGAGACATAGAGTTTCACCAGGGAAAACCAAGAAGGTGAAAAACCCCGCAACTTCCTGAGAGATAGAAAGAGAAATGACACAACCAAATTACAAGAGATAGTCTTCTCCTAGCAGCAGATCCTCCTCCTCACAGGTGCACCACTTTTCGAATGAGAGAAGTGTGAGTAATGAGTGATCAAATAGAGATCTCCCGATCTCTATTTATACTTGTCCTGTCCTGCCCAATAAACTAATGGGGTCGACTTGTCTAGCTTAGTCTAATAACCCATGGTTAACTTAATCTGGGCCGACCCCACACTTGGTGGTCTAATAACCCATTTACCCACATGACTCATACAGGGCCAGCCCCATTAAGGTGGTCTAATAACCCATCAAGTATAAGTTACGACACTTACAATATAAATGACGACACTTCCGTATAGAGGAATAATAACATCTCTATAGGAATACAAACACTTCCGTATAGAGGAATAATAACATCTCTATAGGAATACAATACACATGGGTAAAATACATTCCAAAGTTACATATACATCAACAACATCCATTGTTGGAGAAATCAAGCACATGTTTTTGGAGCATGATTCATTTCTTCCCAAGAGGAAGATAACTCTTTTTGAGAGAATGCTAGATCCAGATCCACAAGGACCTGAAGATCTATCACCTATTGGTTCATGGGCCACCATGATTGTTGCATCCACCAGTGATCTTGTTGAAGATTCACCATCATCATGTCATAGTTTCCTTGGTCATGATCTCACCTATGTTGGTTCAAAGGAGATATCAAGGAACTATCTAAACATTCATGGTTTTGATTCTACCTTAGTTGGTTCGAATCATATGCTTCATGATGATATTCATATTATATTTTTGCAGCATGATCCACTTCTTCCCAAAAGGAAGATACCTCCTCATTTGATTGATGATCAAGAGAGCAAAGCATCATCGCATGAGATTTCAGATTCAGAGTTTGGATGTGATGATGAGGCAGTTGTACTTGCTTCTTCACATGAGATTTTAGATTCAGAGTTTGGATGTGATGATGAGCCAGTTGTACATGCATCTTCACATGATATTACATATTCAGAATCTAAAGATGGAGATGATGATGATGGAATGCTAGATCCAGATCCACAAGAACCTAAAGATCTAGCAATTGATGATGAATATGAGCGAATGGGAGATCCAGATCCACAAGAACCTGAAGATCTGTCCCCTGATATTCCTCCTATTCTTCGATGGGAAACCACTACACTACGATCTGCCAGTGATTTGGTTGGTGATGCACATGATCATAGAAGAACCAGATCATATTTTCAGAATGGAAGGTTTCATCCTTCTCACATTGCTGATCCATTTCTGATCGATCGAACCTTCTTCAGAAAAGAAGGACACTTACCTCCTTCAGGGGTAAGAGATGATATGCTACATTAGCATCCTTCAGTCTATTTTGAGGGAGGGATTTCTTCCCACTGGGTTTCCCCTCTTTGCTCACTTAGTTTATTTAGATTGATTGTACGGGGTGACCTTTGGTCTTAGTCACCAGGGCCTTATTTTTTAGATTTCAGTTATTACCTCATAGTATAGCTTGCGAGGGGTGTTAGAATATTCACACCATCATTTTTATATTTTGCATGCCTGCATGAAAATCTGCATGCATCCAGTCATCATCATGATGGTCTCCCCAACACCTAGATCTTGCTTCTAGCTCTCCAGAGCCTGTCTTTATCCCCCATTTGGCATCCTACCTACTTGATGCGCCCTCCTTGATTGTTCTGCATGGCAAGTGCGCCTTTCTAACCTACCACTGTCAGTTAAAGCACCTTTACTCATCTACCTTCAGTTATCACTCAATTACGGCACCTTATCTCACCTACCAGGAGTTATCATTAAGTTAGTGCATTGATTGAGTAGTAATTCCACTGATTGCTCATGGTGACTGCTTGTAGCTTCTAGTTAGCTAGTTCTGGAGTTCCACTTGACTATTTGACAGCCTCATGCGCCTCCCTTGGAGCCTCCATTACCTTATTTATGCCTAGATGGTTTTGTTAGACTCAGTTAGACACACTTGACTGACTATTACCATTTATGACTGATACCATTGACTGGATTATGCCTCCATTGTTATCCAAGCTAGACTTTCAGTTAAACAGCCTCATGCACTCCCCTTGGATTCTCCATTCCCTGATTTATGCCTAGATGGTTCTGTTAGACTCAATTAGACATACTTGACTGAATATTACCATTTATGACTGATACTATTGACTGGATGATGTCTCGATTGTTATCTAAGATAGACTTTGAGTTAGACAGCCTCATGCACCCCACTCGGAGTCTCCATTCCTTGATTTATGGCTAGATGGTTCTGTTAGACTCAATTGGACACACTTGACTAGCTCTTATCATTTATGATTGATACTACCGACTAGATGATGTCTCCATAGTTATTCCTGCTAGACTTTGAGCTTAGATACGAATGCCCTACTTGGCTAATTTGAATCCTATATGATGCCTCATCATAGATTGTTGTAACACATTCTTTATATTCACTATTCATTGTATGATATTGACATTGTCCATTATTCTGTGTTTATGAGTGATTATTGAGTGCATGCTTCTCTTCTTCTTTGCAAATAATCTTGAGAGTTTGATTGTGATATTGTTAAAGTTGCTAGATCCTTGCAGATTATCACAATTTTGATTTCCAGGCATGTAATTAATTAGGAGTGTGAATTAATTTTTATCCAAAGTTTATTATGCACTTGGAATATTTAATTTTCGTGCATTTAATAATTTTATGATAAATAAATGGAGATAATGCTCCACTAGGGTGCATTAGTGGATAAGGTTGACTAGGAGGAAACTTGGAGGACAAGTTAAAGAGAAAGCACCTAAATCTAGAAAATCAGTAAAAATGAAAGAAAGATGGAGCAAATCAGAAAAGCAGCAAAAAAATCAAGAAAGCAACAAAAAGAAGAAAGCAACATAAATAAGAAAGAAACACAAAAGAAGAAATTAGGATAAATCATAAAAGCAGGAAATTTCAGAAAAGCAGGAAAGTCCAGAAAAGTTAGAAAAAGTAGAAAAAGCCAAAGAAAAAAGTGGAAAAGCGAACATAAAAGGAATAGGTAGGAAAGTTATATTTCTTTATCCACTCATGGAGGGAACATTAGCAAAGGAGAATTTCTCCTCAATTCATCCTCATTCTCTAAATGAAAAAGTGTGCACCCCATTTACATATTTTGATAGTTTGTGTATTGGCATGAGAGCAATTTTTCCTCAGAGACTTGGGAGATGTGCCCCTAGTCCAAGCTGGGAGATGTGCCCCTGCTTTCTGTGAGAGGATGATGGTATTCATCCATTATCAGTTATTTTATTTTCAGTTCTTGTAGCTGATCAAGTCGAATTTGAAGTTCATAAGAATCATCATTCAGTTCATGGTTCAAATCTCCAAGCTTCATATGGATTTTTGGAGCTAGATTATTGTGTAGAAGGAGAGGTGTTTCTATAATGTTTTGAGAGGAATATTGGCCCATATATGATGTAATGAAAGTAAATATAAACCTATGATATCATTCATTTCAATTAAAATTACATAAGTCAGAATTATTCTCATATTTCTCCACCCTCTCTAGATTTGCATAGAAATTGACTAGTTTTCATAGTGTCATGAATAAATGAATGAGTATAGGTCCAAATAAGTTTATTTATGTTCATGATGTTAATTAACAGGTTAAATTACCCAATACATTTCTGATTTTAGGAATTATTGAGCCTTCTCTACCTATTTGGGAGTTCCTGAATTTTACTAGTTGTGCAATCCTGAAATGCAATTTTGCTTTTATCTTTGTGAATATTTCTCAGAACTTAATTACAATTTATGGAGTGAACTATGACTGTGTATTGACTTATATTACATTTTATTTAGCCTCTCTGAATCATAAACATTCATCCATATCTTCTAGTCAAATTTTAGAGCCATACTAGTCTGCATATGCTGGGGTGCCCAGGAGCATTGAAGTAGATTTCAGCCGTGCTGATATTGAAACATTAATGGTCCCAGTAATTTTTTCATAGGTATTAACATATATCATATCCCTCCTTCCATCCATAGCTTTTGATCTTATCCACCCATAGTCAAACTAGCTCCTTGAAACATTGTTTTAATTGAATCTTTGAGGAAGTGAGTTTTTGTATCACTAATCCTAGTTGGTACATTACAGTGGTAACAGAGTATGGTCCTATGAACCGTATCTTGAATTATTTCTATGATTCCAAGAAGATATTCATATTCTAAGAAGAAGGATCCTTTGTCAGAAGGAGAAGAGGAAGAGGAAACAAATTCTACGGAAGGGAAATTACAAGGAGAGTCATACATTTCTCACAATGAAGAAAAAGAGGAATTCAAACTCTTTGTTCAAAGAATTATGAAAGGATTTCAAGACATATCTCACAATATTTTTCAATCCAAAAAAATATACCAGAGAGTTATTAACTCAGGTGCTAGGAAGCAAGAATGGAGAAGGGAGCAATAATGGTACCCCACATGGAGAGAGGAAGAGCAATGGTGGCCATATTTTCTCAAAACATGGGCCTAAAAATTGCCCTGAAGAGTTCCAGATGGAATCTCCATCATATTCCAAGCCTACTATGCCCAAGTTTACTGAGGATCAAAGAGAAGAACCTGAGGTTCGAAATGGAGGTCTTGCTTCATGGAAGATAAATATGTTGAGTACCTTACATTGAATGAAGAGTGCAGAAGTGCTTTACCATTCAAAGACTTATGTGATCTACAGTAAAAGACCAACCCAAGGGGAGGATTCCAGATGCAACATCAGAACTATGATCTAAGAAATACTATTGGTAATATTTCCTTACCCTATTTTGATGGTTCACAGAAATCTACTGCTAACTCTTGGATTCATAAACTTGACACATATTTTCAGTTGAATCCTATGGCTGAGAGAGACACCATCAATATGGATACTCTACACTTATATGGAGAATCAAATGACTGGTGGTTTCATGGCCTAAAAAAATCTTGGGCATGAGCAAGTGACCACCTATGAAGAGTTCACAAGAAGGTTGGTTGAAAGATTCGAAAGAAGAGATCCTGAGATAACCTTCAGGGAACTAGAAAATGTGAAGTAGACTGGAACTCCTACAGCTTACATATCTAATTTTCAAAAACTAGTTGTGATGGTCTCTGATATTTCAGAAACCAGATTTCTCTTTTTGTTCATTGAAGGGTTATTAGAACCTTTAAAAGGTTTGGTGATGTGGATGTATATGTAACTTCGGAATGTATTTCACATATGTATATTGTATTCTTATAGAGATGTTATTATTTCTCTATATGGAAGTGTAGTCACTTATATTGTAAGTGTCGTAACTTATACTTGATGGGTTATTAGACCACCTTGATGGGGTCGACCCTGTATAAGTCATGTGGGTCAAAGGGTTATTAAAACACCCTATTGATCGGCCCTGTCAGCATTATGTTATGTGGTTAAGTTGAGGCCGACCTTGTAAGGTTATTAGGCAAGTCAAGTCAAGTATAAATAGAGTGCATGAAGCACTCTATTTGATCATTCACTTTCTCACTCATACTCTCATTGGAGAGTGGCGCCCTAGTGGAGGAGGAGAAGCTGCTGCTAGGAGACTATCTCTTATGCTTGGGTTTTGTATCATTGCTCTATCTATCTCTGAGCATGTTATTGGGGTTTTTCACCTTTATGGTTTTCCCCAAGGAAACTCTGTGTGTCTATTGTCTCATGTGATTGCTTGTTGTGATTGATATGCTTGATATGTTGTACATGTTATTTTCTCAGTAAAGATCCTAGAGTATGTTGAATTAATGCTAAAAAATTAACATGGTATCAGAGCTAACCTGAGAAGAAGACACTGTGCAGTTGCAGAAGCTAGGGCTTCTTGTTTATTGGGTTTCTCTCCATAGATCATGAAAGGTAGTAGGTATATTGATTCTACTCAGCAAGACACATCTTTTTGTCCAATCAGAATTCAATTCTGAGCACTTTCATTTTTTGCCCTAAAAATTAAGGTTTCCACAAAAATAGGAATTTATGAAATCTAAGACCATGGCTGGAAGCGCCTTGGCAAAATCGAAGTTTAGAGCTTTGGATCGAACTTTTTGGTTGGGTGAAGCTCTGGGAAAATCGAACCCTAGTTTGGGGTCCTCTCTAGTGAAGCCAGAAATTAGGGCTTCTGCAAAAGTTGAAATTTCTGAAATATGAGACCATGGATGGAAGCTTCTCTAAAAAATTGAAGTTTAGAGACCAAGATGGAACTTTTTGGATGGGTGAAGGTCCTCCCTAGTGAATCCAGAAGTTTGAAAAACAAATTTGAGGGGTGAAACTTTGTAGTTTTCAAATTCTGAGTATACCAGCTTGATCAGCTCATCAAGGCGCATCTTTCTATCCTTTAAGAAGTTTGAAATTCAGAGTTTGAGTTTTTAGGGTTTCTCTAACAAACCCTAATCCAACTCTAGATCCAAATTTCTGCAAATCAAGTGGTAAGACCTAAATCTTTTCTATTTCATTTTAAGTTCTCACCACACCAAGCTTGAGGATAAGCTTGAAAGGGATGATAACTTCTGAGCATGGAAGTATAGGATTGGGTTAATTCTAGAAGAGAGTGAGTTGGACACCTACATAAGTGAAGGGGTTCCTGTCCCAGAGGGAGAAGGGACTAAGGCCTTACATAAGAGGGACTTAGTCAAGGCTAAAAGGATCATTGCTGGTTCTATCAAAAACCATCTCATTCCACTTGTGCCATCTCTGAAGACACCTAAGGAGATGTTTGATTCCTTGACCAAGCTATTTGAAGGGAAGAATATAAATTGGAAGATGACCTTGAGGAATCAATTGAAGAATATCAAGTTCTAGAATGCAGAGACTATGCAGTCTTATTTCTCAAGGGTCTCCAAGATAAAAGAACAACCTGAAGATGTGAGAGAAGTTATAGAGAATGGAGAAGTGGTAATGACCACTCTTAATGGCCTTCCTAGGTCATGGGATTCCTTCATCCAAGGAATTTGTGCTAGGAAGAAACTTATCTCTTTTAGTAAGTTGTGGCAAGAATGCTCACAAGAAGAAGCTTGGATTGTAGCTCGAGAAGAGAAGATGGGGAATGAAAATCAAGCTCTCACAGCATATACCAAGAAGAGGACACTTTTCCTCAGATTGTCCTAAGAACAAAATGAACAACAACAACTACTACTACAAGCAATCTGACAGGTATGATTTACAGGTATGTTTTGAAATCTGTTCATGATTAAGTTTATAATATGATTGTCTTCATGTTATTGAGTTTAGTAACAATCTTGTTTAATTTTAGACTTGTCTTATCACCCTAGTAAAAGTATGAATGCATGATAGAAGACATTCATTGATTAGGGTTATGACACTTATGATTGTATTATGATTGTAATAATGCATTGTGGTGTTGTATGAGGAGAATGTTATCCGCTAACATGAAGGTACAAATCAAGTCCTAGATCAAGACCATAGTGACATGAAGACAAAGACTCATCCATAGTCATGGATCACATAGAGGTATGTATAATTTGGTTCTACAATGGTTAACTTATGAGTTATGCAGGTCATTGAAGAGAACAAGAAAACATTGCTAGACATAACTAGCAAATATGATGACTAGGTATGTTTTTCCTATATCAAGTTAGAATCCCACCCTATGTAAGGATCTTATACTTTTGTATGATAATGATTACTCATGAAGTTACAAGTTTGAGTAATCTAGGGTTTATGCATATTATATCTCTTACCTTGATTGATGATATGACTAACCAGAAGAGTTCTATGGTCAAATATGAATATGCATGAGTAAGAGAAGTCTTCCCTGAAACTTTGAGTGCTAATGCTTATTATTTGTGTTTGAAATGATCATGACTATACATGTTTAAGATTATTGTGTTTTGATAGTATTAATATTATACTAATGAATGTATGATTATGTATGAGATCTTGAGGATAACATAATGATGATACTAGTAAGCATGCATAGTGATCGAGGATGGATATAAGTTCAAGCACAGGTAATCCAGGAAGCAAAGATCAAGAGGGAGCACACTCCAGTAGTTCCTGCAAGGAAGCAAAGATTGAGAGGGAGTCCACCCAACAAACAAACAAAGATAAGTATTTGAATTTTCATTTCTTGTATATTTGATTGTTTAAATAATACTATTCAATGATGCATATACTTATGTTCCTAGACTTAGGTTGTGTATCATGCATATTAGAATAATTGCATTAATGAACAGTATACCACTTATATGCATGTAATGGGTAAGTGGCCTATGGAACTGTACAACATTCCATTGCTACTTATCTAGAATGAAACCTCGTTGCTGACATGTTGGGAGTTGTGCACACTCTTAACAATGTTCTAGTAGAGATTGGAAGGCATCTAGAAAGTTACAGGATATGGATAAATGTTGTATTGAAGCATTGGCTAAAATAATTGCATGACTATATGACATATTTCTTTATGTGTAAGAATTTGTTCTGAAAACTATGAGATGTTTCTAATCATGCAATTTAACTTGTCTTGTAGGAAAGATCGTATACCATCACCTACAAAAGAAGGGCTACAACATTTTTTCCAGCAACAAAGCTATCTATTGAAGAATCCAAAGTTCCCAGGATTCGGGATGCAGTAATGGAAGAATGCCATGATCGAGGAATACCAGTCGATCATGAAGAATGATGTTTGGGATGCAGTCCCAAGACCTGAAGGGAAGTCTATTGTGACTTCCAAGTGGATCTATAAGATCAAGCATGCTGCAGATGGTAGCATAGAGAAATAGAAAGTGAGGTTTGTAGCTCATGGCTTCTCTCAAAAAGAGGGAATAGACTATGAAGAGTCAATTGCTCCTATATCCAGATACACTTCCATCAGAACAGTACTTGCTCTGGCTGCAGTGATGAAGTGGAAGATACACCAGATGGACATGGTGTAGTCGAAGAGGAAATGTATTTGAAACAACCACTCGGGTTTGAGACACATGACAGAGGGACTCATGTGTGCAAACTGAAGAAAGCCATGTATGGTTTGAAATAGGAACCTAGGACCTGGTACGGAAAAATAGATGGCTTCCTATCTAGTTTGGGCTTTACTAAGAGTAAAGCGGACTCCAACCTTTACTACAAGGTTGAGAAAGGCAATCCAGTGATACTACTTTTGTATGTGGATGACATGTTTGTTACATGTGAGGATAGATTGATTACTGATACAAAGAGGAATCTTGCTTCCAAGTTCGAGATGGAGGACTTGGGTATGATGCACTACTTTCTAGGTATGGAGGTGTGGTAGAGCGCAGATGGAATTTTCCTTGGACAAGGGAAGTATGCAGTAGAGATCCTAAAGAGGTTTGGGATGATGGACCGCAAGGCCATGGCCACACTTATGGCATCGAACCTGAAGCTTCTATGTGATGCTTCATCTGACCCAGTTGATGTTATTGTGTATCATCAGATGATTGGGTTCTGATGTACCTGACGAATACAAGACCATATATCTGCTTTGCGGTGAACACCTTGGGCCACTACTTGACAGATCCGAGAAGTGTTCACCTGGTTGCTGTAAAGCATATTCTGAGGTACCTGAAGGGTACAGTTGATTATGGGCTCAAGCATGATGTGAATCAAAAGTTTAACCTGGAGGGTTATGTTGATTCAGATTGGGCAGGCAGTGCTACAGACAGGAAGAGCACTTCTAGGTGTTGCTTCAGTATGGGATCAGGTGTGATCTCGTGGTTTAGCAGGAAGTAGTCCTGCGTAGCACTGAGTACAGCCGAAGCAGAGTATGTTGTAGCTTGTTCGTCTAGTATGGCTTAGGAAGCTACTGTCTGAGTTATTTGATCTCTCGTTGGATGCTACCTGTATCTATTGTGACAACCAGAGTTTTGCGAAGTTGTCTGAGAACCCGGTGTTCCATGACAGGTTGAAGCACATTGAGATCAAATATCACTATATCAGGGATATGGTGCAGAGAGGAGAAGTGAAGCTCTTGTATGTTGTGACGGATGAGTAGGTTGTAGATGTGTTGACGAAACCACTAGCTAGAGTGAAGTTTGATTACTTCATAGAAATGCTTGGTGTTCTTTAGATAGAAGATACTTCAAGCAAGAAGTGATGGGACACATCTGCAGGAGCCATTCCAAGCATGGTGAGAGGAGGATCCTTTCCATGGCTGTGGATGTAAGCACTATGTGATGAGCATCAGGACGATGCTCCAGTTACTGCTTTATATGATCAGTTGGATCATGTATATGTATATGCATCATGTTGGATGCTTTGTATGATCAATTGGATCATGTATTTGTATATGTATCAGGTAGATGCATTGATATGATCAGGTGGATCATGTATTTGTATATGTATCAGGTAGATGCATTGATATGATCAGGTAGATCATGTATTTGTATATGTATCAGGTGGATGCATTGATATGATCAAGTGGATTATGTACTTGTATATGTATCAGGTGGATGCATTGTTATGATCAAGTGGATCATGTACTTGTATATGTATCAGGTGGATGCATTGATATGATCAAGTGGATCATGTATGTGTATATGTATCAGGTAGATGCATTGATATGATCAAGTGGATCATCTATTTGTATATGTATCAGGTAGATCATGTATTTGTATATGTATCAGGTGGATACATTGTATGATCAGGTAGATCATGTATCAAGTAGATACTTGGTATGCATCAGGTAGATGCATTGTTTGATCAGGATGATCATGTGTGATGAGTTACGAAGACACAAATGCATAGAACCTTTCCGACATAGTGGTAGATGTGTTCTCCCATGTGTGTTGATGTAAGTGCAGAGCCTTTCTGACATGGTGGTAGATGTATTCTCCCATGTGCGTTGATGTGAGTGATAAGCCTTTCACGGATGGTTGAAGTGTGTCTTCCCATGCCACTGATTGTAAGTGATGTATTGTGTGCATCTAGGTTGTGCTTCGTAAATGATGTTATGATCAGTACGATCATCAGTATCAGGATGATACTTTGTGGCCATGGATAGGTTGTGCTTGGGAGGACATGTAAGACCTGGGAGATCTTATAGGTTGGGCTGTGTGCCCATAATAAGTTCTGGGATGCTCTTTCAAGGGTTTGTCCTATGGCATGTAATGTGACCTGGGAGATCCGATAGGTTGGGATGTGTGCCCGTAATAAGTCCTGGGATGCTCTTGCGAGGGTTTGTGATGCACATAATAAGTCCTGAGGATTCCACAGTATGGCCAATGATAATGAAGACTTGTAGGTGGTGGGCCTACATCCAATATGAAAAAGGACTGGCTCTATAGAACTTCCTATAACGAGTAGATCAGAGATTGATTGAGATAGCAGTAACCCTGACGATGATGATGATCCAGTGACGATGATCCAGAGAAAAGACTTGTGCTAGAAGATCTGTGTCGAGAAATATATTCCTAGTTAAGAGGGAGTTTTGATGTATATGTAACTTCGGAATGTATTTCACATATGTATATTGTATTCTTATAGAGATGTTATTATTCCTCTATACGGAAGTGTCGTCACTTATATTGTAAGTTTCGTAACTTATACTTGATGGGTTATTAGACCACCTTGATGGGGTCGGCCCGATATAAGTCATGTGGGTCAAAGGGTTATTAGACCACCCTATTGGGTGTCGGCCCTGTCAGCATTATGTTATGTGGTTAAGTTGAGGCCGACCTTGTAAGGTTATTAGGCAAGTCAAGTCAAGTATAAATAGAGTGCGGGAGGCACTCTATTTGATCATTCACTTTCTCACTCATACTCTCATTGGAGAGTGGCGCACTAGTGGAGGAGGAGAAGCTGCTGCTAGGAGACTATCTATTATGATTGGGTTTTGTATCATTGCTCTATCTATCTCTGAGGAATTTATCGGGGTTTTTCACATTTATGGTTTTCCCCAAGGAAACTCTGTGTGTCTATTGTCTCATGTGATTGATATGCTTGATATGAGGTTGTTATAGGTCAAACTTGCACC
The DNA here is from genome assembly GCA_027924585.1 of Larix kaempferi. Lineage (NCBI taxonomy): Eukaryota > Viridiplantae > Streptophyta > Pinopsida > Pinales > Pinaceae > Larix > Larix kaempferi. Next base: position 8,565,859 of record BSBM01000050.1, on the reverse strand, counting down.
TCTCCGTCCGTGATCACCTTGAGTTGTTGATCACACAAAAGGACAACTTGGATGGAGGAGCATGTTGACCCTAGATGATACTTTGACTTACTCCATTTCCTGACATTACTGGAAAACCCTAAAAATATCATTCTGAGATATGAGTGCTACTCTACTTAAATAGACTAGCGCATGTACGCTACTCCAGTGTATAATAGTAGCGCTCAAAGCCTTATAAGCGCTACTCCTTCTCAGCATAGTAGCGCTCAACATTTAAAAATCGATGAGCGCTAGTTGACAACCACCATAGTAGCGCCCTAAACGCTACTTGGGATTCAACATAGTGCATCCCTACAAACACCCAAAAATATTCAAAGATGAGATAGAGTGAACCATCAAGGAACTGCTTGACTTGGGATTCATTAGGCTCAGTTCAAGTCATTTTGCGTCATCGATAGTCCTCGTCAAGAATAAATATGGGACCCTGAGGATGTGCATATATTATAGATCTCTCAAAAAGAAGACTATAAAGAAAATATATCATATTCCAAGGATTGATGAGCTTATGGATGAGCTCCAAGGGGCCAAGTACTTTTCAAATATTGACCTTCGATCTGGTTACCATCAAATCAACATGGAAGAAGAAGACATCTAGAAGACATCCTTCGGGTGTCACAATGGACACTTTGAGTTTCTAGTTATTCCTTTTGTCCTAACCAATGCACCTGCAACTTTTCAATCTTACATGAGCAGAGTGTTTAGCAGGAAGCTCTGTAATTTTGTACTTGTTTTCTTTGATGATATTTTGATCTATAGTAGGACTTGGGAAGAGCATTTGCATCATTTGGATATTGCACTAACAATCTTGGAAGATCAATATTTTTATGAAAAGCAAACCAAGTGTGATTTTGGAATGAATGAGATTTTGTATCTTGGTCATGTGATTGGTCAAAATGGAGTTAAGGTTCACATGGAAAATATCCAAGCCATTCTAGATTGGCCTAGTCCTAAAAATATCACTGAACTGAGAGGGTTCATTGGGCTATGTATCTACTACCAAAAATGTTTCAAAGGATTTTCCAAGTTGACATCTCCTTTGATAGACCTCACTAATAAAGGATCTTTCCACTGGTCAGAAGAATCTGAGCAAGTGTTCAAAAAATGAAGGAGGTAATGAGCAGTTGTCCTGTTCTTGCACTTCCACATTTTTCTCAACCTTTTGTCCTTGAGTGTGATGCTTCAGGGAATGGAATTGGAGCAGTCTTGATGCAAAATAAGCACCCCTTGGCCTTTGAGAGAAGAAAGTTGCATCCCCATGAAAGGTTATATTCATTCTATGACAAATCGATGCTATACATCATGTATGTGCTACTCAAGTTCAGACAGTATTTGGTAGGGGGTAAGTTCATTATCAAGACTGACCACAACAATTTGAGGCACTTCTTAACCCAAAAGGAGCTGAATGATAGACAACAGGTTCCTTCACAACAGAAGAAGCAAGTCTAATAAATACCTTATAGTTGGGGAGACGACACTACCAACTTACACGGGGTGACAGGTAAATACATTCATGTTTTGCATTAATTACTACAAATGGAAAGAGGTTAGGATTCTGAAAGTTGTACCTTTTTAACGATGGTTGGTCCTAGATTTTGCCTAATCTTCCACAGTGATGAACCTGAAAAACAAAGTTAACCTTCCTCAGCGTATCTTGACTGTAATAAATATGATGAAATTGGAAAAACTTAACATCAACTACAGACAGATATTCAATCAAATAAACATTCCATGAAATAGACATTCGATTGGGACGGGAAGGGTATTTCCACCTTTTCTTGTCAAAGAAATGTAGATAAGTACCGATATAATTGATCTGTCCAGACACTTCTGCAACCGAGTCTCAGGCTCCTGCTCCTCATAATTACTTAAGAATTCCTCCAGTGTAACAATAGCTTATCATTCATTCTAGTCCCCTCTCTCATGGCTTCCCCTTGTATTTATGGCACAAGGTAGGCAGTTGAATTCGAGAGGTGGTTGAATTGGGAGGTTGGGGAAGTTGTAGAACCAACTTCAACTAATCCCAATTCATAATCTTAATATATTTTTTCATTCCATCTTAAGATGTGCGCAAGTTTCATACAACTAGACTAGCACACAGTATGCAACTTCTACATTTGACAACCAGCGTTCACAACATTTTGGAGGATGTGCACAGGTTGTCTTCAATAAGACCGGCATTTAAAACGCTAGATCACTATGGCAATAGTAGCGCACACATGGTGAAAAATGTAGAAAAAATATGTTTTTCAGTTGAAGAATGTGATCTCAACAATAACTCATCCAGGGTCAACCTAGCTCTTCCATCCATAGTGTCCTTTTGTGTGATCGACAGAGCAATGTGATCACCAACGGAGAAGTGCAGATTTGACCTATAACAAGTGAGTATATTGGAAATCCAATTGATACAAGAAAACACTGAAAATAAATCCCACCAACAACAAATAAAGAAGTTACAGGTTGATCTAGTGGAAATGGATAGTGAGCCTAATAAAGTATAGGACACTAAAAATATTTTGGCTGAGAAAGAGAATACAATTCAATTGCTCAAAAGAAACTAAAAATCCCAACCACACAGATAATTCAAGCATCTGAATTAACAGTCTTGCAAAAAGAAAGAGAAACTCTCTCTCAGGAGTTGGATGATAGTAAAGCAAAATTTCTTAAATTCACAAAACAACAAATAAATTCGGAGAAAGAAAGATCTAATTTTACAACTCAAATTGATAGTTTGAAAGAGAAGCAAGCAGGTGCAACAAAAGAAAGGAAAGAAACAGGGCAAGAGAATGTAGAAACAAGCACAAAGAGCTTAATTAAATTTATGTCCCAGGTTAGTCTTAAAGAAGAGGAAATTAAGGAATTGAAAGTGGAAAATCAGAAATTAAATGAAGAGATTGAGAAAAAAGAAGAATAAAATAAAGAATTTGAAAACAAAAATAAAGAATTGTTGGAAAAAAATGAGAAATTAATTTCATAGGTGAGAGACAGATCCCATTGTAAGGTGCCAAACATTTGATTTGGGATTCAATAATAGTTGAAGCTGTGAAATTCATACCATATCTAATTTTTATGAAGAGTAAGGAAACAGTGGTAAACGAAAGTACACAAAGTTGTACAGTCATGAAAGAAACACTGGACAAAAAAACAAAAGAAAAAGCCCATAACACAATTGATTTTCTCAATACTTTATCATAGGAGTGTTATACCTCTATATTCCACAGTGTCGCACCTCCGCCACAAACAGAGTTGACGACACTTTCCCTACTGTTTTAAACCATCCAGAAGAGACAGATGATGAGTCAACCTTGAAGGTGAATCTATCCTAACAATTTCTGACCCACCTAAGACTTTATCTACACACACTACCGCGCCTTGCTAATTCATCAAAACGCGGTACTAGACACTACCGCGCTATGCTTTTTCCCCAAAACGCGGCAGTACCGCGTTGTGATAAGACTGCAGAGCGCGGTACTCTTTTATTAGCTTTTTTCCCTTGGCTTGTGGGATTTTGGATTTTTGAAGATAATGGAATATTGGGGTCCCTGATTCGATCTCAACTCATCTCCTTCGATTAGAAACCTTGATCCACTTATCTCTCCCTAGATCCACCCATCTCTCTTGTTGGTTAACCTCACCATTCACTATAAAAGAGAGGCATTCCATTGGGAAAGAGGAGGACTCTTGAGAGTACCAAACTTATGGTCTTACAGCATTGTGGAGATAGCTAGAGGAGAAGACACTTGGAGCTGGAGGATTGGCTTGGACATCAAGCACCTTTTGTAAGTATTCTTCAAGTTGTAATGGAATAACTTGTCTTGTTTTCCCAAATCATTTGTGTTAATTTTGTTTCAATGATATGATTTGTATCTTTAATAGATTTAGATTCTAACTCATGTTTCAGGTTGCTAGAGAATAGTGCATTCTTGTGTCTTGGTTCCATTTTGACAGGTTCATTTGTGAGGGCTTGGAGATTGGAACAACTACAAAAACAAGCGTCTGGATAGAAGGTCAGTTAAAATTCTTCTACTCTTTCTAGCATTTTAATCTTGAGATGTTTGTTAGATCTAGGGATTCGAGGTAGCATTTGTTTTGACTTGTTTCTTGCTTTAAAGTTAGTTTAAAGTCTGCTTTAAAGTTAAGAGAGTTTTGGCTTATCCGTAGGACAAAATTCTACATAACAAGGAGGATTTGAAGACATTGATGATTAAAAATAGAATTCAATTATAACTTGGGCTAGGAGGATTATTGGGAAACATCACCATGTTGAAAGTGTTCAAGCAAAGGAAAGCCAAAAGATGCAGTAGGTTAATGCTTTCAAAAACTTGTTTACAGATTTATTTCAGAAAAGGATCCCTTTCTTTTGGGGTGGAGAGAATAAATTAATTTCTCAAAATGATTATAAAGATTTATTGTTCCAAATTCGAATGGATCATTAGAAATGTGAAGGCATGACTCAGGTTTTAACAGGGAAAGTAATAATAGAGAAGCTTGCAATAGACTTTGAGATATTGAATCAATTAACAATGACGGGAGCAAAATTTCCTCCTATACCTTATGTGGATCACGTGGAAATCAAATTCTTGGTTAAAGAGATGACATGTTATGAAATTCCTTCCACGGAGCAACGGAATACAGTAGAAAAGTTTGGAAAAATGAAGTACAGTTTACATCAATGAAGACACATGTCCAAATGAAGACTTATGTCAAAGTTTAATTCAACAAAGGAAACATAAAAATGTTCCAGCATTTTGAAGATTACAAAGACTTAATTTTTTATAAATATAGTCTAAAGATGTAATAAGTGGTTATAGTTTTCTATTTTGAGAAAAAAACAGTTACGTTTTGCTCAATGAGCTTTTCATGTATAAAGGCATGCATTTGCAATGTAATCAAGGTTGGAACCCGTAAGAATGAGATTTTTTTTGTATTGGGAATCTTCAAATATTAATAGAAATTTTGCATATTCAAGCAGAACTTTTCAGAACAAAGATTCTCATGTTGTTATTTTGCAGTCTGTATTTCCTTTTTCTCATGTGAATGTTATCTCTGTTACCTATTTTCATTGTGTTTTATTTCATACTTGAATGAGATTGTATTGGGTCATAATTCATATTTTTATGCTCTGGTTCATGGGATTCAAGTATCCATAAATCTTTTCTTCTAAATTTGATATTGGATTCATCTTTATTTGGTGCCCAATGTTAATGGATTCTTCATCTTTCTTCTATTACCACCTGAAAACAAGAACTTTCCTGTAAAAAAATAACTATCCCACCTTTGTGAAACTTATCATATTTCCTAGACTCTATTTACTTTAAAAGATTATTGATTTTGACTCCATACCCAATGGTATCCCTGTGTTTCATTCATTTGCAATATTAAATTATCTTTTTAAAATATTTCTGGCCATTGCATTTATTCATTGAGAGAGCCCTCTCTAGTAGGAAAGAATCCAGCTTCCCTCCTAAAGATTGGTTTGAAAAGGTTAACTTGGAACTATCTTTTCCACAACAGAAGGAGAAATTCTGAGTGTTAACAATATGGATGAAAAAGTGGAGAGGTCAATTGAAAACACCATTTTTCACAAGTAGGATGGATCTATACCAATCAATTGTATAGTAGAATCAATCAGATAGTAAAGTTAAGCATATATTAGAATCAATGAAATAGTAAAGTTATTTGTCTGTTCATTATTCAAATCGAAAAATATCTCATCAATAATCAAAGAATGTATGAATCTATGGAATAGAAGAATCAAACCAAAGAAATAATGTGAAATAGAAAAATCAAACTAACTGTTTAGAAAGATTCAAACAAATTTTCAAATCAAAATCACTTATCTACGGACATGTGGGATGATAAAGAGCCATCCGCAATGGATTTAATAGATCATAATCAAAGAATACATGAATCTCCGCAATAGAAGAATCAAATCGAATCAATGAAATAGAAAATTAGACCAACTCTATCAAAGAATCAAACAATATTTCAAATGAAAGTGACTAATTTGCACAGACGGCCAATTGATAAAGATGAGGGTTGATCCACAATGGATTTCACCATCCACAAACATAGTGCTTGAAAATCCAAATGATGCCATCAAGAAACATAGATCTCGAAAATTAAAAAGAATGTTTTCCTGAAAGAAACAAAATTCATTGAAGTTAACGTTGCAATATATAAACAATTCAAAATAAAGCCTTGAATTTTCTCTACCTTAGCATGAAAAAAACTCTTTCCACTAGTTTATTTTTGTATTTTCTTTCATTACTTGTTTTGTACATAGTATAACTATAACTAATGTTTTATATAAATTATAGCATGTATTGTAACTAATATATATTATAATATTATATATTAAAAATAATGTGTAATATAAATTATATAATAGAACTAATAGTCAAGTATACGGTGGTCCGTTGGTGGGGATAGATGGATTTCATTCTATCCACCTGGGTTCAATTCCATTGAGACATCTTCTGGCTTGGATGACTGAATGACGGTTTGCTCGACCTACCATCCATGATATGTCAGAAAGTTTGTTGAGATTTCCCGTGCATGTGAGCTTTCCTTGATTCCTTCAGAATAGTAGAAAGGTGGTTTTTCTGCATGAAAAAATAAATAAAACATGTATTATAAGTATTATATTTTATAATTATTTTATATTAAAACTAATGTCTAATATAACTTATATAATAGTATCAATAACTAATATTTAGTCATGACAATTTTGGTTATAGATCTCCAATTTGTGAACATTTTCCCTTGACAAGTATATTTCATTTTGAAACTTTTTTCATCCTCATATTCCTCACTGTTCATCCTCATGAATGAGAAATAATTCTTGAACTATGAAAACAATCATAAATAGGTATTTTCATAAAATTCCCTCGTCATTTTACAAGGACTATTAGTAATTATAAGTAGTATATTTAAACCCCTATGAGCATGGCAATGTCTCCTTCAGAAATTCCATTATCTATCCAATTGGTCGGTCTTCTTAGCACCAATGTTGCAGCAGGTGTACCTATAGTGCAATTCATTTTGGAATCCAACATCATCATCCATGGTTATGATTTGATATATCTTTAATTTATTATTTATCTTAGCATAGGTGTAGCAACCGGTGGACCTCTACTCTACTAACCTCTATTAAATTTACAATTAGTAATCCCTTTAAACCACAAACCCCAAAACTAATTCCTATTCTTGCAATTTTTATCTATTCATATATTTTTTTATCCCTGGACTAAATTAGTCATTTAGTTAGTCATTTTTAGTTGTGTAACTTAAAATTGTGCAAATTTGGTAGCATTTAGCTTAAGAAAATTGTCATGACTAACTTTTTTGGTTGCGCAGTCATAAATTTTCCAAACTATACTAGTGCAAGGATGATGCACCACATTTTCCCATGTATTCTCCCAGCGTGATGGTCTCCCCCGTTTCCTATGTGGAGGTAGTGTGGGAACCCTTCCTTGAATGGGGGTATCCCTTTCAACCTGAGAGACTGACTAAGGGTTCTTAGTTCCACAATGGTTATTGTTTTATGATGTACTAAAAGTAAGGATGAAGGGAACAAAAGAGAATTGATAGATGTGAAAATATGATAATCACAATAACTGTATGCAATATGGTGCAAGTGAAAAATTGAGTGTATATTTTCGTTAATGGTGCCAAGAGTAGGTTAATTTTAATTACATTTATATGACATTTTTGTTATAAAAAGAAGCAATGAATTTTCCTTAATTGAATTTGTGTCCTTCCTCTCAAATAGGCACGGGGACTTCCAATAACTCTACTATTGGATCGTTATGAACCCACCGAAGATGGATAGTGAAGGTAAAAATGAATTAGTTATATTGAGGGGTATTGGGGATATGTTTCAAAATCACTGGCAACATTTTCAATATCAAACGAAATCTTATTTAGGTGCAAATACATCCCAAAGATGCCACCTGATGATGATTCTAGTTTTTGGCCACTAAGAACCTGCATCAAGTGTGGATAAGTGTTTCAGCCTCAAACGATAAAGTGTCTCCTTCACAAAGGGCTAGGTGGATTAATGTGATGAACAAAAACAACTCTACCTTGGATTTTATGTCCTTTGGAACCACACCTTCTTATCTGGGTTTGATCAAGTTACCCTTTGACTCACATAACAAATACAGGGCCAACCCCCACTAGGGAAGTCTAATAACCCAAGTTACCACAATCCAACAGAGGAATAAACATCTCCGGATATACAATAAGATCTTCACGGAGGAATGAAACATCTCCGGAATAATAAAGTACAAATATAATATTCTTAGAAGTTACAATATCTCAACACTCCCCCTTAACGAGAAGGATATTATAACAACATCTACAGGAGAAAGGAGTCATCAACATCATACATGATACATCTATAAATCATTGGAAGCTTTCTCAACATCATTAGTAACTCAACCAATTACTGGAATATCTTCAAGATCTTCAATACTGGAACATCAACATCTTCAGTACCGAATCTTCTGCAACACTTGAACAGCTATAGAAATATCATTGTTGGGCTTCAATCTACTAATGCAGATCAAATCCTTAAATTTATATCAATCCGGGTCAGTAAGCTTAGAGGCATATCCAAGTTTTAGGACTTAGAGCTAGACTTGTTTGGATAATTTAATTATCTGTGAATTGAATCTACTGTTTAATTATTTATGAATTGAATCTACTGTCAGATGAGAAATACTGTAACTTAAAGATACAAAAATCCTTTTTACAGGGATAACTTCATTTGTTTCTTTTCAAGTACACAGCAATCTATTTTAAGAAAGCAATCTATTGGTGAAAGAACTGAAATAGAAAAAGCAATTAAACAATAACTCTAACCCTAAGATACTAACTACAAAGCTCTTGCCTGATGTTCCAGTGTTGAATGAACAATTAACCATTAAGTTCCCTTACAGGACAGTGTTCGTAATTTATAATTGTTCTAAACATTTTATCTTTAAATGAGCAGCAATGTATAACATAGTAAAATCACAGTCTGAACCATTCTTTTAATATTTAACAAGATAAAAGACAGAGCTCATAAAAGGTAAGTGATTGGTAGCACAATGAAATCGTAGCCTGAACCATTAAATGAGATAACAGAGCTGTAATAAAACCAATTAAAACTAGATGAATCCGTTCTGCAATAATGAACTAGATACTACAGGGATTAACACATACCAATGGCACAATCTAAATCGCCTGCATCAAATCAAATTGTTGCAAACATCTAAATAGCATTCAATGGCAATGTAACGATGTGCGAACTCAACAATGGGGGCCCTCCAATGCCTCGTTCCCCACACAGTTGAAGATTTACAGAACTGAAACTTTAAATGTATTCACCATAAATCGATTACACAGTAAAAACCACGCAGTTCAGAAGCAATATGCGTTCTTCCCAAAATCGTGATCCACGATCCAATGTTTTGTGAAGTACTTATACAAATTCGAAAGAAAACTGGAAATGCTATAATCCTATAAACTAATTAATGAACATAGCCATCGAGATCCTCATTCAGAATCGTGAAACTCAACAAAATCCAAATTGCCCTGCTTTTGTGCTGAGTGGTAGGACAGGTGGTCATCTTTGACCGACTTTGACTTGCCACCTGTGAGAGCCACATCATCTATTCGTTGGAAATTCATCCATCCTTGGATACTGAGGATCTTTCCTCCATCTTTCAGTTAATTCCTAGCTGGCCTGCAAGTGCTCAACTTTGGAGACATTACGGGAAGTTAGAACATCCTGTAATTCTGAATAAAACCTTAGTTTAAATGCTCTAAAAATCTCAAAATTCAATTTGTTAACAAGCAATGACATTTATACCTTTTAACCAAAGTCTGTGTTGAACTAAAAGCTTTATAAATCAATATGAGGGTTTTATGGAGGAAAATGGAGGATATTTAGATGACAAAAAGAGGTCAAAATGGTTCCCAACATCTCCCCCAAGAGGAAGTTGTTGCATGTCCTCATGCACAAAGGAAAAAGTATCTCCAAAATTTTTGACCCTGCTTATGTTCTGAACAAAATCTTGTTGTTGAAACTCTGCTTCTAATCCTCTGATGTACCCCCTGTCTGAGATGATGCGTCTGTAGAAGTTCGAGCTGCATAAAGAACTTTCAGTTTTTCATACTTGGTCTGGTAAATATTCTTTTGTTTATGCCATTTATATGCATACTTGGAGATTCGTGCCCTTTGAACTTTAAGTTTTCTGTTCTTTTCTATTAACTTCTCATTCTTCAGTTCTAATTCTTTTACTTCCATTTTCAACTTTTTAATCTTTTTACTGGTTTTGGAAGTTTTATTCTTTCCCAACTTCACTGAAGGCTGCTCAGAATTAGTATCTATATTTTCATTCTCTTGCACTGAATCTCCCTCCTTTTCTTTTTCTAGAGTTTGTTGCTCCCAGAAAGGAGAAGCTTGTTCATCTAAAATTTCCTGTCCTGGATGCTTTTTCCTTTCTTTTTCTTGTTGATCAAAGAAAAGATTTATCTTTTTAGTCTGCCTTATCACTTCATCTGAAATATTTTCAGTTTCTTGAGCACTTTTACTTTCATGGACTTGCCCTACCTCACCTGTTGGATCTTCTACTTGGCTTTCCAAGGATTGTATATATTCATACTGCTTTTGTTGGCTTTCATCAACCTCTTCTAATGCTGACTTCTTTTGAGCTTGCTGATGTTTCCTCAGCTTCTTTTCATAAGTGGTGAAGATTTGATCTTGCTTTTGAAGCTTTCTTTCTTCTTTCATCATGCTCCTGGTTCGTATTCTTCTCTGAGGTTGTTTTGGGATTGCTGCCTCAGAGTTATCTTCATCATCTATGATTATTAACACATTTTCTTTCTTTCTCCCTTTAAGCAATTTTGATCTTGTTGCTTCAGGGTTTTGTTCTTCATCCTTGGGGTATGTTATCATCAACAGTTTGTCTTCTTCCAATTTTTCTTCAGGAAGCTCTTCTAGTTCTTCAAACTGATTATGAATGATAAATTCTTGCCATGTCAAGTTTTGTTTCTGTAACTCATATGTGATGATTATTTTGATGAGTCCACAGTGAAAAAGACTTATCAATTTGTCTTTTTCACGCCTTTGGACAGCCTTAGCCATCTTAGTTAGACTCTGTAACAGGAAATAGGGCATATTGATCTCACATTCACCTTTCAAATGTTGCAACAGCTTGATGTGGTAAAGGTAAACAATACTGAATCTCCCTTCACATGTGATGAACCTTTGGATGACATACACTATTTCATCCCAGGGATGAACCAGCCAACTCCTTGGTATCCCCTTCTTCCATTCCACTTAACCTGCCCTTGACCTGCATAGAAAGGGTGTCCATGACTTCTCCTTGAATTGTTTTGTTTTAAAGAATCTTTCCCCCTGTTGTGGTAAGCCAATGATCTATGCCAAAATGTCTTCAGATAGTCTGAAACTTAAATTTCCTACTGTGGCCCTCTCTCCATCGAATGAGCCAGCAAAAGCTAGGCTAACATTATCATTGTGCCCATCAATTTTTTCAAAGAAAGACACCCATTGTTTCTTCTCGAAAATTTCCATGCATTTTTCATGAATGGCTATGGGCTCAAATTTCTCTGGTTCCAGTCTAGACACCATTTTACAACTTTAACAAGAAAATCTTTTTTTTTTATATATGCAGTGGAAAGTTTCAAAGACTGAACCCTAGCTTATAACTCCAGTTTCAAATTTTAAACTTTGTAAAATTTCTTCTTTCTTCAATCGTTCTTCTGATAGTCTGAATTGATAGCAAAACAAAACCAAGGTGTCAAGCTTACCTAGCCTGCGCGGTTCCTTGATTTGCAGATTCTAGATGAAATATGCGTCTTCATATCTGTATTTCTTCTACTGTAAGGCAACCAGTGTTTCCTCCTTAGATTAATAGAAGTCTGTTAACTCTCAGCATGGATTTGCGGTTTGGGGAAGAGCAAATCAGCTGGACAACCACGGATGTATGAAATATCATTTCAAATTTTTTGAATTTTGTAACTTGAGCTATCCTATACATGGGCGAGATTCGTGGGAGGCAAAATCCATGATTCCCTCATTTTATGCAATGATGTTTTGAACCGGCCACTTAATTCCCTGTTGATTCGCCACTTTATGATATGTTCTATGACCCTCTTTCATATACTAACTTTTCTTTTTAACTTAATGCATATCATGCAATAATGCCCTTGTCTTAGAGTATATGAAAGAGAACATGAAAATATTGAAATTTCCTTGGTGAATAAAACATGTATCTATATTTTGTTTTTCTCTGCTTTCTGTTGAAAAGACCTGCCTGTATAATGCAGTATGTATCCTGTAGAGTGCAGCATATGTCCTGTAGAATGCAGTATTTAAAATTTCCCTTGGGTTTGATCCTGACAACCATTTTGACCCCTAGGGTGGAAAAATGAAGTGCTGGAAGAGACTAATGGAAGGTAAGTAGGGTAATGGCAGAGACTAATGGAAGGTAAGTAGGGTAATGGCACAGACTATCCGAATAATGAAAAATAGGCAGTCAAGCTTTACAATAGTTGATAATATGTCATTGCTTAAAAACAAAGAATTCTGAAACTTTTTAAAACATAAAAACTATAAATTCTTACAGACTTTGCTTGATGTCTCTGTATGATGAGCTTGTTGTCTGATGTGTAATACCCCCAATTCGACCCTTAGGATATATGAGCCTTTAATGTAAATCAGTGTACATGTGATGTATGTTTTCCTAGCGTGGAGCTCAAGGCCAAGGCCCCGCTAGTGAAAGCCGAATTTTATTTAAAGGGCAAGTATTTGATATTTGATACCATGTGCTCTTAAGCCATGGAAATTGTAATAGGATGTAAATAAACATCAGGCAATATAAAAATCCAAGACTGGCTATGGAGGCAACGAATGAGAAGGGGCCACGTGTATCCACTAGGGAGTGGTGAGGGGGTTATGGGAGTAAACCATAGGTTGCCATATGTCTTTATGAGAACCCATTTGACCTTTCTAGATGACATTTATTCCTGTTGTAAGAGAATGGTTGAAGAATTAAGTCAATGACTTTGATGGAGCATGGGCAGCCCTGAAATTCGTATGGGAAGGTATGGGCTCTTTTGACTTGTCCCACAAGTCACTCTACATCTTGGGGGTTGCTCCATCCTTATCCCCATTCCATTGTGGAAGTATGGGACATATTTGCCCAACCAAAAACGAGCTCCCAGCAATGGGAAAACCAGAAATCGCGACTTGAAGGAAACCCACGTTTTGGGAAGCCAAAAACATCCCGTTTTGGTATTGGACAGAGAAATCCAATGGGGGATCCATTGGTAGGAACCTTGGGGCGAATTTGGGAGTAATAGCTACCCCAAAAGCCATGGGAAAACCCAGTTTTTGCAGCTCAGAAAACGAGTGACGGATTTGGGGTTATTTGCTGAACGAAGCTGTGAGAAATCCGATTGTGGATGTGTGAATAGAGGATGGGATTGCTGAGTCTAGTTTGAAGGGTATGTGGCTCTGGGTTGGAGCTCAGTGGACTAGCATCCTCCTCCATCTCCTATTGCATGCTTGAGAAACCCAACCGTGTGTTGGCTTAGCATGGCTGTTTGAGTGAAACCCTTACTGTGAGGGAGCCATCTAGTTCCTCCTTAGTGGATACACAGCCCAGCTCAGGGGTGATCTCTCAGCTGAAAGAATACAGGCTGGATAGAGATCTATGGTTGGGTGGAACGTTGCTCTCACGTAGCCAGTCGTTTGGGCCATTATAATTCGAGATAAGTATTCTTGATGTTAATTCTATGCCCTGCAAGCATTTTAAATAATGATTGTTGTTTATATGTTGAATGCATGATAAAACTGTGTGCATATGTATTGTTAATTCCGCTGTGTTTATATTGAATTGAATCTGCATAGAGAAGTTTTAAAATGTTAGTTATTTAATTGCAAAAATATTGGGGCTAAGTTTACCAAAAGCCCGGTATGTTGTTAATGTTTCCTTCCCTGTTGTTCTATGGGGAAGGGGACGTTACATGATGAAGTTGGTTTGTATCCTGATTCATTTCTATCCTTCTGATGTCTTCTGTCTGCCATCTCAAATTCTTCAGTTTTACTGAAAGTTAGGTCCTTCTGTAGATTTCTTCTGCCTTACTGGAAATCAGGTCCCTTCTGCATTATGAAAAATCACAATCCTCTGCATATGGAAAAGACTTGGAGGGTTCATGAAAATTCTTATCCCCCTCACAGACCTACCTTTTGACTTGTCCTCAAGTCAAACAAGATCTTCATTATTTGGAAAACAAAACAGGAAATTGGAAAAAGATATTTTTGTGAATTTTCAATGTCCAGGTAAACCTGGTTTTCCAGAGAAAATTCAAGTTTATATTGTGCCAGTGAACTGGTTTTCACAACTAAACTTCCTTTTATATATATATATATATACATATATATATATATACATATATATATATATATACATATATATATATATACATATATATATATATATATATATATATATATATATATATATTTTGATTTTTTTTTTGATTTTTTTTTCTTTGTATCTTTTTGTTTTATTTGCTTGTTGTATCAGATCAGCTAAGGAGCAGGTGAAGGAGAAACACTGATGTGTTTATCTAGCACTTGCATTTTCTTTTGCTGTGAAACCTGCTGTATAAAATCATCCTTATTGATAGGCTTGGTATACAGTTTGAGCCGATGGCCATTGACCACAAATGTACATGCTGCATCATCGATTGTTTGAAGTTTGACTGAGCCATTGTCATAAACCTCTGCAATTTCATATGGACCAAGCCAGTGAGTTGTGAATTGGGCTTTGAAGTCTTTGAACTTGGAGTCAAATAGTAGTTCCCAGTCACCGATGCGAAATTGCTTCTTTTTGATAAATTTGTCATGCCATTGATCTCTCTGCTATTGTATCAGAATATTGTGTTCTATGGCAGCCTGTCTCATCTCATCTAGCTGATTCAACTGAAGTATTCTTTCTTGCTGAGCCTCAGAAAGATCCATGCCCAAATGTGCTGCTAACTTGAAAGTATGAACTTGAAACTCTATAGGAAGGAGGACTTGCTTACCATAAACAAGTTGATAAGGAGAAAAACCAGTACTGTTTTTCCAGGTGATCCGGTATGCCCATAAAGCTTCAGTAAGCTTAGCTGACCAATCCTTCCGATGCATCTGGACAGTTTTGGTAATGATTCCTTCTAAAGTCTTGTTTGTAGATTCCACTTGGCCATTTGCTTGTGGATGGTAAGGGGTAGACTTCCGATGCTTAATTTTATACTTTTCTGCTATCTCCTGCACTAATTTAGAGGTAAACTGGGCACCCTGATCAGTTACAATCTCTCTAGGCACCCCAAATAGGACAAATATCTCCTCAAACAGAAATTTTACCACAGTCTGTTCTTTGGCTCTTGGCAATGGTTTGGCCTCTACCCACTTAGTAACATAGTTTGTGCAGAACAAAATGTACTTCTGTCCATGTGATGGTGGATGAATGGGACCAATGAATTCAAGGGCCCATTTTTCAAATGGTTCAATGAGAATTTGTGGTTGGAGTGGCATTTCATCAGACCGGACTGGCCGTCCCATTCATTGACAAGTATCACAACTTCTAACATACCTCTTAGCATCTTTAAAAATGGAAGGCCAATAATACCCCAAATTGAGTATCTTGTATGCTGTCCTTTTATCTGCAAAATGGCCACCACATGGTTCATCATGACAGGCCTTTAAAATATCTAAGACTTCATCCTGTCGTACACATCTTATTATAATTAAATCATATCCTGTGTAAAAGAGATCACCATTAACCCATATATGCCTAGCACTTTGTTTAATAATCTTCTTTTTTTCTTTAGATGTCATAGATGGGGGTAGTTGGCCTGATGATAAGTAATTGGCAATGTCAGCATACCAAGGAGTGATAACAAAAATTGCAAATAGGTGTTCATCAGGAAAACTATCTAAAACCGGAACAACCTCACCAGTATTGTGTAAGCGAGATAGGAAATCCGCCACTTGATTTTCTCGTCCAGGCCGATCTAAAACAGTGATATTGAACTCCTGCATTAATAACAACCATCTAGTAAACCGACCATTAGTGATATATTTATTCATTAAATAGCGTAAGGCTGAATGATCTGTATGAACAAAAATTTCGTAGCCAGTGATATAATGACGGAATTTGTTTACAGCATGAACCACTGCCAACATCTCTTTTTCAGTGACTGTATAATTCAGCTCTGCAGGTGTCATATTTTTACTAATAAAATAGATAGCATAAGTCAAAGTATGTTCTTTCTGGCCCAATGAGGCTCCTATTGCAGTAGCAGATGCATCAGTTGAAATATAGAAAGGCAATGTCCAATTTGGTCCCCTTAAAATGGGAGCAGCTGAGAGTTTCTCTTTAAGTGTCTGAAATGCAGATTGACAGTCAGTATCCCAATTAAAATTCACATCCTTTAAAAGCAATTTAAACAATGGCAGAGCTATCTTACTAAAATTTGCAATAAATCTACGATAATAGCCTGCGTACCCTAAAAAGCTTCTTACATCTGTTTGAGTTGTTGGTTCAGATAAATTTGTAATGACTTGAATTTTAGCAGGATCTACTTTTATTCCAGATGAAGAAATATGATGCCCTAAAACTATCCCCTCAGTCATCATCATAAAACATTTTTCGTTACTAAGGGAAAGGTTTGAGTCAACACACCTTTTAGAATTTTCTCCAAATTTGCTAAGGAATCTTCAAAGGTGCGTCCATATACAGAAAAATCATACATGTAAACTTCAACACACTCATGAATTAGATCTGCAAAGATGGCCAAGACAGCCCTCTGAAAGGTAGTTGGGGCATTAAATAATCCAAAAGGTAAAACTTTGTAGGCATAAGTGCCCTAGGGACATGTAAAGGTGGTTTTATCTTGGTCTTCGTTTGCAATACTAATCTGATTATAACCACTGAAGCCATCTAAAAATAAAAAATATTCCTTTCCAGCTAAAGCATCCAGCACTTGATCAATGAAAGGCAATGGAAAATAGTCTTTTAAATTTGCCTTATTCAACTCCCTGTAATCGATACATATATGCCATTTACCATTTTTTTTAGGAAAAACAACCAAGGGTGAGACCCATTGGCTGTCGGAGATGGGGTAAATAAATCCCACTTTTAACAACTTTTGCAACTCGTCTTTGACTATTTATTTTAGTATAGGGTTCATTATGCGTTGTGGTTGTCTAAGAGGTTGGATTTTTTCATCTAGGTAAATGTGGTGAGTGCATGTCTCAGGATGAATACCTGGCATATCATTGTACTCCCAGGCAAATGCATGGGAATATTTATTCAGCAAAGTAATCAACCGTTCTTCCTGTGATGTGGTAAGATGTGCACTTATTTTCAGAGTTTTTCCTGGACTGATTTCAACCGTTTTACTATGAATATATGTGATTGAATGAACATTAAAAACATCATGAAGTGATAATGCTAGGGAATGAACATTGCAATTTTCTTGAAAATTATAACCCAAAACTTGATCCGCTACAGCATATTCCATATCTCTTAATTGTGCAGAAATATCAGGTTCAGCAATGAAATAATCCAGCAGATCTTCGTGGTTGTCTTCCTGAAAATCAAAGAACTGATTTATACTCAGAACAGGATGAATCACGTCTTCTTCTTGTTCTTTGGTTTCATTAATCCATGACAGCTGATCTAATGTAGAAGGTCTTTGGGCAGAAGGGTAAAGTGCAATCTATTTTCTCTCTGTCCCATGTGAAATGAGCATACTTCCTGACCTACATCCTATGAAAGCATCCGCTGTTGCCAGCCAGGGTCTGCCAAGGATCAATGGGTGACCTCCTAAGTTAGACTTTGGCTGTAATACTATAAAATCAATAGGATACTCCCATGAGTCTAAAGAAACAATAATATCTTCCAAGACCCCTTCAGGTTTAATTTTAGACCTATCATCTAATTCCAAGACTGTTGTGGTGGGTCTGAGATTTGTTAAGTGAAGATAATTCATTGTCTCTAGTGTCATGACGTTAATGGAAGCACCTAAATCGATCAATGTTTTTGGGATTGAAAAGTTATTAATAGTAATTGTAACCATTGGAATTCCAGGATCTACATACTTTTCAACGAAAACAGTGTTGGACATTAATCCCGCTAGATTGCCGACCACATGAATTTTCGATGGATCCTTCCTTCTTTTATTAAGACATAGTTCCTTAACTGCTTTAGTGTAAATTGGAATATCTTTTATAGCCTGCAGTAGAGGAATTTTGACATATACATTTGTTAACTCGTTCAAAACATCGAAATCAGGTAAGGAAATCGAAGGTTTTTCTTTGACTAACCTTTCAGGAAAAGGAGGTGTATAAGATACTATTGTTTTCCCTCGTTGACTGAGATTTTTCTGTATTTAATTTTTTTGGAGTTTTGTCAGTTTCTGGTTGTTCTTCTAAGATAACAGGAGATTGTTTTTGTAAGGTTTTCCCAGATCTTAAATTAATATTTTGCAGTGGGAGGATGGAGTAGGGAAGCGTCGTTCCATCATCAACATTATACATGGGTCTGTCTGTTTTATTATTTGGATTTGGAATTGGCTGAGCTGGCAGTTGTGTAGGCCGAGGTGGAGGCTGATTGGATGGAAACTAAAGTTGTTAAGGTGGTGTACCCAATTGAGGAGCCATGTTGTTGGGTTGTTGAAAAGATGGATTTTGAAAAGATGGGGCTTGGACTTGATTCTGCTGATATTGAGGATAGGCGGAAGGTTGTTGATAGGGCTGCAAATAAGCCTACTGATATGTCTGGTTACCATGGGCATACCCTCTCCAATTTGGAGCAGATTGAGCTAATGGAGGAGACCAAGTTTTCCAATGCATGGGTGCATTCCATGAATTCTGAATAGGAGTCTGATCATTTGTATTAAATTGCTGCATAGGATCTTAAGACATACCTGAAAATCGTGGCTGCCAAGGTCTCCATAGTCCCATAAAGTAGAGAGACTCCATGCTGTGATTTTCCTCCATTCGAGCTGCCTGTAATTCCTTCAATCTAGGGCAGTCATCAGTTTTGTGATTAAAAGTTCATAAGCCACAAATTTCAACAGTATTTAAAGGACATTCTCTAAGTGGGTGTTTCTTTCTACATTTAGGACAAAAAATAGACAAAGCTTGATCTTGTTGGTCCTGTTGTTCTTACCTCTTCTTGGTTTTTGTTGCTTCAACTTGTGTGCCCAAGGTACTCAATAAGTCAGTCTTGAAATCTTCTAGCAGATTTCCAAGCTCAGCTCTAGAAATACCATTGTTTGCAGATTTAGTTGCTTTGGTATTGATATCCCTTTTTCCGGTTCGAGCCTTTCCTCTTGAATATTTCTGACATAAATCTTGTATCTCATCAAAGGGAAGGTAAGAGATGTCACCTTTTCCCATAACATTTAAAATATCCAAATACTCTTCTCTTATTCCTTTCAAAAATATTGTTCTAATCATTTTAGGTGTTAAAGAATTGTATTTAGATTTCTGTAAATTGTATGAGAATCTTTCCAAATACTCCTCCAAACTCTCATCTTCCTGTTGAGTCGTGCCAAAAATGTCATCTTTCAGACCCTTTGATCTGCAATATGCCTGATATTTTCAAAGAAATATTTTCCTCATTTTATCCCAGCTAGTGATAGAATGTTCTCCTAAACCCATGAACCATTTCAAGGCAGCTGCTTTAAGAGTAGAAGGGAAAAGACAGAGCTTATGGGTGTCATCAGTATACCCATAAGTTCGACACAAGATGTCAAATTCGAATAGGAAAGAGTCAGGATCTTCAGAGGTCATGCCATAGAAGTTTGGTAAGACAGATGGTGGAATATTCTTCATTTTCAACTCTTCTCCTAGGATAACGCTAGTTTCTAAGATAGGAAATTTAAAGGTGGCTTCCTGACCTTCTATTGTTCTGTCATCCCTCTCATGTCTTCTCTCTTCTTCCCTTCTCTCCTGTCTGCGTTTGTTTTCTATTTCCAACATCCTCTCATACTCCCTTCTATGTTTTGCAGTTGGACCTTTTGATGTTTCTTCCTCAGACATTTTGAACTTACCAACTGTTGAGATGAATCCTTTAGGAAGAGAAGCTCCTGTTACTTTTGTTTTTGGGGGGTTTTTAAGAAATCTTCCTTTCTCGTCTCTTAGTCTTGACATAAAAGTAAAATCTATTCTGTGTTTTTGTTTGAAATTTTTGTTTATATCAGAAAACTAAAGTTCCTAAGCCTACTTCTACAATGCCTCCCCGGCAACGGCGCCAAAATGTTGGGCTTCAATCTACTAATGCAGATCAAATCCTTAAATTTATATCAATCCGGGTCAGTAAGCTTAGAGGCATATCCAAGTTTTAGGACTTAGAGCTAGACTTGTTTGGATAATTTAATTATCTGTGAATTGAATCTAATGTTTAATTATTTATGAATTGAATCTACTGTCAGATGAGAAATACTTTAACTTAAAGATACAAAAATCCTTTTTACAGGGATAACTTCATTTGTTTCTTTTCAAGTACACAGCAATCTATTTTAAGAAAGCAATCTATTGGTGAAAGAACTGAAATAGCAAAAGCAATTAAACAATAACTCTAACCCTAAGATACTAACTACAAAGCTCTTGCCTGATGTTCCAGTGCTGAATGAACAATTAACCATTAAGTTCCCTTACAGGACAGTGTTCGTAATTTATAATTGTTCTAAACATTTTATCTTTAAATGAGCAGCAATGTATAACATAGTAAAATCACAGTCTGAACCGTTCTTTTAATATTTAACAAGATAAAAGACAGAGCTCATAAAAGGTAAGTGATGTGTAGCACAATGAAATCGTAGCTTGAACCATTAAATGAGATAACAGAGCTGTAATAAAACCAATTAAAACTAGCTGAATTCATTCTGCAATAATGAACTAGATACTACAGGGATTAACACATACCAATGGCACAATCTAAATCGCCTGCATCAAATCAAATTGTTGCAAACATCTAAATAGCATTCAATGGCAATGTAAGGGTGTGCGAACTCAACAATGGGGGCCCTCCAATGCCTCTTTCCACACACAGTTGAAGATTTACAGAACTGAAACTTTAAATGTATTCACCATAAATCGATTACACAGTAAAAACCACGTAGTTCAGAAGCAATATGCGTTCTTCCCAAAATCGTGATCCACGATCCAATGTTTTGTGAAGTACTTATACAAATTCAAAAGAAAACTGGAAATGTTATAATCCTGTAAACTAATTAATGAACATAGCCATCGAGATCCTCATTCAGAATCGTGAAACTCAACAAAATCCAAACTACCCTGCTTTTGTGCTAAGTGGTAGCACAGGTGGTCATCTTTGACCGACTTTGACTTGCCACCTGTGAGAGCCACATCATCTATTCGTTGGAAATTCATCCATCCTTGGATACTGAGGATCTTTCCTCCATCTTTCAGTTAATGCCTAGCTGGCCTGCAAGTGCTCAACTTTGGAGACATTATGGGAAGTTAGAACATCCTGTAATTCTGAATAAAACCTTAGTTTAAATGCTCTAAAAATCTCAAAATTCAATTTGTTAACAAGCAATGACATTTATACCTTTTAACCAAAGTCTGTGTTTAACTAAAAGCTTTATAGATCAATATGAGGGTTTTATGGAGGAAAATGGAGGATATTTAGATGACAAAAAGAGGTCAAAATGGTGCCCAACAATCATCATCTGGATCTTCACGATCAACAGTATCGTCGTCACACGATCATCAGCATCATCATCATACAATCATCAACATCATCATCACATCATCTCAATCTACAGCATCTGGATCATCATCTCGATCTACAGCATCTGGATCATCATCTCGATCTATAGCATCTGGATCATCATCTTGATCTACAGCATCTGGATCATCATCTCAATCTACAGCATCTGGATCATCATCTCGATCTACAGCATCTAGATCATCATCTCAATCTACAGCATCTGGATCATCATCTCGATCTACAGCATCTGGATCACCATCTCAATCTACAACATACTCTGCAATGCACACGATCATATTACAGGATGATCATTCTCGCTCTCTTTAGGACATAGGTCCATGGATGATACAATCCAGATCAAGTTCCAGGATGATCAATCCTTATCACTTTAATACAAGTCTCATGTCTATGGACGATGCAATCCAGATCAACTTCTAGGAGGATCATTCCTTATCACTTTAAGACAAGTCTCATGTCTAGGGATGATGCAATCCCAATCAACTTCCAGGACAATCATTCCTTCTCACTTTAAGACAAGTCTCATGTCTAGGGACGATGCAATCCCAATCACGCACCTTTTGAACTAATGTTCACGGATAATGCAATCCTCTCACGTACCTTTTGAACCAAAGGTTCATGGACGATGCAATCCTCTCACGTACCTTTTGAACCAATGTTCACGGACGATGCAGTCCTCTCACGTACCTTTTGAACCAAAGGTTCACGGATGATGCATTCCTCTCACGTACCTTTCGAACCAAAGGTTCATGGACGATGCAGTCCTCTCACGTACCTTTTGAACCAAAGGTTCATGGACGATGCAGTCCTCTCACGTACCTTTTGAACCAAAGGTTCACGAATGATGCATTCCTCTCACGTACCTTTTGAACCAAAGGTTCATGGACAATGCAGTCCTCTCACATACCTTTTGAACCAATGTTCACAGACGATGCAGTCCTCTCACGTACCCTTTGAATCGAGGTCCAGGGACAATGCAATCCTATCACGTACCTTTTGAACTGAGGTCCAGGGATGATGTATTCCTATCACGTACCTTTTGAACCGAGGTCCAGGGATGATGCAGTCCTATCACATACCTTTTGAACCAAGGTCCAAGGACGATGCATTCCTATAATCAATTCTCGGAGACATCTATCTACGGATCAATTCAAGGGACCTAAGTACGAGGACGATACAATCCCCACTTGTCCACTACGGACTTCATTCTCGGAGACATCTTTCTATGGATCAATTCAAGGGACCTAAGTCCGGGGATGATGCAATCCCCACCTATCCACTAAGTACTTCATTCTCGAAGACATCTGTCTACGGATCAATTCAAGGGACCTAAGTCCAGGGACGATACAATCCCCACCTATCCACTAAGGACTTCATTTTCGGAGACATCTGTCTACGGATCTTTTTAAAGCATGTGTTCAAGGATGATGCAGTCCCCTCATCAACTTAGACCCTGTCTAAGGACCATCCACCAACCTCTCTGTCGGCATCACCAATATAGGTATCATCATCAATACATGTACACATATCATCAATACAAGTAATACAGGTATCCTTCATATCATCATTAATACAAGTAAGCATATCATCGATACAAGGTTCCTCATCATCGACTTCACTGTCGATGCGGGCATTCTCATCATCAGTGTCTACATCACTCCCCCTTTTGAGGAGGGTCCTACCAAGATTGTCTCGAAAATACTCAAAATTTTACTTGAGGTAGAGGTTTGGTTAGTACATTGGTAACTTGTTCAATAGTGTCTTCAAATTCGAGTTTTATAGTTCCTTTATGCACCATATCTCATATATAGAAATATCAGATCTCTATGTGCTTTGGCTTATCATGGAATAACTGGATTCTCTACCATCTTGATACAACTCTACTTGTCACATAGTATCACAATTGGGTCTATCTCTAATTCAAAACAATCCTGAAGCCATACTGCTTCACAACTAGCAGAGTAAGCAGCCATATATTCCGCTTGTGCTGAGAGCCACACTAGACTGCTTCCTGCTAAACCACGAGATCATGGTTGATCCCAGACAATAACATCCTCTCGATGTGCTCTTCCTGTCTGATACAATTCCTGCCCAATCAACATCTGTGTAGCCATCTAAAGTCATGATCTCCAAGATAACATAGATCAAAATCTATCGTACCCTTTAGGTACATCATCACATGCTTTGCAACTATCAAGTGAACACATCTAGTTTCCACTAGATACTGACTCAAGGTGTTCATAGCAAGGCATATATATGGCCTAGTATTCGTCAGATACATCAACGACCCAATAATATGTTTGTACAGAGTCACATCAACTAACTCTGAGGAGTCATCAGCTAACAACTTCAAGTCGGAACCCATGAGAGTGGTCATGGTTGTACATTCGAACAAATCAATTCTTCTCAAGATTTTCATAGTATACTTTCCTTGGTTGAGAAATATTCCTTCTGAGCCTTTTCATGCTTCCATTCCTAGGAGGTAATGCATCAATCCGATATCATTCATCTCGAACTCTGTAGCTAGCTTCTTCTTGCTTTTCATGATTTGTTTCTCATTCCCTGTCAGAAAGAGATCATCTACATACAATAATAGTATGATCCATAACCTTAAGGTAAAGGTTAGGAATAGCTTTACTTCTGGTAAAACCCAAACTTGTCAAGAAACTGTCAATACTCCCTCTGTGACTGAACATCATTCACAATCTGCATTGAATGATCTTCTACATATCTATCTTGCCATCTCTCGTCAGATGGGTCTACTGATATGAGCTTCGAGATCATTCAAACTTTGTGGTGATTTCCTTCTTGCATCCATGCCATCTGTATATAGAAACCATATTCAACCTTGTAGCAAAGGTTGAGATCCACATCATCCATGGTGATCATTAAGCTCATTAATTTACTATCGATCTTGGGTACCCGAACAAAGCTTTCTTCAATTGATTCGCACTTCTTCTTCAATTACATCATTAAGATAATGGTCTTATCTATCCACTTGGAGCAAACATCTCGTCATGATTCTCTTCCTCTTTCTAAGAGAATCTTCTAGCCACGAGCCTTCTGTATTATGTTTGATTTGTAAATCTTTTTGTTTGAACATCCACCACTTGTTCGTTGTTCATCATTCTTCATGATCTTTCCTACAAATCAAAATTAAGTACATGATTAGTAATACTTCATAATCATCAAATCATGTTGACATGATAACCTATTATGCATACATATATGATTCACATAGTTATGCAACTATCTTGACCAATACTTTGGCACAACACTTTTCCATACCCTGTATGCATACAGTGGCTATCTAGATGCCTTCCATCTCTACTAGAACATACTATCGAGAGCGTGCACAGCTCTCAGCATGTCAGCAAAGAGTTTTCATTCTAGATAATCAACAATGGAATGTTTGTCCAACTTATCAATCATATGCACATTAGTAGTATACTATTCAATGCTATATGAATGCTTACACTTTAGCATGATATATTCTAGGAATACAAATATGCATACAACTATTACGAGCAATATCATAGACTATTTAGTAATTCAAATAACAATTCAAATACTTACCTTTTTATGTCTGGTGAGGTTGCATCCTTCTTGGTCTCAATTTCCCTTCCATGTCATGAGCTTCTATCCATCCTGTACCACTATGCATGCTCAAGTGTGCACTAGTGTCATCCTCATGATCTCATACACAAACATACATTCATTAGTATAATCTCAAAATATTATAATTCTAAATAATCTTGAATATGTATGGTCATATTCAATACATGGGTATACTAAGATCCTAGCACAAAGTAGGATTCTAACTTGACATAGGAAAACATACCTGGATTAGTATACCTGCTTAGTTATGTCTAACATACCTAAACAATATCTTCTTTGTTCTCTTCAATGATTTAGAGATCCTGTGCTAGAACCTGCATATCTCATAAGTTGAGCATAATAGAACAAAGTCATACATACCTCGTAAGTAGAACTTCTATCTGATCAAAGATTATGGAGGATTCTTTGTCTTCATGTTGTCATGGTCATGGAAATTGATTTGTCTTTCGTGATGTACCTGTATCTTGTTAGCAGACAACATCAACCTCATACAACACCACAGTGCATTAGTACAATCATATAGCCCTAATCAATGAATGTCTTCTATCATTCACATGCATTCATACTTTTACTAGGGTGATAAGACAATTCTAACATTAATCGAGATTGTACTAATACATAATATGAAGACAAGCATATTATGAACTTAGATTTCAAGACATACCTGTATCTCCTTAAGTCATACCTGTCAATACTTCTTGTAGTCTTCTTCTGTAAGGCCTTAGCCTCATCTCCCCCTGAAACTGGATCTGGAGCTCGATTAGAGTTTGTCAGAGAAACCCTAAAAATTCAATCTTTGACTTTCACACTTTTGAATGGATGAAAGATGCGTCTTGCTGAGCTGATCAAACTAGCATACTTCAATTTTGAAATCTCCAAAAATTTGACCCCTCAAAAATTCCTTTGAAACTTTTGGATCTTCTGCACAGGGTCCCGAACTAGGGTTTGATGATTCCCACCCTTCTACCCAATTAAAAGGTTCAATCCAAATCTCTAAACTTTTATTTTTCTGAGGAGCTTCCAGCCGTGGTCACAGACTTCAAAAATTCCAACTTTTGCAGAAGCCCTAATTTTCCATCTTTCTGATCAAAATCCCGAATTGGGGTTTGATCAAACCCAGTCTTCTACCCAACCAAAAATTTCAATCTTGGTCTCTAAATTTCAATTTTCCTGAGTAGCATTCAGCTGTGGACTCCAATTCCAAAAATTCCAACTTTCTCCGAAACCCTAAATTCCGGAAGCCATGAATGAAGGTGCTCAAAAATAATTATGTTTTGAATGAAATGTGTACCTGATTGTTTCTGCTGTAACTCCAAACTTTTAGATCCACAAGGTCTGAAAAATTTTTCTATGGTATCCTGACCTGTCATATTTCCATCCCAACAGGTCTGACCTCAATTGGATTCTCTGAGAGAGAGTTATGCCAAGTGTCGCAACGTGACCTGTTTATGGGATAAAATCGGATATCAAACTTGTACGGTGTGCCACGTGTCACTAATTCACCTTCGGCCTCTGAAAACGTTTCTTGTGACAGTACAGTCCGTGCACTACTTGTCACATTTTACGAAATTTCATTTGGAGCTTCCTAGCCCAAGTTATGACCTTTTTTTTCGAGGTCACCTGATTATGACTGAGATCTGGAAGAGGCAGAAACCCTAACTTGTACTAACCATAACTCACAAAGTACAACGAATCAGAGGGTTTCCTTTGGAAACAAGGTACATGGGGATGTTATCTACGACCTGTAAAATTTTTATATCCTGAACCTTCTCAAAAATGGATATATAGCGAAAGTTCCACGATGACTGGTTTTTTCTATATAAAAACCCAACCTTCAAATTGTCGCAAGTGAAGCAAGTGTCATAAGTGCCATACATTTCCTTCCTTCAGGTTAGATCTGATACCATCATAAGATTCAATATGCTAAGACAGAAAATATCAGCATTTCATTTCATTTCACAACAATAGCATATACAGGATCACTGAAGAAACAACAAGCACAGTATAAATACAAGAGACACAGATTTATCCTGGGAAACCCTCATGGGGTAGAAAACCCAGCAAAGCTTCCTCAATATAGATGACCAACAAATACAAAGATGCAAACCAAAGACATGAGCTCCTCCTCCTCCATATAAGACCTCTCTCACACAGTGCACCACTCACAAGTGAATGAATGAATGAGATAAGTGAGGAACATCCTCCTCTACTTATACTTGTTCCCCGACTGACTTTTACACAAGCTAGGTCGGCCCCAACTTAATTACTAGGTTAAACACCCCACTACAACTGACTGGGCCGACCCCTCTATGGTTTTCTAATAACCCTTTGACCCACATAACAAATACAGGGCCGACCCCCACTAGGGAAGTCTAATAACCCAAGTTACCACAATCCGACAGAGGAATAAACATCTCCGGATATACAATAAGATCTTCACGGAGGAATGAAACATCTCCAGAATAATAAAGTACAAATATAATATTCTTAGAAGTTACAATATCTCAACAAAAGTGACACTCACTGTTGAAATTATTGAAGTTGTTTGAGTGTCAGTGGGACTAGGTATAGACATGGTAACTTGAGGAGTAGTCAGAGGGGTAGTGACAATCTGAGCAACTGATGGAACATGGGTTGGAGAAGGGATTGAAGTGAAGGCTTCAGAAAGCGGAACATCATCATCATTAGTAGGTGATGATGAAGAAGGAACTAAGGGTGTCTCATCAATGGCGGGTGATAAAAAAGTAGATATGGGTGATATTTGAGGGACGGTCGAAGACTAGATCTCTGCAATAATAGATGAGGGAATGGAAAATGGAATTGAGCTATCTGAAAATGGAGTGGCTCTGGAAGTCAAAGTATGAAAAAGTTATGATATGGAAAATGGTGGAATCTCCCCTGGAGATAAAACAGCAAGATCTTGAATAGATGAAAGTAATAGTGCTGAAGTTGTAATATCAGGTGCAGTGGTGAGTTGCAATATTTGTTGATCAGGATCAGGGTGATCCATTTCAATAGTATCTAACAAATCTGTAACTGCGTGTGAGTCTTCAATCAGTTCTTCAGTCACAGACACTGGAGGACGTGGCTCATCTTCAATATCATAGTCAATAATATTAAGAGTAGGAACCTGTGAGGTAGGAATCAGGATTTTATGTTTCTTAGTTGGGTTTGCATCAACTATTATTAGATCATCAGATACATGTATGGCTTCAGCAATCACATGAATATCCACAGTAAGCTTAGGAGGTTAAATTGTTTGGGTACCTAATACTGAAGAGATCTGTGCTAACTCCTACTTAATCTGATGAGAGGTTTCCAACAAAACTTTGACCTGTTCAGCAGTCTTTACCTATGGAGTATTCTCCATAGGAGTTTTACCTTTATTCCCATCTGGCTAAGTAAGCATTAGAGGGGCACTAGCTTGTTGGTTCTCCTTTTCTTCTCTATCCCTTCGCTTTTGCTCAAGCAGTTTCATTTCCATTGTTCTATAGCTCAAAACTTTAGTTTTAAGTTCTCTCTAATATTGCATAATCTAATTTTTCTCACCTATGCTCTTGGACCTAGCCAAGACCTCAGAAAAGGTATTCACTCCTTGGTAGATGGAGTCATCGGGGATTTCTTCATGCACATAGTCTGTTTTCACATGATATTGTTTAAAATGAGCATCAAGGAACTTCTTAGGGTCATGCTTTATTTTGGGAGAAAATCCTAGCCTCAGAGAAGCCATCTTGTCCCCCAACATTGTAGCCCAATTTGAAGTTGGAATGGCCAATGGTCCAAGGTTTAAGGAGAATTTAGGCCAACCCCTTCTCTTGGGACCAGTGAGTTTTTTGTAGACACCATCAGTAACAGTCTGATAAGAGACTTCTTCATAGACCAATCTGTCCAAGACTATTCTAGGTAGCAGATGAGCAATGTGACTTCCCCATACTCTGATATATGAAAAGGATTCATAGACATACCAATCACCAATTGTATTGATGAAGGTTTTAGCATCAGCTGAGAAGGCAGGAGCCTCTTGTTTGAATACCTTGAAATAAATAGTACCCATGAAATGGTCATAAATGTCATAGAGTAAGGGCACAAAATTACTTTCCCATAGTGTTGCATGATAGATATGGAATGGTGGAGCTGCAGGGGTCCAATTCCATCCCATGTTGGGATATTGGAACTCTGAGCAAAAGAAATCAATAATGAAGGCTGAAAAGAAAAAGTGTGGCTTCTTCAAAGCAAGTGCTTTCTGATACTCCTGGATGGCTATTTTAAGCTCCAATGACAAGATGAACGCCCAAGGAAAAGATTCACTTGTGGTTAGGACATGATGGGCTATTGGAGCCCATTCAGCCTTGAAGACTGAACAATTTGGAAGGCCATTGAGCCTGCAGAGCATGGCTGCTAATAAAGAATAAGGCTCTTTGAACCAAGAAATCAGATAGAGGTTATCAGCGTTTGGCACAAAGCTACTTGGTTTAATCATCCATGATTTCAACATTTTGTAGAAATTGTACCTAGTTTTAGAAGAT
Organism: Larix kaempferi; assembly: GCA_027924585.1. Taxonomy (NCBI): domain Eukaryota; kingdom Viridiplantae; phylum Streptophyta; class Pinopsida; order Pinales; family Pinaceae; genus Larix; species Larix kaempferi. Next base: position 8,535,849 of record BSBM01000050.1, on the reverse strand, counting down.
TGGATGAATTTAGGGGTAGGGTCTGCACAGTCGGTTTAAGAGAAAAAACCCTAATAAAGACTTTAGGGCGGAAATTAGTTAACTGTGACCCTGCACTGTCGTTGAATGACCGGTCGTTAGGGTTGGAATGGTCCACAATCCACTTAACGGCATCGGTGTAAGGAAGGATGGTAGGCCGAGAAGCAATAGCATGAAGTTGAGAAGCCCTAATTTTCTCATATGCGGGTCGGTCTTCTTTAATGTCTGAAAGGTTGTCATTATCAAAAATTGAATAAATTTTGGACCAGTCCATTTGATAAGTTTCAATAACCCTCTCATAGGTATCTGAGAAGATACTGAAATTTGGGTCTTTGGTCAGCAAATCCCTGTGAATTGTCTTAGACTGAGTGTCTCGTGACATTTTTGCAAAGCTTGGAAATTCTAGTAAATAAATAAAACTAAATCATAAACAGTAAACCGTAAATAACAAATGCAAAAATGACAAAAACCAACTTGAAAATAACTAAAAATTCGTGAAAATGACCCCAAGTAAGAAATTCACAGTAAAATCCACGTAGCATGGTAAATTTCCGACAATGAAAATGATAAAGAGAAATAGAAAAATCTTGTATTTATCGATTTTTCGTCGGGTCAAATCTGGACCACGAGATGAAAAGAAATGAACGGTTGAGATTAACCCTGCAGGATGCAGGATCGGGTCACAAGTCTTATTTTCAACTTTATTCATTATTCCCACAATCTGCAATTGCGGGTTGTGGGTTGCGGGATTACAACTTTGCAAAATAGCAGAAGAAAGAGTTTCCGCAATCCGCAATCCACAATTGCGGGTTGTGGGTTGCAGGATTGGAAACAATATTTAAAATTAAGATAACTTTTCCGCATCCCGCAATCCGCAATTGCGGGTTGCAGGTTGCAGAAATACACACGTGATTTATTAAAATAACAAATTTCCGCAATCCGCAATTGTGGGTTGCGGGTTGCGGAACCGAAATTCCTCAAAAATATTAACAAAGTCTTCCCGCAGTCCGCAATTGTGGGTTGCGGGTTGCAGGATGACACAATTCCGAAAAGAAAGAACAATCAATTCCCACAATCCGCATCTGCAGGATTGTAGGTTTGCGGGTTTGAGGGTTTTCAGGAAGAAAATAACATTTAAAAGAATTGAAGGCTTTCCGCAAGTCAAGAAAACAACCAAAAACTTAGAAATTTTTCAGAGGAAAAAAAAAAAGTAATTACACAAACCAAAATCAAAGGTATGAGATTATAACAAACAAGGTTTAAGGACCTCGTTATAATAAGGAACTTACCCAAATACCTTTGTATTTAAAATTTTGGGGCTCCCATGTTCAAATGAAGCATGGGATCTGTTGTACCTACAACAAATGGCGACTGGCTGGGAAGAACCAATTATCTCTGCAAACAAAACTTCAGTTAAATAAAGTATGTCAGCCAACTGATTTTCAACCTGAATTTTTAGAAAATGTTTATAAAAGGACAATCAATAAGCAGAATTAAACATAAGATTGATATACTCACATCCATGATCAATTTAAAGATAATGCAAATCAGATAAAGAGATCTAAAAAACAACATGAACCTTTTGCCATTATGTAATTATAGGAAGAGCTTTTAGATGAACTTGGGGGTAAGCTTAAAACTACTCGGGATATCCAAATCATAAATCACCTTGACTTGTTAATTGCTTTCTTTACACAGAGATGCGCTATTAACAATCTAATCGTTTTCTTATTCTGCTTTTTTTTCTTTTCTCCCCCTTTTTTTTTTTTTTAAAACATAAAATTTGTACATAAGACCTTGTTGACATAAGACCAATGCCCTGACTTGGTGATCAGATTTTGGCAATGCCACTCACAAACCTGATCTGGAAACTAAACAAGCTAGCTCAATAATGAGACTCCTTGTCTTCCAGCTGTGACACGGGAAGCAATTATCATGGCTTCATGACCACATAATGATAATTTCAGTCCAAAATCAAACCCATGATCATGGCAGGGATGGATTGTGATAAGACCCCCCTGTCCTTATATACAACATTGTCTTATAAAGAAAAAGGTAAAATAGAAATTTTATTAGGGTGTGAATTACAAGACACCACCATGGCTTGGTGACCATATGATAGTAGCATTACCCAGTGATTCTTTGCAGATCATGAATGGACCGACCTGTGATAGAATCTTCCACCTTTCAGTAAACTGAAAGTCATCTTCCAAGTTTGGTGGCTTGGTGTGAAGATGTCATTCCACTCACATCTATGAACCTAATGGGATGGCTTGTAATAAGACCCCCCATCCTGTAATCCACAATTATTAAGTAACATCATTTTTCAAGGTGGTTGTGATAGGATCCAGAGCAGATAAAGGTTGACTAGGCTATTAAGATATGTTGTATTACACAAATGAAACATAGGGCAAGACAACCAGTCACTTTCCACAACCTCAATTAAAGAAATAAAGCATGTATAAGATAATGATCAAGGTGGAAAAGTATCAATCAAAGTTCTGCAATTAATGACTGTCTATTCTTTGTAAAACAAATTCTGCCATAGGTTGAGAAAAGCCAAGATTGACAGAGCATTCCAAAACTGCAGCTCATATTATCCTTGAGACAAGCTGACCATCAACCATTACCAAATGTATAGAGTTTATTTAAAGAAAAACCAAACAAAACAAAGAAAATGCAAAACACACCAAATTTATGTATAGAGTGCATCAAATTGTTCAAACAAAATACTTCTTGAGCAGAGAAACATTCACTGGATAAGTGTCAATGACCCCTTCCAATGTCTGTAATCGAACAGTACTAGGACCAATATTTTCTGTAACAATGAAATTTCCTAGCCAAAGGCGTTGAAATTTGGTATAATCATTTTTATCCTTATGTTGCTTATCCCATCTCAATACCAAATCTCCTACTGAAAATTCCCTGTCAGAAGAGGATTTCTCATCAAACCATCTTTTAACCATCTGCTGATGTTGATATAATTTATTTTTAGCCATTTACCTGTCTTCCTCCAACTTAAGCAAGGTATCAATTCTCTATTGAAGAGGAGAGGAATCATCTTCTTGAATGGATTGGGCTAGCTGTAATGAAAGAATGATAAGGTTAGATGGTAGGATGGATTCCTTGCCATAAACCATACAATAGGGAGAGTTTCCAATAGCTGCCTTTGGGGTAATTCGATCTGCCCAAAGAGCATTATAAAGCTGTGTGTACCAATATTTGTGATGAGAGGCTACTGTCTTCTTCAAAAAATTTATCAAGTTCTTGTTAGAAAATTCAGCAATCCCATTACCCTATGGATAATAATTGGCAAAAAAATTTAGTTTAACCATTTTTCAAAAGCATACTGTGTCAGATCAATTAAGGAAAAGTAGGATGCATTGTCAAAGACAAGATACTTAGGAGCACCAAACCTTGTAACTATCTGGCTGTCGAGGAAAGAAATTACTTGGTTTGTGTTACATGGCCTAAGAGGGACTGCCTCTACCCATTTGGTAAAGTAGTCAGTTGCTGTAAGGATATACCTATGTTGCAGGGAGGAAACATGATTAATTGGTCCAACAAAATCCAGTCCCCATTGCTGAAACGAAAACTGAATTGTCACTGCCTGCAGAGGAAAAGCAAGTTTTTTGGATTTCCCTGCACACTTTTGACATGGTTCACACCTTCTAACATAAGCATAAGCATCGTTAAACAGAGTAGGACAATAATACCCAGCTCTGAGAATCTTGTGTGTTGTAGTTTCACCTAAAAAATGGCCTCCAACAGGTCCTGCATGAAATTGTAAAAGGATGTCATCAGTCTCAGTTTTCTCCAAACATCTAAGGAAAACTCCATCGTAATTTTTCCTAAACAGAACTCCATTAAGAAATTGATAAGGAGCAACCTTTAATCTTAAAGCTCAGCATTTTTTGAAATCTAGCGTTTCAGGAGCAAACCCATGGTTTAGAAAAAACTTAATATGATCGTACCATTCAGATGTTGGAGTATATATGGCATTAACAAAACCTGTAGGAACATTTTCCTCCTGCTCCCATTCAATCTGTTGCTAAACAGGATCATTTGACTGGGAAGTAAGCAAGCACAAACCTTGCCCTTTTACAATCTTTGCTGGCCTGATTTCCAGATCATATTCCTGCAAAGCTATCATCCAATGGGCTCTTTTCTCTCCTAGTTCTTTCTGGACTAGCATGTTTCTGATGGCTATATATGGCACGATAACCTTTGTTCAAGATTTCAATAAGTATGGTCTGTAATGTTTTACATACTTGTAAACTGCATAAGCATGTTTGTCAATTTGAGAGTAGTTAAGTTCCGCTCCCTTAAACGTTGAGCTCATGAATGAAATTGGAATCTCAGCATCATTATCATGCTTCTGCGTTAAGACAGCTGCATAAGAAAAATCAGTAGAGAAAGTATATAGAATAAAATCCTTGTTGAAATCTGGGGACATCAAAGCAAGGGCTTCTACAATGGCCCTTCAAATTTCAACAAATGCGTCCTTCTGTTCCTGACACCAACTAAACTGTACATCCTTTTTAACTAATAGCTGTAATGGCTTAACAATTTGTGCAAAATTTGGAACAAACCTACGTACAAAATTGATCTTACTGAGGAATGATTGCATGGATTTGCGCGAACCAAGCAAACCGATCTTTGAAATAGCTTCAATACGTTCAGGATCAATAATCATACCTTCCTTAGACACAATGAAACCCAAGAGCTTACCTTATGTTATTGCAAATATGGACTTCTTAGGGTTCCGCGAAATTCTGTGCTTCCTGCAGCGTTCAAAAACCTGTTTGAGAGCATACAGATGTTCATGTCATTTATTTAAATAGATAGTGATATCATCTAAGTACACTACGACAGAATTATACATCAAACCTCTGAAATCTATATCCATATCTCTCTGGAATGATATCCATATCTCTCTGGAATGTGGCTCCTGCATTTATCAGTCCAAAGGGCATTCGGCTGTAGGCGAAGGTACCCCAAGGGGTTCTGAAAGATATTTTCAGTTGGTCATCCGGGGAAACCATGACTTGGTTGTATCCAGAGAAACTATCCAGGAGAGAGAACATCTCTGACCCAGCTACCTTTTGTAGAATCTTTTCCATGGGAGGAACAGGGTAGTTATCCTTTTCGGAAGCTCTATTCAAATTTCTGAAATCGACACAAAGTCTGATTTCCTCATTCTTTTTCTGAACAGGTACTAAATTAGCTATCCATTATGTGTGTCTGACAGGGAATATGATTCTAGCTGTCAATAACTTCTCAAGTTCTTTCTTTACATAGGGTTCCAAACTAGGATGCATCTTCCTTAGTTTATATTGGTAAGGTTTCACTTCTGGCTTCATGGGTATGTTATGATGCATAATGCTAGTATCAAAGGTATTTAGTTCGTCATAGGTCCATGCAAAAACATCCTTGTACTCTTTACACAATCTGATGAAATATCTTCTTTCATCAACAGAGTAGTCAACCCTAAGGTTGATGAATCGAGTATTTTGTTCAGTACCAAGGTTGACTAGCTCGTAGTTCAAAGAAGAAATCTAACTTTTGCAGTTGGTCTTATGTTTGAACTTATCTTGCAAGTCATAGAAATTTTCTAGGTTGATCACTTATTTTGGGATAATGTTGGAAGGATCAGAAAGAGATTTTTCATGCTCAGCCTCATCTATTGCCATGTCTTGAAAGGTATCTTGAGCTTAGAGAAAGTCTAGGATTTGTTGGTCATCATCAAACACTTTCCAGCTTGTTACATTATCATGGATGGAAGACCTCTACATAAGTTCTATTGAGAAGGTTTCAGGTAACAAGCCTTCTGGTGGAATCAACTTAGATGCAGTATTTGCTAAGAGGTCAGCATCAAATTTCTGTGACCTAGGGACTGATTTGATGTTGAATGCAATGAAAGAATTACTGAGATCCCTAACCATTTTTTGATAATTAGTTAAACGTGGAGACAAACAATGTATCTTATTTCTTACCTATTTAACTATGATTTCAGAATCCCCAAAACATTCTATCACTTGTGCACCCATGTCAATAGCCTTTTTGAGTCCCTGCACCAGAGCCTCATATTTAGCTACATTATTGGTACATTCAAATTCAAGTCTACAAGTAATCATGGTTTTAGTCCCTTTTGGATCAATAAGGACACAACCTGCACCGGTTCCATCCTTAGATCTGGATCCATCAAAGAATAAATTCCATGCAATAGGATCAATCCTAAAATTTGTATTAACATTATACACATTATGTACAATAGTTCCAGAGAATGGTACAGACGTAACATTGGTAACCTGTGACTCATTTTGTGCATTCTCATCTGATGAAGAATCAGTTGGCAAATCCCCAAAAAAGGTATCAAATGTGAAATGCTCAATATGTGAACTGAAATAACAAGCAGGTTCACTTGAATCATTAAGGTCAATGGCTGTTTGCTTCATAAATAGTTCCCTACTAATCTTAATCTTGTTTGGTTGTCCATTTTAGGGTAGCCATAGGTGAGACCAATCAGTGGCAAAGTATCTCTTGAGCTTCTTTGACCAATCTTTGCTCAACCACATTCCATAGGATTTAGGGATATCGTCCACAACAATATCTATGGCCTGGTGAATCTGAGGATCAACTGATAATGTCAACAACACACTTATTAATCTCCCCACTACCCTCACTTTAGATCTGTCAAGTTGGAAAATCTGAGTAGGACAAGGCTCCCAAGTGGAATTTAATTTCCTGCCAACAGACAGGGGCATCACATTGGAAGAAGCACCTGAATCTATCATGCAATTGTGTACATTTCTATTGAAGATTTCAAAGGTGAGCAAGAAAGGAGGTGTCCTCTTGCTTCCAGATTTCTGATCTTCTGGTTTGGTAAAAGAGTCTAAGTTATTTTTTTGTGATTCCATTGGTTGTTTGATTGTCATGCTTTTAGTTAGAGAATCCCTCATAGAAGGGATTTTCAGAAGTTCAAACAAAGAAATATTTGCTTTAACTCTTTTCATATCTTCAGCCAAACTGTACTCCATTTCAGGAATGATTGTATCCTTTTGAGGAACAGTTTTACTTTTGTTGGGGGGTGTTATTGAAGATGAATGTTCCTGAGAGGGTTGTGGTCTTGATATAGTATTGTAAGGATGTTGAACATTGAACAATGTATCAGGTTTTTCTTCTTCTTCATTCATTGGGAGTTCAGAAAAATATCTTACAATATTAATCTTTGGATCCTCTTCTTCTTCTCCTTCTCCTAGTAACTGTGGATCTTGGTTTGTTTGATCTTCAAAAGGTTCAGGGATATTTTGTGATTTTGTGGCCAAAGCTTTGAAGATGGAATAAATTTCTTCAGATGTTAGCCCTTCATTAGGATTAGGAGGTGGTGGATTTTGGGGAGGTTGATAAGGTCTCCTGAAAGGTGGCCTTGCAAAACCTCTGTTATTATTTTGATTCTCATTATTAGTCTTTTTTAAATCAACCATCTCATTTGACATTTTCTGGAGAAACTTTTTAATATCAGTCATTTCAAAGGCATCTTTATTTTCAGTAGTGGGTTTGGGAGCATTATCAATTTTTCTTCTAGATGTGGAAGGTTGCTCTTCTAAAGCATCAGGATTATCTTTTAGACAATAGATATCCTTTTCAACCTAAATGGATTCAGCATAAGACTCAAACAAGTTGTATTTATGTACTCTTTTGACCCACATTGCAATAGGAACAGATAGACCCTTTTCATAATAGGCAACCAACAGTTCTTCTGCAGGAAGAAGAGTGGCAGGGATCCTATTTTTCAGATAAGAAAATCTCTAATTGTAATATTTGACCCTTTGTTTACCTCTCATATTCATAGAAGACAATTCCAAGACTAGATCTTGTGGAGTTTTAACATCCCCAAACTTCTGGATAAACAATTTTTCAAACTCATCCCAAGAAGTTATGGATCTGGCTTCTAAGGCGAAGTACCATGTGGATGCCTTTCCTTCAAATGTATAAGGGAATAGTCTGCAAACCAAATCTTCATGGACAACACTCCTAAGTCTAATGGCCTACATAAAATTTTTAATGTGATCTAATGCAGGTGATTTATTGTCTGGATTGAACTTAGGAAGCCACTTCTCAGGATTTTTAGGTGGCCTATGTTGATCTCCAAGTATAAACACAACATCTTGGTCGAGCCGCAAGGTTTGTTCTGCCCTTCTTCACCCATTGGTTGTTCCTCCTCTTCTTCAGATGAAGAACTAGAAGAGTGTTCACTTTCAGATGAGGAAGATGATGATGAAGTTGGAGAGGGTGGTGGTCTACCAATTGTAACGTTACGTTGATCTTGTGGCACTTCTTGAAAGAGTGAATCAAGTTTGTACTTAGGGGATCTTGGATGATTGGGTGTTTATTTATTTTCAGTGTTTTGATCTTCTGTTTGTTGATCTCCTTGGTTATTGGTCTACGGAATAGTGTTCTGTTGAATTTCTGCTAGTCCCCTACTTTGTAGATCAATGATTCTTTGTTGTACTCTAGCAACACTATCATTAGAACTTTTCAGTATTTGTTCAAGTGAAAGGGGCCCTCTAGTAGGTGATATGATAAGGATATCCCTTCTATTTTCTTGTTGAGATGTAGGTGTAGCAGGAATTGCAGTTGGTTGTTCAGATGTAGATGCATGTAATTGACTATGAGTGACAACTGGTGATGTTCTTGCTGGAGGAGGTTTCCGAGTATTCTGTTTAGGCATAGTTTAATACTGGCCCTCCTTCTAGCGCCATTTTTTGAGGCCTCGGATGTGCAGGGTGTGCAGGGTGTTGGAATGGGTTCCAAGGCTCACAACAAAGGGGGAAAACCCAGACTGAAAGGCTTCAAATGATCCTACGCAAGGACAGTTCTATCCCCATCCTGTTTGGAATAGTAATCTCCCACAGATATTCAGCCTCCGCTGGCACTCTATGAGTTGGTGAGTTTTGATCCAAAAGATCAGTTTTCCAATGAAGAAAAACAAAGTGTTTGAAATTCTATAAAACAAATCTACCTAAGGAAGGAATCTAATCTAAGTTAGAACTATTCTAAAAGGTCGCTTATTTATATGTAGGTTGGCTTGATGTGAAAATAGACAAGTATTGTTCATCCACTTAACAGAAATGTTAACAGATTCATCACCTATCTGCTCAAATTACCATTAATCAATTAAAATTAACCAACAACAAATTAAGGGTTAAATGCATTCAAGATTAACCTGTAACTTATTTGTTAATTGAAAAATTAACATCAATTATAGTTTTCTGAGAAAACCATTTGCAGAAATTGATAAAATTTTTAATTGAATAAACTCTTTTAAAACCTCATGAACACATAGATCATTAGCATAGATAAACCAGAACTATAGATCATTGTGCTTAATAATTTGCAAAATACTTAAACAACATTTGATAAACAATATGGAGTAAAATCAACATTCATCAAATAAACTTGATCAATAGACAAAAGAAAATCTGGGAATAACTTTACTATATTAATGAAAGTCTATAAGAAATTACAAGCTTCGTATCAAACAGGGTATCTCCAGTCTCTCCTACTGATTTTCTCCTCCAAATTCCCCCCTCTTCTCTACGAGAGATCACCTCTTTAAATAAGAGTTACAGAATAATACAAAGAGTAAATTCCCACAAACCAAGATTACAAAAATCAAACTAAACTAATGGCCCAGAAAAACTTGACATTTGTCCCAAATCTCTAAGAACTCATCTACATTCAGATAGGTAGCTGACTCAAGCCCCAACTGGGCATTACATGTGAATGTTTCAATCTCATTTTTAGCTAACTATGCCAAATACAGATGAAAATGTGTATTTTTCCTTCCAAGGTGACCAGTTTCCTAATTAATTGATCCACATCATCAATCTTGACCTCCTCAAGGCGCTGAATTTTTTGCTTGGATTCCTCACACCTACGTTCGACTTGCTCAACCATAAAATTAGGTGGGCAAGCATCTTCAATGAGCTCCGTGATGGAGAACTGTAGAATTTCCATGATGTTATCCGCCGCATACCATCGCCTGCTGCACATAGCTTGCGCTTTTTGAATAATGTCTTTGACTCATTAAGATCAAGCCAAGTGTTCAATGCAGCTCTGATTTTCTTGAACTAAAAACTGATAAGAATGGGCATGTCTTCTGGTATGTTCTTGATATACCCCTGCCGCTCACCAATGTCTTGACTTGCCTTAGAAGCTTGCATCCTTTTGGCTTTCTGCTTTTCAAGGACAACATACATCTCACCAAAAGTCATATGAGTTTCCCTAATCTCATCTAGGGTGTTAAACAGTTTCTCCAATAATTTATGATGTTCTTCATTGACCTGAAGGGCCAAATCCTTAAATTCATGGGGTGAAAACTCAGAGAAACGAGAAGACGCTGCACTTGCAGTTGCATCCTCACATTGCTTTTCCAGCATAGCTATCCTCTGTGTATTGGCAAATTATCAACTTGTGCATTGCGAAGTTTAGTCTGAAGAGAGGTGTTGCTTCGCTCCACATTCTCTAACCTATCTCCCCATATCTTCCTAATATCAGCAACATAAACCTCATGTTGCTCCTTGGTATTAACTAACTCTTCTTCCATCCTTTTCAATTCTTCCTTCTTCTGATCAATATCCCTATTTAGTACCTGAACTGAATCAAAATTTGCACCAGCAAATGCCCCTAAGGTTGCAGCTATCTCAATTGCTTCTGTCTGAGGATCATTAGTTTGTTGAGCCTACATTATTTAATCGGGGATAGGTGCTTCCAAGCCCCCTTGATCCCTACTTCTTCTCTTTGCTTTCCTCATCACTACCTTGCACTAGTACATGTGCACATTTTTCCCACGGAAAATATTTGCTATTGCAACACTTTTCTGTTGCTATAGCGACAAACAAGACTCCTTGTTTTTGTGGCACTAATTGCGTCGATGTAGCAACACTTTCCAACATTCGTGGCTATAGCACCAAACGTTCGTGGATATAGCGACAAATGTTTATATTTTAAAAAAAAGTAAATGAAGTGATCTACGTCTCTCTAGCCACGAACGTTCATGGCTATAGCACCGACAGTTCGTGGCTAGAGCGAAGAATGGCCATATTTAAAAGAAATAAGTGAAATGATCTCCATCTCTCTAGCAACGAAAGTTCGTGGCTATAGCACCGAAATTTCGTGGCTATAGCACCGAAAGTGCGTGGCTATAGCACCGAAAGTGCGTGGCTATAGCGATGGATGTTCATATTTAAAAGAAATAAGTGAACTGATCTCCACCTCTCTATCAACGAAAGTTCATGGCTATAGCACCGACAGTTCGTGGCTATAGCACTGAAATTGCGTGGCTATAGCGACGGATGTTCATATTTAAAAAAAAATAAGTAAAGCAATCTCCGTCTCTCTAGCAATGAACGTTCGTGGCTATAGCACCGAAATTTCGTGGCTATAGAGATGGATTCACATATTTAAAAAAAATATGTATGTTGCTATAGAAACGACAAGCCCCAGCAAGTTTCGACGAACTTTCTATACTAGCGACGAAGATTTCCGTCGCTAGTATAGCAAGTTCGTCGAAACTTGCTAGCGCTTTTCGTCTCTATAGCGACGGACATGTCTATTTTAAAAAAAATAATAATAAATAAATTTGGAGGTGATTGCATATGAAGGCATCAATTAGATAATATTGATTGGATTTTGAATTGTTTCATATAAAGATCAATATGAAGAAACTAGGAGCAGAAAACCCAAAGGACTGACAACTTTCGAGAAATATGTGGAATCATGAAAGTTTTGTTTTGCAAATTTAATAGTAAAGGATGTGGCTTGTTTGGAAGGCCCAAAACTAGACTAACTGTATGCACTTGACAATAGTATACACACTCTAATGTAAAGAGACTTGAAAACCATATTACATTTCTATTTCTTGGTTTGCTTTAGGATTCTATTTCTATGCTGAAAAAAGATTGAAAAGAAGATTTCCCACATCTCTATAGTTTTGATGTGCTAAAAAGTTAGGAGGGAAGTATTGTAGCAAATATCTTGAAATTGATTATTGATGTCTAATGTGGGCCTACATAGGATATTTTAAGAAAGTGCTTTTCATTCTCCATCTTATTAGTATCACCTTCTAGTATAAAATCCAACCAAAGAATCTATATTGACCTTGGGCAAACCAGTACTGCCACTTGTATACATTATAACTGCAACATCAGCATCTACCAGAAAATCTGGATCAACAGGTCTCTCCCGACCCATACTCTTAACTCTGGACATAGATGACATTGTCCAGCTGCTACTCCTCAAATCGTCTTTCAAACTGATCACATTGATACAGATCATGTTCCTGACATATAGGTGACTTAGTGGCAGATCCATGAAAGCTGGATGTAATGATAAAACTATTAGATGTAATGATAAAAAACTGGGGATTTATCCACCTTTCATGCATTTCCTAATCTCTACATAACATTAAAGAGAGATTAAACATGAAAGTCCTATTACTAGAAAAATTGACTTATTTGTTTCCATCCTTGGCAATTGCCAATTTCACTCACTCAACAATATTAGGTAATGTTTGGATGTGCTCTTTGACCATGCGATTTATACATGATTCTAACTCTTGCATGGCACCTTCTTTTTGAATGTTGAGTTTGGTTTCCTTTAATCTATCTTGATTGCATCTTACAACTCTTTGGTAATGAATATTATGCTCTATTTCATTTCATGGTTGATGTTATCTGTTAGAGTTTGTTGATGGTCCATTAAAATCGCTTGTTACCCCTACCTCGTCCTCTCGGTTTCCTTCCTCTATTTTCACTACTATTACTTGTATTCCCAAAGTTGAAGATACTCATTCGAATTCTTTCTGCTTCCTGTTCATGTGCCATATTTACCTGTAAAACCAGAAAAAGAAGAAAGCATTCCACTTAGATGGTCATTCCAACTTGCTGCTATCTAAATTAAGCTAAGAATCTCACAATTGCCATGGTAGAGAAATAAAAGTAGGTTAGGCAATGTATACTAACATTTGAATCTTCTAAATCTAACTGGTTTTGAAGTTGTCTAGCTAGTTCTGCATCTTGAGAGACATCATTTCTCCAGCTTGAAGTCGCGTTCATTTTTCCCTTTTGGAGCTCCCATTCATCCAAGGTTAAAAGGCAGTTGCTTCTTGGTTTCCTCTAACCTTTCCAGATCTACCATGCTTGAATTCCCCACGTTCCCTACCTTTATCACTCATTTTCTTTAGAAGCTTTTGCGAGGCAGCCTGATTTTGAATTGGTACTGCCTCAGCACCCAAATTCATTTTGTGAATTATTGAATCAGGCTGCCCTCCTTCAAGAATATCATCTGATTGCAACAGACACACTTTGGGATATAAAAGAAAGTTGACTAATTACATCATATTTCAATATAAGATTAAAGGAATGTGTAAATTCAAATATAAAGATAATTTGTATCTTACTTTTTCTCAACTCAGCCTGCATATTGTTAGTTTTAACTTTAGTAGATTTTATTTTTTCTTCATAAAACTTTGGTTTTTTATTCCTTGTGAGTAAGTTTATTTCTGTATTAGAACAAATAGAATCCTTTCGATTGATTTTGCACCTAACTGTGAACTCTCTACTGGTTTGTTATGGGATGCTTTTGGCTAGTACACTTCATATCCTATTCACTCGTTCCATGGTTATATTCCCTTTCTTCAAAGGGCCTGCATTATCCTTCATTTGATATGTGCTTGTATCAAGTAGTTTTCCACCAACCTTCACAGTGGCAGCACCCTGCATCATAACATCTGTGTTGGTGTTCTCGTTGGTCAACTTTGACACTATTGGCTTATCTCTTTGTGATATCACCCTGTGAGAACCATCTGCATCACACAACTGTTATGCCTTAAATAGGGTATTAGATAACCAAGAATTTTCAATATTTACTGTCAAACAAATTCTCATCCCAATGACTTTGACTCTCACGAATATGGATTCAACTTAGATCTTGAGAGTAGTAAGATCTGATTATAAGAAAAGTGTAGAGATTTGTATTGACTATTTTATTTCAAACAATTTAACACCACATGAAGGTCATAAAACTAATGTTTTACGATCTAAACATTAATCAAATCACCAAATAATGCAAATTAAATAATCAGACAATTGTAACTTGAAAGATGCACTTGAATCATGAAACCATTTGGAAGCTAGTTGGAAAATTAGCAAAAGAGGAACTAAATATCTATTGTTAATAAAATATTAAAATCTTAGCATATTGATATATAATAGGATTTAACACAGACATAAAGGAAACAAGGTACTTACATGACTTGTGAACTTGCAATTCTGCCTTATGACTACTTCGAACTGGAGCTGTTTCAATGTTCAGCCTTTCAAAAGGCGATGGACAGGATAATCCTGGAACTTGAGATGAATTCAATGAAGAACAAGAAAATACTGAATATTTACACTCTATTTCCTATTCCTTGTAAAGAGATTGCACAAAACCCCCCAATACATTTAAGGATTGACTTTCCAGCAATAATATTCCACTCTTCACTAAAGCAATTCCCTCAAAACAAACCTAGAAGCAGAGCATATAGAGTGTTGATCAATGATATATATGCTTTAGCAACTGTAAAATATTTTTCAAAGTAAAGAAAAACCACAAGAGCAAAGCAACATTGATATTTGTTAATTCTTACCGGTGGTTGGCCATTAGCTAAGTAACTCATAGCTAGTCATCAGTCTTGTGAATAACCATGCCATTATCAGTTCAATTACTTAGCACATGACCATGGGCTCATTAATTTGAGAGGATGACTGAAATGATAGATCAGATAAAGGCAACAATGACATGTCTTTTGCTATAAGTTCATATTGCATAATGCTCACACAGTGTTGGAAGGCTGTTCTAGCATTGTATTGTAATCTATTGTATTTCAAGTCTTTGTGAATAAAAGAAGAATCATACATTCAACACTCATCTGGGTGACAATATTTTAAAGCCCCTTTTATCAACCATAGAATCATCCATTCATAATTTTTTAACAAATTTACACAAGTGATTGTTATACTTAGACGTTTTATCATGTTGTTGATCAGTCTTCAAATATTTTAAGTGCTTGTTGATAACTTGATGAGGCCAAGCTCAGTGGATTAGTTCAATCAGTTCGAACAGACTATTTCAAGGGAGAGTTTGCGATAAGGTCTCCAGTTCTAATCTGGATGAGGTTTGGGTCCTACTGAGTTGAGCCACCCTCCATCTCGATATTTGGGGAAGAGGGGGATTCCACAAGGTTTTCCTTTAAAAAAACTTGATGAGGCCAAAAATGTTTTTCTTGATCTATCTTTCCTTTGTCCTGGTGATGCTAGTTTCCAGCTATCTAGTAAAGGTGAAGGTTTGACCCTGTCCTTAGAAATGGTCATTATAGTACCTGCAAATTAACAAAGATGCCAATTACTAACAATATTTAAATCTAGCATCAAAAATTGTTAATAGCAAACCAAAAATGATAGGTTACGTTGGAAAATTTCACAGACAGACTGACCATGAAATAGAAAAAACAATAAGAGGAATACTAACCATCATTTAATATGGCAATTATAAGTACCATGAATGGTGGGAAGCCAAACTTCCATATAAACGCTAAAAGCATAAAACCTAGCTACTCACAATATACAAGTGCCAAGAGCATTAATGCATGCATTCAGTCTTGCAATAAGGCACAATGTTCACACGACAGAAGGGTACGTGCAGCCTAAAAATTACTGTATAGACTGTATAGCAGATCTGAGTACTTCGGAATCTCTTCTATTGAATTCCCAATAAGAATATGATATATGAAATAGTAGTACAATCAACAAACACTTTCTAAATAATTACTTCAAAATTGAAAATGAATATTGATGATCTAATGGAAAATTTAACAATTTGGCACTAGTAGCATTTGACAGTTGCTTTGCATGCTCATATGTCTGCATCCTTTCACAAAGAGCAATGGGAAATCATGACAATTACCTATCTTGTTAGAAGTTAGAGTTTATGAACCTTGAAGATTGGGAATTAATGCTTAACCCTTAACTAGAAGAATATGGATGACCAACCAAATACTTTACCAGGAATTCAGACATACAGAATTATTCTCGTAAACCGACACACTTTGTGGTATTGCTTTATTTCAGAAAGCCATTCCTCATCTAGTTTTTCTTGACAAATTGCAGAAAAACTAGATGAAGTGCTTGGACTGAACTGCAGACGCAGACACCTACTTAAGTAGACCTTATCTAAGCTAACCATAAATGTAACAATACTTATGTATGCATTCGAATAAATGTCATGGCAGATGGAAACATACTCATTTAAATTGTATTTAAGAAGCAATGGGAAAGCATATCATAGCTACACTAATAAAAGATTAAGGGCATATTTTCTAGGAATTATAAACTAGTTGTCATTCATTACCACAAATATATACTTTCATTGCAATCAAAGTTTTGTATATTCTATCAAAAAAAATTAGGAATACAAGCAACAGTAGACCTTGACCCAGGCTCGCTTATCATCATCACACCCACGACACCCAATTAATCTTGTCAAACTCAAAACCAGAAAAGATGCAATCTTGTATAAATATTTTCTAACTTTAACTTCCTCAATTCACTAGCTTTCAGTCAAATGAAAAATACTTAGACTAACAATTACCGAGTTATTGTCTATAGAAGGGCTAATGCCTTGCCTATTGATACATTTCTTACATCCAAGTAGTGGTGATAGCTGATATGATAGTTGCTATGTATCCAGACAGCCAATTTCAATTGGTATGAAGATGCAACAGTACTTGATGAATTTTCTAGCTCAATAACACATTTTTTGGACACGCAAGCATGTATAGTGCACACAGGTATGTGAGCATATATGCAAGGATGGTACATTCTTGTGTATGTGCATGTCCTTGTGGGTATAACTAGCATAGATCCATGTTAACCCAGGATCTATTCAAACATCTTGACACCTAATATATGTGGGTTTAACATGGATCTATGCTAGTGCATGTATGTGTGCAAGCGCTAAGTCACCTGCTTCCTGTTCAAGTTCAAATTCAGGGACAATGAAATTTGAAAATTCCACCATTGCAAATAAATATTATAACACCATTATTTTCAGCAAAGAAAATAAAGCAAATTTTGTTATAACTTCATATATTCAAACAAAACCCATACAAATATTTTTTAACTTCAAATTTGACATAAATATAAGTCAAATTACTTATCAATACTGAAAAAATGTAATATATATATATATAGTCTCGACTTGGACTTCTTATTTGAAACTTTATACTCTAATTTTCATTGGAGTCGGGATACAATCTCTCACACCCAAAATCCTCAAATACCGACTGCTCATTTCAATGTAATTTCCTATTCCCTTTCCACTTTCTTGATTATGGTAACATAGCATGTAACAACTATTGCAATATAATACAAGCATTCCCCAAAGGGAAATGAAAAAAGGGATTCAAATTAAACATTTGAAAGGAGCACAGAAAACCATCATGAAAAAAGGTGAGAGGTCTCTCATTTCAACTTTGGTTAAACTCCATGTTCATTTTCTACAGTTTTACTTGTTATTAGACACTCGAGTCCTTGTAAGATGGACATAAACTACTATAATACCTTCTTTTAAGTTTTAACCCAAGCGATGCTCTAGACTCTAGGAATTCTACAAAAACGCACTCAAGAAGGGGAACAGCGAAATAGGTTCTGATGAATTTCAAAATTGGGATTGGGAATTGTGTGATGGAAAATAGCAGAAATGTAGTAGAAACAACTCTAGTAACTCTGATGTGCCAATGAAACCACTACAGGCAAACAACTCTCCATTATACAACTGGGTTAAAACTTAAAATACAAAGGGAAGAATAAAATTACTCAACATAGCACAGACCCCTTCAATCTATTTCATGCCCAGGAGCAACCTTTCAGCCATGTTTTCCAGAGATATTTAGTGGTATCTCTATGGTTGTTCCAAGTTCCAACTTATGTTGAGAATGTCCATTAGACATTGATCACAGATATGAAATGAGGGCAAAATGTTAAGGAAATTTCCATACAACTCAAGGATTAACTGCATGTAATTGACTACTTGAATTGACAAATGTTGTATCCCTATGGAAGCGATTGTAAACTATAACTAATCCACAAACTTGCATTTAATAATCGTAGGATAATTGTAATAATTTTCACTATCTTCCTTATTCTCAAACCTATGAGTCTAATGCCCCTTGGAAAATCAAACTATTGATGAGCTTGACTTGCAAACACTTCGTAATCACTTCGGGATCCTAACAAGCTAGGTTTGACCCAGGAGTCTGGGTCAACTTGCAGGAACTTTGTAATCACTCAGGCAGGCCAACAAGTTGGGTTTGACATAGGACTCTGGATCAAACCCAGGAAATTTGGTAACTATGCTCTGAATTAATGTCTTGACAAGGCTCCAAACTTGATTCTTCATCCAAGGGTGAAATTCTATCATCCATGTTCTTGTCCAAATCAGCTTTTCAAATTTGCTACTACATTACTCCTTTTCTAAAGTCAGACTTATAAATATATCAAACATCATTTCACATAAACAACTTATTTAATTATTTTTCAATAATTTCTACATTCCAATCATTGCATAAGGCGTTGCCTCAAAGTAGTTTTTGCGTATCTTAGCCATATCCTTTCACATAAATTTTTTTATGTGGTAGATAATGTTTTAGTTCACCATTTTTCCTTAGTTTCACTTTGATGTGTATGGCCTTGAGACACGTGTTAAAAAGATGTTGTCCCACCACTATGAACAAATGATTAGGGGCAATATGGTTATCATTTTTACCTTAGTTTCATTTGATGTGCTTGGCCTTGAGACTCATATTAAAAAGACTGTTATCCCACCACTGTGACAAAATATTTAGTGGCTATATGATATCAGAGGCATTGTGAACCTTCGACACTGAAAGGCTTCAGGTTCAATGCTCACAGGGTATTTTCTGTTAAAACCTCTTCAAGCTAGAGCTCAAGTTATTTAGATAGGTCTATATAGCTCAATTTAGATAGCAAAAATTGGCTCATTCTAGCTCAATCTAAATTGCAACTTGTTGTGATCTAAATTGAGCTAAGAAGCTAACAAATATGGGCCAAGATTGAAATTTAGTCAAATGAAGAGGACTGTATGACAAGTTAAGGGTTCTACTTCTAATATACCCATCCATGACTTGCTTTAAGATCAAATTAGAATAATAAGTTATTTGCCTGTGTGCCTCTTAACATAAGCCTACTAACACAACCAAGTAATATGGAGGCAGTCTACCATCAGAAGGCACAGCTATCTTATACTGTTTGTTTTTACCAAATGCCATAATTACTTTTAAATACCACATAAGTTATTTGGGCATGTACAGCCAGTTTCCTGTGGATAATTAGTTAATATCTCTCGCCACCTCAGAGAGCTCATTGGCCTCAATGAGACCTGCTTTGTAGATAAATGATACAGATTCCATGTTTCCTCTAAATGTTCATTGGAGAATTCCACAAGGTATTCCTTCATTTATTTTCAATTCTATTACTATTTTTTCCACCTCTTATACATTAACATAACTATGCAAGACATTATCAAAACTAGAAAATGTTTATTTCAGCAATTAACATGAAACACAATGAATTTTTCACATGTTTAGGTGTTGTCGCTAGAATTTGCCACCTAACAAAATTCTTAACATTTTATTATTTCCTATGTATGACTTGATGAGTTTTACCATGAAATATACGAAAATAAATAGGTGGCATTTATGTTGACTGTATTGGAAAGCTAAATGTAAAAGACATTGCTATTATAAAAATACCACAAGTTAGGAAAGCAAGGTTTGATTTGTCTTCACCCCTAGCCAGGCATATCTCCCGCACCAAGGACTTTATGGTCTGCTTTGAGCATATTGAATTTTATCATATCTTTTGAGGTCACAACACTTTGAGGTCATAACACTAAAGCCGATGGGATGGCCAATGAAGCAGTGAATCTTGGAAAAGGATTGTTAACGCAAAATGGGAATGGTCCATTGCCTTGCTTCATACCTTCATTTCAATGCTTTATAACATGAATCACTATCGGTTTAAGATAATGGAGGACAGCTGGCACATGGGGAAATTTGAGGTAGAAGTGTTACCATCTCCAACATGCCTCGAACACCTTGTATGCATGCATTCAATTAGTTGCAGGGGGGAATTTACAGTGGATGCAATGGATTGTAATGGCGATGTTGGGATAATTTATAGTATGACAGTTTGGAAATCACATTGTTTGCTTTGTGGAAAGAACCTGTGCCCTGGTGCTGCAATCTCTAGCGTATTGGAAGGAGCCTATTCATCTCCGGGAATATGGTAGAGTAATTGAGGTCCCAA
Source organism: Larix kaempferi (assembly GCA_027924585.1). Taxonomy (NCBI): domain Eukaryota; kingdom Viridiplantae; phylum Streptophyta; class Pinopsida; order Pinales; family Pinaceae; genus Larix; species Larix kaempferi. The sequence goes on along the minus strand of BSBM01000050.1, from coordinate 8,515,399 downwards.
ATGTGCCTATATTTGGGAGCCTCTACTTCAATTCAAGACTTGTCTCTGTGTGATCTAAGTCTACCGGGACCAAGGGTTCTTACTTCTGTGGCCTTTTTTTATACAATTGGAGCCTGATGGTCTAAGGGTAGTGAACAGAGGAAAATTCAAGGAAAGGTTTACCTCATGAAGGGTGAGTGTGAGGAGCCTGTTATAAAATTCACCTTTGCAAAGCATTCTTACAGCACTAATTAATTCATTTCAGAGCAATCTTATAGCACTTATTAATTCATTTCAGAGCAATCTTATAGCACTAATTAATTAATTTCAGTGCATTCATATGGCACTAATTATAAAATGTGAACCCTAGAAGGTGAAGAAGATCAAACAAGGAGACATAATATTGAGAAATAAAAGGGAGGACAGAGTTAATCCCACTCATCATATGAATCAGTAGTGCAAATTTCATCACTGAGCGCCTTCCGAATAATGTCCTTTACTGAGTGCCTTGGGTTGATAGGACCCTAGGGATAAATTCCAGGTGGCATCAAAATGCCCATGTTTATGGTCGAGGTAGAGACTAAAGAAGTGGATATGCACCAAAATATTCTTATACATTGCACTGAGTAAGAGTCTATTTGGACTCTGGACCCTCTCGATTGGAGACTACTCTATATGGCTAGGGTAAGGGCCCCAAATTTCAGACCCATATAAAATAGCACGTTTAGTGAGTGCATCAAAGAATCTCATATTGGATGATATGTCCTATAAATGAAGTTGAAAGCATTGTCTTTCATGCATGGCCAAGGAAGGACACCTCTTACTGTTTACATACCTATGATTTGGATGTAAGTTTCTGATTGAAGGTGGGCCCTGTGAATTGCACCCTGAAGTAAGTATACAAGGTAGCTATCTCAGTCAGTTGCCTGCTAAAGGAAATATGGAACATATAAAGGCCTTCTCTGGTTGTATTAAGGATTGTGATTTTGGTTGTATTAAGGATCATGATTTTGGTCTTCCCAAGATTGACTACCACTTGTTTTAGATGGAAAATTTGATGTGAATCATCAAGTTGCCTCTGTAACCCCTCTAGTGTGGAAGCCAACAATACCACATCACTTGCAAATAAAGGGAGTGAATTCAAGATCTAGTGAACTAGGCAACCATCCTCATCCTAAGTAGAATCCCCAGTAACTTGTTAAATCTCATCAATGTAGACCACAAAGAGGGTGGAGGGGAGAGAAGACCCCTGTTTGGCACCAGTAGTACTCCTGATACTCACAAAAATACATTAGACATGTAAAAACAGTCCACCACTGCCTCATACAACTACATTACAATGGAAACAACAAGGTCAAGTACTCAAAAGGCACGAACCCACTAAATTGAATAAGTGTCTAGGAACGATGTTAAGGGCCATGTAAAAGTTTATGAAGTGGAAATAGACATTCGAGGACCTTTGTCTAGCTTCTTCAATACTAGCACATAGAGTGAATATGTGATCCACTGTTTGGTAGTGTCTCCTGAACCCATCTTGTCTCTACCTTTATGACCATTCCTCTCGAATCAGTGAAGAAGGTAAAGATCAGTAGTTTTGTTATAAAGTTTACTGAAAGTATGAACAATCATATGGTTTTATAAATAGTGGGATCCAAAACATCCACATATTTGTGGATAAGGTGACTGTTATGGTGGGACCAAGAGTGGGGAACACCAATAAAACAACCTCATTGAAAAAAATAGCCAAGGGGCAAAGCAAGGATCTCATGCCATAATTGAGGAATTGTGACTGCAGACCATTGAGGTCAGTAGACTTAATAGTGTAAAGTCTATAGATTATTCTTTGGATAAGGCTAGGTGTGAAAAAATGGAAAGAGGGAAGGGGAGAGGATACATGAAAAGGGGGATGATCCAGAACATCAAAGGGAGAGGAGGCATGTCTCCAACAAGTGTGAGGATCAATATCAAATGATGATTGTTTCTAAGGAAGGAGGGTACACCAAAAGGTCTTAGGAGATGAAAGGAGAGAAAGGACATCCCTTATCCTAACATCTAAGAACATGTGTCTCTTTCATCTAAGAAGGAAACAATTGTAGTATACCTCATATAGTCTAGAATAGCTAATATAGGCCAAATATAGGTCATAGGCTAAGTAATAAATACTAAATAGTAATACAAGTTATACACTAAAATATGCATGTTTGATATACTTTTGTTGCACCAACAAAAGATCATTCACCAAATTTGGAACAACACCCACTATTGCTGCCTTGAGGACCCCATTCTGCTTCCCACCAAAATCAGAGAGATGCATATTAAGGATGGTAAAGTGAGCAATTAGGCTCAAAGAACAATATTAGTCAAAGGAAAGCAGGGAACACTACAAGAAGATTCATAATTTAGTAGGTCATCTATGTAATATTTTCTCCTGAGATTTCAAATGCGCTGCAACATGAGGCAATGAATTATCAAAACAAGTTGGATTACGATGCAAGCTCTGCTTATGCTAGAACTGAAGAATTTTCACATAATGCTTTAGTATATCCAGAAGGCTCCTTGGAGCCATATGATTAGCAAAAACTGATTGACAGTGAGCATAATAGCCATATTTCTGGACTAGGTATTATGCCACCTTGTTCTCCACCATTGGGTTGGGATAATTCATTACTACATTCTATACCTTGAGAGGGTTTACATATTGGATGTGGTTACAATTGAGTGTTGAAATTTCATTTGCACTTGGCAATTAACGCAAATCTAATTATTCATCTTCTTACAAGAAGGTTCTTTTGATCTTAACCCTAGAATTTTCAACCTTTAGGACTGTTGTAAATTAATGTGTAAAATAGCAATGGAACAATCACAATAATTCACTTCTAGTAACCCAAAAATTCACGGCAGTTCAAGGAGAAAAAATACCAAACATTCGAATGAGTTTCCATCCCTCTAGGGCAACTTCACATGCATACACTGGAGGATAACAGATGGTGTGTCATATTTTAGGAATGCCAACAAGACTGGAACCATCTGAGATAAGTGTTCCAAATTCTTCAAACCAATCTCTTCTATGATCCTGCATCAGCATCCAAACTATAAGTATGGCAAGAAGTAAAATATTGCAGACATAAAATAACAACAGAGATTAGCTGTGAACTGCATCTAATTAACAAGCTTTTCACCAATCCAAGTTTGGTGACCTTGTCAATGGCTTCCAAAATGAGCCCGATCTGAAGATTAAATATAAATGGGAAATAAATGGTGCTACTATTAGGGTATGATCAGAAATGCACTTAGGACTACTTGGAAGTTGAAAAATTTACTTTCAAAACCATTCTCTGAAACTACAACAAACCCCTTCATAGATTTCTTCATCACTGGCTGGAAATACTCAGAACAATCCAGGTCTGTTGTTTTCTTCTATTCATTCCCTTAAGTATGCCTAGACTTGAAAATTAGGGCTATTCTTTCCTATAGGACTACTCAGAACTGCTATAGTAAGGTGGAAAATACCCCTAGAACTCATAGTATTTCATCAATCAAGATGTTATTTGGCATACCAACAAAAAAATGTGAAGAAGTTCTTATGTGGACACCCAATGCAAATAGGGGGGTAATAGAGAAGCAATATATTGAGAAAGGAAGTGATGTATAGAGTCTTTTCAACGAATTTATTGATGATAAAGAAGAGTCAAAATACAACTCTAGAGCATTTTTTTAAGGAAAATTCCACTATTTAAGGGGTCAGAATTAACACTAGTGGCATACCCTTTATGGGAAGCACCTACGTTGAGTGTTGTGAGGGTTTTACCCTAGTTAGTGTTTAGATATTAGGAAGAGAAATCAATTTTTTTGATCTTCATTATTACAAAATTTATCATAAAAAGTGGTATCACTAAGAAGAGGTTCTAATGTTGAGATGAATATTGGAATAACACAGATTTCCCACATCTCACATGTGTGCATTCTACAAGAAATTTAGAGTATTGATGTCAAAAGGAACTCAACCCACATGAAATTTAGAGTATTGATGTGCATTCTACAGGAAATTTAGAGTATTGATGTCAAAAGGAACACAAACTACAAGAGATTTAGAGTATTGATGTGCATTATGCAGGAAATTTTGCAGCAGATATGGAACTCAACCTCTATTATAAACTTCTTATTGTTGTAGACAGTCCTCTTGGGGTCACAAATTGATTGTGAATGACTTTGGCAGCTTGTACAATCAATTGGGAACTACCCAGAGATGAAACTCAACCCTTCTTGAACTACAAAGTCACCTGATAAGGGAATTTTCCCTTCCTTGGATTACACCATCCTCTAGACAGTGCACTGCCACTCTTCTTTACCTGATGAATGGGTTATGGTGTCTATATTTTGCATCTCATCCTCCAAGCCCATGCTCTATTTCATCACTCATACTCTCTCTCAAGGTGTGCGCCCTCTTTCCTTTACCCAGCTCTACAAGAACAAATCCATACCTTCTCCACAAGTGCGCCCTTCACCTAGTAAGCTTGGAACCACCAAAAAAATGAATACCAATGGGTATTTCTCCTCTACTCCCATCGATAGACAATCAAGGTGGAGGGTCCAAACCCTTGAGAAACAAATTGGACAACAACGCTTCATCAAACAATCGCTGATGGGATTCGAACTCCAAAGCTACTTCGACAGAGGTTGAATATACGATGTAAAGCTAGCTCCTCCGATGTTGACCCCCCTCCCTATCAATACTATACAGAAGCATTGATTTGTTTCCCTCCTCCTCCTCTGCCATACTCCTCCCATATCAATGGTCGCCTCACATGGGTTGTTGCAGGTCATCTTTGGAAAGCGCCTATTGGGGAATGTCCCAAAATTCAAACTCTTTCGAAATATAGCCCTAAATTAAAATATTTAGTTTTCCCTCCTCTGAACCGATTGCTTCATAGTGTGGTTGAGAGTGTAGAAAACCTCTAGTCATATAGACTCTTGGAAATGCAAAGATGGCCATAGTGAACTAAAAACATTAACAAGTTGAATAGTACCTATATTAATATATTTAACACCATAAGAAAACCAAGATAATGTCTATTATATAACAAAAAAATCTAAAACCTAAAATTATTTAATTATATAATCAAATAAAATAAAATATAATAAAGAAACCTAGATTATTATTATTTTTAAAAAACATAACCCTTGAAAATAAAAGTTAGGCAGCTAAAACCTATAAAAATAACAAAAAGGTGAGATGGGCCAATAACTTGTATTGTTTAATCAACTTTTGTTTAGACACCAAGAAACATCCCCATTATAGGATCATATCTCGTTGGCATTATGAAGATTCCATTTGGAAGGTCTATGTGGGGGTTTATGACCCCACAAATAGATCATACGCCCCATGTAGGAATGTTATAGCGTATTCCTAGGTGGTTTATGACCCCACAAATAGATCATAAGCCCCATATATGAATGTTATAGTGATATGCCCAAGCATTTAGCATTGAACCATGACATAGGCATTGAGAACCATTTCTAGTGTTAGAAAGAGGAAAATGTATATCATAACCCACTCGTAGGTTAATGATTCCCTATGGAGGGTATGCATGGTGGTTTGAGGCCTTACACATGGACCATGAGCTTAGATAATAAAAAAATTATGACCTATGACACTTATTTAACCTTATATCATAACATGGGCCTTGAAAACCATCCTGGGTGTGCCCTTCCTCAAAATGGTGAACATATCTCGCATGTAATCTAAGATTCCCTATGTAGTCCTTATGTTATAATATAGGCATCCATGCATGGGCCATGAGCCCCAAGGCAATTAGTATGGCCTTCTACCCTAAATTTAGGCCTTCGTCCATAGCCCAAGCCATAGAAATCATCCTTTGTGTTACAAATATTTAATTGGAGATCATATCTTGCTTATATGCCAAATGCAAATGTTATGGCCTAAAGCTATGTCTTTTGACCTTGGTCATTGCCTAAGTTACAAGAACTATCCATGGTTAACCAAAATTCATAAAAAGAGGCACTATATATTTCTCACATGCCATTATTCCCTTTGTAGGTCCTTGTGGTGGCCTAAGGCCTACACATAGTTCATGAACCCCAAAGAAAAATGTTTTGGCCCAACAACTTGACTTTTTGCATCAAACCATGGCTTAGGGACTGGGAGCCATACTGTTAGTTTTTCATAATTTACTTCAATCTGATCTAGCATCTTAACTGAGAGAACAACATGTACAACATATCTACAGCATATCAATCATGGACACAATAATGCAAGCACACAAGAGACACGGAGTTTACTTGGGGAAAACCATAAACGTGAAAAACCCCAATAACTTCCTCGGAGATAGATAGAGCAATGATACAACCCAAGCATAAGAGATCGACATCTCCTAGAAGCATATTATCCTCCTCCACAAGTGCAGCACTCTCCCGAGAGTGTGAGAGAGAATAGAATGATGAAATAGAGTGCCTTCCGCACTCTATTTATACTTGACTTGACTTGCCTAATAACCTTTACTAGGTCGGCCTTAACTTAACCACATAACATAATGTTGATTGGGCCGACACCAATAGGGTGGTCTAATAACCCTTTGACCCACATGGCCGACCCCCAATAGGGTGGTCTAATAACCCTTCGACCCACATGACTTATACAGGGCCGACTCCAACAAGGTGGTCTAATAACCCTTCGACCCACATGACTTATACAGGGCCGACTCCAACAAGGTGGTCTAATAACCCATCAAGTATAAGTTACGACACTTCCGTATAGAGGAATAATAACATCTCTATAGGAATACAAACACTTCCGTATAGAGGAATAATACCATCTCTATAGGAGTACAATATACATATATGAAATATATTCCGAAGTTACATATACATCAACACTCTCTCTTAACTAGGAAGGTATTTCTCGACATAGGTCTTCTAGCACAAGTCTTCTTCTCTGGATCATCGTCACTAGATAATTGTCATCGTCACTGCTGCTTTTATCTCAATCATTCTCTGAATCTACTTGTCATAGTCTACAGATCCAGTCCTTTTTCATACTGGATGTAGACCCACCACCTGCAGGTTTTCATCATCACTGGCCATACTGTGGAATCCTAAGGACTTATTACATGCGTCACAAAACCTTAAAAGAGTCTCTTGACTAGCAAGAACCCTAAAGAGCATCTGAGGCCTTTTTCACCCTGTCGAGATCTCCATGACTTATTACATGTGACTGTCACAAAACCTTAAAAGAGTGTCCCAGGAACATTTATGTGCATAGCACGACCGACAAGAACTCTAAAGAGCATCCCAAGAATATTTATGTGCCTAAGCACGACCGGCAAGATCTCAAGGACTGATTACATGTGACCTCTTCTACAAACCCTCGAAAGAGCATCCCAGGACTTATTACGGGCACACATCCCAACCTATCGGATCTTTCAGGTCTTACATGTAGCAGCCCACCACAAACCCTCGAAAGAACATCCCAGGACTTATTACGGGCACACAGCCCAACCTATCGGATCTCCCAGGTCTTCCATGTGGCCCACTATCACAAACCCTCGAAGAGCATCCCAGGACTTATTACAGGCACACAGCCGAACCTATCGGATCTCCCAGGTCTTACATGTGATACACACTGCCAGTCCTTTTTCATACTGGATGTGACCTAGAACAAATCTAGGATTTCCTTTGCACAACCTGTCCACGGCCACAGAGTATCAACCTGATACTCACCATACATCATCCTGATGTACACATGATCATCCTGATCATCATCACTGCATCGTCCTGATGCAAGTCATCTGGAGCAACATCCTAAAGCTCGTCACCATGATCATCCTAATCATACAATGCATCTACCTGATGCATACCAAGTATCTACCTGATACATATCACCATACATGATCCACCTGATCATACAATGTATCCACCTGATACATACATAGATACATGATCTACACAATGTATCAACATACATGATCTACCTGATCATACACAGTATCCACTTGATACATATACAGATACATGGTCCAAGCATCCAACATGATGCATATACAAATACATATAAATGATCCAACTGATCATATCCAGTATCCAACATGATGCGTACATACATATACATATAAATGATCATATCCAGCATCCAACATTATGCGTACATACATATACATATAAATGATCCAACTGATCATCTCCAACATCCACCTGATGCATATACAGAGCAGTAACTGGAGCATCGTCCTGATGCTCATCATCCAGCACTTACATCCACAGCCATGGGAAGGATCCTCCTCTCACCATGCTTGGAATGGCTCCTGCAAATGTGTCCATCACTTCTTCCTTGAAGTGTCATCAATTTGAAAAACACCAAGCCTCTCTCTAAAGTACTCGAACTTCACTCTGGCTAGTGGCTTCGTCAGCACATCTGCAACCTGTTCATCTGTTGCAACATACAGGAGCTTCACTGCTCCTCTCTGCACCATATCCCTGATATAGTGATATTTGATCTCAATGTGTTTCGACCTATCGTGGAACACCGGATTCTCAGACAACTTCACACAACTCTGGTTGTCACAAAAGATACCAGCAGCCTCTAGCGGGAGATCAAATAACTCAGACAGTGGCTTCCGAAGCCATACTACCTCACAACTAGCTGAACAAGTTGCAACATACTCTGCTTCAGTTGTACTCAGTGATACGCAGGACTTCTACCTGCTAAACCAAGAGATCACACCTGATCCCATACTGAAGCAGCACCCAGAAGTGCTCTTCCTATCTGCAGCATTACCTACCCAATCTGAATCAACATAACCCTGCAGGTTAAACTTTTGATTCACATCATACTTGAGCCCATAATCAATTGTACCCTTTAGGTACCTCAGAATATGCTTTACAGCAACCAGGTGAACAATCCTCGGATCCGTTAGGAACTGGCTCAATGTGTTCACCGCAAAGCAAATATCTGGTCTCGTGTTCGTCAGGTACATCAAGGACCCAATCATCTGACGATACATAGTGATATCAATCGGCTCAGATGAAGCATCACACAGAAGCTTCATGTTTGATGCCATAGGTGTGGCCATGGACTTGCAGTCCATCATCCCGAACCTCTTCAGGATCTCTATTGCATACTTCCCTTATCCAAGGAATATTCCATCTGCACTCCGCCACACCTCCATACCTAGAAATAGTGCATCATCCACAAGTTCTTCATCTCGAACTCGGCAGAAGCTTCCGCTACGTGTCGGCAATCAATCTATCTTCACCTATAATAAACAGGTCATCCATATACGAAAGTAGTATCATTGGATTTCCTTCCTCAACCTTGTAGTAAAGGTTAGAATCCACTTTACTCTTGGTAAATCCCAAACTGGATAGAAAGTTGTCTATCCTACCGTACCAAGTTCTGCACATATATGACTCCCTGTCATGTGTCTCAGAACCAAGTGGTTGCTCCACATACACTTATTCTTCAACTACACCATTCAAGAAAGCTGTCTTGAAATCTATCTGGTGTATCTTCCATTTCATCACTGCAGCCAGAGCAAGCACGGATCTAATGGAAGTGTATCTGGCTACAGGAGCAAAAGTCTCTATGCTACCACCTGCAGCATGCTTGATCTTGTAGATCCTTTTGGAAGTCACTATAGACTCCCCTTCAAGTCTTGGGGCTGCATCCCAAACATCTTCATGATCGAATGGTACTCCTCAATCATGTCATTCTTCCCAGATCCTGGGAACTTCAATATCTTCAATATTTTCAATAGATAACTTTGTTGCTGAACAAATGTTGTAGTCCTTCTTTTGTAGGTGATGGTATACGATCTTTCCTACACAACAAGTTAAATTGCATGATTAGAAAACATCTCATAGTTTTCAGAACAAATTCTTACACATAAATAAATATGTCATATAGTCATGCAATTATCTTAGCGAATGCTTCAATAACATTTATCCATATCCCGTAACTTTCTAGATGCCTTTCAATCTCTACCAGAACATTGTTAAGAGTGTGCACAACTCCCAACATGTCAGCAAAGAGGTTTCATTCTAGATAAGTAGCAATGGAATGTTGTACAATGCCATAGGCCACTTACCCATATATATTAGTAGTATATTGTTCATCAATGCAACTATTCTAATATGCATAATACACAACCTAATTCTAGGAACATGAGTATATACATTATTGAACGGTATTATTTAAACAATAAAATATGCAAGGAATGATAATTCAAATACTTATCTTTGTTTGTTTGTTGGGTTGACTCCCTCTCAGTCTTTGCTTCTTTTCTGCAACTCCATTCTGATGTGGATTGTGAGAAGTGGTCAACTCCCTCTGAATATCTGCATCCTTGCAGAAACTACTGAAGTGTGCTCCTTCTTGATCTTTGCTTCCTTGCAGGAACAACTGGAGTGTGCTCCTTCTTGATCTTTGCTTTCTTGCAGGAACAACTGGAGTGTGCTCCCTCTTGATCTTTGCTTCCTTGCAGGAACAACTGGAGTGTGCTCCCTCTTGATCTTTGCTTCCTGGATTACCTGTCCTTGAACTTATATCCATCACTATGCATTCTTATTAGTATCATCATTGTGTTATCCTCGAGGTCTCATACATAATCACACATTCATTAGTATAATCTCAATACTATCAAAACACGATAATCTTAAACATGTATAGTCATGATCATTTCAAACACAGATAATAAACATTAGTATTCAATGTTTCAGGGAAGTCTTCTTTTACTCATGCATATTCTTATTTGATCATAGGACTCTTCTGGTTAGTTAAATCATCAATCAAGATAAGAGACATAAAATGCATAAACCCTTGATTACTTACATTTCTAACTTTATGAATAAACATAACCAATCATACCAAGTATACTTATATAAGGGATCCTAACACAAGGTAGGATTCTAACTTGATATAGGAAAAACATACATGGATTGGTATGTTAGCTAGTTATGTCTAATATACCCACATGATGTCTTCTTGTTCTCTTCAATGACTTGTGCTAGTAACCTGCATATATCATAGGTTAACCATTATAGAACGAAGTTATACATACCTCACAAATAGATCTTCTAAGTGATTCATGACAATGGATGAATCTTTGTCCTCAAGTCATCATGATCATATGTTCTTGAACTAGAACATGATTTGTCTTTCTTGGTGTACCTTTCATGTTAGCGGACAACATAAACCTCATACAACACCATAATGCATTAGTACAATCATAAGTGTCAACACCCTAATCAATGAATATCTTCTATCATGCATTCATAATTTTATTAAGGTGATACGACAAGTCTAAATTTAATCAAGATTGTACTAACCGTAATAACATGAAAACCAACATACCATAAAATTAATCATGAACAAATCTTGAAACATACTTGGATGAGTCATACCTGTCGAGATTGCTTGTAATCTTCTTATGTAAGGCCTTAGCCTCATCTCCCTCTGAAATGGGAACTTCTTCACTTATGCAGGTGACCAATCCATTCTCTTCTAGGATTAACCCAATCAACTTGATTTGTAGGAACTGGATCTCGATCTAGATTAGGGTTTGTCAAAGAAACCCTAAAAATTCAAACTTTGAATTTCAAACTTTCGAAAGGATAGAAATATGCGCCTTGATGAGCTGATCAAGCTGGTATACTCATAATTTGAAAACTACAAAGTTTCACCCCTCGAATTTGCCTTTGAAACTTCTGGATTCACTAGACATGACCTCGAACTAGGGTTTGATAAAGCCCACCCTTCTTCCCAATCAAAAGGTTCGATCCAAAGCTCTAAGCTTCTATTTTTCTGAGGAGCTTCCAGCCATGGTCACAGATTTAAAAAATTTCCATTTTTGCAAAAGCCCTAATTTTCCACTTTTCCGATCAAAGTCCCGAACTAGGGTCTGATCAAGCCCGGCCTTTTTCCCAACCAAAAATTTTGATCTTGGTCTCTAAATTTCAATTTTGATGAGTAGCATTCATCCGCAGTCTCGGATTACAAAAATTCCAACTTTCTCTGAAACCCTAAATTCTGGAAGCCATGAATGAAGGTGCTTAAAAATAATTTTGTTTTGACAGAAATATGTACCTGATTGTTTCTGGTGTAACTCCAAAATTTTCCATCCACAGGGTCTGAAAACATTTCCTCTGATAGCCCGACCTATCATCTTTCCAACCCCATAGGTCTTACCTTAAATGGATTATCTGAGAGAGATTTATGCCAAGTGTCGCAATGTGACCTGTTTATGGGATAAACCAGGAGAGAAAACTTGTACGACGTGCCACGTGTCACTGTTTCAGTTTCGGCCTTTGAAAAAGTTACCTGAGAAAGTGCAGTCCGTGCACTACCTGTCACTTTTTACGAAATTTCATTTGGAGCTTCCTATCCCAAGTTATGACCTTTTTTCCAAGGTCACCTGTTTATGACTGAGATCTGGAAGAGGCAGAAACCCTATATTGTACAGATCATAAATCACAAAGTACAACGAATTAGAGGTTTTCCTTTGGACACAAGGTACATGGGGAGCTTAGTTTCTCCCTGTACGATTTTTAGACCCTGAAAACTCACCGAAATGTATTTATAGCGAAAGTTCTACGATGACTGGTTTTTGTTGTATCAAGCCCTAGCTTCGCAATTGCAACAAGTGTCATACATGCCATACCATGCCTTCTTTCAGGCTAGCTCTGATACCATGTTAATTTTTTAGAATTTACTTCAATATGATCTAGGATATTAACTGAGAGAACAACATGTACAGCATATCAATCATGGACACAATAATGCAAGCACACAAGAGACACGGAGTTTACTTGGGGAAAACCATAAAGGTGAAAAACCCCAATAACTTCCTCACAGATAGATAGATCAATGATACAACCCAAGCATAATAGATAGACATCTCCTAGCAGCAGCTTCTCCTCCTCCACAAGTGCACCACTCTCCCGAGAGTGTGAGAGAGAATAGAATGATAAAATAGAGTGCCTCCCGCACTCTATTTATACTTGACTTGACTTGCCTAATAACCTTTACTAGGTCGGCCTTAACTTAACCACATAACATAATGCTGACTGGGCCGACACCCAATAGGGTGGTCTAATAACCCTTTGACCCACATGGCCAACCCCCAATAGGGTGGTCTAATAACCCTTCGACCCACGTGACTTATACAGGGTTGACCCCAACAAGGTGGCCTAATAACCCATCAAATATAAGTTACGACACTTACAATATAAATGACGACACTTCCATATAGAGGAATAATAACATCTCTATAGGAATACAAACACTTCCGTATAGAGGAATAATACCATCTCTATAGGAGTACAATATACATATATGAAATACATTCCGAAGTTACATATACATCAACACATACTTGGTGTGTCAAAGCTCAAAATGGCCAACACATATTACTCATTGACTAAATATTCCCTATGTAGTACATAAGGGCTTTATGGTGGTCTAGGGCATCACACATGACCCATGATCCCCTTACCCTTACACCTTATGTTTTGACTTGATAATATGGCCCAAGCAATGATAAGCATTATTGGTCTCTTAGAGCCCGAAATTGCCATATCTTGTCTGTAAGCCAAAGATTCCCCACATAGGGATGACATTATGGATTAGGGCCCATGCATGGGATTATGGCCTAGGAATTTATATGTTTACCCCAAAACATGAACTGGACCATGAGAGCGATCCTTAGTGTGCCAAACTTGAAATGAACATGAAATTCCTCTTAAATGACAAAGATTCCCTTTACAGGGCTTGTGTGGTGGACATAGGCGTATTAGTGTCTCCTTGAATCCTATAATACTTATGCAACTTGAACTCTTCATGAAATTGGAGTTGACTAGGGAAATAAATGCTTCCCTGACCATTGGGATATTTTAGAGTGACAAATACAGATAAGGTCCTTATGCATACCCCCCTTGCTTCTAGTTGTTTGGTCGAATCATGATTGACCAAATTAGTGACTCAGTCCAGGCTCTCATAGACTTGGAATCACATTAGTTTCATAAGTGAAATGCGTGAATTCCTACTCAAAATCACGTAAGAAAAAAAGTACATCACGCACATTAAATAATCTAGGTAAATTATTTATAAGCAAACAAGAAATGCCATAATAACAAGGTTTAAGGAAAATAGTGTCAAATGCTTATGCAGAGAATGGTAAAATAATGGTTCATTATAGAAGCCCATCAACAATTGTCTATTTGTCACATTGAAATGACACTAGCAACAATTACATCTTTGTCGAGGTGGTGTCTTTGCATGTAGGTTAATAAGAAGCAAGATGAAGTTGAGAAAGCCTTGGCTATGTTCTACCCTAGGTGCATAAAGATGTATGCAAGAAATGAATACCCATTGAACACAATGGAATTTTATGGCATATGTGAAGAAGTGTGGACAAAACTATGGCACGGATCAAGATGTAAAGTTTTATTAATGGAGTTTTTACATCTAAATGACAAGTGTCTTGTCCAAGTGGACAATGAAAATAAGATTAAAATGCAGCTACGGTATTTGGGTAAACATTGTTAAATTATTAAATTACAATTTCTTCAAGGTGAAGGTTGCGGTCACCAAAACTAATGCGGGTTTATTAGAATGCATGTCCTAATCTATTGGAAGCTCATAAACTAATCAATGCCTCGTAATAGTTTTCCTTGATTATTTTGTGATTCGAAAAGGAAGAGAAATTAGCACCTTTTAACTGTCACCAAGACCATGGGAACTCATAAAACATGCTTCTAGTTTGATAGGAGAGGTCAAATTAATAGAAGCAGTTGGATGAGCTATTATAGTACTGTTATCATGAGTTGTTATGAGAACCTCATCAAATGCATCCAAGCCATCCGATTGAACATGCAGGGAATCAACCTGAGAGATAAAGTTGTTATGCCAAACGAGGCTTTATGTAGGAATTCATTATTTGAAAATGAAGAATTCCCCCTCTCCAAACGAGGCTTTAGGCTATAGTAATATAGGGGTTAGGCAAGGCTTCCCCCTCTCCCCTACCCTTTTTTATATGCATTGATAAGTTACAAGGTTGTCAAATAGAGGCATGTTGCATTGGCACGATGTTAGCAAGAATTACTATCATCCTCCTTTATGTTGATGATATTCGAGATTGAAAAACACGGAAATGAAAAAATGGATGTGTTTTGTTAGTTGCATGCCCAAACCACAGGTACATTTGCAGGGTTTTTTGTGAGCCCTCCTATTGTGAAGATAATGGCGCAGAGAAAAATGGGTCTATTGTTGGCTCGGTTTTGCAACCAAGCTTAGTGCTATGGGCACCTACTAACTAGTAGTAGCAGTTTCAATAGAAATAAAAACAATAAACTAAATAAACAATACTTTTCATGGATCTAAGCAAGAATCTAAGCAAATAATTTAAATATTTCAAAAATCAAGAACAAGAAACATAAGAAATAATTTTTTGTATTGAAAAGTGGGGGGCAAGCAAGTGCTTGCGATATTACCTTCAATGGTGAAGGTTGATGTTGAGCAACTCCCAAGATGAGTAGCTCCAAACTCCAATAGGTCTCTTTCTCCAAGGTTGCTTCAATGGCTAAAAGTGCTCAGGGGAGATTTCAGCAGCATAAGGATGAGATAATGGAAGGATGTGAAATGAGGAGCCCCTACCACCTTTTTATAGGTTTTGGTGGTGAGGAATACCATTTGTGGTTTTGTGGAAACCAATGGTATTGACCAACATGGTTTAGGTAATTTTCCCTCCTTTTTCCTTTTTTGAATAAAAATAATATTTTAATTCCCTTTTTAATATTTTTGGGAATTTGGACCCTTTTTGAGGGTTTTTTATGATTTTCTTGGAAAAATAATCTTTTTTAATGGAAAAAGGGGTGTACCAAGGTCTTTTGGTGACCTTTTGTTGGTTTCAAAGGCTCAGATGGTGGAAAAGTGGACAAATGGGTCATGTGAGTAAGGGAATGAGCTAGTGAGCACTTTTTAGGTGTTAACAGATTGCCCCCTGATGTGTGAGGGCAGGAGCTCATCGTATGGCCGATAGACATCATAGTTCTTTTGTCCTTTTTCTGGGTTTTAGGGGAGAGAAGAGACCGTTTGGAGACTGGAGCCACGGCCCTTGGAAGCTGCAAAAACAAAAAATATTACATGGCCTCAATATGAATGAGGTATAATCTCTGATAAAGGACGAGGCGGGCATTCCCATGCTCGTATCAAGGCATATACAAAACAATTAGTCCCAAGAAGGGGGATCTAATACGTGAAGAAATATACTGGTACATCATAATGGTCCAGAGGGGACATGATGGTGGGATATACTCATGATCATGAATGATCTCAATAAGAATGATCTCAATAACTGATACAGTGGATCAACTGTGGAACTGCTGAAACTGAAGGTGTCCAACATCTGTAGGGACTCAAAGACTATGAGTCAAATCTGGGAATAAATGTAACTGTATACTCAAGGGAGTATGAAACAGGTGTGAATCTGAATATTGTCGCCATGCGCAGCCCGGATAACTATAGGAAAAGTGTAACTGATATTATCCATAGGAAGACTCTCAAATGTGGAGGAGTCAGGAGGTATCCGGGGTCTTCGACTAATAACTGAACGGACCAATACCCTGTGCGAGTCTCAACGATGCGATCAAGGTGTTGAAGTCGAGCATGTGAGAAACAACCATTGGGAGAGGCACTGAAGATTCCTCTCGAAATGATTCGTAGGCACTCATCATAAATGGTAATGAGTCCAAGACACAGGGGCCTCTAGGTCTATCCTCTGGAATAAATGTGGTTGTCGTCGACAGAGGGAGACCAGCAACTAACAAGGCAATGATGTTTCCTTGCTAGGAGCGCGAGGTGTAAACGGAAGTGATGTAGTACTGCTGGTAGGACTGACATACTTGGGGGATGGGAAATAACTGGGTCAAAAAATGGGTAGACTCAAACTTCCTTTGTTCAGAGCATGATGACATGGTTGACCTGGCAGTGTAGGGAACTGACTTGTAGGTGCAGGGATCATCTTTGACTGAATGGTATATATTGACTCTGGGGGGGGGGGGGACAAGCTGATGGTAGCTGTCGAGGGAGTTTCAGGGTGACATACTGCAGAATACTCTGAACAAAGGCGACCAAAAAATGGGGAAGCTGTTATGCGAGTAGCCAAGAGGCACCATTGATTCCTTCTTCGTAGTTTTAATGAGCTCCAAGAAGGGATAAAAGTGTGCTCTGAAATGGTACGGTCCTGTGGATTTTGTGAGCCCAGGATGGATGATGCTCATGGTTGCTTTCATGTTTAGAGAGTCTGAAAACGGTAAGTGGACTCTGTCGGTGTTCTTTTTCATAGTTTAGTCTCCAAGGCCCGAAAAAGCATAAACTGATGCGGATGGAGAACTCTTCTAGCCGATGTGACTAGAGTATACCTTTTTCGTAATTAGTCTACGAGGTCCGGAAAAGGGGTAAACTTATACCAGGTAGACGCCCTTTCAGATACGTTTATCGAGCATGAAAGGAAGCAAGATTGCTCGGCGATCTTTTCATTGTTTTAGGAGTCAGAAAAGAGCTTAACAGAAACTCCCTAAGTGCCTTTTTCGTAAAAGGGGTTGCTCGGCCCGAAAAAGGGATAAAATTATACCGAACAAAAATGGATTGACGAGGACGAGAAAAGGTCTCAAGCATCGTCATCTGTGCGGAAAACTGGATCCGGCGACATAAGATACATCGAAAACGGAGAACGGCCGATGTGGCACGCAAACCGAGGCGACGAGGGGGCGTGGAAAAAATGCCCGGAAAATCTAAAGGTGAGAGCGAGAAATGGTCTCTAGCATCATCAAGGGCGCGGAAAACTGAATCCGGCGATATAAGACACATCGAAAACGGAGAACGGCCAATGTGGCACGCAAACCGAGGCGACGAGGGGGCGTGGGAAAAAATGCCCGGAAAATCTAAAGGTGAGAGCGAGAAATGGTCTCTAGCATCATCAAGGGCGCGGAAAACTGAATCCGGCGATATAAGACACATCGAAAACGGAGAACGGCCGATGTGGCACGCAAACCGAGGCGACGAGGGGGCGTGGGAAAAAATGCCCGGAAAATCTAAAGGTGAGAGCGAGAAATGGTCTCAAGCATCATCACGAGCGCGGAAAACTGAATCCGGCCATATAAGGCACGTCAAAAACGGGCTATGACCGATGTGGCACGCAAACCGAGGTGACAAGGTGTCAGGACACAATGTTGATATTGGTCCTGGTGAGAGCGAGAAATGATCTCAAGCATCATCACGGGCACGGAAATATGAATCCGGCGGTGCACATGGTGCGAAAAACGGAGGTCATAAGGACTCCAGAATGGTGAAAGGAAATAACTAAGTTAAAAAATGGTTGTAAATAAAGGTGAGCCCACCAAGCCAAGGATGTAATGGTGGGGAGAAATGATTACCCGTGGGGGAAAAATACTAGGTGTATCAAATCAACTGAAATATACAAGTGACACGTGACCTCAAAAATGGTTGAGATCACGAATATGAAAAAGTGAGCAGGGTTAATGGTCTGCCCCCATGCTATGTGCATGGGGTTTGTGATTGTGGATCACATATGTGTTGGTTTGAACGATGGGCTCATTGAGGTGTTGAGATAGAGATGATGGGGAAGGTTCAAAATGATTGATCATGCCCCCTATCTCGGGGTCGAGGTAATCTATTATGCCCCCTAACTCAGAGGTGTCAATGTGGTGCAGATGTTGTCTCATAGAGAGATCAATAGGGCATTGAGCAACTGCTGGCGGGGTGTTATACCATGAGGCTGTGGGTCGTGGTGGCATACTGAAGTGATGATATGATAATGGGGGATTCCCTTTGTGGGGTGGATGCCCCCAGTATCTCCGACGAGGATCACGGTGATGATGAGTAGGCAAGGTTTTGGGCATGCCCCCATGTTGTGGACATGTGGTTTCCTGGTTGATTTGAAAGGGTTCAACCTGTGTGTCAAAGGGATCAATGGAAGGGGCCGACCGGACAGAGGGGTATCCAGTGGAGATCATATAAATGGCGGGGTCAAGGCCAGGCATTTCGGTATCTGACCAAGTAAAGACATCAGTGAATTCTTGGAACAGTTGTTGGTATCCTCCGATCTCATGCTCACTGTGGGAGGTTCCTAATGTGATGGTATGAAGGGCACCAAGTGGGTCAGAGATGTCAATGTGGATGACGGGAGAAATATCGGCCATGGGATCCGTTAACCAGTCGATTTTAGTAGGAAGGAAATCCTTGGACTCAACCGCGGATTGGGTAGCGGTGGTGGATGAAGTCTCTTCCAGGAGGAAGTATGGATGATGGTGCATGTCTTCCCCGGGATAATCAAAGGTAGTAGGAGTCTCGAGAACCTCTTCATCATTGCGGGACCTTTGAGTGGTCAAATCGAGTGATGAGGTAGTGGTAGTCGAAGAGATCATGTAGATGGTGTTAATCTCTCCGGATGAGGATGATGCGGGAGGGTAGATCTCCTCGATAGTAGAGGGTGCCGTCTCTAGGTCCAAATTGTTCATCTCGTAGAGAGCTGCTCTGTAGTCTGGGATGTCAGGACAGTTGTGGGAGTAGTGGCCGTAAATACCGCATATCGCACATGGGTGGTTGGTACGCAGTGATTTATCACAAGGCATGGGGTTTGGATCGAGCTTGACCACCGGGATGTTGGGGTCGTCGTCCAACATTTGCATGTGTTCTTGCAATGCAGGTAACTGTGGACACTGATGGGTTGGATGGCCTAACTCATCACACAGCGAGCATTTTGGAGGAGCACGGAATACGGGGGGAGGTTTAACTGCCTTAGGAGGTGGTATCGCAGTGTACGGTTGTGGGCCTCTGCCCCCAGTGGGCTTAGCAAGAAGAGGGGGATTCGTTGACGTCGAAGCAATCGTGAGACCAGGAGGAGGTTTTATTGACGACGAAGGGATATTGAGGTTAGGAGGAGGTGTCGTTGACGACGAAGGGATTGCAACACCAGGAGGAGGCTGATTTGTGGTAACAATAGGTTGTACCGGTTGGAGGATGACGTCTAGTGTTGGTGGTCGAACGGGAGGCGGAATATACCACACGGGTAATCCCAATGTTAGCCCGGGTAGGCTAAGGGTAGCCATAACCGGGGCGCTTACTACACCCGAAGGAGGAAATAGGAAGGGGATGGTGTGGATGGGTGTAACACCAATGTGACTGGGGATCAATGGTGGTTGACCACCGGACGTTTGCGTATTCTGCGAAAGAGTACAGAGGTTTGCGACTTGGGTCTCCGGTGACGGTGGTGGAATGGCCTGGAATGTAGAGGTCATTGGTGTATCCGAATAAAGTCCGGGTGCCACAGAAGACACAAAGGAGGTAACTGCACTAGAAGCGGGTTGTTCAATCATGGGAAGAACATTCTCGGGTGCTGCAGGGGCGTTGGGATCATAGTAGGTGAGTTGGTCAATTTTGACCACGCGTCCCTTGTGGGGGAACATCATGGTGCGGAAGACGGAGGAGGCGACCGCTTTCATGGCGTACATGTAACTGCGGCCAAGTAAAAGGTTATAGTCGAGCTGGGTGTTAATGACCTCTATGTCGATGAGCACAGTCTTCCCACCTAATTGGACAGGTACCTTGGGTAATAAACCTTGAGGTTGAGCTGACCGGCCGTCGTAGGCCCGCAATGCAGTGGTGGATTGCTGGAGAGCAGGGGAGCCCAACTTCTGCCAAACAAAAGTGGACATGACGCATGTGGATGCACCTTCGTCGATGATACATCGATGAATGACAAGATTCCGAATAGAAACGGAAACTTGGACTGCTATGGTAGAAGGCAGTCGTGGTTCAGATTGGTCTAAATCAAAGGTCATCAAGTTCGAATCATTTGGGTCAATCGCCCCAATGGCGGAAAGTAAAGTCTTGCGCTGAGTAGGACAGGTTTTTAAGACTTCTAACGCAGACATGGCTGCGGGAGATTGAGCTAAGTCATCTACGATGTTGTAATTGGACGCAGCTCGTGCATTGGGGTTGTTGTTGATTCGGCGAAGGGGGAAGCGAGGTGCTTTAGAAGCGCCATCAAGTGGAACCTGAGGTATACGCAATGTCTGATCAGTGGGATTAGCAGTGGTATCCTTTTCGGCGGGGGGGGCTTCAGAAGTCGGTCCGTATTGATTCCGACGGGTTTGGATATTGACGTCAGCGGTGGACATCATCAATAAGTGGTGGGTGCCTGAATCAAACATGGGTTGATCAGGAGCTGTGTAAGTAATTTGTTGTGGTTGCACGTTGCCCTGTTGGGGGGCTAACGGCTGGGTGTTTACCACTCCCTGTGTTGGAAAGGGGTTTTGGAGAACCAGAGGTTGTTGTGGAGGTGGTGGGGGGTTGGGTGGTGGCTGAGGAGCCGCCTGCCCTTGACGATGGGCGTCATTTGTCCATAGTTGTCGAGCTCGCTCGAGATGTGGGCAAGCGTGGGTATAGTGGCCATAGACACCGCAAATGGAACAAGGATGGTTTGTCCGTAAATTAGCATTTTTAGGTTGCTTAGGTGGCCGATCAGGATTTTGATGAGCGGGCGCCGCGTTATTGTTTTGCGGGGGCTGGGTAGGCTGTGGAGCTTGGTTACGGTTTTGATTGTTTCCACGGTTGCGTCCTCTTCCGCGGTTGGGTTGTCCACCCTGGTTGCGTTGGTTATTTTGATATTGGGGCTGCTGTTGTTGTGCGTACACATGCCCTTGAGCATTGGGGGGATTCTGAGGAGCCGCAGGTGCGGGAGCAGGTTGCGGTGGATAGTATGCAGGTGGAGCTGGAGGTGGTCCAGTTGCCTGTTGGGGTTGTTGGTACCCCTGCGCTGGTGGAGGTGTGAGGTTAGCCGGTGCAACCGGTTGTGGGTAATGCATGGGCTGTTGTGGAAACTGCATGGGGTTTTGTACCGTAGGTTGAGCATAGTATGTAGGAGGTACATATGCTGATGGCGCTTGGCCATAACAATGTTGTGGACAAGAGGGTCCATGAACATGATGGGTCTGGTTTGTTGGAGCATAAGAAGTTGTCGCTCCGGAACTGGATGTAGCCCTAGAAAGGTCTGGGGCGGGCATGGTGCTCACCATACTGAAAGGTTTTGCGTGCGGTGTAATTTGGCCAATAATGCCATCAGCGGCATGGGATGCCCCCGGTGTATCACCGCGTGCAGAGTCACCTCTTGGGGCGTCAGGTATGATGGTGTATAGGTAACTTGACTGGGCATAGATAAGGTCAAACTGTTGGGCCTTAAGGATGGCCTCCTCTTCAGACTGGGGTCTTTCAGAAGCTACATCCTTCGCAATGAGGGGAAGGAGGGATTTAAGGAACCAGTCTAAAAAGATTCGATCGTCTAATTTGATCTTGCATAGGCTTCGGCGCCGACGCCAATCATGAATATGGTCAGTGATGTGCGTGGCTGTGTTCTGTCTGCAAGACAGTAGGATCTCGACGCCCGCATCATAGCGGACCGGTAGCTGAAAGAACTGCAGGAAGGTCGAGGCAAGGGAGGTAAATGAGGAATGCGTCCCATGGGGTTGCTCGATATACCATTTGGCTGCAGAGCCAGTGAAGGTGCGCTGTAATAAACGGAGGCGGATAGAGTCGTCCACTATGGAGTTGGAGGAACACCATAAGTGGAAAGACATGATGTGGTTCTGGGGGTCTTCTCCGGCCTTTCCCTCAAACTTAGGGATGTCAGAGGGAAGCTTAGTGGGCATATGGGGCCAAGCAGGGTCATGCCTGATGGGGTCATTTGTGAGCCTAGCTAAATCTGGCAGGTTCAGACTTGCCATGTATGGTAGACTAGCAGATGTGGTGACCGGAACCGGGACCTGCCTAGCCATTGTGGTATGGTGTAGGGGTCCAGTAGCGCCTATAGGTATGCTAGGTATGGAGGGTATGTGCCCTCCAATAGGTGTGGCCTGATATGGGTTAGCGCTCCCAAGTGCAACATGGGTTATACTTGGGTTAGGAATCGCACAAGGGATTCCTGGTATAGCACTCCCAAGTGCAACATGGGTTACACTTGGGTTAGGAATCGCACTAGGGATTCCTGGGATAGGGTTTGTGGAAACCGAAGGGGGTATGACCCCGATGTTGGGCATGCCCATGACAGGTGGTGGCCCTGTGCTAGGCATTCCTGAATGTGGAGTGTTACCCATATTGGGCATACCCAAGGGGGTGGTTGTTGCCGTGGATGGTACTACCGCAGAAGGGTCTGCGGATGTCTGACCTATGGTAGATGTAAATAGTGGATCAAATGGTGTTCCAGACATAATTGTGGTTGGTGGTAACTCGGTGGGGTTTTCGGATTCTACCTCCAAATCAAAGGTGAAGTGGGGTATGTCAGAATCGGATGACCGTCTAGATGATCGACGATGTGTCGAATCAAGGGATAATGCTCTGCGTCCGTGACGTGGAGAGCCAAGTGGACTAAACTCTGGGAGTTCGCCCTGTAGACGACGAGAACGTCTAGAATTCTCAATGGTGAGATTATGTTTTTTATGTAAAAATTTGTTTTAAGTATCAGGTGGTGATATATGTATGTAAAAGACTCAAAACCCTAATGCAACCAAGGGTGCAAAAAGGGGAGTGAAAAAAGAAGGCTCACAGGCCAAAAAATCAATCCTCAAAAAATGCACTTATTCTAGCAGTTGTGCTACAATAAGTGGAGGAATGCAACAACCGGTCAGAATACCAACATGCAAGCGGCTCCTAGAAAAAAATAAGTGTAACTAGACTCAAAAGGTGGTAAAGATCATGCAAACACCTAATCTAAAAGTATTGTGACTCAAACAGACGATATCCCCTGCAAGGTGATGAAATCCAAGTCAGACAATATGAATGTAGAGACAACGGCTAGATATCCCCCTACCGGGAGGGACACCGGGTAATCAATCCTAAAAAGACAGGCTACTAGGATACTCCGTTCATGACGCGTCGAGAAAAGGTAAATCTGCCGTTTGGTCCTTTGATCGCAATATCCCAATACAGGGATATCCCGAGAACTGCGAATGGTAGCCCTTCGGTTACTGAATGGGTTTCGGTATCCCACTCAGGCTTCCGGAACCATCCTCGCGACTTCAACCCTCCTAGGGGAGAGGCCTTCCCACAAACCGGTTGTGACCGCGCCAAAAAGTACTAAGAGATTTTAGCTCCCTAATTGGACAACTTCTATGTCTCAGATGTATGAACTGAGGGGTGTTATTGGAACACCTATCCCCCCAATACTACCTAGCTACAAGAATTCTTTTCGTGTTCCCCAAGTGGGGTTAAGAGTGTGTTCAAATTAGGGTAAGTTTTAAGTCTTAGTTCAATTAAGTGATCGTGTGAGTGCACGTGAGGTGTTATAAACTGAACTTGAAAAAATTAAATGCTTTAAGGGAAATTTTTCAAAAAATAAAGGACTTGTCGAAAAATAACGAGCAAATATTTAAGACTTTTTTCACTAAAAAGAAATTAATTTGTTTTTTCAAAAATAACTCAAAAAATAATGGATTTTTTGGATTTGTGAAAGCAAATAATAAACTTCTAAAAGAAATAAATGGATTTCTTCGTTTCAATAAAATTTGCTAAGGGCAAGATTCTAAAGAAGTAAACAAGAAAAAATTTGAATCTAGATAAAGAATGCAAAATGAATCTTTCTTTCACTTTCTTGAAAATTTTTAAAAAGATTTCTATGTATGCACTTTTAAATAGTAAAATTTTTTTCTAAATCTGGAAAATATGCAGAATTTGATACTGTTAAAAATGTGCTATGGGCAGAAAGTACAGTAAAAAATATTTTTCAAAATCGGGATGGCCGAATGAAAAAATTCAGCCGCGCGGGTTTTGGACGAACAGCCGCGATGGGCCGCGCGGGTTTTGGCCGAACAGTCGCGATGGACCGCGCGGGTTTTGGACGCACAGTCGCGATGGACCGCGCAGGTTTTGGGCGCACAGTCGCGATGGACCGCGCAGGTTTTGGGCGCACAGTCGCGATGGACAGCGCGGAAAAAGGCCGCGAAGCCGCGGTGTGCAGCGCGGAAAAACACAGAAAAGTCGCGATGGACCGCGCGACTGTATGGAAAAAGGCCGCGATGGACCGCGCGGAAAAATGCAGAAAAGTCGCGATGGACCGCGCGACTGTCTGGCAAAAAGCCGCGAGGCGGAAGCCGTGCACGGAAAACGAGAAACGAACTCGAAAATTTAAAATTTAGGGCTGTTTTTTGGGGCCAAATCTCAGAACAGCAATGGATCTGCTGTCTAAGATGGCAGATCTATGGATCTAATGGTTAAAAACTTATAAAAACTAAGATTTAATGGCAAAGCTAGAGATCTAAAGTTCAAACCAAAGCGGAGTCGCCAAAAACTGTTGGCTCGGTTTTGCAACCAAGCTTAGTGCTATGGGCACCTACTAACTAGTAGTAGCAGTTTCAATAGAAATAAAAACAATAAACTAAATAAACAATACTTTTCATGGATCTAAGCAAGAATCTAAGCAAATAATTTAAATATTTCAAAAATCAAGAACAAGAAACATAAGAAATAATTTTTTGTATTGAAAAGTGGGGGGCAAGCAAGTGCTTGCGATATTACCTTCAATGGTGAAGGTTGATGTTGAGCAACTCCCAAGATGAGTAGCTCCAAACTCCAATAGGTCTCTTTCTCCAAGGTTGCTTCAATGGCTAAAAGTGCTCAGGGGAGATTTCAGCAGCATAAGGATGAGATAATGGAAGGATGTGAAATGAGGAGCCCCTACCACCTTTTTATAGGTTTTGGTGGTGAGGAATACCATTTGTGGTTTTGTGGAAACCAATGGTATTGACCAACATGGTTTAGGTAATTTTCCCTCCTTTTTCCTTTTTTGAATAAAAATAATATTTTAATTCCCTTTTTAATATTTTTGGGAATTTGGACCCTTTTTGAGGGTTTTTTATGATTTTCTTGTAAAAATAATCTTTTTTAATGGAAAAAGGGGTGTACCAAGGTCTTTTGGTGACCTTTTGTTGGTTTCAGAGGCTCAGATGGTGGAAAAGTGGACAAATGGGTCATGTGAGTAAGGGAATGAGCTAGTGAGCACTTTTTAGGTGTTAACATCTATGATTGCAACTTTTCATACTGAACGAAGCAAATAGATGTCCAGAATATAGCTTTCGATTGAAAAATAAATAAATAATAGTTTTCTTGAAAATTAATTGGTTGCAACAAAAGGGTTTCCAATGTAAATGCGATCTTTGTACCATTAAAATCCTAATGAATTTGTCCAACAAACCAAAATTTGAATGCGATCCTCTTCTTACCTTGGGAATTGACACTGTCGTGGAAGGGTTACGCACTCCATCCATGGTTGCAAAAGGTCACAGGTTCAAATCGTCGGGCTCAAACAATGTCTATGTTTTGCTACGTGTGCTAGTATTTCCAATTCCACATTCGCGTAATCAATAAATGATTAAGTGAATACATAGATTTTTATTTAATGTTAGTTTATCATTAATCATAACTTATGAACTACTCATTGAGAAGCATATGAATAGTGACATTTTACTCATTGATAACATTACCTATTTAAGCGTAGTAGCAAAAAAGAAAGCCCACTTTATTACAATGGGTTACAACATTGAAAACTAACTAACCTACCTATTATACCTTGGCAATTGACTCAAGACAATAACTTTCCTTTCAAGGTTCCATGGGTTAAATAACTAGAATTAGTTAGAATTATAGGTATCAATTGACTTTTTTATCACTATAGTTTCTTAGTAGTGTGATGATGATCATGATGAAGATGATGATGATGACAAATATTATGATGATGGTGATGACGATGATGATGATGACGAGGTTTATGATGATGATGATGACGAAGATGATGAGGATGAGGATGAGGATGATGAATATGATGATGGTGTTGGTGGTGGTGGTGAAGATGATGATCATGATGAAGATGATGATGAAGATGATGATGACGATGGAGATTGTGACGATGGTGATGATGATATTGATGATGATAACGATGGTTTAAACATAACTAAATCCTAGTAAACATAATACATTATGCAAAAATATGTTCTCACATACCTCCTAGATTCCAACATTGCTACAATGTCATTCATATTCTTCTTCATCTAACTCAGCATCTGTATCGTCGTCTGGTTCAAAATCGCTATCGTTGAAAACATCGCTCATAGAGGGATCATGATCAATGTCATTTTCAGTTAGATATTCATCATCAATATCATCAATGTCAATTTCATTGTCTGCTACATCATTTGGATGATCGACTTCTTGATCGGATTCTTCATCTGAAAAAAAAATGTTTTATTTTCAACTTTTCGTGGCTATAGCCACGGATGGAATTTTCGTGGCTATAGCCACGAAAAGTCCATCCGTGGCTATAGCGACGATCGTCAAGGAAATTTTCAATTTTTTCCAAAAATTTAAACTATTTTTCCATGAAAACATCAATTTTAATTGTTTCGTGGCAAACTTTCGTGGGAATTTTGAGCCATATGCAGTAGTGTTGGATGTTTTATTGTAAAAATAATTCGCAAGAGGGACTACAACATCATATTCATACTCAGTTACCAATTCTGCAAAGTTTGAAGTGACACTCACTGTTGAAATTATTGAAGTTGTTTGAGTATCAGTGGGACTAGGTATAGGCATGGTAACTTGAGGAGTAGTCAGAGGGGTAGTGACAATCTAAGCAACTGATGGAACATGGGCTGGAGAAGGGATTGAAGTGAAGGCTTCAGAAAGCGGAACATGATCATCATTAGTAGGTGATGATGAAGAAGGAATTGAGGGTGGCTCATCAATGGCGGTTGATAAAAAAGTAGATATGGGTGATTTCTGAGGGACAGTCGAAGAATGGATCTCTACAATAATAGATGAGGGAATGGAAAATGGAATTGAGCTATCTAAAAATGGAGTGGCTATGAAATTCAAAGTATGAAAAAGTTGTGATATGGAAAATAGTGGAATCACCCCTGGGACAAAACAGAAAGATCTTGAATAGATGAAAGTAAAAGTGTTGAAGTTGTAATATTAGGTGCAGTGGTGAGTTGCAATATTTGTTGATCAGGATCAGGGTGATCCATTTCAATAGTATCTAACAAATCTATAACTTCATGTGAGTCTTCAATCACTTCTTCAGTCACAGACACTGGAGGATGTGGCTCATCTTCAATATCACAGTCAATAATATTAAGAGTAGGAACCTGTGAGATAGGAATCAAGATTTTATGTGTCTTAGTTGGGTTTGTATCAACAATTATTAGATCATCAGATACCTGTATAGCTGCAGCAGTCACTTGAATATCCACGGTAACCTTAGGAGGTTCAATTGTTTGGGTACCCAATACTGAAGAGATTTGTGCTAACTCCTGCTTCATCTGATGAGAGGTTTCCAACAAAAAATTGACATGTTCAGCAATCTTTACCTGTGGAGTATTCTCCATAGGAGTTTTACCTTTAGTCACATCTGGATAAGTAAGCATTAGAGGGGCATTAGATTTTTGGTTCTCCTTTTCTTCTCTATCCCTTCTCTTTTGCTCAAGCAGTTTCATTTCCATTGTTCTGTAGCTCAAAAATTTAGTTTTAAGTTCTCTCTAATATTGCATAATATGATGTTGCTCATCTATGCTCTTGGCCCTAGCCAGGACCTCAGAAAAGGTATTCACTCCTTGGTAGATGGAATCATCAGGAATTTCTTCATGCACATAGTATGTTTTCACATGGTATTGTTTAAAATGAGCATCAAGGAACTTCTTAGGGTCATGCTTTCATTTGGGAGCAAAGCCTAGCCTCAGAGAAGCCATCTTGTCGCCCAAAACTGTAGCCCAATTTGAAGTTGGAATGGCCAATGGTCCAAGGTTTAAGGAGAATTTAGGCCAACCCCTTCTCTTGGGACCAGTGAGTTTTCTGTAGACACCATCAGTAACAGTCTGATAAGAGACTTCTTCAATGACCAATCTGTCCGGGACTATTCTAGGTAGCAGATGAACAGTGTGACTTCCCCAGACTTTGATATATGAAAAGGATTTATAGACATACCAATCACCAATTGTATTGATGAAGGTTCTGGCATCAGCTGAGAAGGCATGAGCCTCTTGTTTGAATACCTTGAAATAAATAGTACCCATGAAATGGTCACAAATGTCATAGAGTAAGGGCGCAAAATTACTTTCCCATAGTGTTGCATGATAGATATGGACTGGTGGAGCTGCAGGGGTCCAATTCCATCCCATGTTGGGATGTTGGAACTCTGAGAAAAAGACATCAATAATGAATGCTGAAAAGAAAAAGTGTGGCTTCTTCAAAGCAGGTTCTTTCTGATACTCCTGGATGGGTGTTTTAAGCTCCAATGACAAGATGAATGCCCAAGGAAAAGATTCACCTATGGTTAGGACATGATGGGCTATTGGAGCCCATTCAACCTTGAAGACTGAACAATTTGGAAGGCCATAGAGCCTGCAAAGCATGGCTGCCAATAAAGAATAAGGCTCTCTAAACCATGAAATCGGATAGAGGTTATCAACCTTTGGCAGAAAGCTGCTAGGTTTAATCATCCATGATTTCAACATTTCGTCAAAATTGTACCTGGTTTTAGAAGATTGGATGAATTCAGGGGTAAGGCTTTGCACAGCCGGTTTAAGAGCAAAAGCCCTAATAAAGACTTTCGGGAGGAAAGTAGTTAACTGTGACCCTTCACTGTCATTGAATGACTGGTCTTTAGGGTTGGCATGGTCCACAATCCACTTAACGGCATCGGTGTAAGGAAGGATGGCAGGCCGGGCAGCAATAGCATGAAGCTGAGAAGCCCTAATTTTCTCATACGCAGGTTGGTCTTCTTTAATGTTGGAAAGGTCGTCATTATAAAAAATTGAATAAATTTTGGACGAGTCCATTTGATAAGTTTCAGTAACCCTCTCGCTGGTATCTGAGAAGATATCGAAATTCAGGTCTTTGGTAAGCAAATCCCTGTGAATTGTCTTAGACCGAGTGTTTCATGACATTTTTGCAAAGCTTGAAAATTCTGGTAAATAAATAAAACTAAATCATAAACAGTAAACCGTAAATAACAAATACGAAAATGACAAAAACCAGCCTGAAAATAACTGAAAATTACTGAAAATGACCCCTGGTAAGAAATTCACAATAAAATCCACGTAGCAGGGTAAATTTCTGACAATGAAAATGATAAAGAAAAATAGAAAAAATCTTGTATTTATCGATTTTTCGTCAGGTCAACTCTGGACCACAGGATAAAAAGAAATGAACGGCTGAGATTAACCCCTGCGGGATGAGGGATTAGGTCACAAGTCTTATTTTCAACTTTATTCATTATTCCCGCAATCCGCAATTGCGAGTTGCGGGATACAACTTTGCAAAATAACGGACGAAAGATTTTCCGCAATCCGCAATTGTGGGTTGCGGGAATGGAAATAATCTTTAAAATTAAGATAAATTTTCCGCATCCTGCAATCCGCAATTGCGGGTTGTGGGTTGTGGAAACACACAACACGATTTATTAAAATAACAACTTTCCGCAATCCACAATTGCGGGTTGCGGGTTGTGGAATTGAAATTCCTCAAAAATATTAACAAAGTCTTCCCGCAATCCGCAATTGCGGGTTGACACAATTCCGAAAAGAAAGAACAATCAATTCCCGCAGTCCGCAATTGCAGGATTGTGGGTTTGCGGGTTTGTGGGAAGAAAATAACATTTAAAAGAATTGAAGGCTTCCGCAAGTCAAGAAAACAACCAAAAACTTAGAAATTTTTCAAAGGAGAAAAAAAAAAGGTAATTACACAAACCAAAAGCAAAGGTATGAGATTATAACAAACAAGGTTTAAGAACCTCGTTATAATAAGAAACTTACCCAAATACCTTTGTATTTAAAATTTTGGGGCTCCCATGTTCAAATGAAGCATGGGATCTATTGTACCTACAACAATGAGCTAGCATCCTCCAGACTCCAAGGTGCGTGGAAACTGTGGGGTGTGTTATAGAGTGTAATGGGGTACATTACACTTACGTAGTTATAACAAGATTCGTCAATCTTGAACAAAATAGGAGCGAACCTCGCAAGTACTTTGATACGATGTTGAAATCAATATATGGGTTAACCACATGAATGAACACCACAATGGCTAACTCACACAAATCAAATATCAATACGCTAACATTTATATGGTAAAATACACAAAGAAGGAAACATCCATAGAGTTGCAAAATAGGTGTATTACTTCTCAAGAATGAAAGGTTACATATAGTACAATACTCTCAATCATGTGCATCATACTAGTGACTCCAATAAATGACCCTCCATGATCTTTTAATAGAGATTGTGGACCAATAAGGTTAAATGAAACAAATAAAATGTTAATACAATTAATAATATGAGGATTGATGGATCACTTATGCACAAGATAGAATAACAAGTGCTCAATCACTCAAATAAAAAACCACAACTAAATAAACATAGATTACTACATTAAACCAAATTTATATTAAATAATTCTTAATATTTCATATCTTAACACTCCCAATAATTTATGAATAGTATCCTTGAATAATTCTACTATTGGAGAAAAACATATTGATGCATTGGTTGAACCAAATGGTATTCTTCACTAAGAACAACCTCCCCATTTAGTCTCAAATGTACGAAGTACATAGTATTTTTCTCTTATAGATACTTGATCATATCCCAAATGTTCATCGAGGAAGGAATATATTTCTCTTTCCACTATTTTTAGTCCCTGCCATAGGCAAAGACTATATGTTCTGGTTTTTGCTGATTAATTCTCTTTACACCAAAATATTTTTAAACTTTGATTATAGTTTGTCTAATGTTAAACAATTTAATTTGTTTATTTGTATTTATTTAATAAAATATATTATTAAGTGTTCAATTCTTATTGGTGAAAAGTGGATGAAAAGACTAATTTTATTATTATTATGAATTAAGAAAAATAAAAATAAAACCTAACTTTAAATTTGTAAATGTAACATCGAAATATTTTCTTTCTAGTGGAATCTACAAACAATATTTTCTTTCTAGTGGAATCTACAAACATAAGATAGGATAGGATTGAAAAACATAGAATAGGATGGGATTGACAGGGTTTACAAACATAGGGTAGGATTGACAGCAAACATAGGGTAGGATTGATAGCGTTGACAGTGTTGCAAACTAATAACTTTGAATTCATTTTACACGTTATCTATCATTGAATGCAAATGACAAATGACAAATGACAGGTTTGCAAACTCCGATGTCCTCCTCCTCGGCTTTCTTCGCTCGTAACTTCGTAATACTGAACATAATATCATGTTTTCAAAGATGTTATGAATCGAACACTGGGAGGCCATAGTCATCCGCTCTCCCAAAGGATTCCACTTTATTTTATTGTTGTATTGGCCTGTCACAAAACCTCACATGGTCTTTCGAGCCTGGGTATATTGAATTTCACACTAATGTTAACCTCCATGGAATAAAATTCCTTTGGTATCTAAATTTATAGATTGTCGAAGAGATGAGCGGCTCTAGGAAATTGTTTGAAGGGGATCCCTATGTTAATGACGGATGCGTACACCAGGGATCCGTATGTTACTACACCTGCTATATTTTAGTTTATAGCCTCTAGCAATGCTAAGGAATTTTCTTAGAGTGAAGAATGTTCTAACAGGGATGTGGGTTCAATCCAACTTGACATTAAAGAGGCTCATAATGAAGAATTGGAAAGAGCACCTGCTATATTTCAGTTTACAGTTTTCAGTTTGAAGTAAGTTGCTAACCAAGAAGGGGATTCAACCAAACTCACTGAGAAACAGGATAATAAAGAAGAATTAGAGAAAGCACAGTCTTACCAAGATTGGCTTTCCGAACTTGTCAACGATGTCGATGTCGATGCTTGTGCTGGGCTTGATTACGATGTCGAGGCTGATGCTTCTGCTTGGCTTGATTTCACAGCTCCTCAATTTGAGGAGAATGCAACAGGGAATTCTATTGAACGTTTACTAAACCAGGTAATCATTTCTTCCATTACAGTGACAATAGGTTCTTAGTATGATTTAATGGGTTTCTTGTATTTTTAACAAATCCACGCATGTCTAACTATCAGATAACATCAATGGAGCCAAATATATTTAGAGTTGTTGTGAAATAAATGACATCATTACTGAGTGAAGATAATTGCAAAGTCCCTGGCGAGCCTTTTATAGAGCAAGAAAGATGGTTACAGGAGTATATAAGAGAATTGCTACTCCACCCGAAGAATCCAATTGCACAGATAAGGAGAGAACCCAGAGCAAAATCCCGGACAGAACTCTATTAGAGCTTGTACAGAAGGACATAATAGCAATTAGAAATAAGATTATCAACATTAGTGCCAAGATCGGCAAGGAAGAGGAGGAAAAACAGAACGCCTTCATGAGCTTAAATCCTGAGTTAGTAAGTGAAGCAGATACAAAAAATGGAATATTTGTGAGCTTTCATACCTTGCTATATGATTGGACAAATATTACAAGAGAGTGTATAATTCTCAACCGAAGGTATAATTTGTTTAAATATGAACAAAATGTATTACTTTGCACTTTTTATTTCTTGGATCTTATTTCATTATATTTCCTTTGTCATAATGATTTTCATCAACAGATGGCAAATAAAACTACTAAGAATGCTTATTCCACCAAATTATCCACAATGTTCTCCAATAATTTTAGACAGATATCCCGAGTCAAGCCAGATCAATGAAGAATTCTCATCTACGGCAACTGCGAAGTTTTTTAAATCAACGAGTTGTGTTGATGAGCCAATTACACTTCCGAAACTGGCAGAAATATGGAATAAATCCACCCGCGAGGTTGTGGTTTCTTACGCAGTAAAGAGAGGAGGAGGTACTTTTACACCACAATACGGAGGGTGGACTTACTGCGATAAGTAAAGGTAGGAATTCAACTTTTATCCAAACTAGGTTTAAAAATGGGGATCAATTTATTTGAAGTCAACTGAACATCTCTGTTGGAATTGAGCTGAATTTTCATTGAATTACAGGGGAATGCGAATGCTTGGTATGCCTTTTGGCAGTGCTGTAATCTTCCCTGAATTACACTGTAATCTTGATACATTCCATGAATTACATTGCAATCTTTCCTGATTTACACTGTAATGTTGATACACTGCCCAATATTCTTGTGATTGGATGGAACCGAAGGCAAATACAAGTTGCTAAGCGGGAATGAAATCCTTGTTGTGGGCCTTGGCACCTGGAAAGCAGGTCAAGCTGCTAGGGATGTTGTCTTCAACACCATTGTGCAGGTAATAGACTTTGGATTCTGCAGGAACATTACCTAGAGTGCAAAATTTATTAGAATACCATGGTATTAATGGGGGCTAGTTTGTAGGCCGGGCTCAATGAGGCTTATGAAACTGTTCTTAGAATTATGATAATGTATTTGACAATTGGGTATTGCAGGAGGGTTACCGCCATATTGATACTGCTTCAGAATATGGTGTTGAGGAGGAGGTGATGATTTTCCTTTAGTTGTTGTGATTATTGACTAAAAATTGTGGGTTCATTGATTTTTTGAAAAAATACTATGGGAGTCTTTGAATTGCTTCAATAGTCTGCATGGTTGATTTCTTAGATGTGTGTTGCAGGTTGGCCATGGACTGAGAACTTCCATGGATACATGAATTAATAGGAAGGATCTGTTTGTGGTATCCAAGCTTTGGTAGGTATCACATTTTAACACTTTATGATCTTCTAATTCACCTTGTAAATTGATCTCCCAGTTACTAAGATTAACCTACCTATTTTTAAACCGGCAGACCTGACCTATGTCTAATGGGATTTTCATTTTCTTTTATGTTTGGAATTTGGGCAGGTGCGCTAGTATGTCTCTGGATAAAGTCAGGGCTGCTCTTGACACATCTCTTAATAATCTGTAGCTTGACTATCTTGATCTTTACCTGGTATGTAACCCTCATGTTTGAGGTGCCTGGTATGTAACCCTCATGTTTGAGGTGGAGTAATATTGTTTTACTACACATTCTCATTTTCATAAGAGGAGAGGTCCCAAATTCACAAAATCCCAAATCCAAATGGGAAGAAAAATCCCCTGTAAATAATAATTTGTCTATGAAGAGGGATACATATATGTGTGTATCACTCTCTGTTTTACCTACTTGGATTATATATAGGACGTACTTGAATCCAAATATTGAGGGTTTAACCAAGAAGTTCATGAAACTTGGTTTCTTTGATAGATAGAAACACATGTGCATGGGTTTCCGATAGAGTCAAAATCAAATGAGAAGTCGAGTTTAATCAGGATTCAGTCAAAGAACCAGTTAAATATGATTGATTTTATTTTATATTCTAAGAAATTCCATCGACTATAGCCCAAGAGAGGTTGTCTTGACTTGATTCTTCTTATGTTTATCATCTGCTTTTTCTGATCCACTGGCCATTTCACTTGAGAGAAGGGGCAAGTAGGCCTCCCAAAGCTGGCGATGTGTTAGAGCCAGACATGGAGGGTGTATGGAGAGAGATGGAAAAACTGGTAGTAGAGAAAAAGGTTCGAGAAATTGGGATATGTAATTTCACTGTGAAAAAGTTGGAGTCGCTACTTAGCTATGCAACAACTTTACCTTCTGTGTGCCAGGTACCATAATTTAAAAGTTTGCTTCCCACCACATATTTTACAGTCCCTATCAAATAATATGGATGTCACTTATACATGATATTTATGAAAAAACTGTGGCACCTACAGGTGGAAATGCATCCTGGCTGGAGAAATGAAAAGATTTTGGACGTTTGTAAGAAGCTTAATATTCATGTTACTGTAAGTCAATTCATTCTGCTTACAAATTATGCATCATTAGACTTTAGTTTTTAATCCAAAGAATAAGTTTAGGTGGCGTGGAGTCTAAATTCTGTTGTAATCATGATCATAACAATGCAGACATACTCTCCATTGGGATCACATGGACCACAAACAAGAGACCTGTTGAATGACTCTACTGTTAAACTGGTCTGTGCATGATCTCTCTTCATTTACATATTGAATGACTGACTGAATGTGAATGAAATTTATCCTTCCCTATAATATGCTCAAACAGCTTGGATTTTACAACTCTCATATTTTCCTGTTATGGGTAAGGTTTTGAAATTCTGCATTGCTTCTTGTTTTCATATCTCTAAAAGATTGAATAAGACTCCAGGGCAGGTGCTGATAAAGTGGGCTCTTTAGAGAGAACCAGGCACAATTCCAAATTCCACTAATTCTGACAGAATAAAGGAGAACATTCAAGTGTTTGGATGGGAGCTTCCTGAATTGGATTTCAAGGCTCTGAGTAGCCTTCCAAATCAGGTATGTTTGGTTTTCAGTTAGCAAACATGCATATACTAAAATTTGGAATTTTCTGCGATAGCTAAAAGTTTGAACAACTAACATTTTCCTGTTTTGACCAATAATTCATTTGTGTGATACTCCGCTTTCAGGGAAATGCTAAATTTGTTCGTACCTAGTCGTAGTCATAACCATTAATATGTTACACTTTCAAAATTTTGGATGCATTTTTTTCATAAATGCATATGCATGTCACTAAATGGATATTTGTTGGTGACATCTATTTTATGTCTAAAGGTTTCTTTTCTATTTTATGTTAGAATGTGTTGTGCCCAGTAAGCAATGCCATTTTTCTTAAAAGATATAGCATGTCCCTTTAGAATATTTTGTTGTTTTGTTTATGATAAATTGGGGAATCTAGTTTGTGTCTTTCTTATTATCTTATTATGCCCATCACACTCTGACAAATTTTTGGTGTTTTTAGCTCTAGATCCTTTCTTCGAGGCTTCTGCTTCTCAGTTTGTTCTTGGACAACATATCCATTCACTCTATTGGCCCCAGTTGTACTTGGTAAGCATAAAATCTATCCCTTGGCTATTCTAGTTTTGTGGTTTTGTATAGGGAATATTCAAATTATGTTTTATTGAACCTGAAGGTATTTCTAGTGCATATGCAACCCTAAAAGAACTTTTATAAAATTGTATCATAAACCTGTAATGCTTGTTGTTTTTAAACACAAGTGTATCTATGGCCTCATTGACTGGGATGTTCTTCAATTGGAATGGTTTCATCAGTGCAATGATTTCAAATATCGCATTTACCTACAGAAATATATACTCGAAGAAATCTATAGAAGGGAAATTTTGGGTTTAATTGTGACATATATTTTGGTTATTTTAATTTATCGATGAACTTTACTCACTTCCTATGATATGTAAAGAACACATCTCATAACCATCTCATACTTTTTCTATTCTATCTACAGACTAGCTTGGACAATACAAATGTGTATGTATACATTTCAATTAATGCGTCTTTCTTTTTCCTTCCGCCACCAATTATTGTAAGTTTCATGGTCTTCTTGTAACCAATTCCGTTGTTGTGTATAAATTTGAAAGTGATTGGGTATGAACTCTTTGCATTTTTCTATGTTGGAAAAATCCTCCAACTATTATTATGGATTGGTGATGCACCAATTTCCAACGAATGCCATAGAACTAATAAAAAAGTACCATTTATTTTGTTTTTAGATTGAAGGCCTAAACTGATGCAACATGGTTTTGCGGATACGATTTCTAATGTTGGGCTGACCAAATTCCTCTCTAGCCTTTTATGGGTTGGAATGTTCTATCACCTATATAACCAGGTAATTTTTCTGTTATTCATGGTTCTATTGAACGGGAAAGATGTTCTTTGCTAAAGACAATGTTTCCTGATGGTTATGTCCATCTTGGTTCCATCCATCTTTCATATGCTTTTTGCAATTAGCCATCAATACCCTGGAGCGGGTTGCACCACTCACAAATGATGGTGGCAATATCTTGGAGTGGGTGTTTGTTATTGGTTTTTCAATTATTGTGTTTGGCATGTACTTTCATATTTAAAAATTTGTAGCACCTTTTTATTGAGTATGAACATGTTTTATGAGACTTTTAGTGTCTTAGCTTAGAAATACAAATTGAAATCATAGAGACTACTTCAGATCAAGGTTCTGAAACTTGGTACTGATGATGGGAATTTTTTTCGGTCATCAGGTAATAGGATCTCCAATCAAACTGCTATTGGAACAAGCATTTGATATTGCTTGTGTTGCTATCTACTTATTCATCAAAGCAATGTTGGAAGAAGAAAAAAGAGTAAGTACTTCTTCTTATGTCATGTTTTCTTATACTAATTTATAATTCCCAGAAGGCCTTCTACTAATGTTTCAATCACATATTGTTCTATCAAACAGAAGGAAGTGCCTCCGACTAAACAACTTGATAGGAAGCATTTATACTATTTAGTGAAGTCTCAAGTGAATATTGGAGTGGATGAGACGTTGAGACCTGATCTCATCTACATGAAATTAGGTCATTCCTTGAAATGCCTTTGGAAGGAAGCAGGAACCATAATTTTGTTCACTCATCTAAGAGTAGAAACTGATAGCTAGGGGTTTATAGGATTATATATTTAAATTTAAAGATAAAAATTGATAGTTGAGGGTTTGTAGGATTAAATATTTAAATTTAAAAGTAGAAACTAAAAGATGAGGTTAGATTGTGCACTGGAGGATTAACATATTGCAAGTTTGGAGAACTTGTAGCTGTAATCCATGCAACTGTTCAAACTTTGACGGACTACAAGTGGGAAGTACTAGTGTAAATGTGGAGTGAATTATGCCTGTAAAACATGCTCTTGTGCCAGAGCCCAAATGCAGCCAATATGTTGTTTGTCACATCCAAATCTTAGGATTCCATGACTACTAGTAATATGTATGTAGCAAGTTGATGCTTAAGTACTGAGTTGGTTTTTAAACAGTGTAGGTAACATGTGCCAGATATAGGTTTAGTATAAGTTAATCTTTAGATCAATATAGTTGGTACCTTGTAGCAGACTCAGGTTAAGAAATTTGTTTAAGGATCTTATAATTCTTATTGCATCCAGGTCATGTAACTAGATGTGATGTTGGGATGCAATATACTTATTTGTAAAGGTTAAGTATCTTCCAATTCTAATTTCAAGCATGTCATGTAACTAGATGTGATGGAGTGATAGTTGGGACGCATCTTGTTTGTAAAGGAATATGATTTTAGGATTTTTCTTTATTTTCAATTTTTCATTAAT
This sequence comes from Larix kaempferi, assembly GCA_027924585.1. Taxonomy (NCBI): domain Eukaryota; kingdom Viridiplantae; phylum Streptophyta; class Pinopsida; order Pinales; family Pinaceae; genus Larix; species Larix kaempferi. Next base: position 8,476,229 of record BSBM01000050.1, on the reverse strand, counting down.
CAAATATCAATCCACTTTAAGTTTGAGCATCAGATTCACGGGAAAACTCATTATCAAATATCACTACATGAATAAAGTACAAGGAATAATTTAGTGGCAGTGAAGATCCTAGTAGGCACTTGTATGATTATGTACCTGCTAAGTGTGGACTGCTAAAAATGTCTACGTATGATTGATCTGATTAGAACATGACAGTTCAATTCCTGCATTCTTTAAGGAAGCTATTACAGTGTTTGTTTATGGCACCATACTTCGAATTTGAAGAGCACCTTTGCCAGATTGATTCACTCCCACAACCATTATGTCTGTCTGGTATATAAGATTGGATAGTCTAATCCAGAAGATCTATCTTATATCCCTTCAAATGGATTCTTTCTCTCAAATCTTCCTCTTGTTTCAACAACTTTTGTCGATATACACAAGCTTGATGGTGTGAAAAAATTCCATAAAACCATCTACAAAGGTTTTATATTTTACTTTCATGTCAAACCCAACTCTGGAAGTTGCATACATACCATCTCTGTCTGCCATTTACCATGAGAAAAATGTTAAGGTGCTGCTTGATAACACTTTTTCCCCATCATCATATCACCGACAAGGATTGGTGTTGATGTTGTTATTCACAACATTTCAAAATATGTCAGTGGGAATGCTGATGTTATAGCAACATCAGTATGTGGGTCTATAGATATGATAAATTCTATGATGAATCTCCATCAGGGATCCTTGATGCTCTTGAGGCCAACAATGAACCCCAAAGTATCATTTGAGATTTCTGAGAGGCTTCCTCACTTGGGATTAAAGATGAAGGAGCATTGTCACAGAACATATATATATGCAAGCAGAATAAAGAATTTGGGCCTCAAGGTTATCTATCCTGGCCTTGAAGATCACCCTCATTATGCCCTTTTGATTCCCATGGTAAACTGTGGGTATGGGTATGGAGGGATACTATGTGTGGACATGGACACGGGAGAGAGTGCTCACAAGCTCATGTACCACCTGCAGAATTCTGCACAGTTTGGGTTTATGGAAGTGAGATTGGGGTAGTGTGATACTTTGATGTCATGCTCTACTAGCAGTGAAATGAATTAGGAGGAAAGAGAATTGGTAGGTATCTATCCATGTTTGACTCCAATTGGTTACACTGGAACTCTTTAGTAGAGATGGAGCCAATTTGCAGAGAGTGCCCTCATCAAGATGACTGAAGTCCAGCCTTTTAAATGCCAGAATCAAATGTAGTGCAACTATACTGTTGTTGGTCCATTATAATTTTTTAGTCGGGAAACCTGTCAAGGGTTTACAACAAGCTTCAGCCCCCCCAATTATCTCCATGAACCACAATTGTATACACCAATAGTGGCACTGTACATTCTCTCTAATCTATTTGCTTGGTTTCTTCCTCTTCTTATGTGGGTTGTGCGATGTGGTTGTTTATGTGAATACATAGTTTGTTTCTTTGATTATAAAGACTTCAGTTTGGTCATTGCTTACAAAGTCTTTACATATCTGAATGATATTGTTTCAGAATAGTAGTGGCTTCTTCTATTAACATATTTGTTGACAAGATTCACAAGGTAAACGACTGTGGCCTCTTTATTAACATATTTATTTTGCTAAATTAACTCAAGGAAATGTAAATATAAATGTAAATAAAAAATCGATACAACATGAGGATACAGAACACCATGGTTTCAGGTGCTTGTTGTCAAGGAGGGATCCTCTCCTCCAACTCCAACGAAGGGAGAAAAAGGAGAGGCCATCATGGCCAAACCTCTCCATTGGAAAATTGGTAAAAATAAGAGGACGCCTATCAAATGTTTTGACAAAACTTTAGCAGATTTGGTGCAAAAGAATGTTGCAGGAAGGATTTCACAATGCACATGCACAGATGATGGCCACACCAAAACAACACTCCAAAACGCTGAGCGAGTTGGAATAGTGTGATCTAACACTTAACGAATATAAGAATCCAGATCTAAGGTTTGATTACAACGAACTCAAAATGGTAAAACATTGAAGTCCAGAGCATGCCAGACTACCATTTCGGGAGATGTTTACAACAAAAGACCTGTTGCTATTTGTGAAAACCCTACTATTATCATAGAGTTGGAGACCTAAAAATCCATTGCCAATGTGATGGACAAGGTATAATAAAAGGAGGGGATCCCTTTTGAACAACAATGATGGATATTTGTTGGAAAGCAGCTGGAAGACGGTCAATGCGAAAGTGTTATGCTTTTGAACTCCATCTCTAGTATCCATATCATACTTTTGGAACACCATTTATAATATCTATGTTATGACACATGCCATTCTACACCTTTAATATTGATATTATGACACATGACATTGACAAAACACATTATTACTAATCAACATAAATGTATGGTTAATAAATAAATATCATGCAACTTGAAAGTAACATTGATGTTATTCCCCATCCTAACTCAATATTTAAGGTAGTTGGTTTTGAAGTTAAAGGTTGAATTTTCCTTCAATGCAAAATAGTTATGCTTTTGTTAGATAATTTTAGCCAATTTATTTATTCAATTTGCTAGTCTTGAGAATTTATTAACTCTTCTTAGTACCTATAAGGTACAAAAAAAAATTCTATTGGTTTCCATCACTATCTTGGTTATAGACTATAGGGTACCTTGCTTTTCTTGGATTTTGGTGCATCCAGTTATAACTAAATTGGTGCAAACCGTTTTTTTCAACCTAAAATTGCCAAGCCCTGATATTCACAAGGAATCAAGGGATAACCAATGAATCGAACCCTAGTGGGAAGAGAAACAAATGTTCCTCCCAACCAGTACGCCACATGTCCGTAGACTGGTGCTATAACTAAAATGGTGCAAACTTATTTAGATATTTTATTTGTAAGCTATCATTTTTTATTTAGTTTATTTCTAGGTAAATTTGAGCATATAATATATTATCCATTCATATAGATAGAGCTGATATTATCCTAAGAAGCACTATGGTTTCTATGACTGACAGATGCACATCTTGACTAATTGACACAATCAATATGAGATGTATATTGCTTTGATAAATTTATTTAATGCACTGTTAGAAATCCCAACTATATAAGCTTTTATGTATCACTGCATTTGTATAGGCCATATCATTTTTGCACTGTTAGAAATCAAAACTATATAAGTTTCGATGAATCCTTACACTTGTATAGGCCATATCATTTCTTCACTTTGTACAAGTCATTTTAATTTGGATCTGTGAAGGTTGTTAATCTAGAAATCCAGATAGGTATTTTTCAGTGCAATGACCATTTGTATATTAATTCCATATTTAGATATGTTTTCAATTCATATCCAATACACTCGATACACTATCTTGAATTAAATTTTCAAATACAAATTTATATGGATTTGTCATGTTCAATCCAATACACTATATACTTTACTAAATTTCACACAAATACACTATATTTTAATAATTTTCATGTGACAATATATAGGTGAGATTTGTTTTGTGGGCCTTTATTTGACAATTACCTTTTCTAAATATGTTTGTGCTTGCAACTTGATCCTAGTTTTAAGAACATTTCTTTCATACCAATTTCATGGTGTAATTTTTGTTTTGTAGGTGTTTATAGTCAATGTTGAGGCAGAATCCTATGATGATGAGGTTATCAAGAATGTTGATGTAATGAGAAATATAGGACTTGTGAGTATTAATGATCATTTTTTTATATTTCACCTCTTCCCACATTTTCAGTAAGTCTTTAGGGGAGGAAACAACGTATAAACCCTTGAAACCCTTATTTGTCCAAGACCCTAAACTTTGATTGTTATCTAAACCCTTAGAACCCCTATTAAGCCCAAACCTTAAACCCTAACTACTATATGATCCCTTGTTTGGAAAAATTTATAATCCTAAGCCCTAAATGCTAATTGTTATAATGGTGTAATGTTGGTCCTATGCCTTCATGTGGAAAGGGATGATAAAATCCTTTGTTGGGAGTGGAACTGATGACCTCATGATGTCGTTGTACCATATGGATTTCTAACATGAACTATTTGTTTTGAGGTCCTACTTGTGACTTTGCCTTCAGAAGTTTTTAACATTGTCCTACATGCAAGTTTATGTTTCAGTTTTTCTTTTTTGGGAGTCAATGCCATTACACCACTAGATCATCCAATTATAGCATTTTTTTATTTATACTCATGGAAAATGGTGCAAAGAATGTAAACTTTGTTTGAGAACAATTAAAAAAATAAAATTACAGTGAGTTGAAAGCTATATATGTTATTTATTATGAAAATAAGTAGGTTCATTTTTTTTGTGTTTACATTTTTTGGGTTGCGAGTGTTTCATTAAACTAGTGAATTTTGTGTGTGTGTGTATGTGTGTATGTGTGTATATATGATTCTTTTCCACCTTGGATTTGTAAGGGTACTTCATTTTCTTGAGTGCACTTACCCCATATTTAGTGGAATTTAGGGTAGGGATGGATTCTATTGGCAATTGCTTTCAAAGGTCAACTTTGTTACAAATACTTCTTCCATGATTTCTCATTGATTTGTATGTTCCATGAAAATGAATATGGTTGGGGTTATTGCTTTAAATGTGTTGTTACATGATATGGATTATACATCAAATTTTTTTAATGTGATTACTGGATAGGGGTTAAAATTAGAGAGAAATGTGAGAAATTTCATTAGCCTTTTTAAGAGAATGAATTTGTATAACAAAATAATAATATTTAAATAATTAGTCTTACGTTGTTTGCATTGTTATGGCAAATGTTTACAATTTATGGCATGTGGAGAAAAGTCTCTTTGCATTGAAGACTGTTATTTATTGCCATCTTTGTTGTCTGCTCAAAAAGTTTCTCAATAGCCATAACTACTAAGCTCCTCATGGCTAGCACAATAGTTGTAGGTATTATCTCCACGTTGAAATGAAAAATTGCAAATGTGGTGTCCTCAAAGGCCACATATGAGGTGTCCTCAATGGCCACCACAATATTTGTAGGGTCTACTCTAGATGTTGCAATGAAAAATTATAGCAAATGAGATGGAGCCTCAATTTTTCTAGTTCATTTCTACCTTATGAATTTTCACGGAGTGTTTTAGAAACCCTTCTAAATAAGGGGTTGGCATGTTTTTATTAGTGTAGAGATTTGATATGGTCACATTTCCATCGATTATCATGACGGTGAGGGTGCTCTCCAACATAAGCTCTTTTGACCACATAAAATATTTAAAACACCTTTGCAAGGGTGGTATGCCATTAGTACATAAAAGTGGGTTATCTCTCTATTAGATCACTAGTTAGGACGCCTTAGTAATTAGGCTATTTCCTTAATAAGTATGACAATAAATACAATATACCTTGTTTTGGGAAGTTGAAGGCTTTAAAATAGTCTTTTCACCCTTCAATATGGATTCCACTTTTGACAAGGTGTCCTCTTAGAAGCTTGCACTACGTCTTCATAGAAGCTTCTACTTTCGACAAGGTCTCCTCTCAGAAGCTTGCACTACATCTTTATAGAAGATTTGACTTTTGACTTGACATCCTTTAAGAAGATTTCACTTCCAATTTTATATGTGCAGTGCCTATACAATGAATGAAGCATGATTCCAAATATGAAAATTTGTTTTGGGGAATGTGAAGAACACTTTCAATGCAAAAGTATGTTTAAAATTTCTCACATAAATAAAATAAATCATGAGTATTAACTTGGAATTATTTTAGCATTAATGATGTTGCATAATTTCTTCTTCTTAATATTTTATATATATTTTTAACCTAAATGGCAGGGACTAAGCTATATGCAACTCTTATTCCTAAAGGTTTCCCTATAAATGGTTCCTTAATCATTACATGGTTTATCTTTTTGAAATTCACATAGATCCTCATATTTCCATAATTTTTCTTAGCCACCATGATCAACAACACGTATTCACTCTCCTTTATTGATTAAATTATATTACCATCAAGTAACTTATGAATTTATTACTAAACTTTTTATTTTTTTCTTTGGGCTCATCCTATATGGTCTCTTCCTTATCATCTTTGCATTGGGTTGCAGGTAAATAAATAGTTCCAAAAAATATTTAGGGGTACCTTTGATATCATGGGACTTGAAGAGATCAATAAAATCTATAAACAAGGTTATTCAAAGGCTATCATTATGTCATCCTAATATTTGATTATTTAAGGAGTCTAAGATATTCTTCCTCCTACAAAATATGGATATTGATTTCCCTTCCTCTAGATCCTTTTATCCACTATCCATTGTCGATATACTAGTTCGTTAATATCACTCGCTCCATCAAACATTTAATCAAAAGGTGGGTAGAAGATCTTATATGAACCATTCCATTTGTATGGGTTCTAGAAATTGATATTCAATTGGCCAAATAGTTCCTTGAGGTAGGATTCATAATGGTTGACACCCCTTCCTTGCAATTATCTAGTTTCTCTAAATTGTGTTAAGGTTGAGGACTTGTCATGGGATACCCATTTGCCTCTTGGAATTGATCAAGCAAGTTGACCCAGTTCCTAAAGGGTTGTTTCTTATCATTTTTCTACTACAAAGTGAATATAGGCCCTACAAAGTGTTTTTAATTGTTATATAATTTAGAGAGGGTCATCTTCCCCTTTTTCCTCCCAAAATATGTGTTAACATATGGCTTTCTACATTTCCTTCCCCATAAAAACTGGGTGGCTTAGATATATCAATTTAGTTTTTTATTCATTCCTTTGTTTGCTTCCTCTCCTCATAGTACAAGTCTCTCTACAAATATAAGGTGCATTAGAGCTTCCTCTTAGGGTTCTTGGGAGGCCATTTAGAGTCATCCAATGACCCTTTGTGGGAATTGACTTCCTCCTCCTCTAATTTTTCTTTGTTTAATTCTAGTTTTGATTGCTCTTCTTCATCCATTGTAATATCTACATGCGGTACCCTAACAAACTTGGTTGACTAGTTCATCCCGCCTTATTTTTGGTATATTTATTTATTTATCATTGTCTTGGTTCTTATTAGGGTTAGGTTTTCCTATATTCAAAGTACTCTTCTTCGATGTGATCCTTTATAATAGCCTCTTCCAATTTTCTTATCACAACGATGTTAGGCTTTTCCGATAGGGATATTTTTATTGTTCATTGGTAGTGTAATCACTTACTTGAAAGGTCCTTGTGAGCTTGCTAAATGCCCCCAAAATGTTGAGCTGAAAATAATCACCAACTTGTAAACACACAGAGCAAAGAAAATACCATATATTTCATCAAGTGAGACAATGAATAGATCCAAAGCTCCTATCACTAATCCTTACACAAACAATCAAAACATACAATGAATAGTTATACTAGTTTAGTCCATTATTTGATCCAATTACAAACAATGGTAACAACAAATACATTACAAGCAATATCAATAGCATAGATAAAAATAAGGTGACAATAGAAACAACTATGTGAATTTATCTTGATAACTAAGCATATATACATAAGCATCCATCACATAGCCTCCTTCATCTTAGTCGCACCACAAACATAGAAAACCATGGAACACAATATTTTAAGTAAGGAAACCCAAGTTTTAGGAGGAAAACCACTTCAAAAATATATCAAAGTACTTATTTTACAAATCAAGGGTACTAGTTCAACCTTCGAACATCAATCAATATGGTCGTAGTTCTAAGTTCACATATCATAATCACATTAAATGAGATCAAGGGTGTAACCTAAGCTACTAATGGTTTAATTTACTTATAGCAAGGGTCACTTGATCTCACAAACTTTTATTACTAGTTTGAGTTCCCTCTTTAGTTGACTTGTTTGATCAATTCTAGTTACAACCCATTGTTTGATATGTATGGGCAATGATTACAAAAGGAGGGTTTTTCACACCCAATAGGAGTCTGTGAGAGACATCTTAGTGGTCCCATACTTTCATTGGATATTTGGGTTTAAATTGTTGGGGTGTAACTTCTCAAGAAATTTCTTCTATGTTTTATGTACAATCAAAAAGTCTATTTTATCAATAAAGTTTGTAGAATATTTTTGTAAGTTTGTTACTTGTTTTTGAGTCTTTATAATAGCTGTTGCAATATTCTAAAATATTTTTTGTATAGTTGAATCTATCGTTTTCATAGTTGAGTTTCTTATTGTTAAAATTAAATCTATTGTTGCCATAATGTTAGTGTTATTTTGAATAGATTTAATTTGTGTTGGATATGTGTTTGTTGTTATTGAGAAATTGGTTTGTTTTTTATAAACTTAGCTCAGTTGGGCCTAGTCTTTAGAATGATATTTTGCTTAAAAAATTGGGGTACGAGGAACTAGCAACCTCCTTGGGTATATGCAACAACTTGCAAGCCACATATACCTAGAAACCCATAATTCATTCTAAGGTTGAGATTTCCAGAGACACACCTAGTATAGGTTTAGGGTCCCACTCAAGGGGTATGCCTAGCTTTCCAGCCTTACTATGACAAGCCCACTTATCACTTGTGGGAATTGTAATTGAGTGGGGAGGATGACAATCATTCCCCCTAATAGCCTTAAAATGATATTAATTCACATGATAGTGAAATACTTGGATACACTATAGTGAATTATGCACACATCATTCTTAAACATGAGTACTTTTGGAGGAATAATCCCCTCAGCTACTTATTATTTGCTGCTTCTCTCTTTAAGCATTTATTTAACTCACATAGTTGAGGATTTATCAACCTAGCTTATCATTTATCAATCCACCTAAAGGAATCAATCCATCATCTACACATTTAAAAATAATAAAAAAATCGGTAAATAATTATTAATTTTTGTGGATTTCTTATTTTGTACTTTTAAGAGAGAAGGATAAATATTGTTTTTAGTCATTTGTTTATTTTAATTTATCTTTTTAGTTTAATTATTTCATTAGAGTAGTGAAAAAGTCCTTCCACCTTAAAAAATATTTTAATGTAGATTTAGTGTTCATAGCTTAAGTAAGCATTAATTATAGTCTAAAGACTCAACTATTTGGGTCGGAATGGGTGGATTTTTCCGGCACAATTTTGAAAAAATCGTGTTAGAATTTTTCAAAATCAAGTTTATAGCTATCAAGTTTTGGAATTTTGGGTGCCCACGAGGTTTTTTAGGGTGCTAAATCCATTTTTATCATCAAAATATTGATTAAAACATAGTAGAATTAAGATTTTGCAAAATAATAAAAAAAAAAAGGTCGGATTCTAGGAACAAAATGACCGTCCTACCTAAATTGTCGAATTTTTAGACATCTCCTTAATTTACTTATTAATTTAGTTTTTTTCCTGGTTTTGTTATAAAATATAAGAAATAAGGTTAAATGCTTTATAAATGGAATTACAAAAGGTGTGGAGGCTTGGGAAAATGGAGGCTACTAGGGTTTACTACAGAATGGGTTGCCAATGTGGCGAAGAGATGATTTCCTGAAAACACTAGCTTGGTTTGGATGAATTTGCAACTACTTAGAGTCAAGCTAAATTTCAGTTGGCCTAGTACCAACCAAGAAAAAAAAATGGGAATTTCAATTTTTTGTTGCAAATTCTACAAACCTTAGGTTAGAAAAACTGTTTGGTTTTTTCTACGGTTGGTTGTTTTTTTCAGAAAATATCTCTCTTCCTTTGGCTCCTCATTTTTTATTTACCTATTTCTTTCTTTTTTAACTAAGAGCCATGTTCCCATAGTTCCTTTTTTGTTTTATTTTTCAGTTTCTATAATGTCCATTTTTAAGAATTTTATTAAAAGGACCAATTTTTCACTTTTTCCCCAAATTCGACCTTTGACTAGTTTTGATGCCTAGGTCTCCAATTTGCCGCAAATGCTCCCAAATATTCTGAGAAGGTATATGGATGATGTTAGAACATAAATACGTGTTTCATGGATGCTTTTGGACCTTTAAAATACTTCTGCAAATCCTCTTTCAATTCTGGCCAATGTAGGGAACTTAACTAGTAATTTTATTTTGACTAGTATTGGTCTCTAGGTCTCCAATTGGCTCCAAATGCCTCTAAATATTCTGAAGGTGTATGAATAATATTTGTAATTTATTATGATGTTCATGGATGATTTATGACCATCAAAATACTTATTCAAACTTGTTTAAGATTCTCGACAAAGTATAGAAGTTAACTAGCAATTTGGGGTTCAAATCCCCTCAGGGTAAGTACTGAAAATGACTCTCCAAATGCCTCCAAACTCACTCGAAATTATGAAAAGAGGTAGGGTATGTCTGAGGGACATTATTTAGGTCTCATGTGCACCATTAATCAATTATTAATTATGTTCTAACCTTCTCCCAAACAGTAGCAAAAATCACTAGTTCGACCTTGGGGGAAATAGCATGAAATCTTCTTCAAATAAAATAAAACTGAGCAAGATGGCTCCAAATGCTTAAGTGCTGAACATGAAACTTGTAATACTCATCAATGGAAGTCTATACATCATAAATATATCAAAGAAATATTCTTCCATTCGAAATCATCATCAATACATTGGCATACATCAATCTAGTGGGGGAATGGTCACTGTTTTCTCATTAATAATCCATTTTACATATAAACACTTGGTATTTCGACCTGAAACTTTATGGATATGAATAACAGAGTATATTAATCATATTGCAATAGAAATAGATCATGAGAAGCTCTCCCAAAGAGTACAAGAGCTCACCAAAAACGCCCTCCCTCAAGGGTCAAGAATATGCCATCAAAAATAAAAATGGTTGAGAGAGTGTGTTGCACTAGAAGAAAGCATGAGATTCCATATAGCTTACACATGAAAATAAACACTCCATTAAAGCTCCAAATGAAATGTCTGAATGGACTTTCCAATTATCAACTTGGATGGGAATCTTTCACCCTCGAAATTGGCTAAGGCAAAAAACTAGTCATCCACTAGCTCTCCCTCTTCACAAATGCAATTGAAAATTTCTCAAATGATAAAAAGATGGTTTCATTCTTTGTTATTTACATTTATAAACATATAATGTCCTCCATGGGTCGAATTCCTTCCAAGAGATTCATTCCAACTCAAGTTGGGAAGAGATTCCAAAGAACACCACTTGTACAACAATTCCTAGTCTCCCACTTCCACCAAATCACATGTGGAAGCATCTTAGCTTCCCTAAATCCCTTGAGCACCCTCTTGGAGGATATTTTTATCCTCTACATGTCATATATGTCATATTTCATCCTTCAGGTCTAATTTGTGTCAAAGGTGTCATATCATCTTCATCGTTGTTGTCATAGAGCTAGGGAACCTAGCCCAAGTGTCTCACTAGCTCCAAATTGCCTCTTCCTCTTCCATGGGAGTTACTCTTCCTCTACATTTCTACCTTGGATGAGTCATGCAATGAATAATACATTTTGAACTCCCCCAAGTATGTTACCATTCACCTTGAATTCGAATTGGTGAGAGAATGATGCCAAGTGTAGAGGGAAAATCTAGCCATATGTGGGTCCCCCTTCCTCCATGTGTCTTCATGATCAAATGCCACTTTGATTTTCACTTGTATATATTTATTTTGATCCTTTATTAAATATTTATGCCATTCTAATGTTCAAACATCATTTATTATTCCCCTTATTCCAAATCCCAAAGTTTCCACTCCAAACCTAGGAAACTAGTAATTTTCCTCCTTGGCAATTATTTGACCCTTAGCATCAATTTGAAAAAATCTAATGAATATGTCCAATGTGCTTAGGCCATTGTGACCCAATGCCAATTTGGGACATGACAAGTGCTCCCTTCCCAATATTTCTTGTCCTCAAGCAATTTCAAACATGGGTGTTGAAGAACCTGCTTTCTGTATAATTCTTTGAAGTTGCCATTGAATTGCCCAACCTTGAGTCTTTGAGATTCCATGAAGATTTTAGAGAGGAACCACCATGCTTGCTGCTGCACTACTCTGATAAAAATCACTTTATTAAGTGGGAAATCCATCTCCCATACTGCTTGTTTCCCCAAAAAATTTGAAACCTATGAGACAAAAATTATTCCAGGGTCCCATTGCTTGTGCTGCACCCCAACAATTATGAGTGCTCTCCAACCCATACCATCAGATAAGAGGATTCCTGGATCCCATTTTCTTGTATGCATTCTTCCAAACATCATGAGTACAAAATATATATCATCAAAGTACATAACAACATAATGAAAATGTACATCAAGGAGGTGCTTCATCAAAGAATCATGAAAGTGCTTATACCTCCAAGCAAGTAGACCACCATTTTCCAAGTGCATACAAGCTTCAAGTGACCAATCAAATCTGATCCAATGACATAGGTGAGGATCCCATGTCCTATAATGCTGCTCCTAAAGGATATGATATGCATCAAAATATTCTGCCATGTATTCTTTCATCCAAGAAGTGAATGAAGAATCTCCACTAAAATATGAACCAAATAATGAGCAGAAAAAACAAGGAGACTTCAAATGACTCAAAGAAGTCTCACCCATACATCCCTGAATGTGAGAATCATAAAGATATAACAAAGTATGTGGCTTCCAACAAAAATGTTCTCCAATCATAAATCTATTCACCCAATTGTTGGATGAAGTTCCTCCAACATCAAATGAATCAAGTGTTGAGCAAGAAAAACCATGAGTCTTCAAGTGACTCAAATGCATATCATAGGTGCATCCATGTAGATGTGCATCATCATAAAGTAACAAAGGATGCTGCTACAAATGTGAATAAGAATGTGTTCCAACCACATCATCATAAAAAGAAAATCTAGGAGTTCCATACTCCTCATGTGGCACCCTAAAAAAAACCCTTTCACCCATTCTTCATTGAAACTAATGTTGCAAAACATGGAATTGTAAGATGTAGGAGAATTAACTAACTCACCCAAATGATCAAAAAGTGCAGAAGTTTCATCATGGGAAGGATCCATATGGGTAGTATCATGCAGCTCCTTCAAAAGTGTGAAACCTTTGTCATAGATTGGTTCCAATGTAGAGGAATCATGCTCTTCTTTAAAAATTGCATAACCTTCATCAAGAGACAATTCAAGTTCCTCTTCCACCACATCAAGTGTTTGGATCTCTTCAAGTTCATCTTCAAACACATCAAGCACATTCAATTTTCCACATTTCTCATGATCCACCATGTCATGAGAATCCTCCAAACAATCTACCATTTGACAATCTGAAACATAGGAGGAAAAACAAGTATCTTGCAACTTTTCAAGAAGTTGCTCATTTGGAATTGTGAGCTTATGACTATCCTCATTATTCTTCAAGTATGCATCATGTAACAATTCATTAAGCTCAAACAAATAATTTCTATCAAAAAACAAAGACATGAAATTACCTTTGATGTGGCACATTGCTCTTTGAATCTTCTCCATGTCTTCAAGGAAGCCGATGTTTCCTCCAATGAAGTAGCTCTAAAACAAGAATTTGACACCAATGCTTGAGTGTCATGGAGAATGTCGAGGGACTCTTGGATCTTCTTTTCATTCATTTTTAAGGACCCTTCAAGAAAATGAAGAGCTTGCAAATGAACCTCCTCATCTTCTTCCTTCTTGCTTGGACCAACTTCATGAAGCTCAAGTGGTGATGTGGAAGTTGATCTTGTTTTTTCTTCAATTGCGACAAGGTCTTCATTTTCATGCTTAGGGGAATTTTGTCTTGTAACAATACTGTAAAAAGTGATCTCTATGTCACCAACATAGAGGTGTGATCAGCCATTAGTAGGTATTCCTTCATAGTTAAGCATCCGTCAATAGATGCTCCTTGATTCATGTCCAAGGTAGAATGTGTCTCGAATTGATCTGCAATATTTTCAATAGGTTCTTCTTCATGCTCTTGTGATGTCTCTTCCTTTTGCTCCTTCAAGCAAGCTGATGCATTTTGCCCCTTGTTTTCCTTAGGATCAATTTCTTTGGAATATCTTTTTGAAGAAAATCCAAAAACTCTCATCCAGTAGGAAATAGATCTATTCTCTGGAGGTTCAGATATTTCACCACTCTTTTCACTCACACACACAAGATTTTCTCTCCAAGGTCTTTTACAAGAAGGGCATAAACCTTTCTTCAATAACTCCACATCTTCATTTTTGGGCTTATTTGCAAAAATATGTTCAGCATAGTACTCAAAAGACATGGCATTTTGTGTATCTTCCTTGTACAAATCAAGATATTACTGATATTTTTTATATTGTTGGGGCAATGTTTTATATGTTGCTCTCCATCTTTGTAACTCATCCATAGCATTATCCTTTGGTGGTGTGAAATACTCATATTTATCATACATAGGGTCATAATCATAATCTTCATTCCTCCTGAAATTGTAAGAAGTGTTGCATGATGGCACCTCTTCCTCAAACCATTCACATTCTGCTTCATATTGCTCATAAGCATCTGCATATTCCTCATAAGAATTGTACTCATAGGATTCCTCATAATAGTGAGACATGGCTGCAAATTATTCTTCAATGTATGATATTAATTCACAGGTGCAAGGACCATGCTCTGATACCACTGTAATGTCCATTTTTAAGAATTTTATTAAAAGGACCAATTTTTCACTTTTTCACCAAATTGACCTTTGACTAGTTTTGATGCCTAGGTCTCCAATTTGCCCCAAATGCTCCCAAATATTTTGAGAAGCTATATGGATGATGTTAGAACATAAATATGTTTTTCATGGATGCTTTTGGACCTTTAAAATACTTCTTCAAATCCTCTTTCAATTTTGGCCAATGTAGGGAACTTTACTAGTAATTTCCCTTTGACTAGTATTGGTCTCTAGGTCTCCAATTGGCTCAAAATGCCTCTAAATATTCAGTGAAGGTGTATGAATGATATTTGTACTTTATTATGATGTTCATGTATGATTTATGACCATAAAAATAATTCTTCAAACTTTTTAAAGATTCTTTACAAAGTATGGAATTTAACTAGCAATTTGGGCTCTAATCCCCCCAAGGTAAGTACTGAAAATGACTCTCCAAATGCCTCCAACCTGACTTGAAATTATGAACAGAGGTAGGGGATGTATGAGGGACATTATTTATGTCTCATGTGCGCCATTAAACAATTATTAAGTCTGTTCTAACCTTCTCCCAAACAGAAGCAAAAATCACTAGTTCGACCTTGGGGGAAATAGCATGAAATCTTCTTCAAATAAAATAAAATTGAGCAAGATGGATCCAAATGCTTGAGTGCTGAACATGAAGCTTGTAATACTCATCAATTTCAATCCATACATCATAAATATATCATATAAATATTATTCCATTCGAAATCATCATCAATACATTGGCATACATCAATCTAGTGGGGGAATGGTCACTGTTTTCTCATTAATAATCCATTTTACATATAACCACTTGGTATTTCGACCTGAAAATTTATGGAGATGAATAACAGAGTATATTAATCATATTACAACATAAATAGATCATGAGAATCTCTCCCAAAGAGTACAATAGCTCACCAAAAACGTCCTCCCTCAAGGGTCAAGAATATGCCATCAAAAATGGAAATGGTTGAGAGTGTGTGCTACACTAGAAGAAACCATGAGCTACCCTGTAGCTTACACCTGCAAATAAACACTCCATTAAATCTCCAAATGAAAGGTCTAAATGGCCTTTCCAATTACCAACTTAGATGGGAATCTTTCACCCTCGAAATTGGCTAAGGCAAGAAACTAATCATCCACTAGCTCTCCCTCTTCACAAATGCAATTGCAAATTTCTCAAATGATCAAAAGCTGGTTTCATTCTTTTTTATTTACATTTATAAACTTCTATTGTCCTCCCTGGGTCAAATTCCTTCCAAGAGACTCATGCCAACTCAAGTTGGGAAGAGATTCCAAAGAATGCCACTTGTACAACAATTCCTAGTCTCCCACTTCTACCAAATCACATGTGGAAGCATCTTACCTTCCCTAACTCCCTTGAGCGCCCTCTTGGAAGCTATTTTTAGCCCTGACATGTCATATATGCCATATTTCAGCCTTCAGTTCTAATTTGTGTCATAGGTGTCATAGCATCTTCATCATTGTTGTCATAGAGCCAAGGAATCTAGCCCAAGTGTCTCACTAGCTCCAAATTGCCTCTTCCTCTTCCATGGGTGTTACTCTTCCTCTACATTTCTACCTTGGATGAGTCATGCAATGAATAATACCTTTTGAAATCCTCCAAGTATGTTACCATTCACCTTGAATTCGAATTGGTGAGAGAATGATGCCAAGTGTAGTGGGGAATTCTAGCCATATGTGGGTCCCCCTTCCTCCATGTGTCTTCATGATCAAATGCCACTTTGATTTTCACTTGTATATATTTATTTAGCTCCTTTATTAAATATTTACGCCATTCTAATGTTCAAACATCATTTATTATTCCCCTTATTCCAAATCCCAAAGCTTCCACCCCAAACCTAGGAAACTAGTAATTTTCCTCCTTGGCAATTATTTGACCCTTAGCATCAATTTGAAAAACTCTAATGAATATGTCCAATGTGCTTAGGCCATTGTGACCCAATGCCAATTTGGGACATGACAGTTTCCTTCTAGAGTTGACATCTAGGCATTAACCTGACATGGGGATTTTAAAAAGTGGAAATATGATCTGTGGCACTACTACTAACGTCGATCCACCTACACCTAGCAGTGTGGGTCGATATGTGGCGGTTGTAAGTACTCCATGTCCCTGTGAGTGTTGGGAAGAGAGTTTGTTTATGGAAGATGGTCGGAATTTGGTGCGCCTTACTGGTGAAAAGTCTCGAGCCAGGAGACGCGCTAAATCATATCATGTGTTAGTGGACAGGAAACAATATGTGTTGGGAAGAGATATAAACATGGACATGGTTGGGGTTTTTGCTTCTAGGGTCGTTGTTGGGAATATTGAGTAGGAAAAGGTATCCATAACTGAATTAGTGGATTAGGTTAATAAATATTGGCTTCCCATTTTTTATTATGCTCCCAGGACTACAATGTTATTGAATGGGTGGGTTTGTTTTGTGTTTTCAAAACCACAAGGCATCCCAAAGGTGTTGAATGGGGTTTGGCTAATAAAGGATGTGTCACTGGTCTTGAAGAGATGGCATACTCATTTTGATACGACGAAGGAGAAAATGATGATTCATCACCTATATTGGATGCTATTTCCAGGCTTCCCGATTAAGCTCTGGACATAAAACATTTTCGTGGGTCTCACCAATACCCTAGGATAGTTTATAAAATTGGAAAAGAAAATGTTATACGGTGTTGAGAAGAAAATTGTTGCGGTGATGGTGGAGCTCGACATCTCTAAAGGTCTGCCATATGTGATAGATATTGTGTGGGGGGAACGTATTATTTGTCAAAAAATTGATTACCTCCATGTTCCATTCCAGTGTCATTTTTTCAAAAAGACGAGGCATCTTAAAGCAAAATGCCCATCTCTATTATTTGGGGAAAATAGTAGTGTTTCAACGGATGGGACTGAGGAGTTTTCTCTATCGGCTGACTCGAATAGGGGTATTGATATGGACAACAAAATTATGGCGCCTCAGGCTCCAAAGCTCCTACAAGAAGTAGAAAAAGGTATGGCTTTATCTTCGTCCCCGACTCATTATGAAAATGTAACTAGGGAAGAACTGCAATTTTGTTTAAGTGTCAAAAAAGCCCTAGATGAGAGAAGAATCTATGGACCCGAGGTAAAAATAAAAAATAGTATGCTCCTGAATATGACTGAGGGTTTAAATACGAAATTGGGTTTGGAACCCCCTATCTCAAACTCAGATGTGGAAGGGGATATTGGGACTATGGAAAATTTTGGGCTTCATCAACCCTCTTCCTATTTGGCTTTACCTTTAATCTCTTCGAATCCTCAAGTTCGGGTGGAACTAGGGTTGCATGGATGTAGTTCCTTAGAAAATTCCACTTTTGACAAATCCCATTACAAATATATTCCTTGAGGCCTTCGGAATATTCTGATATTGTCCCAGTGTCATCTATTAGGCACGAGAATGTCACCATCCGAAAAAAATAAGAAATGGGTATCCAAAAATAATAACTCTCTTGAACCGGCTTCCACTGGGATCGGGAATATGTTCGTTCCTCTTTCTTTCAGATTACATGAAGCTTCTAAAAATAAATATTCTGATGTATTGATCTCTTATCCTCGGACACTTAGAGCTTGTGCGCATGGTCAAATAGGTGATTAATGTATTTCCTTTCATTTAACGTTTGAGGGGTCGGGGGAACTAATAAGGCTAGGGCTCTAGACATGCTGTTCAAAACTACTAGTATTGACATCTTACTTCTACAAGAAACCATGTGTTCTGTTGTGCAAGTATTTGAAACCATTTCTAAACTCTTACCTGGGTGGAAATTCATTGCTATGGATTCTTGTGGAATTTCTAGGGGCATTATGTTTGGATGGAACCCTGAAGTGGTACCCATTGCTCCGTTCAAGACATAGGGGGGATTTTGATGGAAGGCGGGTTTTTGGAAAATAATCTCAGGTTTTCTATGCTCAATTGCTATGGGCCATAAAAAATCAGGAATTTTTTTGGACATCTTTGGATTCGTGTGGCTTACTAAGGATTCAAAATCTGATAATTGCGGGTAATTTAAATTTCACACTATCCCCTGCAAACATTTGGGGAAATGGTGCACGGTCTGATTCTTTGGATGATTTTTTCCTGAAACTTTTAGAAAAGAACAATTTGATAGATGTTTCTCTAGTTAAAATGGGTCCAACATGGTGCAATGGAGGAAAGAGGGATGCTGCAATTAGTAAACGTCTTGACCAGTTCTTAATGAATGGGAATTTTTCTCTTTCCCTATAGAGGTATCGAGTGTGGGACTTAAGTCTTCTATATATGATCATTTTCCTGTTATTTTACAAATTGATGGGGCTAAAGTGAAAAGGTCTTTTCCTTTTAAGTTTAATAATATGTGGATCCATGATCAGGAATTCTATAAATTCGTTAAGGACAAACAAGGCTCTATGAGTAATCTGGAGGACTACAGTCCTATGGATAGAATGGTTATGAAATTGGATGGTCTAAAAACAAAAGTCATTCAATGGGAGAAGATCAAAAAGGAAGAAAATTAGAAGGAACTTCTATCTATTGAAAAATAGATCTGGAATCTATATGACTCAAATCAATCATGCATTTTACTAGATGAAGAAAAAGAGGAATTAGCAGAGTTAGAGAATAGGAAAAATGAACTTATGAGACAAGAGGAATTGACTTGGCATTTGAAGAGTAGAGCAACCTGGATTTCTCTAAGTGACAACAATACTTAGAGGGAACACTAATGCTGCATTTAGAGGGAACACTAATGCTATTTGGGACCTGAAACTTGAAGATGGATAGGTCATATATTCTGATGGTGACTTAAAGAAGGCGGCAGAAGTTTATTTCAAAAATCAATTTAGGGACCCGGGTGGGACTGGAATTGGTGCTCAACTGGAGGTTATTAAACACTTTCCCACTCTCTTCACTCAGGAGGATGGAAAAAACATTGGTAAACTTGTTACTCTAGAGGAGATTGAAGCGATCTTGAAAATGTTTGAGAAGGAAAAAAGTCCCGGTTCGGATGGATGGACCATGGAACTTTTCCTGGATTTTTTTTATATATTATGCGAAGCGACTTGTTGCATATAGTAGAAGAGTCGAGGATTGAAGGTTTTGTCTCAAAATCTTTGAATAAGACCGACATAGCTCTTATTCCTAAATGTAATAAACCTGGTTGTTTTAATGATTATAGACCAATTGCATTATGCAATTTGGCCTATAAAATTATAACAAATATCATTGCCCTCTGATTAAACCTTATACTTTATGAGATTCTATCAAATGAGGAATTCGGTTTTCTAGCAAACCGTCAAATTCTAGATGCTGTGGGAATCACCCAGGAATGCCTACATTCAATAAAAGCAAAGGATCTAGATGTCATTGTTCTAAAGATGGACTTAGTGAAAGCATACGATAGAGTTAAATGGGTTTATCTGCATCTTATGCTTCTTAAGATTGGTCTTTCCTTGGAAGTGACTAATTGGATTCTGGAATGTGTGTCTTTATCAAATTTTGTAGTTCTCATTAATGGAACCCCTAAAAATTTCTTCTAGATTTCTAGAGGACACCGCCAAAGATGTCCTATGTCTCCCTTACTCTTTTTACTTGTTATTGAAGGACTTAATAATATGATTCATGCTATTAGGAAGGAAAGAAAAATCCGTGGAATAAAAATAGCAAACTCAGTTTTTATTTCACACATTTTATTTATTGATGATGTAATCTTATTTGGTAGAGTTTTGACAGTTGAATGGAGATATTTTATGGAAATTATAAAAATGTTCTTTCTTGCTTCAGGGGATTTCAGTGCGACCAAATTGGCTCTTTACATACATGGTTTGGATCGGAATGAGATGGAAGAATTATTAACTCTCCTTCCCTTCAACTTTTCAAAATTTGAAGACGGTTTCAAGTATCTAGGCTATTTCCTAAAGCCTAATTGCTACAAGATCGGGGACTAGATTTGGCTGGTCAAAAAATTGAAAATGGGATTGGTATTTAGACCTACAAGCTACTCTCATTGGGAGGAAGATTAACACTGCTAAAAACCGTTCTGATGGGAATTCCAGTATATTGTTTTTCAATGGAAAATATCCCGAAGACTATATTAAATCTTATTAGAAGGGGGATGTTTAACTTTTTATGGTCTAGTTCAGTGGAGGACAAGAAAATGCACTTCGTAAGTTGGAAAAAATTATCTAAACCTAAACAGTTGGGCAGATGGGACATAAAAAACCTTGATTGGTTTTGTAATGCTCTGAGGATGAAGAGCTTATGGCGTGGTCTCTTTGGAAACAGTCTATGGATTAAGGTCCTACATGGTAAATACATCAGGGGTGATATTCAAAATTGGATCCATCGACCATGGTCTTTGGCTGGAAAATCTTCAAACTTCTAGTGTGGTTGAACATGTCATCCTTAAAGTGGATTAACAGAAAGTTGGCTTGGAAAGTGGGATCAGGTAAAGATATACTTATTGGCATTGATCCAATGGTGGGTTTTTAGGAGGGTTATCAACTCTCAAATGATATTCTGAGTTATCTAAATGAAATTGGGTATACTCATCTATCTCAAATCAAGAGACCGGGTTGTTACAACCTCAAAGGTTTGTATTGGTACAATGCTCTTGATTTGGGTATTAACCGATTATGGTCATTTGAGTGGGAAAATTATATTGTGAACCTCAACAGGGCAGGAATCAAACTACAACAAACTGAGGATAAGCTCGTATGGACAGGTGACAATGTGAAAGGACATGTGACAACAAAGGAGGCTTATATTGTTATTACAGTAGAGGATTGCACTACAACTCCTAAATGGTGGGTGGAAAAAGTTTGGAAATGGAAAATTTCAATAAAATTAAAATGCTTTATTTGGTTTGCTTTGGAGAATGCAATACAAACATGGGATAACTTGCTCTTATGCGGTATGGAGGCTGAAACGGTTTCTCACATTTTTTTATCTTCTATTCATTTTCCAGGAATTTATGGAAGGTTTTCTGCGAATCTTTAAATATATCGATGGTATGGGGGATGGATACATTGTATTGTAATCTCCTATCATGGTACAAAAAAGTTCCAAACCATCGCACATTGCCAATATTTTTGTGTTGCTCTATTTGGAAGTTAAGAAATAGAGATATTTTTCAAGGATATCGAACCTACTATTTCCTTTGGATGCATAAAATGTATTCATTATTATAAAGAATGTTTGCCTATGACTGAGGAGCCATGAAAGATTAGAAAGATTGGTGATCATCTTGTAATTATGGGCACTTGTGCATACTTTGATGGAGCGGGGAGTGATGGTGTATGTGCAGTAGGGATTCTTGTGAAGATAAATGACGATCACAAGTTTATGCTTTGACTTAATGGTGGTTCGGGGAGAAATACAAAAGCAGAATTAATTGCTCTTTGGTGCTTGTTAAAATTTGCAAACCTGATTGGTATTGTATCGTACTGATCCTTCTCGGATCCTTTCAACACTTTGAGATCTCCCATATTTATAGGGAACATAATTCCACTGCAGATCGGTTATCAAAAGAGGCTCTAAAGACTCGTGAAGGCTATTTAATCTGGGAGGAATACATAAAGGAAAATTTGGATTCAAATGGTGCTTTATACTTTCTGTAGTGAATGAGTTTGAAGCAGGTTTTTTTTTTTCTCTGGTTTTGATGGTCTTCGAGACTCTCTAGTTTTGGATGTATTTTTCCTCTTATGTGACATATTGGGAGTTGATATCTATTAGATGTTAGTTATGATAGAATGATCTAACAAAGCAATACATTTTTAATGAGTTGGTTGCTAGGATTTGATATAAGTACTTTTAAATTCAAATGAATAACAAAAACACTGGTTTTTTTTCTTTAAAAACATGTTTTATAAATATAAAGTTTAATATTTATGATTATTATTTTTTACTATATAATTTTTATCAAAATCATAAATTTGAATGATACATTTCAATATTTTTATTAAAATTAATTCTATAATGAGAACATTTGAAATTTCACTCATTCTAAATATTTTTTTTTTTCAATTTCAAAATAATTTTATCAAAATCACAAGTTTGAATAATACATTCCAATATTTCTATTAAAATTAATTATATAATGAGAACATTTGAAAATCATACAACATTTACAACAAAATGAAATGAAATTTCACACCCCTCATCATTATACTTTTATGTTACTGTGCCTATATTGATAAAGTTTGACCACTTGGATGCTTAATCGTAGTTTTCGTTCACATAGTGATTACTTTACGTTGCGTTACTGTCTGAGCACATGTTTTGTAAAATTGGTATTTTGATTTAGTAAAAGCATGTATCTTCCTTGGCACTTTTAAACAAATCCATGATACACGTGTCATGGTGCAGGTCATACAGATTGTACACGTGCCATGGTGCAAGCACAAATTAAAGGTACAATAAATGATAAGAATAGCAGGTAGAAGTAAAGGAGAAAGTGTCAAAGGTGGAAAAGACATTTCGATAGACTTGAAACTTTCAGCCGCGAAGAGTTATAAATGTCACTTTCAACAACGTGGACTAAAGAAGTCGAAGGAGGTTGTTCGGTTACCGTGCTTGACTTAGCCACAGCTTTTCACACCGACACACATATTCACGACCGTGTTTTTTTTTTTCATTTTAGTTTATATTTTTTATATGAGAATTGATAATGTTTTTAGATTATATGGGTTAGATCTAGGTTCAAATCCGATAATTACTACTATAACTTTAAGAGTATATCCAATAGTCCACAAACCAAATATATCAATAATTTGTAACTCAATAAAGATTGATATTTCTCAAACTCACATAAACAAGCTTAGAAAAAATCACCTATCAACAGAGATTGATATTCCCGAAATCCACAGAAGTGATGGTTTATGCGGGGCGGGCATGGTTTTACACATCAAGTTGGGGCATAAAATCTACTTATGGATGGGAGTTGGATCAAGCACAAACACCCAAGCGGAATTGTTAGCCTTAAGGGGTATCGTGTGGATTGCTTGGAAGAAAGGTCTCCCCAGGCTACAAGTGGCAGGTGATTCACTATATATTATCAACTGGATTTCTGGGAAGTCTTCACTAAATGTTTTTCATCTTCAACAGTGGATGTCTAGAATCCAGGATCTGAAGGATCTTTTCGAGCTGATCTCCTTTAAACACATCTACCGGCAATTCAATCACGATGCAGATAGGTTATCTAAAGTGACAGTTGGTCATTTGAACGGTCGTCTCCACTACGAGGAATGGTTGGACAATGCTCCTTCGGATGAAGGATCCTACCTGTTGTTCTAAATCGGCCCTATACTTGACTCTTGCAAAAATGGTCACTTCTTCTTTTTTTGAGGTTTTTTGGTATATTGGGGGAGTTGTTTTTCTGGAGGTTGTTATTTTGTATTTAAGGAGTATTAGGTGATGAGTATCACTGCACTTTTTGGATTGTAGTCTTTATGGATATGCTACTGGCAGTTTCATTGATGTATATGTTCTTCGTGGGTTACGAGCTTTTGAGGATGTTCTGTCTAAAGCCATTTCTTAAGAACATCAAGTTATGTTTTTTTGAAAAACCCACAAAAGTGAGCCTTGAAAAAATCACCTATCTTCCAAACCTTATCACAACCGCCCAATAAATTTAGCCCACATCTTAATGCTTAAAATTAAAATAAACTGCAATAAACTTGAGCAGTTGATAACAATTAATAACAACCCTCACTCACTCGGCTTGACCACGTGGTTGTGCTAGTAGATAAGATGCAGGCAGTCACGTCAAAAACATTAACACTAGGGGAGTGGAGTAGGGCGACTTGTCAAGCTCAAGAATGCGTCAAACTCCATAATAATTTTACTATGATCGTAAAACTCAGAAATCATTTATGGCGTTTTCGCTCGTTGTCTGGATACTGGGAGCCGCCCGCGGATCCCACGCGAGTCGGTGACAAGTGACCGCCTTTTTCGAAAGCACTGTTGATTTCCCCACATCCTGCTACTTATTTCCACCTCTCCAATGTCTATCCTCCCAACTTTCTTCCTTCTGTTGCTATTCCACGTCTTTTCGTGTCGCTATGGCGCTGGTTTGGCCTTGGATGGTCTGTTTTCTGCTGCCCTTCTTCCACGGCGCCCTGGCTCTTCAGTTCGTAGTGGGAGGCAGAAATGGATGGGTCGTCCCGTCCGGAGTCCAGTCCGAGACATACAACCAGTGGGCTGGGAGGAACCGATTCTTAATCCACGATACGCTCTGTAAGTAGTTTTATTTCTGTTTCCCTTTTAAATGCCGAGATGTTCCTAACAACGATGCTAACTGTGAATCGTGGTCTCTGACGTTCGAACCCATCCGTTTTTTGATGCAGTGTTCAACTACAATTCTGCCGTGGACTCCGTTCTGCATGTTACAGCGCAGCAGTATGACGCCTGCAACACGTCGAGCCCAATTGCGTCTTACAAAGGCGGGAAGACGGTCTTCACATTAGCTCGCTACGGCCCCTTTCACTTCATTAGCGGCAATCGAAGCAACTGTCAAAAGGGAGAGAAGCTTCTTGTCGTAGTTCTGGCTCCGCGAAATGGTAGTCATGGCTCCCCCGCACCGACAATAGCTGCCTCTCCGGGTCCCTCAACCGTTGCTTCTTCTCCTTCATTCGCTCCCGCTCCGGCTTCCACACCCACTCACAAAGCTCCTTCCTCCTCTCCGTCGCCGGCTTCTGTTGTCTCCTCTCCATCTCCGTCGTCTTCTCCAGCTCCCGTTGGCCCCGTTCTATCCCCATCGTTGTCCCCAACTCCTTCGGTGTCCAGTTCGACTCCGTTGTCTTCTCCAGCTCTGTCTCCTCCGTCCCCGTCCGCAGTGACTCCGTCGTCTTCTCCATCTCTGTCTTCTCCGCTCCCGTCCGCAGAGTCTCCGTCGGCTTCGCCAAATACGCCCACCGCCTCTCCACCGCCGCCGAGTGCATCTCCTCCGGATTTGGTCTCTGCCAAGAACCTTGTCATCCCTATTCTATTCGTAGCTCTCAAAATCCTCTACTAATTATTAGTTATTAGTAGTAGGTGGGTACATACCGGTATATACTATATACCACCGTGTATTATGGATACATATTTTACCGCATTTATATTGTTTTATCAGTAATATGTTTTTGTCCTAGGTAGTTCTCGTTCTTTAAGAGACGGACAGCGTCTCTGTATAATTCGTACCTCCTCGTCTTTCTGGCATGAAAGTCAATCCAATGGAAGAAGGAAAGTGTAAGCAAAAAATAAATTCGACGGGTAAGTATTACATCTGTCATTGTCGCTTGCTCTACGATTCCAACTTGTCTCGGTAGTAAAATTTATCTTAGAAAAATTACCAGACAGTAAATGGTAAAATACAACATACTTCAAACGATGGAAGATTTGTGTCTTATATTATTTCGTAAAATGGCCCTATGGTTGTATGTGACGATTATTTATTTAAAAATTAATTTCTCATCAAAATAGTAATGGAAAGCTAAATCTTCAAACTTATTGTAGAGATAAAACACATGAATTGGAAGATGAAAGTTAATATCGCCCCTATATTATCACGGTGATGATGTTTCTTAATGTTCTTTAGATTTATTTGATGTGTTTGATAATGTAGATCTCTATTAACTTTGTCAACTTTATAAACTTAATAGGTAAAAGGTTCTAATTAGAAATTTTATTTTTCATTGAAATAGTAATTATCTTTATTACGACTACGACTATGGTATATGAGTATACATTTTAAATGAAATGCAATTAATTAAATCTTGGTTAGGAACATTATATTTAATTGAAAATAATATAATGGATAATAGGTTGAATAGTTCACTACTAAATTATTAAAAGAAAATCAAAATTAATTTTTTCTGCCAACAGTTTCATTCATATTTTAAAACTGAAAAGCTAAAATGAAATAAGATTATTTAGTTATATGACACACTAAAAAATAATTTAATTTATTGTTGATGTACACAAATTACTAGATATTTTGAGCAATTGAGAATTTAGTCAAGTCATTGAGAAGTTCTTTATTTTATATTATATTATTTTTGGACGAAAACGGTTGAGTTTTTTGTATTGATAAAAACTGGCAGAAACGGAAATACATAGTGTAAGTACATGCTGCTTCCGATCAATGGTAAGCCAGCATGTCTTAGCCATCATCTTTTACAAATAAACTTTAGAAGCCAGAAACAACTACAAACTTTCAGACATAACTACTACTGCCTATAACCAGACAAGTTCAGACATAATTACATCAAACAAGGACTTGGAGTACAGAGTGTCCCAAAACCGCAGACTACATTGGAGTTTTTAGATACCAGACTTTTGTAGAGGAAGACCCAAACGTGGCCCAAAAAACCCAAAATAACAAAAGACCCAACAGAACCAGACTAACCAAAAAAAACCCAGACTTCGAGTTATTTCTGGGGCGTAGCTTCCATGCTACCTGTTGTGTTTCGTTTCATCAATTCCATTTTCAGTTTGTCGAGCTCCTTTCGAAGACTGTCCACATTACTCTCGATGCTCAATGCTATGGCACAAACCACCTTAATTTGGCAGGTACACCCACCCTCCACCACTGTCGAAAGATTGTCAACCTTCTTGCTGAGAATGTCATTGTTGCTTCTTGCCTCCAGGCAACCTGATTATTTTATATTATGTATTAACAAGCATAAAATAAGCTAAATTGAATGAGAAGCTCTTTATTTTATATTATGTATTAGCAAACATAAAATAAGCTAAATTGAATGACAAAACTCTTTATTTTATATTATATATTAACCAGTATAAAATAAGCTAGATTGAACTTTATGTATTTATTTTATATTATGTATTAACAAGTATAAAATAAGCTAAATTAAACTTTATAACTAGATAATAATCCACAAGTTATAATGAGTATGCTAGAAACACCAAAATAAATGAGGAGGAGAAAATAGTGTACAACCACACAACTTTACAGCATGTGAAGATAACATACAATATCAAAAAAAATTGTTTAAATACAAGGGTATACTAAGACTTTTCACCTTACAACATTTGATTCATAAGGAAAATTCCTATGAATTTTAAATAATAACTTCTACATGCTTTCTTGTGTTAGATTAATTTTTGTAATTAATCTATAATTTGGGCCACACATGTAAATAATTAAAATGTGTGTGTTATCATTTAATTAAGCCTAAATATAGTGATCTAATTAATAATTGATTAATTGGCTTAAGGGTATAATTGTCATGAGATTATTGTGTAGATACCATTAGATAATTATTATTTCTATGAGGGGCGGAAATATAATTGTGATAAAATTAAAACTGCTCTAGCGGTTATTGTGAACTGCCCTAGCGGTTTATAAATAGGGTTATGGTCCCCATTCTACCATTACGCACTCCAATTTCTGAAAATCCTCTCACAGAGAAGTTGACACAGAATCTAGTGGCTAGAATCGGAAGACCATCTCAAAGGGTTCTCTTCCTGTAAGGTTTCTCCTTCAATGGATTCAGGTATGCTTCCGCTATTAATTTTCTACTCATTGTTTTAATCAGAAGATTC
Source organism: Larix kaempferi (assembly GCA_027924585.1). Taxonomy (NCBI): domain Eukaryota; kingdom Viridiplantae; phylum Streptophyta; class Pinopsida; order Pinales; family Pinaceae; genus Larix; species Larix kaempferi. Next base: position 8,448,144 of record BSBM01000050.1, on the reverse strand, counting down.
CAGTATATATAAATTAGGGTTTTCATTTTATGATATTAACAAGTGGTATCAGAGCCTACTTCTTGATTAATTCTTTGAGTTATTAATTTAATATATATATATATATATATATATATATATATATATATATATATGTCAATGGATTAAGATTTATGAAATATTGGGTTGATATATATATATATATATTTTTTATTCTGCAATCGGTTTCTATTGGTTTATCAATCGATTGTATTTATTCTGCCGATAAATCGTCTGATAAACCAATAAATCATTTCATAAATCGTTTGACAAACCAGTGGATCATTTTGATAAAGTCAATAGAAATCGATTGTATTAATATAAAATATACATAAATACATTTGGAAATTTTCCTACTTTCTGTGCTTTTAGCTATTTTTTCTATAAGAGTATACATAGATACATTCATTGGTTAAGAAGAGAGGTGCAGAAAAAAATTGTATTTGAAGTCAAAAGTATTACCTTTCCAATTGATTTATCTTAGAAATTTTTTCTGGGAATAGTAGGTGATGATTCTGTTAAAGTTTCAAATATATATATATGTATATGAGTATAAAAATCTCCCACTGGGCCACATGCATATGTAATCAAATAAATGTGCTTAACCTTATGAGCTCAAAATTTGCTATCATGTCCTTAGGGTATATCCGAACAATCTCGTCCATTAACTATACTGACATAGGATCAAGGTGGCCTTTGTTACATCAATCGTTACTAGACCAATCAATGGTCACATATATCTGCACAGCTAAATGACATAGATCAATCATGAGTGCATAGCATGGAAATTACATGCAATGTGATCTATTCATGCCTATTTCCAACTGGTCCTACTTAACTTTATTAAGATCAAATCTTTAGCATAATTTAACATCTTGTACATCCAAGCTCTCCTTTATGATGATCGTTTTGATTCCTATGAATTTTAAATAGTAACTAACTTTTACATGCTTTCTTGTACATCCAAGCTCTCCTTTATGATGATCGTTTTGATTCCTATGAAATTTAAATAGTAACTTCTACATGATTTCTTGTGCATCCAAGCCCTCGTGCTTTCTTGTACATCCAAGCTCTCTTTTATGATGATCGTGTTGGTTTATATGAATTTTAAATAGTAACTTCTACATGCTTTTTTGTACATCCAAGCCCTCCTTTAGGATAATCGGTTTTGGTGTTTGTAAAGTCATGTCATCTTTTCCTTTCACCTTTTTTATTTTTTCATGCTTTTTTTGTACATCCAAGCCCTCCTTTATGATAATCAATAATCAGTTTTGGTGTTTGTAAAGTCATGTCATCTTTCCCTTTCACCTTTTTTATTTTCTTTATGATAATCAATTTGTTGTTTGTAAAGTTATGTCATCTTTCCTTTTCACCCTTTTATTTCCTTTTTCCAAGCTAGGATATCAATCAAAGCTTAATCTTCCTTCATCATTTAAAGACTTTTATACTAAAAAAATATTTTGATTATTTAATTCTCTCTTCTTTTCCATGATCTCCCTTAATTCCTTCTCATAGATCTTTTCCTTATTTTTTATATAAAATTATTTATAAAAAAATATAATTAAATAAACTAAAATATAAATAATAGAATATTGTAAAAAGTTATGATTTTTATGAACAATTTACAATACAAAATGAAAATAACTTAATACTTTAATAACATTATAAAATAAAATAAAATAAATATACAAATTTGATAATTGAAAACATAATAAGAACAAAATATGAATCTTTATTCAACTTGACTTGTTTCCATATTTTATTTTTTCATACCAAAAAATGTGTAAATAAGCCTCCAACACTCTTGAGTTCATCCTTTTTCATGGAATATTGTTTTGTCAATTTTAATAACTCGTCATGCAATTTTCGTCTAATGTGCTATATGATTTTTTTTATTTCTCTTTAATAACACATTCCATTTCCTTACACATCAATCCACTATATTATGGTGAAAGTTGCCCCAACACCACATGGACCAAGAGAGAAAAACATCTATGAAGCCACAATCATGTTTCGAAATTTGGTTTAGAAATCTTCAATGATAAGAAAGGTTGTTAATAATCACCAACAAAGTTCAAGTTTATATTTATGTGTTTGTGATAAACATTACTTTCACCTCTTTCTTCCATATATCAAACCTTCCATGCTTATCATTCATCCTTTGAAGCTAAAAAGCAATATATCCTTGGAAACAAATTGATAGGACATCCATGTTTGATGTTCCCTTGTCAAATGCATCATAACATCAATTTGATAAGCTTACATCTAGTGTTTGTGTTTCTCTTTTATATCACATTATTTTTAATAATTGGAAATAAACATCACATTCACTTTTTTCTTTCATATATCAATCCTTCCATGCTTATCATTAAGCCTTTGAAACTAAAAAAAAACTAAAAAACTAATAATTGCAAATCTCTATTGATGATTATCATCCTATTTAGATAATCACCATCATCATCAAAGTTCAAGTTTATGTGTTTGTGATTTAAACATTACTCTCACTTCTTTCTTTCATATATCAATCCTTCCATGCTTATCATTGAGCCTTTAAAGCTAAAAAAACAATATATCCTTGGAAACAAATTCATAAAGCATCTATGTGCAATGTTGCCTTGTGAAATGCACCATAACATCAATGTGAGAAACTTACATCTAATATTTGTGTTTCTCTTTTATATCACATTATTTTTAATAATGACAAATAAACATCACTCTCACCTCTTTCTTTCATGTATCAATCCTTGCATGCTTATCATTGTGCATTCAAAGCTAAAAAACTAAAAAGTTAATAATTGCAAATCTCTATTGATAATTATCATCCTACTTACATCATCACCATGTAACTTTACTTAGTCCTCAATTTAGAGATTTTAAAACCTTATTTTTTTTATAATTATATAAGATGATTACCATGTATCCTATTTAGATAATCACCATCATCATCAAAGTTCAAGTTTATGTGTTTGTGATTTAAACATTACTCTCACTTCTTTCTTTCATATATCAATCCTTCCATGCTTATCATTGAGCCTTTAAAGCTTAAAAAACAATATATCCTTGGAAACAAATTCATAAAGCATCTATGTGTAATGTTGCCTTGTGAAATGCACCATAACATCAATGTGAGAAACTTACATCTAATATTTGTGTTTCTCTTTTATGTCACATTATTTTTAATAATTACAAATAAACATCACTCTCACCTCTTTCTTTCATGTATCAATCCTTACATGCTTATCATTGTGCATTCAAAGCTAAAAAACTAAAAAGTTAATAATTGCAAATCTCTATTGATAATTATCATCCTACTTACATCATCACCATGTAACTTTACTTAGTCCTCAATTTAGAGATTTTAAAACCTTATTTTTTTATAATTATATAAGATGATTACTATGTCACACTCTTCATTATAATATAATAAATATATAAACCAATAATATATATATATATATTGCCTATGTGGGGCAGCTGAAGTGGTAAAGGTGAGAAGTTGTAAATGGAAGGTCACGTGTTAGAATCCCCCCAAACTTACTTGTGTGCCATGGTTTGAGCCATGTGGATGCACCTAGGCCCTAGGGGTATAGTGGTAGCGAGATTGAATCCTTGAACCCCGTGTCATGCGAGTACCAACTCAACTCTAATTACCGATTCCCCTAGTCTCTCTCTCTCTCTATATATATTATATAACTATAACATATTATTTTACATGATCCAATTCATATCATAAAACAATTAAGTCTCATATATACAATATAATTTTAATGTATACAATATAATTTAGTATTTGTAAATATGACTTATCAATTATATATTCTTGATATGGAAAAATATTATATATATATAGACTTTATTAATGAATAAATAATAGAAAATTAACTAAATAATTAATGTTATAATCTAATAAATTTTTATGTTGATACTTATTTATAATTTACAATTAATAAATTATTTATTTTATTTATTTAATAGCCCAAAGGGGTTGGACCATAGGTGAGGAGTGAAGAGTTTCTCATGGGTGGGCAAAGTTCAATTCTTATGAGGATCGAACTTGGAGCCAGGGAGCACCTTGAGGTAGTGGTCGAATATGTGGTTCCACCCAGAGAGATTATATTAAATGATCTCATTACCCGTGGACACGTAAGTGGATCAAAGCCCACCCCATGTCCTCCTTTAAAAATAACACCAATGGGCAAGGTTCAAATCCAACGGGGGCCAAACCTGGAGCCATGGGGGCACCTTGAGGTGGTGGTTGAACGTGTGGTTCCAACCAGAGAGATTGTATTAAATGATCTCGTGACCCGTGGACACATAAGTGGATCAAAGCCCACTCCCATGTCCTTCGAACATTTAAGTCAATCCTCGCTAGCTCATTCGATTAAGGTGTGGGTCTCGTCAGCAGGGCGACTCGGGTTCAATTCCCCTTAGCGTGAGCTAGTTGGGAGGAGACACCAAAAAATCCATCCATCTCAAGGATTGGTATGGCCGAGACCGGGTGCAATTCTCGAGTGACTTTGACAGCTTAAATGCCCTTGAATTACAATTTTTAACGAATAATTCATTGCTACCAGCCCCAAGTGATAGGCAATCAAACAAAAAATATAATTCATCAAAACAATATGAAATATATATTTTTAATATATATATATATGAATAAATGATACAAAATTAAATAAATAATTAATTTTATAATTTAATAAATTATTAAATTGATATTTATAGATAATTAATATATATCTATAATTCCCAATTAAATAAATTATTAATTTAATAACTTAATAATTTGATATATATTTTTTATTAAAAATATTCACTATATGATTATAATAATATTCATTGTTTCACTAAATCTTTCACGGATTATTATTATTATTATAAAAAAAAAAAAATTTAATTTTTTTTATTAAATTATAACACTAACTTACATCATACATCTTATTTTCATTTTCATTTCTAACATATGTCCACATGTCACAAGGAATAACATATTTCCAACCTACTTAAAATATTCCATTGTCACGTATCATATGGGAATCGATTTGACACTCCCTTGTTTATAAAAATGAATAATTTATATATAACACAATGCAACCAACGAATCCACGTTTAAGATTTAATTTAAGAATATTAACTTAAGGCGACTTCGTTAACTAAATGTGACAAGTATATTAATTAAAATTAAAATTTATTTTTAATTCCCAGATTGAATAATGATGTCGAGTTGATTATAAGCTTAAGGTGCGCCGACTTAAACTCCCTTATCGATTCATAAATATGGTAGAGGCCGAGTTATAGGCATGTCATAGATATATTAGTTTATGTGCACTACAAAGAAGAAACAAATCAGAAAATATTTAAAACTTTGAACCTTTTTATTTAGTGAGTTGCATACAGTGCATACTATTATGCTGAGCTGCCTTTTTTTTAACTTTACCGATCTTGGAGAAGAATCTATACATATCTCTTAAAATAATCAATCAACATCAGTGAAATGTTAATTTCATATATATATGCATGAATGAATGAATATGAATATGATAAGCCTGGGATGTGGGTGATAACATGATAGCCCCACCTCCCTCGTGCCACTTCATGACAGTCTAGGTGGTAAGCATGTGGGGAGGACATGCACGCAAAGAAGCCTTCCACACGGGGGAAGGCACGTAGACTTTAGTCATAACTTCTTAATACGGTTGGAGCAATTCGATGGAGGCAACATTTACTCTTTGGATTTGGAAGTGGATCTAGTGGTTAGCTCGCATGCACAGGATGGGATGGCGACAACCTTGCCTGTATTGTCTCTCTTAATGGATGTTAAACCACCTTTGCAAGCCTTTCAAGCATCTTCAGACATTCTGTGGTTGATCTCTTTCAACACCTTCAGACTCTGGGCGTGTTTGGATATTGGGTGGGCTTGTAGGAGGATGGTGTGTCTTAGTATGAACCGATGACTGCAAACCAACTAGAGAAGAGGAGCTCGATGTCATTCTGAGAGTTTGACATGCAGAGACAACGATGGGAAAGAGCACGAAGGTCACCAAGGTACTTAGAGACAGGCCCAAACTTCCATAGTAGGTCGAGGAAGCCGCCTACAAAGAGTCAATCTCGTCGGGTCTAGAATAACAACTACGAAGATATCATCCCACCTCTATGTTAGATTTTAAGTGCAATAACAATAAGGATCACTGAAAGATAAACAAGCATAGCATGAACAATAGTACACAATAATTTATCGTGGGAAAACCCTCTCGGGGCAGAAAAACCCAACAAACTTCTTTTATATAGATTCATCAGAATGTACAATAGTATCCCTCCTGCAAAGACCCAAAACAAGAAGACTCCAAAAGTAGCTACTAATTATGACTCTATCTCTCTACTCATGCGAATTCAATGAGTGAGTGTGGTGGTCAAATGAGGAGGGTGAGCCTCCTATTTATACTAAACAAATGACTTGACCTTTTTACTAACAGGGTCGGTTTGACTCAGTAACTGGGTCAACCTGTACAATTTACAACAAAATATTATTTTCTAGATATTTCTAGGTCGACCTAACAGTTAGGGTTTACATTGACTCTTTCAATGACTTTTACATGATCAATTACATCAATAATAATCCACATGAGGCGTACAATACAAATGACACAAATAATACAAATAACAATATCTTCCGAAGTTACATTCTTCAACACTCCCTCTTAACAAAGAAGGTAATCTGCAGTCATCATCACCATCGTATTCCATCTGCTGCACTTCTTGTACACTGAATATTGACATCTGACATCTCTCGAATCTATATATCATAAGAAGTTTCACAGAGCCAACCCTTTTTCATGTTGGATGACCTAGGGCTTTTATGCACATATCCAACCCTCTTTCATGTTGGATGTGAGCTAGACGGAGTCTAGGATTTTCACACACATAGCCACCTCTTTCATGCTAGATGTGACCTAGACGGAATCTAGGAATTTCCACCTATGAACGATCACCCATGGCTACACTGAGCAGACCAGGAGCACACATTACATCATTATAGGACCTGCGAAATTTACCCGCAACTACACTAAGTAGACTGGGAGCACACATTACATCATTCCAAGATTTTCACCATAGTGCCAGTCCTCTTTCATATGGATGTGACCTAGACCAAGAATAGGATTTTCCACCACAGTGCCAATCCTCTTTCATACTAGATAAGACCTAGATCAAATCTAGGATTTTCCACCACAGTGCTAGTCCTCTTTCATACTGGTGTGACCTAGACCAAGTCTAGGATTTTCCACCACAGTGCCAGTCCTCTTTCATACTGGATGTGACATAGACCAAGTCTAGGATTTTCCACCACAATGTCAGTGCTCTTTTAAACTGGATGTGACCTAGACTAAATCTAGTATTTTCCGCAGAGCTAGTACTTTTTTTATACCAGATGCAACTATTCTCATCCATGACCCAAGCAATCCATTCGGTGGGTCCAACCCAGGAGCATCTATTACATTGCACACCGCAACTACCTGTGTTACCTCACTGTTCATCCAAATCCTCTCGTAGCTTAGGAGACTCAATTACGTCACATAACTTGTGACTACCTGCTATCTCATTCGAGCTCATGACTCCATCTTGATCCATACCACTCCAAGCTTGTCCCTAAAGTATTCAAACTTCCCTCTCGACAGAGGCTTGGTCAACACATCAGCTATCTGATCGTCTGTTTCTATATACTGGAGTTCCCTTATCCTTTCTACATCATATCCCGGATATAGTGATACCTGATCTCGATGTGCTTTGAATTTTCATGGAACACGGGGTTCTCCGACAACTTCACACAACTTTGGTTGTCACAGAAGATACAAGTCAACTTTAACTCGAGATCAAACAATACTGATAGCAACTTCCAAAGCCACACTCCTTCGTAGTTTTTCGAACAAGCTTCCATATACTCAGCCTCGACCGTACTAAGTGCCACACTCATCTGCTTCCTACTGAACCATGAGATCATACCCGATCCCAAACTAAAGCAACACTTTGATGTGATATTTCTATACATGACACTCCCAGGCCAATCCGCATCAACATAACCCTGTAGGTTAATCTTCTGATCCGATGCATACCTGAGGCCATAATCAACCATACCCTGCAAGTACCTCAGCACATGCTTTGTCGCAACTAGGTGAACATGTCTCGACTCTACCATCTACTAACTCAAAGTGTTCACCACAAAGCATAAGTCTGCCTCGTGTTCATCAAGTACATTACCGCACCAATCATCTGCCGATACGTTGTGGAATCCACCAATTCTGAAGAAGTGTCATTCAACAAATTCATATTCGATTCCATAGGTGTGACCATGGCCTTGCAATCCATCATCTTGAATCTCTTCAGGATCTCTACCGCATACTTTCCTTGACTCAGGAAAAGTTCCTCTGGATTCTACCACACCTCAAGACATAAGAAGTAATGCATCATACCTAGGTCTTTCATCTCAAACTTTGCGGCAAGCTTCCTCTTTGTTTATTCTATGAGCTTCTCTTCTCCTGTCAAAAACAAGTCATATACATACAACAGTAGAATCAGATGATTTTATTCATCAACCTTGTAGTAAAGATTGGAATCCATTTTACTCTTGGTAAATCCCAAGCTCGTCAGAAACCCATCTATCTTGCCGTACCATGTCCTCGGTACATATCTCAAACTGCACCACATATACTTCATCTTCATGAGGGGAGACATCTGGTATCACTCTGAGCATATCCTTGAGATATTGGGGCAAACAACCTTTTCCATGGATAGAGGCTAAGTGATAATGTCTCTTAGTCTATACTGTAGTCACTCCCTCTAAGGAAGAGATTTCTTGATCCCTCTGTAGCTGAGCTCTATCCTCCCTTTGGATCTTGTACTCTCTGCATCGGGACATTCTGCATTGGAGTGACTGGAAGCCTTCTCTTCTGATCATCTTCTGTGTATCCATATATGTCATCTCTCTAGGTCATTGGATACCAAGATCTCGAACTATGTTGCAAGTTCTCTCTTGGACCCATCTATGAGCTCCTCATATTCAAACTTGTAGCAGAGGTTGATATCCCATCAATCTAGTTGATCCTCAAGCTCATCATGTTATCCCATGGGTTCCTTTTGATCCCATACAAATCCTTCTTCAATCAACGCACATGTGGTTCTCTATTGTTATACCTCAAAGTTACACTCCGAGCTTTAGTGTCGCATCTTTATACCATGTGACCTAGCGACATTTCTCCATAATGACTCTTACATGATGTCGGTACCCTCCTTGGTCTCATATGGATACCTTGGAGACAAATTCACCCCTTGTTGGTCGAGACATAACTTACTTAACCAAGTGTCATTCCAAGTTGACCTTGATTACATTGATTTTCGTGCCCTACAAATCTATCAACCCACAAAAAACTAACTTTTTTGCGCCTTGCATAACCCTAGCCCCGTGCATAACCCTAGCGCCGTGAAAATAATCAAATTTCTGCGTTATGCTCAGTGTCTGGGGCGCAAAAATCCTGATTTATCCCTTGGCCTTGGAACTTGGATCTCTACCTTCCGAGAAATTTCCTTGGGATTGACCTGTCTGATTCGATCCCAACCCCCTCTCTCTTTTTAGCTTGGCTGTTCCACTAAACCCTCATGAGATCCACCTTCCTCTCCTTATGTGTCACGTACCCACCCTTGGACCCAGTGCAAGGAAGGGAACCTGATGCCATTCTATGGGGCTTTTCATAAACTCAGCCATATTCATTAGATTCACAGCCATAAAAGAGATGTGTGCAGATGGAAAACAAACAAACATGCACAACGGAAATGAATTCATCCACACATATTACATGACTGTTATTCAATTTAACATAGTCAACAAATTAAAACATTTGCATATGTAAATACACAATAAAATACTCATCTTGATGCAATGCTGTCCCAAACAACTAGCTATGTCGCTGCAACGTTCCTCCTAGCCATAGGTCTCTACCCAGCTTGTATTCTTTCAGCACTCAAAGACCACCCCCGAGCTGGGCATGATATGTACAAGGAAAAGGGAACCCTCAAGCACAACACAGCCCAAAGAAATGGATACCCAACTCAACCCTAGAATTCTCTTGAACACAAAACTCAGATATGGGCTTGGAAACACACTTTTCAGCAATGTGACATAGAAGCTAGATGGACATGGGTTTTCCCAAAAACGTAGGCACACCAAAAACGGATTTGTGGGAAGAGGGAATCAATCCCAGGGAAGAAAACCGATTTCTCCCATAGATGTATGAGAATTCAGTGGGCCAAATGGCCTCAATAAAACCCCCAAATCGTTTTCCCTTCTTCCCCACTATTAGCCACAGCAAAAACGCCCTTCCCAGCTAGGAAAATGAATGTAAACACAGTAAAACTAGTGAGGAAAATGCCCAGGTAGCTCCAAACTCGTGAGAGGGCAAAGTTGGTTGATGGGTAATGGCTTGGGGAGCAATTCATGGCTCTTTTCTTGCCCAAGAAGCCAAACACGAATTTTCATGCAAGGTGGCTTGCCCATACCCGAATTTGGACAGCCATACCTCCCATTCCCCAAGGCATTAACTACCTCAACCAACTCTTGGGAGAAATCAATGATTGGGTACAAAAGTCAACATGGGTATTTGAGGGTTTGATGGGTTCTCTCATTGACACTTGGCTTGACTTGATTGGCTCAAGGGTTTGAACATTTCCCTTCCAACTTCCTTGTAACATCATGTCCCCATCTCTTGTTGCATTGCATAGCTAGTTGTGGGCTTTTATATTAAAATGCATATTTACAATTCCCATGGTTCACTAGCACATGGGTAGCATAATTTCAAATACTTGCCTCTTCTAGATCGAGCGTTCACTAGCGGGGCCTTGGCCTTGAGCTCCATGCTAGGAATCATACATAATATGCATACATTATTTACATTATAGCCCAAAATATTACAAGGGTCAAAATGGGGGACGTGACATTCCCCTTCCCTTGGAATAACACCGTCCTCGGTGTTCCAATACCTAGGAATACATACACGCTATATACATGTTCAAAATTCTCAAAATATGGCAGGTCTGTCCTGCATTTCAACCTTTACTTGGGTTTTAGGGACCAAGTCTTTTGGTCTTCATAAACTACTTCTGCTGGTTGGGACCTTCTAGCTCTGCATGAGGGCATTGTTCCAAAACAATCCCTTCCTTTTCTTTACCTTCCCACTGATCTACAAGTCTGGAAACTTTATGGTGGCTATCCTCTTGATGTTCTATTATTGGGTAGTCGCGGAGGCAGGAATGCGCTGTAGCCATAAGGAAAGCAAGGCCGCCCAGATCAAACATATCCCCAGGTGAGAGAGCAGCGTTAAAAAGCTTAAGGAATAATGAAAACATCATTATGCTAAGAGCTGACAAAGGAAATGCAACTGTCATCTAGGATAGGGTTGAATATGACAGAAAAATGCTTGAACATCTTTCAGCAAGTGGCAGTTACAGAAGGTTGGATAAGGATCCCACGAAGAGGATTGTCAACGAAGTTACAAAAGCCATTAAGAATTCTGGCCTTGACGAGAACACAAAGAAGAAATTGATCCCTAAAGATACAATGATTCCTAGGATTTACGGTTTGCCTAAAATTCACAAAGAGGGCGCACCTATTAGACCCATAGTAAACACTATAGGATCCCCTACATACCTTTTAGCTAAGTTTCTGGCAAGAATATTAAAAGGCTTTGTTGGTAAAACTCCTTCTTTCATTAAGGACTCCACTCACATGGTATGGGAAATGGAAGACTTCAAGGTAGAAGAAGGTGATATTCTAGCTAGTTTTGACGTAGTGTCCCTTTTCACAAAAATACCAGTGGATGAAGCCCTTAAGATAGTTAGGGAGGTGACTGATGAAGAAACAGAAAAACTTGTTAGAATTTGCTTAAAGTCCACTTTCTTCACCTTCAAAGGGGTAGTGTATGAACAAGTTGAGGGCGTTGCTATGGGATCACCGCTTTCCCCGATAGTGGCTAACTTGTACATGGAGGTATTTGAAAAATCAGCTATTGATGCTTTCCCATTACAACAGATCAAACATATCCCCAGGTGAGAGAGAAGCGTTAAAAAGCTTAAGGAATAATGAAAACATCATTATGCTAAGAGCTGACAAAGGAAATGCAACTGTCATCTAGGATAGGGTTGAATATGACAGAAAAATGCTTGAACATCTTTCAGCAAGTGGCAGTTACAGAAGGTTGGATAAGGATCCCACGAAGAGGATTGTCAACGAAGTTACAAAAGCCATTAAGAATTCTGGCCTTGACGAGAACACAAAGAAGAAATTGATCCCTAAAGATACAATGATTCCTAGGATTTACGGTTTGCCTAAAATTCACAAAGAGGGCGCACCTATTAGACCCATAGTAAACACTATAGGATCCCCTACATACCTTTTAGCTAAGTTTCTGGCAAGAATATTAAAAGGCTTTGTTGGTAAAACTCCTTCTTTCATTAAGGACTCCACTCACATGGTATGGGAAATGGAAGACTTCAAGGTAGAAGAAGGTGATATTCTAGCTAGTTTTGACGTAGTGTCCCTTTTCACAAAAATACCAGTGGATGAAGCCCTTAAGATAGTTAGGGAGGTGACTGATGAAGAAACAGAAAAACTTGTTAGAATTTGCTTAAAGTCCACTTTCTTCACCTTCAAAGGGGTAGTGTATGAACAAGTTGAGGGCGTTGCTATGGGATCACCGCTTTCCCCGATAGTGGCTAACTTGTACATGGAGGCATTTGAAAAATCAGCTATTGATGCTTTCCCATTACAACAGATCAAACATATCCCCAGGTGAGAGAGCAGCGTTAAAAAGCTTAAGGAATAATGAAAACATCATTATGCTAAGAGCTGACAAAGGAAATGCAACTGTCATCTAGGATAGGGTTGAATATGACAGAAAAATGCTTGAACATCTTTCAGCAAGTGGCAGTTACAGAAGGTTGGATAAGGATCCCACGAAGAGGATTGTCAACGAAGTTACAAAAGCCATTAAGAATTCTGGCCTTGACGAGAACACAAAGAAGAAATTGATCCCTAAAGATACAATGATTCCTAGGATTTACGGTTTGCCTAAAATTCACAAAGAGGGCGCACCTATTAGACCCATAGTAAACACTATAGGATCCCCTACATACCTTTTAGCTAAGTTTCTGGCAAGAATATTAAAAGGCTTTGTTGGTAAAACTCCTTCTTTCATTAAGGACTCCACTCACATGGTATGGGAAATGGAAGACTTCAAGGTAGAAGAAGGTGATATTCTAGCTAGTTTTGACGTAGTGTCCCTTTTCACAAAAATACCAGTGGATGAAGCCCTTAAGATAGTTAGGGAGGTGACTGATGAAGAAACAGAAAAACTTGTTAGAATTTGCTTAAAGTCCACTTTCTTCACCTTCAAAGGGGTAGTGTATGAACAAGTTGAGGGCGTTGCTATGGGATCACCGCTTTCCCCGATAGTGGCTAACTTGTACATGGAGGCATTTGAAAAATCAGCTATTGATGCTTTCCCATTACAACAGATCAAACATATCCCCAGGTGAGAGAGCAGCGTTAAAAAGCTTAAGGAATAATGAAAACATCATTATGCTAAGAGCTGACAAAGGAAATGCAACTGTCATCTAGGATAGGGTTGAATATGACAGAAAAATGCTTGAACATCTTTCAGCAAGTGGCAGTTACAGAAGGTTGGATAAGGATCCCACGAAGAGGATTGTCAACGAAGTTACAAAAGCCATTAAGAATTCTGGCCTTGACGAGAACACAAAGAAGAAATTGATCCCTAAAGATACAATGATTCCTAGGATTTACGGTTTGCCTAAAATTCACAAAGAGGGCGCACCTATTAGACCCATAGTAAACACTATAGGATCCCCTACATACCTTTTAGCTAAGTTTCTGGCAAGAATATTAAAAGGCTTTGTTGGTAAAACTCCTTCTTTCATTAAGGACTCCACTCACATGGTATGGGAAATGGAAGACTTCAAGGTAGAAGAAGGTGATATTCTAGCTAGTTTTGACGTAGTGTCCCTTTTCACAAAAATACCAGTGGATGAATCCCTTAAGATAGTTAGGGAGGTGACTGATGAAGAAACAGAAAAACTTGTTAGAATTTGCTTAAAGTCCACTTTCTTCACCTTCAAAGGGGTAGTGTATGAACAAGTTGAGGGCGTTGCTATGGGATCACCGCTTTCCCCGATAGTGGCTAACTTGTACATGGAGGCATTTGAAAAATCAGCTATTGATGCTTTCCCATTACAACAGATCAAACATATCCCCAGGTGAGAGAGAAGCGTTAAAAAGCTTAAGGAATAATGAAAACATCATTATGCTAAGAGCTGACAAAGGAAATGCAACTGTCATCTAGGATAGGGTTGAATATGACAGAAAAATGCTTGAACATCTTTCAGCAAGTGGCAGTTACAGAAGGTTGGATAAGGATCCCACGAAGAGGATTGTCAACGAAGTTACAAAAGCCATTAAGAATTCTGGCCTTGACGAGAACACAAAGAAGAAATTGATCCCTAAAGATACAATGATTCCTAGGATTTACGGTTTCCCTAAAATTCACAAAGAGGGCGCACCTATTAGACCCATAGTAAACACTATAGGATCCCCTACATACCTTTTAGCTAAGTTTCTGGCAAGAATATTAAAAGGCTTTGTTGGTAAAACTCCTTCTTTCATTAAGGACTCCACTCACATGGTATGGGAAATGGAAGATTTCAAGGTAGAAGAAGGTGATATTCTAGCTAGTTTTGACGTAGTGTCCCTTTTCACAAAAATACCAGTGGATGAAGCCCTTAAGATAGTTAGGGAGGTGACTGATGAAGAAACATAAAAACTTGTTAGAATTTGCTTAAAGTCCACTTTCTTCACCTTCAAAGGGGTAGTGTATGAACAAGTTGAGGGCGTTGCTATGGGATCACCGCTTTCCCCGATAGTGGCTAACTTGTACATGGAGGCATTTGAAAAATCAGCTATTGATGCTTTCCCATTACAACAGATCAAACATATCCCCAGGTGAGAGAGCAGCGTTAAAAAGCTTAAGGAATAATGAAAACATCATTATGCTAAGAGCTGACAAAGGAAATGCAACTGTCATCTAGGATAGGGTTGAATATGACAGAAAAATGCTTGAACATCTTTCAGCAAGTGGCAGTTACAGAAGGTTGGATAAGGATCCCACGAAGAGGATTGTCAAGGAAGTTACAAAAGCCATTAAGAATTCTGGCCTTGACGAGAACACAAAGAAGAAATTGATCCCTAAAGATACAATGATTCCTAGGATTTACGGTTTGCCTAAAATTCACAAAGAGGGCGCACCTATTAGACCCATAGTAAACACTATAGGATCCCCTACATACCTTTTAGCTAAGTTTCTGGCAAGAATATCAAAAGGCTTTGTTGGTAAAACTCCTTCTTTCATTAAGGACTCCACTCACATGGTATGGGAAATGGAAGACTTCAAGGTAGAAGAAGGTGATATTCTAGCTAGTTTTGACGTAGTGTCCCTTTTCACAAAAATACCAGTGGATGAAGCCCTTAAGATAGTTAGGGAGGTGACTGATGAAGAAACAGAAAAACTTGTTAGAATTTGCTTAAAGTCCAGTTTCTTCACCTTCAAAGGGGTAGTGTATGAACAAGTTGAGGGCATTGCTATGGGATCACCTCTTTCCCCGATAGTGGCTAACTTGTACATGGAGGCATTTGAAAAATCAGCTATTGATGCTTTCCCATTACAACAGATCAAACATATCCCCAGGTGAGAGAGCAGCGTTAAAAAGCTTAAGGAATAATGAAAACATCATTATGCTAAGAGCTGACAAAGGAAATGCAACTGTCATCTAGGATAGGGTTGAATATGACAGAAAAATGCTTGAACATCTTTCAGCAAGTGGCAGTTACAGAAGGTTGGATAAGGATCCCACGAAGAGGATTGTCAACGAAGTTACAAAAGCCATTAAGAATTCTGGCCTTGACGAGAACACAAAGAAGAAATTGATCCCTAAAGATACAATGATTCCTAGGATTTACGGTTTGCCTAAAATTCACAAAGAGGGCGCACCTATTAGACCCATAGTAAACACTATAGGATCCCCTACATACCTTTTAGCTAAGTTTCTGGCAAGAATATTAAAAGGCTTTGTTGGTAAAACTCCTTCTTTCATTAAGGACTCCACTCACATGGTATGGGAAATGGAAGACTTCAAGGTAGAAGAAGGTGATATTCTAGCTAGTTTTGACGTAGTGTCCCTTTTCACAAAAATACCAGTGGATGAAGCCCTTAAGATAGTTAGGGAGGTGACTGATGAAGAAACAGAAAAACTTGTTAGAATTTGCTTAAAGTCCACTTTCTTCACCTTCAAAGGGGTAGTGTATGAACAAGTTGAGGGCGTTGCTATGGGATCATCGCTTTCCCCGATAGTGGCTAACTTGTACATGGAGGCATTTGAAAAATCAGCTATTGATGCTTTCCCATTACAACAGATCAAACATATCCCCAGGTGAGAGAGCAGCGTTAAAAAGCTTAAGGAATAATGAAAACATCATTATGCTAAGAGCTGACAAAGGAAATGCAACTGTCATCTAGGATAGGGTTGAATATGACAGAAAAATGCTTGAACATCTTTCAGCAAGTGGCAGTTACAGAAGGTTGGATAAGGATCCCACGAAGAGGATTGTCAACGAAGTTACAAAAGCCATTAAGAATTCTGGCCTTGACGAGAACACAAAGAAGAAATTGATCCCTAAAGATACAATGATTCCTAGGATTTACGGTTTGCCTAAAATTCACAAAGAGGGCGCACCTATTAGACCCATAGTAAACACTATAGGATCCCCTACATACCTTTTAGCTAAGTTTCTGGCAAGAATATTAAAAGGCTTTGTTGGTAAAACTCCTTCTTTCATTAAGGACTCCACTCACATGGTATGGGAAATGGAAGACTTCAAGGTAGAAGAAGGTGATATTCTAGCTAGTTTTGACGTAGTGTCCCTTTTCACAAAAATACCAGTGGATGAAGCCCTTAAGATAGTTAGGGAGGTGACTGATGAAGAAACAGAAAAACTTGTTAGAATTTGCTTAAAGTCCACTTTCTTCACCTTCAAAGGGGTAGTGTATGAACAAGTTGAGGGCGTTGCTATGGGATCACCGCTTTCCCCGATAGTGGCTAACTTGTACATGGAGGCATTTGAAAAATCAGCTATTGATGCTTTCCCATTACAACCAAAGTGGTGGAATAGGTTTGTGGACGATACTAACATAAATTGGCCACATGGGAGAGAAAGCCTAATTGAATTCCTAGGGCATTTGAACAGCAGATCAGACCATATAAAATTCACCATGGAGGTTGAAGAGGATAACCATATTCCTTTCTTAGATGTGCTCATCACAAAAAGAAATGATGGAACCCTAGGTCATCAGGTTTATAGGAAGAAAACCCATACTGATAGGTACCTACACGGAGACTCACACCATCTACCCTCTCAAAAGATAGGAGTGATAAACACCCTCGTAACTAGAGCTATCAGGATCTCGGATGAAGACCACTTAGAGCAGGAGTTAGACCACTTGTCCAATGTCTTCCAAATGAATGGTTATAACAAAAATCAAATCACGAAGGTTATCCACAAAGCTCGCAAAAAATCTCGAAAGCAAAACAAAAACATTGATGGAACTAAGATTGTGCTTCCTTATATTAAAGGAACAACAGATGTTATAGCCAAAATTCTTCGTAGAAAGGACATGAGGGTAACTTTCTCTCCCCCAAACTCAGTAGGAAGAATGTTAGATTCCTCCAAAGAACCAGTAGAACCATTAAAACAGAAGGGTGTCTACGGTGTCCCCTGCTCTTGTGATATACCATATATTGGGGAAACTGGACGCTCCATCCAGGTAACACTCAAAGAACATTGCGCAGACATCAGGCACGATCGTCATAAAAAATCAGCACTAGCTGAACATGCCCACCACTCATGCCACCACATACGCATTGAAGATACCAAACTAATCGCTAGAGAGGAACATTATAGAAGGAGAAAAATCAGGGAGGCCATTGAGATAGAAAAGGCTCCATCAAATTTGAATAGGGATGATGGCCTCAAGCTTAATGAGAGCTAGCACCCCATAATTCGCCGTGTTAGAAACAATATTCCGCACACAAAAAAACAATAACTCTAGTAATCTCTAAAAATTTAAAATAATTATTACAAAATTAAAATTTATTAAAAACCTAAAAACAACTTTAGAATTGATACTTTTAAAAAAAACTTTAATAAAAAATTAAAAAACCTTAACTTTTGAAATATTTTTAATCATTAATTTAACCTTTGAAGAATTATTAATTATTAGTTTAGGTTAAACTTTGGAACTTTATAAACTTGCAAACTCTCTAAAAACTTAACTAATTCACTAAATTAATATAATTTTAACCAATAAATAAATAAATAAATTTAATTAATAAATATTCTAATAAACAAAAAAATTTCTTAAATTTTTTTTTCTTAAAAAAAATTAATTTTATTAAATTATTAAAAAAAACCCATTTAATAGTTATTTCTAGGTTTTTAATAGTAACTTTTAAATAATTTTAATCTAAATTAATTTAATTTATTAACTAGGGCTTAATTTGCCCATTATAGTTTATTCCTAAAACTATTTTTTAACAAGCTGTTAATAAAAAGAAAATTAAAATTATTGACTTATAAACTTCTCTACAAATAAATAATAATGAATTATTAATAAATGCTCAGCATTTAGGTTGTCGACTAAACTAGTAAAAACCTAATTAATTATAATCTCACACTTATTAATGCTATCTTTCGTACCTATTTTAACCTTGAGACTCTCTCCTGATGATGAGCCCTACTTTGTGGCTCGAAACGTCTATGAGAAGAAATTACAACTAACGCAGTCTTCCTCCCCACCATCTTCATCCTCAACATTTCATTGGTTGCTTTGCCTTTTCCTGCTCGATCTCCTTTGAATCTTCCCACCTGGAACGTTTCTTAATCGGACAATTGGATGAATGCTTCTTCATGGATCCACTTTCATTTCCCTTACTGATTGCTCCCAGAATGCTTTTTACCTCTTTTTGCAGATGAGTAGAGTCCTGCAAAACCTTGTGGTTCATCTCATTATGTTGCCTCTGTAACTTGAGCATCTCTCCAAGATTTTCTTGGGTCCTGGCAATTGTTTGAAGAATACTTTCAGCCTACTCTATTAGCCCTCAGTCTGCTGCCATGGTTAATGGGCACAACTAACCACACTTTTCTTACTAGCAACACTTTCTTGTGCCGGCTGCAACCAATTGTTTCACTTTCTTACCTGTGAAATTCATCATAGAAATTCTTTGTTAGGACAAGCATAACATAAACATTAAGATTAGTCAATTATTTTCCCAATTGACATGGAATGTCCACGCTTTATTCATGGGACTTCCGCACTTTTCATGCTTTCCCAACATACACATGAACTCATTCATGTTCATCCTTTCACAGGAAATTTACTATTTCAGCATTCACAATTTATTTCAAGCAATTAAACACAATCTATTTTCAGCCATGACATGCAATCAACAATCTTTTGTTTATAAATGCATCAATCGAAAGGAAAGAGAAGAGTAGGATTTTCTCCCTCTTAGTCTTGTTCTATTATGGAGCTACACCATCGCCGTGGTTTCATGCTCCTTGGTCTTTTTCACTTCAATGTGAATGCTTTGACTTTCCTTTATTGGCTATGACACTTAGTGTCTAAGGTCTGTCTAAGGGTTTTCAACTAGGAACCCTTCTCCATAGTTGCCTACAGAACCTTTGGCTGCTAGGATCCACTCGTGTCCACTAGCACCATCTTTCATTACTGCTCATACTAAGCTCTTTAGGATGGTCACATGTCCACACGCATTTCTAGGATGCCTTCATAATCCTTGCTTCCAGCAGTACCTACACTCAAACATTGAATCAATTCACATGTTTAGTTCATTTTCATAGGGTTTATCTCTAAACAAGAGTTTAGGAAATCATAACCAAATCATATACACACGTATATTCATAAGCAAGAAGCTGCAAGGTAACCAAATACTTATATGTATTGGATGTCTTCACTTTATTCCACGGGATCCTTCTTTGCTTTACGAGCCTTGGATTTTCCCGTGAACACAATTATGAATGTTGGGCCAGCACGTAGGCTACTCCACAATCATTCAAATAGGTAATGCCAGGCCAGTACGCCGACTAAGTTTATCAATCATTTCCTTTAGCAATAGGCTAGGCCAGTTCTCCGACTGGTTTTATCAATTGTTTAAGGGGTGTTGGGCCAGCGTACACGCTGCTTACCATATCAAGTAGTCAATGCCCAACTAGTCACTCTTTGGACTTATCAAGAACTTTATAGCGTTCAACCAGCTACTCCCTGAATTTCTCAATAATTTATATCGCCCACTCATTTACTCTCTAGATTTACCAGCAATTTATAGTCTTTCAGAATCTTGCCTTCCTGCAATGACCAAGGTTTCCAACAAAGAAACAATAATGTATCATCTTAGCTATTAGAAGACTTATACCTGAAATCTTCATTATTCCAAACAAGACATAAATGAAAACGAATACTTATCTGTATTGTGCGTTTCCCCTCTGGTCCACAGGGTCCTGCTTCGCTTTGCAAGCCTTGGAATCACCTATGGACTTGGATGTAGTTAATGCTTAACCAGTACACCTCCCCATCGGCTGGATTTGCCAAGCATTTGGTGGTGCCCAACTAGTCCCATACCTGGTTGGCCCTCTCCAGTGCCAAGCCAACACATTCGTCTGGGTCATCGACCAATGGAAGGAAACTACGCCACCTGACCATTATAGGTCAAGGCTCTACTATGGAGCCATAGGCATCTTAGGGTTTTCAGTCAGTCTTGGCGCCCACCCTCCTACTGCTGACCCAATAGGCATCTCAGGGTTTTCAGTCAGTCTTGGTGCCCACCCTCCTACTCCTAACCCAATAGGCATCTCAGGGTTTTCAGTCAGTCTTGGCGCCCGCCCTCCTACTGCCGACCCAATAGGCATCTCATAGTTTTCAGTCAGTCTTGGCGCCCGTCCTCCTACTGCTGACCCAATAGAGATTTTATGCCTTCACCAATGTCACCACACCTTCTTGCACCATAACCCTTCACACACACATTAACTCTTCATTCATACAAGGACGCCACTCCTTCTCTTGTGCAAACCGGTGGTTCCTTTTAGGAACTTTATAGGTGACTTTCTTGACTGCAGGTTAACATGGCCCCACTCCCATAAGGATGATACCCCTTTTCACTACATAGCTCCCTGGGTTTTTCCATCCCTTCCAGTATTATTTAGTGTGAGAATAGAAAGGTTACCAATTCCTATACAGTCCTTCTGCGTATCCTTCTTCACTTTGCCTCTTAATGTGCAGTACCAATTGGCATCTGTGTAGGCTAACAACACAAGAAGGATAAGTAGGCTTATCAGTATTGTTTCTCAAAATCGCAACCACATTCCATAACATTCACTATCAAGTATTGAAACACCAGGAATGCGTCCATTCCCTTAGGGTGTAGTCAATATTGACAACCCTATCATGACCTGACACTAGAAAAGGTGTGGACCCCCTTTCCAATGTGCGCCATGTAGGCCCTAATCATACTCAAGCAGTTTGAAATGATATAAATAAAGTAGAGAATGCTTTGCATATTAACCCTAATAATTTAGATATGCATGTTCTTGTCTAGGGTCACAGAATACTCATTCATTTTGCAGATGTATCTTTTCTTCATTTGCGAAGAATGGGGGATCCCTTCTTTGAGTCAACAGTTCTTCAGTTTGCCACCCCAATATTTCCACGTTCCATAATCCACACATGCCTTCTTGGCATAGCTTTACCATCTCACTCTCATGGTTTTCCAACATACAGCTTAGCTGAGATGTCATCCTTGAATTATGCATTGGTGTTTCACCCGAAACCCATTTCTAAAGCATGGGGTCCTTCCCATGGAGTTTGGCTTCTGCAGGTCATCACACATGGTCTTCCTTCAATGTGTCTATCTGGCACATTTATCAAATAGTCAAACAATCAACAACATTTCAATAAAATTCAAATCTGATTTTCCTTAATCATTCGATGACATTAATAATTAAATTCAAGTATGAATTTGCAATTCTTTCCTCTACAGAATTGATTTGCTTAGCCATGAGTCTGCTCTCATATCGTCTGGCTCTTTCTCATGGTAGATTCCAATCTTCATCATGGACTTACCCACATTTTCCATGCCTAAAACAATCTACCTGAAATCTGGAAATTTAATCAGCCAAACATGTTGTGAGTATCTATGCATATAATCCTTTCATTGCTACAACAATCACTGAAGTGATCTCGGAATTATAACCCTCAATAATTCAATCACCTTCAGCTGTCAACATTTGAAATGCAATGAAATATATGTATATATCTATATATGCATCGTTATCATAAATAAAATTGCAAGATATGGGTACACTATCCATGCAATTTAAATAAATTGTAAGTACTCATTACTTCACATTCCATGCAATCTCTATCCTTCCACAGGGCACTCTGGTAGCCCATCATCATGTCTACCTTCTTCATGCAATCTTTCTCCTACATTCATAGCAGCTCATGAAATTCTCTCAGTATTAACAATGGTTCACCATTTCATCTATTATCTAAATGCATTGAAACCTATACATATCACAACCGTGCATTCTCGCAATGCATCTCAACATGTGCACTTACACATATGCATGCACATTCACAACATTTACATAATATTTTAATGTGCATTCACTGAATGCATAATCCCTCAATACAACTTTGCATCAATTCGTGGATACTATGCATTTCAGCATATTATGGCCTAACCATTCTTATGGCATGTACTACCACAATCATGACTATAGGTCTTTACTTTCTTTGGTTATTTAAACTTATAATCCATCATACACAATGGCATGTTATAATTTCATATGAATGCATTGAATTTTCTAAGCAATTATAGGGTGTAAGGCTCCTTGCCTTTATTTACCTACACCTGACCATACTCGGTAGGTTAACATTCACATTCAAGCACTCAATACCAAATGAAAACCAAATCAACATAGTTTAAACATAGTTGAATGGATTTTACCAAATCCTCTTTCAACATCCATGCACTTAAGCACAAATAACCATTACCTGCATGGCTGTCATTAACATCGTTTGATGTTACCTGATCAGTTGGCCTCTTACCAAGGCTTCACAGTTCCTTTCCAACCTCATGCTCATAGATTTGTTGCACCATCCTTTCTTCATAAGGTTGTTAGTCATATGCAATAATCATCATCCACATATTTAGTCATGTTTCGGTTGTCTTTGGTCCTATAACCATTGCAAACACGACTAGTTATTTAACAACCACCATAATCATCTTTAAGTGGCTCATTGCATATGCAAAACCTCACTATTCTACCAATATGCAATATCATATATATACACAAGTATTTTTACATGCACTGTGCAATGTTTATCAATATGCCATCTAGTGCATATTCATTTCAGCTATCTAATCTCTTACATTTTCAATCATGCTTCTATGGTCTAATTCATACAACCATTATCAACAACATTACTGGTGATCAACCACAAGCTATACCATTAATGGGCTATTGCATATGTAACTTCACTACTTTTACCCATATGCAACATCATGCATCACATGCACTATGCAATGAATTTTTAATCATGCCCACTAATTCATTTTTAATCTACTACTCTCTTGTATTTCCAGCATCCCGATGCCATAATTTCCAACATATAAACTCCGGAAATATAAATACAATAGCAAGAGAGGAGTTAAGGAATTATCCCTTTCCAATTCCCCCTCATGACATGGAGTTCATCCTCCACATCATAGCTGATCCTTTTCTTGGCTTCCCTACCAAGCATACAAGCAATCATTAGCTATGATCTTCTCATGAATTAGCGATTCAATATATACATACGTGTATAACATTTATTCTTGCTATTTTCCAAATATGCAATTCTTATGCTATAAACAAAAATAGTTTAAGGTGAGGAAATTCCCTCTTATTGACATTGCCTTGCTGCTCCCATTGCTCTTCTGTAATGCATGTTATAGCCAGTTACTCTTAATAAGGTTTCCACAACCTTCTATGCAATTCCTGCTTCTCATCCTAAGCATAGAGAATGCATTTCACACTTTCAATGACTGTCTCCGGGGGACGATGGGGGTCAAGGGGGCTTGCCCCCTTGTGGCTTCCCTGCGCCACTGCAGGGTGGGTCAAGGGCAGTGCCCTCATTTTTTTTTTTCAATTTCGTACAATCTG
This sequence comes from Larix kaempferi, assembly GCA_027924585.1. Taxonomy (NCBI): domain Eukaryota; kingdom Viridiplantae; phylum Streptophyta; class Pinopsida; order Pinales; family Pinaceae; genus Larix; species Larix kaempferi. The sequence continues at coordinate 8,423,738 of BSBM01000050.1, read as the reverse complement.
GCGCATGAGTTCAAAGCCATTTTTCAACTTTCGGCACCTGAAAAATTTCCCTGGAAAACGACTGAAATTCCTTGTTTCAGAGCAACTCACCGAGTTCTTTCGACTTGTTTCGGGCCAACTCGCCGATTTCTTCCGCCGTTGCGGACCAGCTTGCCGAGTTCTTTCGCTGTTGCGGACCATCTTGCTGAGTTCTTCCGCCGAAAGAAACTTAGAAAAAATTTCGGACCAACTCACCGAGTCCTTCCGTCGTTGCGGACCAACTCGCTGAGTTCTTCCGCCATTGCGGACCAAATTGTCGAGTTCTTCCGCCGAAAGACACTTAGAAAAATTTTCGGACCAACTCGCCGAGTCCTTCCATCATTGCGGACCAATTCCCTGAATTCTTCCTCCGTTGCGGACAAACTTACTGAGTTCTTCTGGTCGAAAAATCAAATTTTCCTTCCATCACTATGGCGGAAACTTGCCAATTCCTTCTGACGCTGTGGCGGAAACTCACCAACTTTTTCCGCCGTTGCGGACGAACTCGCCGAGTTCTTCCAGTTTGTCGAACTTAAAAATTTTCGGTCGACCATTTCGGCAAAAACTCGTCAGTTCTTTCCGTCGTTGCGAATGAACTCGCTAAGTTTCGCCGCCGTTGCGGACGAAAACTCGTAAGTTCTTCCCGATACAGACTTAGAAATTTTTTCAAAAACACTTAGAAAAATTTTCGAAAATTTGAAAGTTTGAAATTTTTCTTAATGGTCTATAATGAATAGGAAGCATACTTACCCCTGCAAGCTGTGATAGGTATCCCATGAAGGCCCAAATGTTGCAACCTTCGCTCTGATACCAAATGTCACATGTCCACCCTTGGACCCAGTGCAAGGAAGGGAACCTGATGCCATTCTATGGGGATTTTCATAAACTCAGCCATATTCATTAGATTCACAGCCATAAAAGAGATGTGTGCAGATGGAAAACAAACAAACATGCACAGCGGAAATGAACTCATCCACACATATTACATGACTGTTATTCAATTTGACATAGTCAACAAATTAACACATTTGTATATGTAAATACACAATAAAATACTCATCTTGATGCAATGCTGTCCCAAACAACTAGCTATGTCGCTGCAACGTTCCTCCTAGCCATAGGTCTCTGCCTAGCCCATATTCTTTCAGCACTCAGAGACCACCCCTGAGCTGGGCATGATATCTACAAGGAAAAGGGAACTCTCAAGCACAACACATCCCAAAGTAATGGATACCCAACTCAACCCCAGAATTCTCTTGAACACAAAACTCATATATGGTCTTGGAAACACACTTTCAGCAATGGGACATAGAAGTTATATGGACATGGGTTTTCCCAAAAATGTAGGCACACCAAAAACGGATTTGTGGGAAGAGGGAATCAATCCCAGGGAAGAAAACCGATTTCTCCCACAGATGTATGAGCATTCAGTGGGCCAAACGGCCTTAATAAAACCCCCAAATCGTTTTCCCTTCTTCCCCACTGTTAGCCACAGAAAAAACGCCCTTCCTAGCTAGGAAAATGAATGTAAACACAGTAAAACCAGTGAGGAAAATGCCCAGGTAGCTCCAAACTCGTGAGAGGGAAAAGTTGGTTGATAGGTAATGGCTTGAGGAGTAATTCATGGCTCTTTTCTTGCCCAAGAAGCCAAACACAAATTTCCATGCAGGGTGGCTTGCCCATACCCGAATTTGGACAGCCATACCTCCCATTCCCCAAGGCATTAACTACCTCAACCAACTCTTGGGAGAAATCAATGATTGGGTACAAAATTCAACATGGGTAGTTGAGGGTTTGATGGGTTCTCTCATTGACACTTGGCTTGACTTGATTGGCTCAAGGGTTTGAACATTTCCCTCCCAACTTCCTTGTAACATCATGCCCCCATCTCTTGTTGCATTGCATAACTAGTTGTGGGCTTTTATATTAAAATGCATATTTACAATTCCCATAGTTCACTAGCACACGGGTAGCATAATTTCAAATACGTGCCTCTTCTAGATCGAGCGTTCACTAGCGGGGCCTTGGCCTTGAGCTCCACGCTAGGAATCATACATAATATGCATACATTATTTACATTATAGCCCAAAATATTACAAGGGTCAAAATGGGGGATGTGACATTATGGTTAACCCCTCAAGTGCTATAAAGGAGAGGCCATCCATGAGCCATGGGGAGAACTACTTGGGGTATCCAACCTATGATCTTAGGAGATTTGCAGAGATAGCTAGAGAGAAGAATTCTTGGAGCTGGAGCTGACTTGGACATCAAGCAACCCTATGTAAGTGTTTTCAAGTTTCTTAATAAAGATAACTTGTCTTGTTTCCCATTTCATGTGAATTGTGTGTGAATATTTTGCATGAAGTGTATCTAGGTATATTTGAATATAACCTTTACTTCAAGGTATTTGGGAGATTGTATGCTTGTTCTTTGGTTGATCTTGACAGGTTCTACTTGGGAGCTTCGAGATCAAAAACTGGAAGCAGGACAAACATCTGATTGAAGGTGAGTTACATCCTTCCATTGCTACCGAATACATTTAATCTTGTTGTATAAGCTTAGTTCAGGATTCAAGGTAGCATTTGTTTCTTAATTGTCTTAGATTAGAACTAGTTACATCCTAGTCTAGTCTAAGAGAGCCTCTTCTTATCGATAGGAAGAAAGTTCTATAACAAAAACTGGCGACTCAACTGGTTTGAATCCATTTTTCTTTTGATTGTGAAGTTTGATTTTACTTTCATTCAAATTGATTGTGGAATTGGGTCTTTTTACCCTCATTCACACCCCTTTTATTTGCTTTGGATTACTGTTTTTCAGTTTCACCTCAACATCTGGTTCCCTGGGTTGGAAAACCCTAGAAAATTCTTTTTTTTTTCTTAAAATTCTGCCCTTCATCTTGATCTCTGTTTATTTTCGCGGCCTGCACACTCTCACCAGAGCGAAAATCATCATATTTTTGCACCTTGAACACTCTATGAAATGCGAAAAATATAGTATTTTCGTGCCTAGGTTGCTTACAGACCCACGAAAATCCCCTGAGAAATTCATTTTTTGATTTCTTTTTGGTTTATTTCACTTCAAGTTTTGGTTCTCCGCTTCAAATTGTTTTGCTGACATTTTTCAGGCCTCCGTGACCCGTGGTTATAGTACATCGCTTGCATTTTAGTTTATTTTGAAATATTTTGAACCTTTGCTTGCTTGTCAAGATCCCTTGGTAGACACCTTGAACCATTCTAAAACTATGTCACTGTTACAATAGCACCTACATACTCACCATTTTCCTATATCTAGTCTGCATATTCATCTTCATATCCCTTAGCAAAGTTGCAAGTGTCTTTGGTTTGTTTCATTCACTGTTTTGAGATTGGATTTTATGAGTCTTGCGACATCATAACTAGCTTGTTTTCCTCCTTACCATAATATGCAAACTTTTGGTCATTTCTGAACCATCAAGGTCCTATGAGAATATGTATTTGAAACCCTTGATTACATTATTGAGAGAGTACATTGTTTCAAAGTAGCATCTTTATATCTATTTCATGAAATTTGATATGGAAAGACCTTTTTGAAACACTCTTTCCCTTCTTTTGAAAAGATAAAAGTCATATTTTGTATTTCAGAAGCATATTTTCATTTTTATTTGTCACATAGTTATCCTCATTAGAAGTAGAATCAGTGATAGATTAGATCCATATTGAAAGAAGTAACATTAGTTTGGCATATTAAAAAAATAAACAATTTTTTTTGTGGTTTTTCATCTTTTTGAAAAAGTTCATGCTTGCATTGATCGAAGAACTATCTCCTTACCTTAGCTAGTATTCATTGAAAGGAAAGGCTTATTTGATTCATACTCATTTGCATGGTTTGAGTCATTCATCACACCATGAGTTTCACTTCCGTTACCCGATTGAGTAATACAACAGCAATTAAAATTCATCTGCCTAACTCAACACACTTTAACCTTGCTTGAGGATAAAAAGAATTTGGTAGTTAGGTAGGACACCGGGGATAGGAATCCAAATAATTCCCCCTTGACATTTTAATCCAAGACATAGTTGTTGTCCTATAGGGTAATAAAATCCTCTTGTACTTATTGACATGGTCATCGACTAGTTTGTGGAGAGGACCTCCCGTTCCATGGGGGTAAGCTGCAAGGACAGGTTCCGGATGGACTTCGTGTAATGTCGCACTCCACTTAGCACCTAAGGACATCTATCCATTGTCTTCCTTGTATTTACCGTATAGATTATACTTGGGCTCAAAGACAAAAGCGCTAGTTCACTTTATCCGACGTGTCATGAACGAGGTAGGCTAGTGACTCTTCTTCTAGGGCTTTTTTACCCAGGATCCCTTTCGGTAGAGGGATATCCTTCCACTTTGGTCTCTCATTTCATATTGTTCAACTTGGATTTCATTACCTTGAAAAGGATATGATTTGTCAAGGTATCCAGCTCCTAGTTAGGCTTTCTTGCTATTTCATCTTTGTAGAGGGTCTTTTTCTTTTTAGTGCTACTTATTTGCATTCTAGCCACTTTTGTTTCAGCTCGCTTACTGCGACGCCGGTCCCAGTGCAGTTTTTTGAGCTTGTTTTTTCAGGCCTGCGAGCCTTGTCTTTTCCTAGCTCCCCTTTTGCACACTTAGTTTATCTAGGGTTTTTGGGTTATTTTTTCATGAGACTGTCCCCATAACTTATAATCCTATCACATGGATGATCAAAGGAGATCACGGAGAATCCCCGAACCATCGACTTCTCGTCCTCCTGCTTCATGTATCCCTATCCCTGTCGGTCGTGGAGATGGTCAGGGGACTGTTCCACCATCTACCAATACAACACCTTCAGTTTCTCCTGTACCCCCAAACCCTAACATCATCTCAGAGCCTCTCATAATCACTGAAACTAGTAGTGCACCTAAGATCCATGCAGTACCACCATCCACTGTTACGTCAAAAACTCGCACCGCAGTGGACACTATGTTAGATTTTGAAGTCAGTACTCCACCTAATGTCATGCCAGAAAGAATCATCCTCCTGAAGACTAGCATTACACCTGAATCGACAACATTATTTGATGTCCTCGAAGGGTACAATGAAACCATTGAAGAACCTGAAGAGTAAATGGAAATCATTGACGAATTTGAACCCATACCTCCTATACCATTTCATTTATCTCCTTCTGATTTTGTATATCCTGGACAGCTGGAAACTCCACCTGTCGCCACTACATTATCAACTACCCATAATTATGAAACAAGCTCTTCTAGTAATGTACCGTTCAGCTTATCCCTCCATAATCTCCCTTCAGGACCTGAGATTATGGCATCAATTCAATCCAGTGGTTAGTCTAGCCAACTCACCCATGACATTGGAATGCTTTAGATGTGACACGGCTTGAATGCTCACATCAGCTTCACAATATCCCTTTGCACCCATTTCTCAAACGACAGATCCTCCTGGTTTCTGAGCTTCCCGACCTCCATCTAACACGGAATATAATGAATCATTCGTAGGTCGATCCGGACCCTTAGACTGGACTATACCAGAACTCCTTCTGGACCCCGACAGGGTATCTCACATTTTTTATCCATCCTCCACTTTATGGGATACAAATCTGGGCCAATCCCTCAACGATCTTTACACCGCTTCCATTCATATGAATGTGATGCCTGAAAGTCCTCGACTACTGTCCCCACACTTATTTTCACACAACATGTTCGACATATCTTCAGGGGATGAACCTCTTATGAGGAACAATCCAATATTTTCATCGTCACCACCGCTATCCGGAACCAATGCAAGATCCTCTTCACAAGTCAGCACCTTTAGTGCAGTTGGCCAATCTGCGCCACCTCACTCTTCTAGTGTCATTTATGGAAGAACACCCACCCCTACTGTTTGAATGCCTAACGTGACTGGAGGTCATTCTTCAACCACCATATATACCATTTCCGGAGGACAACTGTTTGTTGGAACCGTTGGTCCCAGTAACCAACCTCCTCTGGTCTGACCCTCTACGTCCTAGGTACCACTGATCCCATATGTTGGAGGACAACTACTTGTTTCTGCCCCAAGCGGGGCTACTCAACAACCTCTTCCATCCACTTCATCAGCTTAGTGGGGCCCACATACCACATATTTTGGAGGGTTACCATCTGTTAGCGATCCAACAAGCACCATTCAACAACCTCCTCCATTATTATCGTCTACTCCACGGGGAACATACAATCCACTTGGCAGTGGACAACCTCATGTTAGTATCCCAACCAGAACTAACTTGCAAATTCCCTCGTCATGACCAATTCCTTGTTGGGGACCTCAAATCCCATCGAGTGGGGGGTATTCTTATTCGCAAACCCGAATAAAGCTAGGGGGAAACCTAACCAACATCAAGATTTCGTTCCCCCTAACTTGAATTCTGGAATTCTTTATCCCACCGCCTCAAATACTCCATGGAACCCGCCACTTCAAGCTCCGCCTTTTAATTAGGGTGGAACAAACATTCCATGGGATCCATTTTTTCAGGCACCCCTACCCCAGGTATGGGTAACCCACCCAATCAAGGAGTTGGAAATGTCCCTTGGACACAACAATCTTAGGGGCCTACACCCCTTATCCACACTCAACAACACATTCAACAACTGGTCTCTACTTCGATTCTGAATCAATCAACTAATCCTACGATTCCAAACATACCACCGGTTAACCAGATGGCCTACAACCCACAAAACATTCAACAGTACCCTGCGGGTAACATGTTTGTGTACAATATGCAACAATATGCTATGCAGGGGCCCACAGTTATCCCTACACCCTACCAATATTACTCATACCTGCAGCCTAATTGGAAACTTCCATTCTTGGAAACATTATATTTTCTCGATTTGTCTAGACTCATCAACGATCCTATCTGGCATGAACCACACTAGCCACCCATCCCAGCCAAACTACCATCGAACATCCCAAAGTTCTATGCCAAGCCCGGGGAAGACCCTAAAAACCACGTTATGACATTCCATCTTTGGTGTTCATCAAACTCATTGGTGGATGATTCCATTCGGTTATAGCTCTTCCAACATACACTCACCGGCATGGAAACAAAATGGTATATTGAGCTGCCCCAATACTCCTTTCGAGATTTCAATACCCTGGCCATGCATTTCTTGACACATTTCCAAGTCCCCATTTGATACGATACTGGAACATATTTGTTAACTTCGCTATGCAAATCCACTTCCACACATATATCCGATCACATTCATGAGTGGCGGCGATGCCGAAGATTAATCAAAGCACCGATTTTGGACCAATTATTGGCTGATTGGTTCACTAATTCATTTCTGGCCCCCCATTGCCAGGGATATTTCTATAGGTGGACCTGTTATGGAGGAACAAGCAATTTCTCATGCTCAGTATATGGATTTGGTATATACCCAATCTGGAACATTATAGAAACTTATTCCTCATGCATCACGCACTACCACTGATCCAACAAAACCCGCTACTGAACCTCCCATCGACGGTGTTGTCGGTTCAGTAAAGGCCCAACCTGCAACCAAATTGAGTGGGAAACAAACTACTGCTGCTCCATCTCAAACTCAAGATACACCCAAACATCTACTTCTCCTGCTTAGTCCTCCGAGGTGAACGCTGTTCAGTCATCGTCACAATAATCCAAAGGAAAAAAGAAGAACAATAGAGGAAAACCTAAGAAAAATTCTATGCAGCAGGAAAATCCCAGACCACAACAGACCAACAACGATAACAAACCGAGAAGAAAAGTAAAATTTCCCTGCCTTATCTGTCAGTCAGATCACTACACCAGATCCTTACAAAGAGGAAGTCAACAAATTTGTAAAAGGTTCTTCCCGCCCGGCAGTGTTAACAGACCCTTTTCCTCACCAACAACAATAGATGGTCACACAGGAAACCCCGCAAGGGGAAATCAAAACAACCCTTCCTGAGCAGAAATGTACTCAAATCACAAAGTACTCATGATGACCAATGAGACGGTTCACATATCTACACATACAAAGACATATGATCCTCTAGGCTCGAACAAAACTTATACTTCCCAAGGCAAGTCTTTATCAGAATAATCTCCCTCGACACCTCCCCCCAATGGCCCTCTCCACATCGAGAGACCTACTACTGAAACTGTGTTGCACCTGCCCAAGGCCACATTTGGAAGGAAAATTTTAATGCCAATGTGTGCGCAGCCCAGAACTACAATGATGTTGAAGACTTAGCTCAAGCAACTTGTGCCATGTCGACCCTCGAAGTTCTCCAACACTGTCCTATACAACGTAGAACTTTATTGTCAGCATTGGGAGTTGTTGATCCGGATTCTTCCTGTTGATGTATATATAACTTCGGAATGTATTTCATATATGTATATTATATTCCTATAGAGATGTTATTATTCCTCTATACGGAAGTGTTGTCATTTATATTGTAAGTGTCGTAACTTATACTTGATGGGTTATTAGACCACCTTGTTGGGGTCGGCCTTGTATAAGTCATGTGGTTCGAAGGGTTATTAGACCACCCTATTGGGGGTTAGACATGTGGGTCAAAGGGTTATTAGACCACCAAGTGTGGGGTCGGCCTGGATTAAGTTAACCATGGGTTAAGCTAGACATGTATGCCCCATTAGTTTATTGGGCAGGATAGAACAAGTATAAATAGAGATAGGGAGATCTCTATTTGATCATTCATTCACACACTTCTCTCATTCAGGAAGTGGTGCACTTGTGAGGAGGAGGCTCTGCTGCTAGGAGAAGACTATCTCTTGTATTATGGTTGTATCGTTGCTCTATCTATCTCTGAGGAAGTTATTGGGGTTTTTCACCTTTATGGTTTTCCCCAAGTAAACTCTGTGTCTCTTGTGTGCTTGCATTATTGTGTCCATCATTGATATGCTGTAGATTTGCTATACATGTTATTCTCTCAGTTAAGATCCTAGATCAGATTGAAGGAAATTCTGAAAATTTGAACATGGTATCAGAGCTAGCCTGAAAGAAGGCATGATATGGCATGTATGACACTTGTTGCACTTACGATGCTAGGGCTTGATATAGCAAAAACCAGTCATCGTAGAAATTTTGCTATAAATCCATTTTGGCAAATTTTTTGGATCTGAAACTTTACAGGTCGAAGATCATATCCCCATGTACCTTGTGTCCAAAGGAAAACCTCTAATTCATTTTACTTTGTGATTTATGATCTGTACAATATAGGGTTTCTACCTCTTCCAGATCTAAGTCAAAAATTGGTGACCTTGGAAAAAAGGTCATAACTTGGGCTAGGAAGCTCCAAATGAAATTTCGTAAAAAGTGATAGGTAGTACACATACTGTACTATCTCAGGAAAATTGTTTAGAGGCCGAAGTTGAACTAGTGACACATGGAATGCCGTACAAGTTCGCTCTCCTGTTTTATCCCATCAACAGGTCACGTTGCGACACTTGGCATAACTCTCTTTCAGAGAATCCAATTAAGGTCAAACCTGACGAGATGGAAAGATGACAGGTTAGGATACCACAGAAAATATTTTCAGACCATGTGGATCGAAAAGTGTGGAGTTACACCAGAAACAATCAAGTACATATTTCTGTCAAAACAGAATTATTTTTGAGCACCTTCATTCATGGCTTTCGGAATCTAGGGTTTCAGAGAAAGTTGGAATTTTTGTAATCAGAGACTACGGCTGAATGCTACTCATAAAAATAGAAATTTAGAGACCAAGATCATAATTTTTGGTTGGTCAAAAGACCAGGCTTGATTAGACCCTAGTTCAGGACTTTGATCGGAAAAGTGGAAAACTAGGGCTTCTGCAAAAATGGGAATTTTTGAAATCTGTGACCACGGCTGGAAGCTCCTCAGAAAAATAGAATATTAGAGCTTTGGATCAAACCTTTTGATTGGTTAGAAGAGTGGTCTTCATCAAACCCTAGTTCGGGGTCACGTCCAGTGAATCTGGAAGTTTCAAAGGCAAAATTGAGGAGTGAAACTTTGCAGTTTTCAAATTCTGAACATACCAGCTTGATCAGCTCATCAAGGTGCATATTTCTATCCTTTCGGAAGTTTGAAATTCAAAGTTTGAATTTTTGGGGTTTCTCTGACAAACCCTAATCCAGCTCCAGATCCAGTTCTTGCAAATCAAGTGGATTGGGTTAATCCTAGAAGAAGATGGATTGGTCACCTGCATAAGTGAAGAAGTTCCTGTTTTAGAGGGAGATGAAGCTAAGGACTTACATAAGAAGATTACAAGCAATATCGACAGGTATAACTCATCTAGGTATGTCTCGAGATTTTTTCATGATTAAGTTTATGATATGTTTGTCTTCATGTTATTACGGTTAGAACAATCTTGATTTTAGACTTGTCGTATCACCTTAACAAAATTATGAATGCATTCATTAGGGTGTTTACACTTATGATTGTACTAATGCATTATGGTGTTGTATTAGGTTTATGTTGTCCGCTAACATGAAAGGTACACCAAGAAAGACAAATCATGTTCTAGTTCAAGAACATATGATCATGATGGCATGAAGACAAAGATTCATCCATTGTCATGGATCTCTTAGAAGATCTACTTACAAGGTATGCATAACTTGGTTCTACAATGGATAACTTATGAGACATGCAGGTTACTAGCACAAGTCATTGAAGAGAACCAGAAGACATTATGCGGGTATGTTAGACATAACTAGCTAGCATGCTAATCCAGGTATGTTTTTCCTATATCAAGCTAGAATCCTACCTTGTGTTAGGATCTTATATTGTTGTGTTGTTGATAATGATTATTCATGAAGTCATAGGTTTGAATAGTCATGGTTGTATGCATATTATGTTTCTTACCATAATTGATGATATGACCAACCAGAAGAATCATGAAGGTATAGGTTTGAGTAATCACGGGTTTAGGCATATTATGTTTCTTACTTTAATTTATGATATGACTAATCGTAAGAGTCCTATATAAACCTTGAATACTAATGCTTATTATTTATGTTTGAAATGATCATGACTATACATGCTTAAGATTATTGTGTTTTGATAGTATTAAGAATATACTAATGAATGTATGATTATGTATGAGACCTCAACGATAACACAATGATGATACTAATAAGCATGCATATTGATTAAGGATGGATATAAGTTCAAGGACAGGTAATCCAGGAAGCAAAGATCAAGATGGAGGACACTCTAGTTGTTCATGCAAGGAAGCAAAGATCAAGAAGGAGCACACTTCTGTAGTTTTTGCAAGGATGCAGATATTCAGAGGGAGTTGACCACTTCTCACAATCCACATAAGAATGGAGTTGCAAAGATTCAGATGGAGTCCACCCAACAACCAAACAAAGATAAGTATTTGAATTGTAATTTCTTACATAATGTTATTCAATGATGTATATGATTATGTTCCTAGAATTAGGTTGTGTATTATGCATATTAGAATAGTTGCATTGATGAACAATATACTACTAATATACATGGGTAAGTGGTCTATGGAACTGTACAACATTCCATTGCTACTTATCTAGAATGAAACCTCTTTGCTGACATGTTAGGAGTTGTGCACACTCTTAACAATGTTTTGGTAGAGATTGGAAGGCATCTAGAAAGTTACGGAATATGGATAAATGTTGTATTGAAGCATTGGCTAAGATAATTGCATGACTATATGACATATTTCTTTATGTGAAGAATTTGTTCTGAAAACTATGAGATGTTTTCTAATCATGCAATTTAACTTGTTGTGTAGGAAAGATCGTATACCATCACCTACAAAAGAAGGACTACAACATTTGTTCAGCAACAAAGTTATCTATTGAAAATATTGAAGATATTGAAGTTCCTAGGATCTGGGAAGAATGCCATGATCGAGGAGTACCAGTAGATCATGAAGATGTTTGGGATGCAGTCCCAAAGGGTAGTCTGTAGTGACTTCCAAGAGGATCTGCAAGATCAAGCATGTTGCAAGTGGTAGCATAGAGACTTTTGCTCCTGTAGTCAGATACACTTCCATTAGATCCGTACTTGCTTTGGCTGCAGTGATGAAGTGGAAGATACACTAGATGGATTTCAAGACATCCTTCTTGAATGGTTTAGTTGAAGAAGAAGTGTATGTGGAGAAGCCACTTGGTTCTGAGACACATGACAGGGAGTCATATATGTGCAGAACATGGTATGGTAGGATAGATAACTTTCTATCCAGTTTGGGCTTTACTAAGAATAAAGCAGATTCCAACCTTTACTACAAGGTTGAGGAAGGAAATCCAGTGATACTACTATGTGGATGACCTGTTTGTAACAGGTGAGGATAGATTGATTTCCGACATGCAGCGGAAGCTTGCTGCCGAGTTCGAGTTGAAGAACTTGGGGATGATGCACTATTTTTTTTTGGCATGGAGGTGTGGCAGAGTGTAGATGGAATCTTCCTTGGACAAGGTAAGTATGCAGTAGAGATCCTGAAGAGGTTTGGGATGATGGACTGCAAGGCTATGGCCACACCTATGGCATCGAACCTGAAGCTTCTGTGTGATGCTTCATCTGATTCGGTTGATATCACTATGTATCGTCAGATGATTGGGTCCTTGATGTACCTGACGAACACGAGACCAGATATTTGCTTTGCGATGAACACATTGAGCCAGTTCCTGACGGATCCGAGGAGTGTTCACTTGGTTGTTGTAAAAGCATATTCTGAGGTGCCTGAAGGGTACAGCTGATTATGGGCTCAAGTATGATGCGAATCAAAAGTTTAACATGCAGGGTTATGTTGATTCAGATTGGGCAGGTAGTGCTGCAGATAGGGATTAGGTGTGATCTCTTGGTTTAGCAAGAAGCAATCCTGCGTAGCACTGATTACAGCTGAAGCAGAGTATGTTGCGACGTATGAGCAGGTTGCAGATGTATTGACTAAGCCGTTGGCCAGAGTGCAGTTTGAGTACTTCAGAGAGAGGCTTGGTGCACTTCAGATCGAGGTTCCTTCCAAAGGGAAGTGATGAGTTCGGAAGATGCAGATGCACATGAGCTTTTTTGACATGGTTGATGTGTTCTCCCTTGGTCATGATGTAATTGCTGAGCCATTTTTCACATGGTGGTAGATGTGTTCTCCCATGGTGAAAAAGTAAGGGCTGGAGCCTTCCTTGAATGGTGGTAGATGTGTTCTCCCATGTCGGTGGTGTAAGTGCTGGATGATGTGCATCTGGGTTGTGCTTCGTGGATGATGAGATGATCTGAAGAGGATGATGCTATGATGATCAGGAGGATCATGGATGATGAGCATCAGGACGATGCTCCAGTTACTACTCTGTATATGTATATGCATCATGTTGGATGCATGCTATGAACAGTTGGATCATTGCATTATATTGGATGCTTGTTATGATTAGTTGGATCATTTATGTATATATGCATCATGTTGGATGTTGGATATGATCAGTTGGATCATTTGTATGTATTTTGTATATGCATCATGTTGAATGCTTGGACCATGTATCTGTATATGTATAAGGTGGATACTGAGATCATGTATGTTGATATGTATCAGGTGGATACATTGTGTGGATCATGTATCTTTGTATGTATTAGGTGGATACATTGTATGACCAGGTAGATCATGTATGATGATATGTATCAGGTAGATACTTGGTATGCATCAGGTGGATGCATTGTATGATCAGGATGATCGTGGATGACGAGCTTCTCCAGATGACATGCAACAGGATGTTGCAGTGATGATGATCAAGATGATCATGTGTACATCAGGATGATGTATGGTGAGTATCAGGATGATACTTTGTGGCCGTGGATCAGGTTGTGCAGATGAGCATGTCTGGGAGATCCTATAGGTCGGAGTTGTGTACCCGTAATAGCCTGGGATGCTCTTTCGAGACATTGCTCTGGGAGGACATGTAATTTGTGCCCTGGGAGATTTCAGGTCAGAGTTGTGTACCCGTAACATCCTGAGATGCTCTTGGGAGGTTTTGTCCTATGGCATGTAATTTGTGCCCTGGGAGATTTCAGGTCGGAGTTGTATACCCGTAACATCCTGAGATGTTCTTTCGAGGTTTTGCCATGACCACATGTAATTTGTGCCCTAGGGAGATTTCAGGTCAGAGTTGTGTACCCGTAAAATCATAAGATGCTCTTGCTAGGTTTTGTGGTGACCACATGTAATTTGTGCCCTGGGGAGATTTCAGGTTGGAGTTGTGTACCCGTAACATCCTGAGATGCTCTTGCTAGGTTTTGTGGTGGGGTCACATGTAATAAGTCCTGGAGATTTGGACAGGATGAAAAAGGCCTCAGATGATCTTTAGGGTTCTTGCTAGGCAAGAGACTCTTTAAAGGTTTTGTGACGCATGTAATAAGTCCTGAGAATTCCACAGTATGGCCAGTGATGACGAAGACCTGCAGGTGGTGGGCCTACATCCAATATGAAAAAGGACTGGCTCTGTAGAACTTCCTATGACGAGTAGATTCAGAGATTGATTGAGATAGCAGCAGCAGTGACGATGACGATGATTTGAGGATGATGATTCGCCGATGATGATCCAGAGAAGAAGACTTGTGCTAGTATACCTATGTCGAGAAATACCTTCCTAGTTAAGAGGGAGTGTTGATGTATATGTAACTTCAGAATATATTTCACATATGTATATTGTATTCCTATAGAGATGTTATTATTCCTCTATACGGAAGTGTTTGTATTCCTATAGAGATGTTATTATTCCTCTATATGGAAGTGTTGTCATTTATATTGTAAGTGTCGTAACTTATACTTGATGGGTTATTAGACCACCTTGTTGGGGTCGGCCCTGTATAAGTCATGTGGGTCGAAGGGTTATTATACCACCCTATTGGGGGTCGACCATGTGGGTCAAAGGGTTATTAGACCACCAAGTGTGGGTTCGGCTCGGATTAAGTTAACCATGGGTTAAGCTAGACATGTAGGCCCCATTAGTTTATTGAGAAGGATAGAACAAGTATAAATAGAGATCGAGAGATCTCTATTTGATCATTCATTCACACACTTCTCTCATTCAGGAAGTGGTGCACTTGTGAGGAGGACGCTCTGCTGCTAGGAGAAGACTATCTCTTGTATTCTGGTTGTATCATTTCTCTATCTATCTCTGAGGAAGTTATTGGGGTTTTTCACCTTTATGGTTTTCCCCAAGTAAACTCTGTGTCTCTTGTGTGCTTGCATTATTGTGTCCATGATTGATATGCTGTAGATTTGCTGTACATGTTATTCTCTTAGTTAAGATCCTATATCAGATTGAAGTAAATTCTAAAAATTTTAACACTTCGAACACGATTTTGTTTAACCTGGAATACTTCAAACCGAGGCTTTCCCACCAGTTAGCCTTACATATCCATACTCAGATCAGTGGACACAACATCCAATGTACCATTTTGGATGAAGGTGCTTCCACCTCTATTATGTCTTTGGCCTGTTGGAGAGCCATTGGTTCTCCAAAAGTGACCCAATCTCTTACTACTTTAAAATCATTTGATGGACGTTGTTTTAAACCATATGGACTCATCCCATCGCTTGCCATAGAGCTAGGGGGGAAAACAGTGTCTATTCACGTGGAAATCGTGGATGCTCTATTAGACTAAAATCTCTTACTCTGTTGCAATTGGTCTTATGCCATGACCGCCATAACATCCTCTGTTTTTCGCTTGGTGCAATTCCCCCATAACTGGAAGATCGTTACCATAGACCAACTAGATTTTTGCACTCCGGAGATACATCAGAATTCCACCAACAATGTCCCATTGCTGGAAAACTCCCAACCTCACTTTGAAGACATTGGATTTGG
Source organism: Larix kaempferi (assembly GCA_027924585.1). Taxonomy (NCBI): domain Eukaryota; kingdom Viridiplantae; phylum Streptophyta; class Pinopsida; order Pinales; family Pinaceae; genus Larix; species Larix kaempferi. The sequence continues at coordinate 8,407,885 of BSBM01000050.1, read as the reverse complement.
TCTTTTGAAATATTCCTCCATCATAGGGGTATTTCCAGAATTTCCACCCCCCATCTTTTCGATTAACATGTTTTCGACAAGCACTTCTTCACCCTATGAATCTACTGAGTCATGGGTGGTACCGAGTCTTTCCGAGTTCGAAACCCTTGGCACTGATATGCATTTGAACCAAAATTTGGCAACCTATCAGGCGATTCAGTCGGCTCCCGACTGGATCGACACAATTGACCACCATCAGGTGGCAATTTCATCGTCTCGAATCCCTTCATCTTTACCTTACAGTAACTCCCTCACACATATTTTTCCTACAGACGAATCTATTATGGAGGTCATGAGTTTGGACGAACCCCCTTAGGAATATCACCACCATCAATCATCTTTTCCCATGATTCGAGCGATAGATCCCGATTCTGAATCCACTGTTTCACTGTATAATGTTAACACTAAGACTCACGTACACACATTTGACATATTCTCTAAAGGGAACTTAGCGAACATCATGGAGACCATCCCCATTGACATATCTGTGAAACTTGGTGTCATGGAGCACATCCATATTGGAAAAAAATGTACTCCTATGGAGATAGAATTTTATACTGCCTTATTTAAAGAGTTCCACGACGTTTTCGCTTGGAAATATGAAGAAATGCCAGGAATAGACCCGTCCATTGTGGTAAATGAAATTCAAGTCTATCCTGGTGCCTAACCAGTCCGGAAGAAACTCCGTCCCATGCATCCCCGCAAAACAACTGCCATAAAAGCGAAAGTTGAAAAACTTCTTCATGCTGGGTTCATCTATCCTATCCCATTGACAGATTAGGTGTCCAATATCGTCCCTATCGCAAAGAAATAGGGTACGATCAGGGTCTGTGTCGATTCTAGAGATTTGAACAAGGCTTGTCCAAAAGACAATTATCCAATGCATTTTATCAACCAGATTATCGATAACTGTGCTGGGAGTGTCATCTTCTCATTTATGGATGGCTTCTCCGACTATAATCAGATAGAGATACTCCCTTCCGACCAACACAAGACCGCTTTTATTTTCCCATGGGGGACCTTTGCATATCACAAGTTACCCTTTGGTCTCAAGAACATCGGGGCCGCCTTTCAACGAGAAATGTCATATGCGTTTCATGATATCAAACATGTTGTAGAGCCGTATCTGGACGACTTACCTGCTCATTCCGATACGAGAGAAAATCACCCAAATCATCTGAGTGCCATTTTCTCATGATGCCGCCACTACAACACACGTTTGAATCCACACAAATGCGTGTTCTATGTAGAAGCCGATAGATTGTTGGGATTCATTATTTCTAAAGATGGCATATGCCTCGACCCCGCGAAGGTAGAAGCTATTTTAGCCCTGCCTTCGCCTTCTAACATTACAAAACTCCAGAGTTTGCAAGGGCATGCAAACTTTTTACGCTGCTTTGTTTGCAATTTTGCCGAGATAATGAAGGGCTACATGAGGCTTCTAAAGCAATATGTCCCATTCTTTTGGGACGATGAAGCCCAATGGTCATTTGACAATTTAAAGAAGGCCTTGACCAACGCTCTCGTCATTCAACACCCCAACTACACACGGGACTTTATTTTATATCTCGTCACTTCCCTCACCACCATTGGCATACTGCTGGTGCAACAAGACGATAATGGTAACGAACATGTGATTTATTACCTCAGTAGGAGTCTTTTAGACTTTGAAACCTGCTATTCACATGTGGAGAAGCTGGCTCTGGCTACAGTATTTGTTGTCCAGAGATTCCGTCATTACATACTGCTTAGGAAAAGTATTGTAATTGCAAACTTCAATCCCATGTATTATATCCTAACATGTCAAGTGCTAGGGGGAAAATACTCTCGATGGATTGTGATTCTTCAAGAATTTGATTTGAAATTTTCCAAGGCAAAAGCTAAAAAATCCTTAGTTTTCGTCGAGCTCATGTGTGCATTGCCTCCTGCCACTGACCAAGCTGAGCCCATCGATTCTCTTCCAGATGAATCATTGTTTCTCATTGGCACGTCTAATCCTTGGTATGGAGATATCATTTTGTATCTCCAAACCCAACGTTTTCGGCCAAACCTCAACCGAGATGAACTTTTTCGTATCCGACATCATGCCAAATACTACCTCGAAGTTAGCGATACTCTTTATCGTCGTGGTGTTGACTCCATACTTCGACGTTGTCTAACACTATATGAGGCTGAACACGTTCTTAATGACTGCCACTCTGGAGCATGTGGTGGTCACCTTTCAGGGATGGCTACAGCCCAGACAATATTACATGAAGGATACTTCTGGCCCAAAATATTCAAAGACTGTATCAAGACGGTCAAGAAATGTCCTCCATGTCAATTCTTCCATAGTAAGAAGCGGTCGCATCCTGCTCCACTCCACCCTATTATTTCTGTCGGCCCCTTTGCAAAATGGGGCATTGATTTTATGCATTGTAAGCCTACTTCAGCCAGGGGGCATGGCTATGTCATAGTAGTCATGGATTATTTTACTAAATGGGCTAAAGCAATGCCTACTTACGCAGAGGATGGAAAAACAACCGCACTTTTCATATTCAACCATATTATCGCTAGGTTCAGAGTTCCGTAGGCTATCGTGACCGATCATGGGTCCCATTTCAGGAACCATATGATTAATGAACTAAGCGCCAAATTGGGTTTTCGTCATGAAAAATAAACCCCATACTACCCATAGGCAAACGGTCAAGTAGAGGCCATAAATAAGGTCTTGAAGCGCATGATCCAACGCACTGTAGGTACTTAGAAGTCAAATTGTCACTTAGGCTCTATTTTCTGCTTTGTGGGCCTATTGAACCTCAGTAAAAAATGCAACCGGGTTTACACCATTCCAACTGGTGTATAATCTAGAGGCTATCTTACTTATTGAATGTGAAATTCCATCACTGAAGCTAGCCATCAAACTACTTCCCAATACAACCTCTGAGGAGGAATGGTTTCTGTATATAGCCAAGTTAGATGAGACCCGCTGCGACGCTGCATTGGATAATGAAGCCCATAAAAAGCGCGTCAAAGCCCAATATGATAAATCCGTCCAACCTCGGATCTTCAATGAAGGGGACTTAGTCCTTACCTACTACCAGATGCATGATAAGTTAGGGAAAGGCAAAATGGAGTCTATGTGGTATGGTCCCTATATCATGAAACGAGTATTGGAGAAAGGAGCTTACGAGCTCATCGACTGTGATGGCACACCTTTGGCACGACCCCGCAACAGGCTGTACCTAAAGAGGTTCTACGTGTAGGATTGTCCTGTGTAAAACACCTTGTACATACTGTACTTAGCTTGTTTTTAATTTCATATGTTTGTGTGTGTATGGATTCGATTTCGTTTACCTTCATTTGACCTCGACTTGTGCTTTTATGTGCAGATGTTAGCTTACTACGGGTTCCCGGATGGTGCTAGCCGACATACCCAGAACCTTGCTTCCGCAGCATGGGTACTATATTCCCCTGCTGGTGAGTTGTTATCCTCGGGTGGCATCTGCTTGGGCCCCGCCACCAACAACGCTGCGGAGTACCATGCAGTCATCAAAATCCTAACTGAATCCACTTCTCTTGGGATCCGCACCTTTTTAGTCTACCTGGATTCCCAACTCATGGTATCCCATTTGAATCGTGTCTACACTATTTGTGAACCTACGTTACTTCAATTATTTAGAAAAGTACACCTCTTGGAGCGATCATTTGATTTCATTCAGTATCAACATATACCAAGAGAATTCAATATGGTAGTTGATTCATTGGCTAGTTATATATTGGATTGGAACCTTGCTCATAGATAAAACACATCATAACAAAACACACAAGTTGCTGTAAATAAGAAAACACAAAAATAGGTCCATATGTATATAAATCATATACAAATTGGTTTTCTGAGTACATATAATAAGATACATCCAAAGACAAAATTTGGGATCATGTCCCATACAAAAATTGGCTCTCGGGCCTACATATCATGAACACACCGCTGAAAAAAAACACTGCTATCTAAATTCTAGTCAACATCCTCACACTGCTCATGCGAGCACACCACTGCTCTAGCCACCCGTCGAAGTAGTCGACTGATACACCTTGGCACACCTTCAGTATGCCTCTGGAGATGGAGTGGGATATCATCCATCCTCATTGCAGGAACACCCATGGTCAAACCATGAAGGTTCCGCTCTACATATCGGATCCCTCATGCTTCTTCCTCCTCCTCCTCATCCTCATCGACGGCGTGATGTTGAATACTTCCTCAATGTAGCGGTGAATAGCCCGCTGGCCTCCTCGGTCTGCGATCTATGGCATGAAAATGTACATACGTTAGATCATTCCACGCATCGAAAAATCACAAAAAAAATCATATATTATAAAAATACCAAAAGCACAACTGTGAAGGTCACATACCTGAGTCATCCCAATCCTCATCCTCGGGAAGTGCTAAGTCGATATCCTCACATAAATCCACCCCTTCATAGGGATAGTCCTTGATCATGATGATTTTCTCCTTGACCCACGAGAAAAAGTCCTCTCCAAAAGCTAAGACCTGTGGCCCGCCGAGTCGTCCGGCATAGTCGCTCCACCTCCCCATCCGAGGCTCGGATGCGAGACGAATGGGCCTATCTATCTCATGGTGTAATAGAGGTACCCTCTCTAGTAAAAATGTAACCAGGATACTCTCGTACCCAAACTGACGTATATCTCCATTCCTGCATTTGCTGAACTGATCCTTGAGGTTGACCAGGACCCCTTCACACTAGTTGAGCAGCTTCGGTGCCATACACTCCACTGCATAGTTCATCTATCCCCGTGTTGCATGGTGGGGACCCACACTACCTACTATGCGTGCGATGGTATACAACATGGTTCTCAACGAGAGCTCTATCACATCTTTTATGGGCATTTTTATGCTTGTCTTACGAGAAACTTGTCTGCAGTAATGAGCGATATACTCGTTTGTGCTCTCTTCTGAGGCCCTGTGTCCAGATAGGTTAAAACTTGCCCCCCTCTTAGAGATTTCGATCAAGAATTAAATGTCCTCAAGCTCTATCTTGAGAGTATGCTCCCCAATACGGAAAGTTTGAATACCGCTATCCCACATTTGGATTATGTAGTTCAGAAGCTTTCCTTGCTTGCAGATCCCACTTGTTTTGAAGAACTTTAGTAGAACACATTCTCGCAGCGTGGTTAATGCGATTTGATCATTTAGGGCCACTCTATCATCATCCTCATGCTCTCTCTCTTTCCACTCAACCATCTTCACTCAAACAAGTTGCAAAATCCTGCAAAACACCAAAGAAAACATTTATGAGAAGATGAAGAATTGATTTTATGCCAAACATGAGAAACCAACTTGCATTTTTCCTATTCTACGGATTTTCACGCTTGGGATTTTATCGGCCATGCGAAAACTGTATATTTTCGCGCTCCCACTCAAGGCAGAAACACAAAAATCATGAAATTTTTGTGCCTCTCGATGTAGAGAGGCCGCAAAAATTTCAGAGGGAGAATTTTTTTCCCTAATGTTCCTCAAAAATCCAAAAAATTGGCATGAAATCAAGAAATAAAGACATGAAAAGAAAGAGGAGCTCAAGAGCTTCTACCTGGTTCAGAAAATGGTCGAAATGGTGCCCTAGATCTCCGGATATGGTCGCTTGAAGATTTTCCCTCCAATAGGTGAAATTTCCTCTTTGGGTAAAAATGGCCAAGTTAAAATGGGTAACTTCCTCTTTTACCTTCTATTTATACAAGTTACATGACTATTTTTTCTCATTATTTTATTTTAAAATCCATTTTAGGTCAAATTCTTCACATTACTAATGTCCTATTTTCCAAGGTTTCTTAACCGATTTTGACAGGATCCCCATAAGCTGTTCAAACTAGCATTATGATGTTGTTTTGATCTTCACTCGAGCCGATTTTATCTTTTTTCGTGCTCTGGATGCAAACCTGAAAAAGATTCCAAGTGCCTTTTCACACCTGTGTCGTGCTTGTTAAACTTAAGAAAACTAGTGTCGAGCTTAGTTGACTTTACTCGTGCTCGTAAAACAATGAGGAAAGTATCATTTTGGTATTATTTTATTCCTTTTTCGGGCCAAGATGATTAAACGTTACGAAAACAGACCTTTTGGAGTTCCCTTTAAAGCTCTTTTTAGGCTCCCTCGTTACGAAAAGATTGCCAAGTGCACTTGTCTCTTTCACACTTGTAAAAGTATTTGAAAGGACGTCTATTCGATGATAGGTTACCCCTTTTTCGGCCCATCTAGACTATTTACGAGAAAGGTATACCTCAGTCAACCTTTGACTAGGAGAGTTCTCTCAAGGATTGTTTTACACTTTTTCGGATCTGGGGGACTAACTTCATGAAAAAGTACATTTTGGAGTCTTCTTTAAGTTGTTTCAGACTCTCTAAACATGAAAAACTGTTGAGTTTATCTTCTTTGGACTCGTTAAAATTCAACATAGAAGGGCCCGCATTGGGACGAACCCCTCCTTTCTCAGGTTTGTAAAACATGTGAGATCGGACTCATCCATCAGATGAGCTATACCGAGCATCCGTTATCCTCTTCAAGCTCGTAAAACAACAAAGAGGTACTCGTTAGTTATGATGGGGGAAAATGGGATATGAGTCAAGTTTACCTTTTTGGCAGCTTGAAAGTCATTACCTTTGAACATGGCATGCATCCACACCTTGTCTTCTTTTGGGTCTTTAGTCCTTTCTGTCCAGTTATGATCACAGTCCTGCATCGTCTCTTTGATATTGAGTCTATTCGCCTTATGGTTGTTCTTTGCTAATTAAATCCCTGTTGCCAAGATCTACTATAGCCATTATATGTTCAAAGGGTCAGCGTTGCTTTAAGCCATCCATTTTTTCAAACCTTCCATTGTGTCAGTACATACCCTTTCGATCTATTGCTTCACATCTCTCTCTCATGCCGCTTTCGTGTTGATGATGTGGCATTCATCATGGCCCACCTTCGATGAGTCTATTCCTATTGACGCCAACTCACTATCTAGGACTTAGAATTAGGAATAAAAAATTAGTACCTTGTTACCTGCATGCCTTAATGGCAGGTTTCCTCGCATTCGACAGTAGGTTTTCATCATGGGCCTCTGATTGAATGATCTCACGGATGTTCGACGTCAACTCATATATTCACATTTCATTGAGATGTACTAGAGATACCTTGGGGATCATCATCATCATTGGTGATTTCCCTCGTACTTCTTAATGGCTTACATCATTGGTTGGTAATCAAGTAGTTTCTTCCATGTTCGACTTCAAGACATTGCAATCACATGGTCAGATTCGTATCATTTTGGGCTCGGGTAGAATACCTTGGATGTTCCTGATACTGTTTCCACTTCCAGGTTGTGATGGCGATTATTGAGTAGGTATCCACATACACATCATGTTGATGACCTCAATATTGTATTGTCACACAGATCCACTATTGTATTAGTCGTGGCTTTGTTATTATCGTCTCATGGATCTGCGATTGTTCCTAGTATCCATGACTTGTCCACAGTATATATCATCTCCGTTATCAAGGATCTGCAATGTATTGGTCGACAACCATGCTTTGAGTCATTTTTTTCGAGCATGGGTATGCCCGCCTTGGTGGTATTTGACATCTCATTTCCTTGCAGCTCCTCTCCGACTCCCTCGATGCTATCTCCGCTCAATTTATTGGTAAAGTATTTTGGCCATCAGTTTCTTCTAACCTCACACTTTAGGGGGCATCTATTATACCTCAAAGTTACACTTCGAGCTTGAGTGTCGCATATTTATACCATGTGACCTAGTGAAATTTCTCCCTAATGACTCTTACATGATGTCGATACCCTCCTTGGTCTCATCTGGACACCTTGGAGACAAATCCACCCCTTGTTGGTCGAGACATAACCTACTTAACCAAGTGTCATTCCAATTTGACCTTGCTTACATTGATTTTCGTGCCCTGCACATCTATCAGCCCACGAAAAAATAACTTTTTTGCACCCTGCATAACCCTAGCCCCGCGAAAATAATCAAATTTTCATGTTATGCTAAGTGTCTGAGGCGCGAAAATCCTAATTTAGCCTTTGGGATTGGAACTTGGATCTCTACCTTCCGAGATATTTTAATGGGATTGACCTGTCTAATTCGACCCCGACACCCTCTCTCTGTTTAGCTTGGATGATCCACTAAACCCTCATGAGATCCACCTTCCTCTCCTTATGGTTAACCCCTCAAGTGCTATAAAGGAGAGGCCACCCATGAGCCATGGGGGGGACTACTTGGGGCATCCAACCTATGATCTTAGGATATTTTCAGAGATAGCTAGAGAGAAGAAGTCTTGGAGCTGGAGCTGACTTGGACATCAAGCAACCCTATGTAAGTGTTTTCAAGATTCTTAATAAAGATAACTTGTCTTGTTTCCCATTTCATATGAATTGTGTGTGAATCTTTGGCATGAAGTGTATCTAGGTAGATTTGGATCTAACCTTTACTTCAAGGTATTTGGGATATTGTATGCTTGTTCTTTGGTTGATCTTGACATGTTCTACTTGGGAGCTTTGAGATAAAAAAACTGGAAGCGGGACAATCATATGATTGAAGGTGAGTTACATCCTTCCATCGCTACCGAATACATTTAATCTTGTTGTATAAACTTAGTTCAGGATTCAAGGTAGTATTTGTTTCTTAATTGTCTTAGATTAGAACTAGGTACATCCTAGTCTATCCTAAGATAGCCTCTTCTTATCCATAGGAAGAAAGTTCTATAACACTATAGAGAGTCCTCAATCCTGGAGGTTGCTCGATATAGACTTCTACTTTGATTACAACATCTATCTAGTGTAATATCCACCATTGAGGAAGTGTGTCTAGCCACTAGAGAAACCTCTCATCATAGTCGACTCCCTCTTTTTGAGAGAAACCTCGCTTTGTACTTATGTAGTATGCTTGATTTCGTAAATCTTCTTGAATGCCATTGTTGAACCATCGTCACTTGTTCTATGGAACAAGTCTCATCATTCTTTATTTGTAGGTGATTGTACACGATCTTTCCTACAAGTCAAATTCAGTTGCATGGTTAGAAACATTTCATAGTCTTCAAAACAAATCCTTATGCATAAAGACATAGGTCGCACAATCATGCAACTATCCTAGCCAATGCTTCAACACAACATTCATCCATATCCCGCATTCATACAGTAACTTTCTAAATGCCTTCCATCTCTACAAAAACATTATTATGAGCGTGCACTACTCTCAACATGTCAGCAAAGAGGTTTCATTCTAGAGAAGTAGCAATGGAATGGTGTACATCACTATAGGCCACTTAACCTTTACATGCATATTAGTAGTATATTGTTCATTAATGCAAACACTCTAACATGCATAATACACTTCCTAAATCTAAGAACATAAATATGTACACAATTGAACAATATCATTTAAGCAATTATATATATAGGAAATGACAATTAAAATACTTATCTTTGTTTGTTTGGTAGGAACCCTCTTGATCCTTGTCTCCTTGTAGGTATTACTGGATTCTATGATAGTGTGCTCTACTCCATCATCTAATTCTGAGGACCTATTCCTTCCTTGCTTATGATCGACAATGTTGAGCAAGTCTTCTACACCATAGCTCATATGGAACTGTGTATTGGTGCTGAACTTGTGTGTCCCTTCTTCATCAACAATCACAACTGCATCCCTTCCTATCCAATGCTGAAATAGATAAGAGGTTCTTCCATCTTCCTGGTTTAAATTATTCTAGATCAAAATACATATTCCTCATCATTGAAGAAATCTTCTTTAGTTGGTTCATCATCCTCTGTAGCATGAACATGATGTATTTTCTTGTTTCCTTTCCTATTGGGGCGATTCCTTGAATATATGACTCCCATGATCTTGGACGACCATTTAGGGTGGTCATCACTAGTTCTACATTTTCAACCTTGTCGCCAATATCACTTAACTGATCTCTGATGTTGGAGACCCTTGTAAATTATGACTGGCTACTTTCATTGTTTTGCATATTCACAGCCTTGAGTTGAGTCCTAAAGGTCATCTTCCTATTGATATTGGTCCCTTCAAATAGTCTCGTCAATGCATCAAACATCTCTTTCGGAGTCTTAAGAGAAGAGATGTGTGGTATCAAGTGATCATTGATGGAGTCAGCTATGATCCTCTTAGCCTTGATAAGTTTCTTCTTATGTTTTTCTTTTCCGCATCTTCCTCTGGCTCCACAACTATTTATGTGACATACTTGTCCAATTCATGTTCTTCTAGGATGTGCATCATCCTATACTTCCATGTTCTGAAGTACTTAGCCCCTTAAAACTTATTCTCAAGCTTGGTATGATTTGTCATCTTGATAAATGAGAACCTCAAATGGAAATAGAGAGAGAATCACGTACCAAATGGGATGCTCCAATCAAAAGTTGATTTATGTGATGTTGCTTCAGGAGGTCCTAGGGTTTGTCAGAGAAACCCTAATTTTTCAACTTATGGATCTTGGAAATCTGAGAGGAGTAAAATATGCGCCTCCCCAAGGCGATCTGAGCAATGTACTCCTTTTCCCAAATCTATGGACAAAACTGCAAAATATTTGATGCCCTAGTTTCTTCAATTTCTTCTGCTAAAGTGTTTGGTCTGAATTCTAATGTAGATAAGAAATTTATGCTCCTCAAGGTCAGAAACTTCTTTCTGAGGTAGTCTCATATTTCCTCTATCCAATCCCATAGGTTATAGCAAGATTGGATTCACCAAGTGGAACATAAGCTAAGTTTCCCAAGTTGACCTGTTTATAGACTATTTTAGTATAGCTAAATTTTAGGGACTTCCACGTTTCACTGTTTAGACTTCAGGTTCTGAAACTTGCACCAGAGAAACTAAAGTCTATTTATTTTCTGGAACATCTTACGAAATTCCATTTGGATATTCCAAGATCGAGATATAGAATTTATCCCTAGGTCACTTGTTTAAAACTGAATTCTGGAAGAGGATGGAACCATGATTTGCATGGATCATATCTCCTAAATTACAGTGAATTTGAGGCTTAAACTAGCACACAAGGTACATGAACATTTCATATTCTCCATGTCCAATTTCATCTCCTGTACCTTACCAAAAGAGATTTGTAGAGAAAATTACCAGATGATTATATTTTTCCTTCTAGGGTTTCCGAAAACCCTAATTTTTGTAGTTGCACCAACTACACAATGTTCTCTTTCAGGCTTGCTGTGATACCAAGTTGGATTTTAAGTGAAATAACAATAAGTATCACTGAAATATAAACAAACAAAACATGAACAATAATACACAATAATTTATCCTCGGAAAACCCTCTCGGGGTAGAAAAACCCAACAAACTTCTGCTATATAGATTCGTCAGAATGTACAATAGTATCCCTCGTGCAAAGACCCAAAACAAGAAGACTCCAAAAGAAACTAATATTTATGACTCTATCTATCTACTCATGCAAATTCAATGAGTGAGTGTGGTGGTCAAATGAGGAGGGAGGGCCTCCTATTTATACTAAACAAATGACTTGACCTTTTTTATACTAACAGGGTCGGCTTGACTCACCTAATTGGGCCAACCTTTACAATTTACAATAATATATTCTTTTCTAGATATTTTGAGGCCGACCTAACAGTTAGGGTTTACATTGACTCTTTCAATGAATTTTACATGATCAATTATATCAATAATAATCCTCGTAGGGTGTACAATACAAATGATACAAATGACACAAATAATACAAATAAGAATATCTTCTAAAGTTACATTCTTCAACACACTCATCCAGCAGGAGGTGGATGATATGAAGAATTGTTTTCTAGATATTCAGATCAAATTTGGGGCCTATAATAAAAACATCAACCCATACTAAATCTGGCAGGACTCCTTCTCATGGCACATGTGTTATGTCTCAAATTGACACTTCTCTTTCTATGATTACAGTTCAAAAGATGACACCTGAGTGTCATTGATCATTCACAAAAGGGATATTAAAATATGGAAGAGACTATGATTTGACACCTCATGATGAACCTAATTCCTAAAAGCAACATCCCATCTCATTTTCCCTTCATCCCATGAAGTTGCAACCAAAAATATGCCTACACGCACTTTCTACACTAGTAACTAGCAAGCATTGCATGTTGTCTTTGAGAAAGGCATGAGTGCCTCCAAAATTCATGAAAAAAAATGAAATTTTGAAATTCGATAGCTTATGGAAGTTTCAGATAGTTTGGGGATCGGTTGGAACTCTCTTAGAAACTAATTGGTAACAATTTGTAACTATATCCATCAATCATAAATGGAGATGAAATGGACCAAGGAGGGGGACAGCCTGCGTATTGCATCATCACAGTAGAGGAATCTTGCATCATATTACACTCATTCCCTATCCCATGTCAGTGACCCATGTCCCTGATCGTTGTCTCCCTGAATGTTGAAGTCGCCATATTCAAGTGTTTTCTCCCTTGCATACATTCAAAAGAGTGGAAGTGGGATTGTTGGTGTACAAGAGAAGAGGAACCTAGTCTTTGGTTTGAAAGGTGTCAAACAGTGGAAGAGGTAACTATGTTGTATATTTTCATCGTAGTAGAGATTTGACATTTTTCCCTCCCCCAAATTTAAGTGTTATATATTTGGTTGTTAAAGATGGTTTATATCTCATAAAAGCATTGTTCATAATTATTTAATCTCATGCATATGTTTTTTTATGATAGTCATTGCTTTTCTTTGTAACCAAAATATTTGAGGAAGGGTGTTTGGTTTATATTTTGTAGGTTGGGAAACATCTTCAAGGAGCAGATTTGAAAAGGTCAAGAGGAGTAGCGAGGTTCAACCTTCATAAATAAGGTGCACTTCTTCTCTCTCTCTCTCTCTCTCTCTCTCTCTCTCTCTCTATTTCTCTTACTTTCCTATATCTGTTTGCCTACTTGAACATTGAAGCGTAATTGAATTTCATTTATATGAGTCTAGTGAAGCCTATAGAACTTGTTATTACACCAATCTATACTCAACCTAGTATGTTGGTGATCTCACCCTAGTCATAAAATCAATTTCTGTACAACAAAGCTAGCGACTCCGTTGAGGATTCAAGAGTCTTTGTAGGGTATTTTTCTTGGTTTCATGTGTGTGTTTTGGGTGTTTTAGTGTTAGGAAGGCTTAGTCACAATTTGAAACTTTTGAAATTTCCAAAATTTTGAAGTTTTCTTGACTTTTACCGAAACTAGTCAAACTTAGGTGTTACTCACACTCCATAGTGGGAACAAGTGCATGTGGTAGGGTATACTCATGCTTCTCTTTGGAGATAGGCATGAGTTCTCACGCTTTCTATGCTGCACAAATGCATGTGAGGCATAGTTTTATGCTACTCCTCATTTTCCCCCATTTTCCTGAAAGTCCTGTCTTGTTTGAATTTTCTTGGCATACTAGAGTCTTTGGTCTTCTGTTTGCAGTGTTTTGGGTAGTGTTTGGAAGTTCATTTTCCTTTGGATTGAAAAAAATTGTAAAAAAATCTTGAGGTGTGCTAGCTTCATTTTTTTTTCTTTTGATTTTGATTATTGAAATCTTAGTTGTGAATCCCAAGAGTACAATATCACTGTTTGTATATCTCGTTACCTCTATCATAAGGAAAATTAACTCTACAACCTTTCCTTCTTAGTATACCTAATCGTGTTTGTTTGAGTCTAAGAAAAGCTCATTTTTTTCTACCTAACCATGTTTGTTTAAGTCTAAGAAAATCTCGTTGTTTGATTCTTCTCAAATCTATGTTGCAATCTGGGTTGAAAAGACGAGTGTTTGGAGTAGTGTTTCATAAAGCAAAAGGAATTTCAACATTCCATGTTTGTTTGCATTGTAGCTGGAATTGTGAGTTACATTTTTCACTTTGGGATGCATGTATTAGGTCTTGTTCATTAGGAGGCCTCAATTTTGGGTCTTTTCATCTTGCTATCACTTTCCATGAAAATAAGTTTTTCTTTGATTTATTCTCGAATCTCATTAGCATTTGAATAATGTTGGAAGTATAATATAAATGAATAAGTTTTCCTTTATGTTTATTATATTTGAGAACACCATTGTTTACTCGCTTCCACATCCCTCTGAGTAAACAATAGCCTCTAAAAGAAATGTAACTAATATGAAATAGACTTATTTCATTTTATATAAAACCAACATTAGTCTAATATCTAGGGCCTTCGTTGTACGATTGGAGAGTTAAATTCTTCAAGGACACATAAAAGAAAACTAGGAGAACTAAAGAGTGCAAAATCTATAAGTAACATGAAGTACTTGTTGGGAAAACGCCTCTAACATAGGAATAAAGTGGTAGGTTAAGTTAGTTCAAGTGGTCAGATTGTCCCATGCCACTTGAGTTAGTGGGGTTATGCATGTCTAGGAGTTGTTTAGGTGTGGAAATTCCTTGGGGTGACACCACTACTATATTGAAAATTTCGGGTTTAGGACTTAGTCCTACATTCCCTTCCCGTTTGCAGAATCCCTTTCCGATGACTGTTCCACCCAACTACCTGGTGTGAATTGGTATCCATAGTTTCTGTTCCCAGGTTTCACCCAAGTGACTACAAGGGGAATGTATTTTGGTACTTAAGACAAACAAAATCTTTGTCTCAACTCCTTGGGAGGGTATTCACCAAAGGTGATTACTTGCACCCGTGGCATTTTTTGCATAAGGATTAACATAACTATCTCTCACACTTTCATCAGTTGGACTTGGGCCCTAATCACCCCAGGATGACCTTCAAAAGACCCATGTTCAACTCTTCATTGATTGAAATCAGGACTTAATGATCTGAAAATAAACTTGAATGTACATTCACTATAATAGTTAACTTTTAAAAATGATTTAATATATAAATTTTAAAAGGAGCATAAATGATTCAAGTGCATAAAATCAAAAGAAGCAAAGCATAAGAATGTAGAAAAAAATTGTTAACAGAGTTCACCCTTGATGGGATATGTCTCTAGGTCCACTTCCAAGGTGACCGATCTATTATTTTTTCAGATTCTGCACATTACATGTGTTCTAAAGACACTTTTTTGTCAAATGCAGAAACAGACACTATCACTGCATTCCTCTTGAAAAATCGAGAAAAAAGTGTATAAAAACTACATATAAGCATATAGACCTCCCCTAGCACATATTTCAAGACAAAATCAATGGCGTTGTGCGATCCCACCTTGGGAATTGTGCCCATACCTTCTTTTGCATAAAACTCCGAACTCCAAATGTTGCAACATGGTCGCAATGTGTGGTTTAAATAGTATATAAAACCACGGTTTTGGGCCCCGTGGATGGTGTGCCCATTTGGGTATCCAAATCTCGATTCAAAATTAAATCAATGCTTTGTTTTCCAACTTACAACCGTTATCCAATGGCGTGGTGGTAAAACTCTGCGTTGTGACGCTGGAGACTCGGGGTCAAATCCACGGACTCTGCATTTTTATATACAATGAACCAATGTATATAATATATGCCATATATAACACAAAATTTGGATTTGCGATATAACCAACACGCCCGTGAATATGACTAACGTATATAATATATGCCATATATAACACAAAATTTGGATATGCGATATAACCAACACGCCCGTGAACATAACTATGGTTGTAGGTTCCATAGGATCGAGGGATTAGGCCCTCGATTCCCCCCTTTACGCCGAATAAAAAGATTTGCAACTTGAACTAAAGTTTTCATATGTGATATAATAAGCAATATTCATGACACATTGGTAGGGCATTTGAATACAAGGTGGGAGGTCAGGGGTTTGATCCACCCTAGTCACGAACCTTTTTGGTAAACAAGATCTGTCATGTGGCCAATCAGACTGCCACATGGAAGCCTCTAGTTGGTCCACATTTCTTCCACTTGTATAGTTAGATTCCACATGTTGTAATATAATTGATCCACGTAACCGGTAACTACCAACTCAACTAGACACATCAACCTACAACCAACCACGTGGCACAACATGGTGCTTCCATTTTGGTGTATGGTCCACTTGTACAGGCCACGTGGCACACTGTGGATGTGCCATGTGGAACCACGTTTTTTACAACTTTACCTATTTGAAAAATACTTCAGAACTCAATATCTTGGCAATATGAGATTTACATGCTGGTGTACTTATGTTAAACATTTGAAGTATTTAGTTTGGATCGATCAGTAAGATCCCCCTAGATCACTTAACCACCCTGGTTTGATTTATGGGAGAGTAAATTTGATTGGATGTATCTTAGGGAGTATTTTATAGGAGTGTGTTGATTGCAACTTTTCAACCTACATAGAAGGCCTTACAGATTTCTTACTTCTTGAATCAGATCATATGGCTAAAGTTTCCGAGGAGACCAACCAAGGAACCCATGTGCAAGGGGATCCTTGTGTTGTTCCTTTTGTTGGAAATGTTGGTCCTCCCTCAATGGCCACTTTGAATCTTCTTGGATTCACTATAGGCTGTTGGGTTAGTTGTTTTCTACTCCGAGTGTCCTAAATGCTCCTGATGCTTCTCAAGTAGGCATTGTATCTCAAGAGGATCAAAACTCAAGATTGCGTTATTTTCCAATTACATCTTTCCCTCCTCCTTCTATCTCATGCGATGAAAGTATATATACAAGTACGCAACAATATAAAAGGAATAGAAATAGGAAGAATATGAAGAAGATGCAAAGACAATGCGGAATATCACCAGCCACTGCGAGTCATGCTAGGGTAAAGTCACGAGTCATTGATACTGGGGATAGGTCACTAGTCACTGCAAGTCATACTAGAGACCAACAATTAGCCACTGCAAGTCACGTTGGGGGAAAACATTCAGTCACTATAAGTCATACTGGAAATAAGTCACCGACCACTACTAATCATGTTGAAGACACATCATTAACCACTACGAGTCACATCAATCATAAGTCATTAGTCAATGCAAATCATGTTGGGGGAAAGAAACCAACCACTACAGGTCATGTTGGGAACAACCAACCAACCACTATGAGTCATGTTGGGAGTATTAACATTGTTGAGAAACCTAATCGATTAGGATGCAAGTCTAATTTCCCTTGTAATATTTGCAAGGGATATCACCTTACTCCCCTGTGCCTTGCTATTCCATAGGTACGAAGAGTGTGGTCCATGTCCAAAGTATATTTTTCTCCTAATATATGTATAGTTCTCCAATATCCCATTCAATATTTGGTTGATAAAGTAGTAGAACCAATGGAATCTTCAGTGAATCCCATTCTTCCCTTGGAGAGTGAAAACATTCAAGTGGTCTAACCAATGCAATCTTTGGTCGAACACACTCTTCCCTTGGAGAGTGAAAACATTCAAGTGGTCGAACTGATGCAATATTCAACCAACTCCACTCTTCCTTTGGAGAGTGATGTGGATTAAGTATTATTCAATACCCATTTAGAAATTTTTGGACAAGGGGTCACTTCATTTACTTTGGATGAACCCTCACCAAGCTCTAGAATCACTTCCTTTGATTGGAAAATTTTGGATGGGCCTAGACTTCCTTCTTCTACACCCTTCCAAATAAAGGTTTAAGTTAAACACCATACCATTTTTTGATGTATTGTAGAGGAAGGAGCCTTTGTTGGTATCTTATCCACTTATGCTTGAAGAGGTTTAGGTTCTCCCAACCTTGTGCCTACTTCCAGTCACTTGTTCACTTTTGATAGAATATCTAGTGAGCCTCTAGGGTTTCTGTAATACCCCAATTGTTAATCCTCGGACTTATGATAATTGTTGTGATTGTGGAATTATGTTCATTTTCATGTTAATGTGATTATGGACTTATGATCAGTGTTTGATGATATGACTTTGGACTTTGGCACTATTATTAATATGAAAGCTATTATTGGCATTGTTTCTATATTTGAATGTTGTTTCTATTGATTAATTAAACAACTGGATCAACAAAGGAAACCAAAAAAGTATGGGAGACCATGCATCTCATAGTGTAAGGGAGAATGAGGGATATCCCTATCACCTTAGAACTTGTTGTTGGATGAAATTTGTCCATCCTAGTTCATTTTGCGCCTTGGTGACATTAGTGGTGTTGGTCATCCAAACATTATACAATAGACCCTATTATTTACTTTTATGGACTATGGAGTTACTATTGCACCTTATGCATACCTTAGTGGGCCCCTCTTTCCTAGTGTGCCCCCCTTAGGAGATATTTCCTCCTATTTATGTGTTTTTTGTCATTTATGAGCCCTCTCCCTAGATTCTAGGAGTTGTAAGCTAGAGTTTAGCTTACACAAGCTAGAATTTAGCCTCCATCTCCATAGGTGCGCCCCACTCCTCTATTCATGGAGATGCTCCCTATTTTTGTGCTTAGAGTTCATTTATGATCCTATTAGACCCACTATCTCACCTCACATGACTAGTGCACCCTCCTTGAGATATTCTTGGCTTCCACTCCTTGGTTTTTGGTAACTCCTCCTCGTGATGTTAATATGGGAAAGGGAATATCCTAACTAAGCTACCACTCCACTAATTTGAGTTAAGTCTCCATGATGAAGCTTAACCTTACCTCTCCCTCTCATTTGAGTTGATTCCTTTGGGTTAGAGTTGGAATCCTTGTGCTATACATTCATATTCCCTCTCCTTGTTGAAGCTAATCCTGAGCTTTGGATCACTTGCCTTGTGCTATCTCACTATGTTGTGAGTGTTGACAGTCTTGGGACCATGCGGGGATTATATTGATATTGAGTGTTTTTTGTAGGATCCTTGAGAGTAGTAGTCTATTTTCCATTCCAGAGAGTTATCCCAGTGGATTGTCACCACCCTTTGCTTCCATATCACTCTACTAGTCCAGGGTCTCGCACAGGAAGCGAGGAAATGGGAAAGTGACCCTATAGGTTGTGGATACGGACAAGAAAGTAGTAGTGGAAAGCATTGTGGTTCTCGAAAGAGGTAGTTCCAAGAGTTTCCAGATCGAGTGTGTCTCTACTTGTGGATCCATGGTATCAACTTGGGGGTGACCTGTTCAAGCAAGGAAGGCTCAACTATGTCTACGACTGGGAGGAAAGTTGTCATGCTGCAACCAATTGCCAGTAAAGATAATTTTTTGTTCATATACCTATTTATGTTATTTTACCATGTTTATGTACCATGGAGGCTGAAATGAATTTTGGATTTGTTTATGGATTATGTGTCATGATTTGTTTGAAGGTGGATGGCTCTTGATACATTGTATTACCATAAAACTCCTTTATCCTCTATTATTTCTCTCCTCCTTGATGGTTTATGAATGTAACTCTCATGGTGATGAGAGGGGAGAAACCATAGGTTTTGGTTTTCTCATTTCTGGTTTATGATACATGTTTCATTGCGTCTAAAGCAGCGTTTCTAGTAAAGAACAACTTTTGTTCCGTTGTAAAAGCTTTTTGGATGACCAAGTTATGACTATTTTAACCAATAGTGTTTTTGGCACTGAAGGGAACGCACCCTGTCTTTTGATTAAGAGCACTCTTGTTGCTGATCTGATTGTAACGTTCCAAATCTGATTATGTTGTTGTAGATCTGATCATGTTATGGTAAATATTATTTGTAATGGTGATTGATGGCTGGAGGGAAGGAAACCATTCAATCTAAATAATACTAGTGAAAGTTGGTTGTAGGGGACATCCACAAGATTGATTTTGGAGGTTGTAGTTGGAAGTATGTGTCTTTGCCTTTGATTTGGTTTGTGTGGCTATGTCTATGTTCTGATGCTATTCTTACTTACTTCTTAATCATTGTTATCAACACACACATAACATAACTAATAACTAATCCTCATATGGAAGACAATAATTGTGTGAGCAAATTTTAATTGCAATACTTACTACTCATGTCCATTCTAGCATTACAAATCAATACCTGCTATCAATCACTTGAGTTAATTACATATTCATGATCATACTGAATATTCTAAATATCGTGCATTCATATTAAGAAATACAATGTTGATATGTTTAATAAGTATGAACATTTTGGAAATGTCATGTTTAATTTTCATGCACTTCATAAGGCTAAGTTTGGGTGGAATGGATTTTTGGACTAACCTTAGGCCACTTTATTCCGTGGTGTAATATTTACTTTAGCATTTTTACTAGAATTCTAGTTCCTTTGGCCTTAGTTTGGGGCCAGGGACACTACAAAGTGGTTCAGTGTCGAAGGTTTCAATACTATGGTTGTTGGGCCTTCTACGAAGTTACAAGTCACTCGATAAACATGCATTTGCATTAAATAACTTGGATGCATCCACATCCACCTTACTATAGTTTCAAATGTGAGTTAGTTGATTAAATTGTTAGATTGGGATGGCTATGGACTTGATGTCTAACTGGTAAGGAGAGAGAAATCCTGGAAGGATTTCTAGCTTCCCTTCTCCTATTAGGAAGATAGTAACTTAGAAAAGTTGGCTTGTTACTTTATAACTAAGAAGAAGAAGTAGTTTGAATAATAGGGAAATTATGCCAATGTGATAAAAAATGGTTGATAATGAACACATTGCAATTCCCAGTGAATGATTGAGCAAGCAGTGTGGCTAATAAACTGAGATTTTACTCAAACCTATGAAAACTAGAGATTCAACAAATACAAGTTCAGCAGTAAGAGGTAAAAAATTGGAGATGGATTTTGAGGAAGGACAAAAACCTTATAGTCTTGAAGAGGAGTATGAGAAAAGAAGGTCATGTATACATAATAGGAGTAGTAAACCATTAAGTTTGGAGGATTCAATGAGGAAGTGTAGGGAGGATAATGAAAGGATAATTCACATTCAGGAGTAGATCATGAATGATCTAAAATCATTGAAGACCATCCAAAGATCAACTGACAAGAGGTATATAAGAGATTATGTGAGGTCTAGATCATCTTCAAGTAGACCTCATCACTTAGAGAGTAAGAAGGGGTATTCATCAAGTAGTACAGAGATTAGTCTTGAAATATCCTCGGTGAGATACAAGAAGAGGAGGTCTTCCCATAATGAACTAGTAGGAGAGTTGAGAAGAATCAAGCCCCCAAATTTTGATTGAGAAGTAAAGAAATCAGAAGATGATGAAGGATGGTTGTTAGTACTCAGGAATTTCTTTCAATTGCGTCAGTATACACATAATATGGAAGCAAGAGTATCCATATACGACTTGCAAGGTAAGGCATCTATCACGGACATATTTGAACCCAAAATCCAACGACATATTTGTCTGAACTTCGACAACACTGTCTAACATCTGACAAAGATGTTTTTTTTAAACATTGGTAAACTTTCGCCGTATATCCAACATTAGTTTGTCGAATACCCTACGCATTATTTTTAGCAATTTAGTTGGCAAACTGTTGAATATCCATGTAGAATAACCTACGTTTTAATTTTACCAATTGATCTTCCACATTTCGAATATCTAACAGAAGAGATGTTGAATATTAATCAAAAGAGACGTCGAATATCTGAATTAAAGGACTTCGAATGAACTATGTTTTAATTTTACCAATTGATCTACCACGTGTCGAATAACAGACACAATAGACGTCGAATCTCCGACATTCGGGCACAATAGAGGTTGAATATCCGACAACTATAGGCTAGAATACGACACCAATATCCATCCTACCACATCGGATGGTCGACAACTTCTGTCATCGGAGGTATAACAAAGCCGTCGAAGCACTGTTTAGTGTCATTGAAAATTTGACGGATATGGAGGATTTAAATTTTTTTTCATAAGAATACCGATTGGACCCAAAACTTATGAAGCACACCAAAACATGCAGCAAACATTTTCAGGGTAACCCCAAAGCTAACATTTAATAGCATCTTGGGCTAGTAGAAACACCATTGCAAATTCACGAGTTCTTTATTTATTCCAAAGTGTATAGTTGAAGTCTGTTTTGTCTTCATGGCACATACAATAGATTATACTTGTATAATAAGTCGTCAGAAAGATGAAGGTATTTATGATCTTATTTTTGCAATTTGCATGGCCTCTTGAAATTTAAAAACACCTCAAAAAAAGTATTTGTCAATTTCATACTGTTATTTAAATTATTGTAACCAAAATATTCTACCTTGAGCAAATTTCTCAACAATGAAATTGGAGACCTTGAAAGGGAGTTAGTAATAAGTTTTTTTAATATGCCCTTGTTATAATAGATTACTAAGGTGAACTGCTGCAAGTAGGATATCCACTTTAAGTATGCTATTTTGTAGCTTGGATTGAGTCTAGAGGCATTCAAATGATTTGTGTTATATATGCATCATCTAGAAAGAGAGAGAAGATAATATGAATATCCTTGGAAGAGATAGCAAGAATTGGTCAAGGTGCTATCTTGCTAGACTTACAATAAAAACATTGTTCCTTCTACTATTCCTACAAACTATTAAGCACAATTGTATCGAGTATATACTTTTCAAACTTCAACTCCATAGATGAACTCTCCAACGTTGCATAAAATTGTTATGTTTGCATATGCAACTTGTCCCCTTATTATGACAATATAGATTTGTTTGTTGATTTCAATCTAATTGCATCTAGGAATCTTTTTAACATGCATGTCCTGTATCATTTTCTGGACACTATTCATCCTTGAAATGATGGTAACTAGCAAGATCCTTGGTGTTGAACTTAGTGGCATATTGGAAATTCCTCCATGCTCAAAGCATATTACTAACCTAAATATTTCGCAACCACCTTCTCACAATGGAAGAAAATAATTAGTTCCTTTATTCTTCCTCTATATCAGTAACCACAATTGTATCAAGTACATACTTGTAGAATTCATCTCCATAGAAAAAATCTCCAACTTTGCATACATTTTTTGTGTTTCATATGTGACATGTCTCTTAATGTGAAAGTATGGCTATGTTCGTTGATTTCAATCCAACTACATCCACGAATGCTTTTAACACACCCATCTTGCAACTTTGCATACATTTTTTGTGTTTCATATGTGACATGTCTCTTAATGTGAAAGTATGGCTATGTTCGTTGATTTCAATCCAACTACATCCACGAATGCTTTTAACACACCCATCTTGCATCATTTTCCATACCTTCTCAATGCCATTCCACTTGAAAAACACGATAGAGATGTTTGACATCAACACATAAGGAGCATAATTTTGGGGATTTAGCTTCAATAGATATTCTTCCACAAGTTCTTCTGGATCTAGGTTGTTAGGTAGTCTATAGGTAGAAAGAAAACACACCCACACAATAGTAGTAGGCTTCATTTTCAATTTGTTGATAAAATCTTATGCCTTATCAAAGTTACCACCATGATCAAGAAGGTGAACCATGCAACCATAGTGCTCCATTATAGGTATTACATGATATGATTTGTTAATTCAATCAAAGTATTGTTGACCCTCATATACTAGACCTACATGGAAACATGCAGTCAGATCCCAAAGTAATGTGACATGGTATGGGTTTATGTTAGAATGTTGCATTTATTCAAAGAGTTTGAGGGATTTCCTACCAAAACCATGCATCATATATGATACAATCATAGATGTCTAGGAGATGTCATTTCATGAATTCATTCTATCACAAAGCATGCACCATGTTTATGTTTCAACATTTTTCATACACATCTACAAGGGCACTCCCCACAGGGACATCAATATGAAATCTACTTCTAATTATTTCTCCATGGATCTCCATACCTTGTTCTAAATATGCAATGGTAACACAAGTATGGAGGAAAATAGAAAACATGTTTAAGTATGACTTCACACCAACAACTTGTAATTGTCAAAAAATCTTGAGAGACTCCAAATCATGCCCTTTTTCTGCCTATTATGTAATCATAACTATACATGATATTGTATTTAAGAGAAGTATTTTTTCAAATATGATGCATGCCTTCTCTACGTTGCCAAATTTTGCATACATGACTACAACGACAATCCCTATAAAAACATTATATTGGAATCCACCTCTAACTATTTCTTCATGGATCACCATACCCTATTGCAGATTTATCAAGCTAACACATGAAAGTATCTCAT
The DNA here is from genome assembly GCA_027924585.1 of Larix kaempferi. Lineage (NCBI taxonomy): Eukaryota > Viridiplantae > Streptophyta > Pinopsida > Pinales > Pinaceae > Larix > Larix kaempferi. The sequence goes on along the minus strand of BSBM01000050.1, from coordinate 8,383,821 downwards.
TAGCAAAGGTTATGGAGTTTGGTACTACATAGACTAGTTTTATTTTCTGAAAGAGATTCAAGGCCCCATCAAAATGTTCATTAGGTGTGGACCCTACAATCATTGCATTCTATGATTCCATAGCTTGTGAATTCATTTTTAGAAAAAAATTCATATGACCACTATTGGCTTGCTCATTTCACCTACATGTCTATGAGAGTAGTTACCACAACAACACCATAATGAAATCCTCTCCTGATTATTTCTTTATGGATGTTCAATTAACCTTGATCAAGAGCCACTTCTTTGACACATGATAGAATAATCTGCAGTGTGGGGGTATTGAATGAAGAATCAAGTCATTTTTTTATAAGGATACATAGGCAATATTGTTGCAAAATTTTTGTCCTCACAAATACCAAAATTCAATATGTTTCAATAAAAGGATTTATCAATGTCACAAGTTGTTATGAGCCCCTTGGTTATATAGAGTTTTATACCACTAGCATAGATTGATGTGCCAATGCCACCTAACTTATTTTTTGAAATAGAAATGAGAAGTGAAATTTATTATATAAAGGAAAGATTACAAACGCCGCTAGGGCAGAAATGCATCATCATAATATTAATAAGGTCCAAAACTAGAGATTTAGAACAAAACACAGCTACACAATCCTCCATCAGTTCATAGATTTTACATCCTTTACCAAAACTGGTTCTGCTGCTTCTAACATAGTAGACTTTAACAAATTGTTTTCCTATAAAAATGGAAAAAACATCTATAACTTAAGCATAGAAAGAGAAAATACTTCATTCATATGCATTAAATTCATCCAGTTTTGGCTGTGAGACATAAGCATCATCCATCGGCTTGGCCTCAGCTTTCTCCCCTCCTAGTTCACAATTGAAAGGGTATAGACCATTAACATCTTCATGTATTCCTTCAATAATTTCCTTTAACTATATGACTTCGCTCTCATCTCATTCGACATTGTTTAGGATATTCTCCTGCAACAAGTGACGCAATTCCACCAAACATTTGTGCACCCCATCCAATTTGGAATTCAAGTCCCTTTCCATATCCTCAACACACCTCTTTATCTCTTTGACTTCCATAGTTTGAAATCTGTACTCGGTCTCTGCATCCTCTAGTTGTGCTTCAAACGAATTTGTATGGACTCTTCAAGATTGGTTTTGGAAACCTTGAAAAATACACCTCATCATTTTCTTGAGGTCTGTTAAATCCCCTTTAATACCACTAATCTCATTCATGACATACTGTAAGCCTAGACCCTCCTCTGGGTGGTGCAACCTCACATCCTTTCTCAGATTGGAACCTCTTTCCACCATTTCAAAATCCTTCTGAGTAGGAAATATCACTCCTATAGAAAAATTTCCAAAGCAATGCAAATAGAAGAAAGATGCTTGAAGCTCCCTTATACCATCTAGCACCGATATTGACAGGGGGTCAACCATTAAAATCCTGAGAACTTCATACCCTTTGCCGACTTGATTAGCACAAGTAAGGAGAGGGGGAGTAAATTAAATGGGATTAGGAAAAGACTATCCCACGCCAGCTATAACTTTGCTTCTTTCATCTGTCATCCCACTTCTATAATGGCATATATCAACATTGAACCTCTCGAGCGGCATTAATTTGGGAATTGGAAAGTGCAACACCATTTAACGGTGGAAGCGGAGTCATTAAGGGAAAAATCCCCTTCCTTTAATCTCGATCCTAAGTTGGCCAACCGATTTGCCACCTCATTTAAGCGTCTTGTAACATGGTAAAAATGGATTTTAGAGGTTCTAGGAAACAAGTTGAAGAATCTATATCGGAAGCCATTCTTTATTTTATTATCCCTTTTCCAAATATTCATGGCATGAATAACAATCCAGGAGTTTCCAAAGACCATGAAGTATTCAATCTGAAGGTCATGCATACACTCCATCCCTTACGTCAATGCAACCCATTCAACATAATTATTGGTGCACTTACCTAGACCCCACGCAAATGTTTTGATGATTTTTCCACCAGGATCATAAATGACCCCTCCCTCACCTGCCACCCTTAGATTTCCTTTTGAGGCACCGTCAAAGTGAAGAGAATATATGATTTGAGATTTGACCCATCTTTTAAATTATTCAATAGGGAGGTCGATAACCCAACTAATGGGGTTGATTATGATTTTGAACTGAAGGGAGTTGTCCCCAACAAACTTAAGATCCCAAGCAAATTCTGCATGAGATAGAGCTTCATTCATAGAGATAGACTTACCATGAGACATGAAGAATTCTTTCATTTCTAAATGGGTCTTCATAGAAAATCAATAAGGATCTTCTTCTTTTCCTTCAAAGATTTATTTATTCCCGAACAACCAAATCTGCCAATTGAGGTATTTGGGAACCACACACCAGATATTCTTCAAAGGGTTTTTGCATTTTAGTGAACTAGGAAGAAGATTGGACCATCCTCTATAGAATCCACAAACATTATCAGGAAAGGAGTTCCCAAGTTCCTTCAGCAATTCTTCCCAGACTTTTTTAGTTAAATTACATTCAAGAAACATATGATTGATAGACTCTTCCCCAACTTTGCAGAGAGTGCACCTATTCGATCCTTCAATGCCTCACTCCTTCAAGTTCTCAGCTGTCAAAATTTTCCTGTGGACGAGAAGCCAAGGAAAAGCATTTAATTTGGAGGGACAGTTAGGATTCCAGATGTTGTTCCATATGCAATCTGGAGGGGGAGCAGGGGGTTCCTTTAGCAGGGATCAATATCAGTCCTTATCTTTATATATACATTTAGGACCCCATCCTCTGGTGTCCGTTTCTCTCCTATTGACGAGTGCTTTCCCATTTAACTCTAGAAGGAGATTGTTATATGCGGCAACTATATTCTCAGGAACCTCCAACCTTTTCCAGTTCTTCCAATTCCCATTACTATTCCATCCCGAGAGATCATATAACCTATGGATGCCTTGACCCTAAATCCACTCTCTACCTTCACTTAAATATTCCCTTTCCCCAAGAGGAGAGTTGATTAAGATCCTATCCTCCCAAATATTAATATTCTTCTTATTCTCGGGGACCTAATGAAGATCTTCCTTAATAAGCTTGGCCGAAGATTTGCAGAGATCCCATATTCTTGAGCCATTTCCATAGAGATACTCATCTAGACACCGCAAACGAGGATGATTTAAATACTTCTTGCAAATGTCTTTCTTCCACCATTGATTTTTTCCCGTGACCATCCGCTAAAGGAGTTTCTCCCCTAATGCAATATTGACCAATCTAGGCTCCCTAATAGCGACTCCTCCTCTGTTTTTTTTTTTCTGACTATTTCCCATTTGACCAAATTGAATTTTTTATGTCCTTCTTTCCCCCCCTACCAGAGGAATCTCCTTGGTTCTTTGCTCAAATTATTCATAAATCTCTCCTCCTCTGTTTTTTTCATTTCTGACTATTTCCCATTTGACCAGATTGAATTTTTTATATCCTTCTTTCCCCCCTACTAGAGGAATCTCCTTGGTTCTTTGCTAAAATTACTCATAAATCTCGTCGGTGCAAGGAGGTTAGAGCAAGGGAAAATCGACATGGAGGTGAGAGTTGCTTTCAGCAAAGTGATTTTTCCTACCAAATTTAACCACTTTAATCCCTAGGAGAGGATCTGATTCTTAGTATATTTCAAAACCTCATCCCAATCCCCGAGGTACTCTTCTTAAGGGAGATGGTAATGACCATATATTTGAAGGAAGTCCAAGTGCTGACCCCTCTGAAGCTAAGAATTCTTGATATTTCATCCAGAAGAAGGGGAGGACATTTCCAATTGTAAATTTTACATTTCTCAACATTAGTCTTGCCTCCTGGCGCATTGAGAAGAGAAGAAAGCGTTTGATTGAAGTTCCTATAAATGACCCCCCTCAAGATGAGGATGCTTGGAGAATCCCAAAATTAGATTGCTTGTTTAAATACCTACTCAAAGCATCCTCCCACGATAATGTACATAAGGGGAGACAATGGGAAACCTTGCCTTAGTCCCCAAGAATCCTTGAAAAAGTCAGTGGGTCTGCCATTTACCAATGGGGATATCCACGGTTGACTAATACAAGCATGAACTCATATGATGAAATCTTCATAAAAACCAAAACCCTCCATTATTTTAAAGAGAAAACGGTGTCAAACTCTATCGAAAGAATTTGCTAGATATAGATTGATGGCCATGCCTTTTTTGTATTCTTCTATAACTAGAGTGAATAACCTCATGGACCAATATAATGTTATCTGTGATTTTTTCCCCTTTTATGAACCCCCTTGGTTCTTAGATATGATAACAAGGATGAGCCTTTTCAGTCTGCTAACAATTATTTTAGTAAGGATTTTATAAGAGGTGTTTCATAGTGAGATGGGATGAAATATTTTCAATGAGGAGGGATTATTTTCTTTGGGGATGATCACTATGAATGAAGTATTTGTGGCTCCCCCAAGCTTATCTCTTCCTTTTGAGCAGTTGATCATTTTGCATAAATCAACTTTGATAATGCTCCATTATCTCCTGTAAAAAATAATAGGAAACTTGTCCGGACTTGGATTCTTCTCAGAATGAAAGGACCATATAGCTGCGTTAACTTCTTCTTCTGTAATATGCCTGAATAGATGGGAGCTTTCACCTTTTGTAACTAGAGTTGGGATATCTCTAAGAAAAGAATTACAATACTCCATAACCTACTCTGAATCTTCCTCATATAAGGCTTGAAAATGGTTGAAGGCTTCTTATTTTTGGGGAGAATATATTTTCTCTCCATTTTCATCTTCCAGCTCTAAGACAATTTTTTTTCTCATTCTCTCCTTATATTGATTGTGGAAGAATTTAGTATTTTTGTCCCCTTCCATGAGCCAGAGAATCCTCAATCTTATTCTCCACTCCTCCTCCTCTCTTTTTTAAAGTTTTTGAATTTATTCTCTTAACATTCTCCCCTTTCTTAATATGTATTCGGTGATATCACACTTTTCCATTTCTTCTTAAATCGTTTGCATCTCCAAAATCTTGTTTATTCTCTCCTTGACTGGGTCCTTTCTTTTTAGTGCACAAATTTTCAGGGCGGCTTTAGTTTCTCTAAATTTATCCTCCCAAATAAAACCCAGGGTGCCTTCCACATGAGGTCTCCAGGATTCTTTCACTAAGTCAAAAAATTCTTGATCCTTACTCCAGATTGGATTAAATTTGAAGGGAAGTGGACCTTCAAAATCCAGAGAAATAAATTCTAAAAGTAAAGGCTTATGATCCAACACAAAAGAGGGAATAATTTTTGAAGAGGGAATGGAACGTTTAAGCATAAAGTATTCACTTACCATTAATCTATCCAACCGAGCCACAATGTGACCTGGACCAATCGACCTATTGCTTTAGGTGTAGGAACCCTTTCTAGGCTTGACATCCGTTAGATTCCAGGATTCTTGTAAGTCTTCCAAGTACTCCCCAAAAGGATCCCTGATTCTGGAACCACCTCTCCTTTCAGAATAGGATATGGTGACGTTGAAATATCCAATGATAATACTACAAAGATGTAGATCAAGACTCCTTAACTCTTCAAAAGAGACCCAAAAGTATTTCTTCTTGTGATGAAGGACTAGCCCATACACATTATAGATTCTAATAACTTCATTCTCCTTTGCGTCTTCAAGTTCAACCATTATCCAACTTGAGCTTTTACATTCCACCTTCAAGGTGTATCTATGACTATCCCACCAAATGGAGAGACCTCCATAACTCCCTGAAGTTGCTACCGAGATGCCTTCATTATTCTTCCAAACCTTTTTCATAACTATCTTGCAGTCTTCCTTTATCATTTTTGTCTCCGAAAATTTGTTCACTTCGAATCATATTCTTTATTGTTTTTTCTTTTGACTTACCTCCTAATCCTCTGCAATTCCAAGAGACTATATTCATTATTTACAGGGAAGGTAGGGGGATTCCTTGACTTCTGATTTTACGAGGCCACTACTGGTTGCTTTCCTAGTGTAGAGATAATCTTTATATGCTGGTATAAGATGGCTTGTTTCCCTTCCACTTTTTCTTTTTATACTTTTTCTTCTCTATAAGTTTTGTTAGATTTCCTTCCTTTCTACCCGAGCATATCTTTCTCTTCTTCCCTCATTTATGAAGATTCTTCTTGGGAGGATTTCGACTTGGATCTTGTTACTGAACCTGAGATTTCTAAGCAGGATTCATTATTCGGCCACACTGAGGGTGTTGGAATGCGAGTGTTCTCTTTTTCCACCACATCTAGCTCTGGATGAACTTCTTTTTTTGTCTCTGGTCCTTCTTCCCTTATTTTTCCTTCTTCTTCTCCTTCTTGACTTGCTAATGCTTGAAACCTACTTCCTCAGGGTGCTTCTTTTGTTTGAGGAGGGGGGACATTGTTTTTCTGGGGGGATTTTCTCCCCATCTTCACAACCACGTTCCATTCATTGTCCTTGTTTAACTATTCCTCGTGGGATTTCTTTTTTGTGCACTTACTTGAAAAGTGCCCATATTCGTGGCTGAATTTCCACTTGAATGGTATATGTTTGTAGTCCACCTTTTGAATATGAATCCACCCATTCATAGTGAGATTAATCTCTTCTGGAAGCCCCTTTTCAAGGTCCACCTTCACTCAAATCCCGACACAAGAGAAGAGTGGGGGATTGGGTTCAAATCTATCAATGTACTTACCCAAAGTATTCCCAATCGCTATGAAAAATTCACCCCCCTAGCAGTGAAGGGGAATATGGGGAAGCTTGACCCAAATTTGAGTCGCGTTAGGTGTATCTCTCTTCGGGTCGAAGGAAGAATTCCACTGATTCAGATACATACCCTTTGGTCCCATAAAATATGGACCATTTCAAAATATCAAGACTTTGCCTCCTTGTTCTTGGATAGCCTCTCCCTTGATCAATGACCTCCAATTCTTATCTAGACAAATCTATATGGCCTTCGGGAAATGGCACACGCTAGTGAAATGATCGATCAAGCCTTTTTCAAAAAGTGCAATAACCTTGCTCTTAGCCACTACCGAGGAGAGGGAGACTTCCGGTGCAACATCAATTTTTACGAACCTTGCATCCAAGGAGGAATGAGACCGAGGGCCAGTAGCAATGGAAGTTGAAATAGTGCGCTTGAAGCTATCGTCGAAGGAGGAAACCCCCTCTAGAGAGGAGACCGAAGCAGCCTCCACGAGAGCTCAGGAGTAAACCCTAGCAGAGAGCGCGAAAAAACCTAATGTCCTAGCCCACATAACTTATTAACTAAGTCAGATATGACTATTTTACTAGTATCTTCTAATGAGGACAATATCACCAATAATGTTGTTTGAGATGAATGATGTTTTATAAGGAAATAAATTTGATCAAGTTCTAAAAATGATTTAATTTTGACTAATTTAATTCCACTACCATTAGTGACTTTATACTCTATTTCTAGAGTTTTCATATCAACAATTTCATCTCCATAACACATTATGATTCCTAAAAATTAGCTTGAAATCTACATGGGCTAGTGGCAACTACGTCTTTATTTTTTGTGGAAAAGATTACTTCTAGTGCTTTAAGCTGAGCCAAGGTTTGTTTGGAAGGGATACATTTAAATTAGATAAACATTTAAAGGAATGCTACACATATTCACTTGTGTTCCACTATTATCCATGAAATAAATTAGCAAACTCCTTTCTCATTTCCTTTTTGACATGCAAATTATTACTACCCTATCTCCCTATTGGGGTAATGTGTGAAATGCACTATGTATTATTTTCACCACAACTTATTTATGAAAACATTTTTTTGTGTCTCTTCCTCCACCATAACATCAGTGGTAAGAGCCAAAAGAGCGGTCATAAAAGGAGGTTTAAGTTTCCAGATTTCCTTCTATGTATAAAAAGGATATGTGAAACTGTCATGTGATCATATACTTTATCATTATTTCATGCAATTTATCCAAAGAAAGTTTTAGAAAATTTATGTTTTCTTTAAACATTAGGATCATGGATCATTCCAAGGAGTTTGATAGGGTTTCTTTCTTCAATTTTTGGAGGATAGTCTTATATTTTATTTGACCATTTAAGAGCATAATGCATCTCTTTTTTATGTATTTTTGGGCTCATTTGAACCTAGAATGATTCTTTTGTAACAGTTTGAAGGCATGATATTTTTTAGTTGGGATAAAGGACCCTGCTTATAAAAGGATTGAATAGTAGACATATTTTTGTGAGTACAATCTTGTTTATCATTGGCATATTTGATTATGAAAGCATATTAAATATTTTCATCTTTGTGTATTAGCTGGGTAAAATGCATGAAAACATTTTACAAGCCCTAGGTCATTATCCCATGGGGTGGTTTGTAATTCACTTGGATGATATTATAGAAATTAGTTGTGGAAAACATGCATTTGGTTGACTTATTGATTCATTCATTATTTAATTAACTCTACTTCGATAATATAGTGGGAGTACCTCAAGAGGGAATATGCCCTCTTATTAGATCCCAATACCAACCTTAAGAGGGCTATATGAAATCAAATACTGATGTTATATAATGCCATTGTGTGTAAGGCATCACAAGAAAGTTGTGAATAGGATAGAGTATGCTTGTCATCCTCACCCATAAGATGTGACAAGGACTTATGGATGAAATTAGATTTATAGTTGAATATTATTCTGTGCAAGAAAATGCATCTACAATTTGTTGAAGGGGATTTTGTCAGTGCAAAGGGGGTGAAAGTTGAAATGGACCCACCCACCTTTCACTCTTTACTGAGTTGGGAAGAGAGAAATTTAGTTGGAGCTTACTTGATAAATGACCAGCCTACTACCAGTAGTAAATTATTAGATACTAATAGTGGTACATGTGCCATCAAAATTATAAGCACTTAGGGTGATGGCCAAGTGTGGAAATTGGAATCACGTATCATGGTCCATTCTGAATCATCCACAAATGAATGTTGACTTATATTTGTGTATGAAAGTGGTAATTTTTAAAGTGTTTATTGTACTGTGTGGATGTCCTACTGATGTTGTTCATATTGATGCCTGTATATCAAACATGGTATGCTGAATTTTGGCATTCCTCCACTTCATTTTCTTGATGTGATTCCAGAGAATAGTATGTGCACTTCTCAACACAAGCATATTTACTCATACAAAAGTGATAGAGGAATGTACTTTCTTTAGAACACATCGCCAACAACATACATAAAATTTACAATTCATAAAAGAAATCCCTGCTTAGGTATGCTAAGGATACTGCTTCCAATTTAAAATTCGTACAAACACAAAACCCATAGATTATGTCACCATTTTTATAGGATTTAACTCTCATATGGAAAACATGTTAGAAGGATAAATTAAAACTAAATTTTTGTTTAGACAAACAAAATCCGTGATGTACATTGTAAACAGTTCTAGGAATTTCAAAATTTTGTTGAGTTATAAGTAAGGTTGTCTTCAAAATATGTTGCATGAAGTTCTTCTCCTAGATATTTCAATCCAACCATCTTGTTTATATTTGACAGGAAACAAATCCTGAATCGTTCAATTCATTCACCAAACATTGCATTTATAGAAATATTTTCTAACATTTGGGATTCATATTCCAATGGTCTATTGGAGCCTTCACGACTCTTTGTATTCTTTAGTTATAAAATACACTAGGATTCTAACATTCCCCCCCTTAATCCGAAGGGGTTCTTGTAAGTCCGATCATGGTTCGAAATATTTCAAACTTTTCTTGTCCAAGTGCTTTGGTGAAGATATTTTCAATTTGATCATTTGTGGAACAATGACGTAAATGGACTATCTTGGCCTCTACATGATGTCGAATCAAATGATACTTTGTGTTGATATGTTTGGTTCAATCATGGAATCTAGGATTATTGGCCAACTTGATTGCAGAAGTGTTGTTAATCAGAAGTGGAGTGGAGTCTTCTTGTTTCTCCTGCAAATATTCAAGTATCTTCCTCAGCCACACAATCTCTTTGATTGCTTCTGTAGCTGCTACATATTCTTCCTTCGTTGTTGAATCTGTTGGAACTAATTGTTTGCATGATCTCCAGGAGATAGCTATTGATCCAAGACTCATCGTGTATCCAGAAGTGGATACTCCTGTTTCTTTGTCACCATCGAAGTTTGTATCATAGTATCCAATAAGTCTGAAGTCATCCACCTTAGAATATATGAGTCCAAAGCCTTGAGTCCCTTTCAAGTATCTTAAAACTCTCTTTGTTGAGACCAATGTCCTTCACAAGGTTTGTGCATGAACCGTGAAAGAATGCTAATAACATAACAAATATCTGGTATGGTGGTAGTAAGGTAGATAACACTTTCTACAAGCTGCCGGTACTTGGTTGAATCCCCAAATTCTTTTCCTTCACTTGATGTGAGCTTTATCTTTTGTTCCATTGGAGTTAAGAGCATATTGCATTATATCATCCCAAATTTTTTCAAGAGTTCTCCAATATACTTTTTTTCTAAGAAATGATATTGAGTCACTTCAATTCCTAAGTAATAGTGAAGATGTCCCAGATCAATCATTTCAAATCCTTTATTTAAGTCTTTCTTTATGGATGCTATATAAATTTGATTGTTCCCTATCATCAAAAGATCATCCACATATACTACAAGAAACAAAATAGATCTTCCAACTTTCTTTACAAATAGTGTTGTGTCACCAAGATTGTAATGTTTGACATTTAGCTTTAGAATATGCTCGGTTAGATTTTCATACCATGATTGAGGTGCTTGTTTCAGGCCATACAAGGACTTGACAAGTTTGCATACCTTGTGTTCTCGTCCCTTCACAACAAAACATTCGGGTTGAGACATGAAGACATTTTCTTCCAAGTCTCCATTCAAGAACGTAGTATTTACATCCATCTGATGAAATTTCCAACCGTTTTGTGCAGCTAAGGAAAGTATAGTGCGGATGGTGCCCCATTTTTTGTGGGAGAAAATGTTTCTTCATAGTCAATTCCTTCTTTCTATGCATATACTTTTTCCACGAGCCTTGCTTTGTGTTTTTCAAGTGATCCATCTGATTTGTATTTTTTCTTGTACACCCACTTGCTTCCAATTGGTTTGGTTACGACTTGAGAATAAACTAGCTTCCAAGTTCCATTCTTTATGAGTGCATCATACTCATTATGCATGGCTTCTTTCCACTCATCATGAGTAGTATCCTCTTCAAAGGAAGTTGATTCAACGTTAGCATAAAAGTTTAATGATCCACTCGGGGCCAGGAAGCCGAGGGGGACAACAGTTCGAATGAATGAGGAAAATAAGCAAGCAAGGTTACACTACACAGATAAACACGAATACACATAGAAAAATATGTAGGAATGTGAACTGATCTTCTCTATTACTGGATGTAAGGATATGGACTGATAAAATGTATATTACAATAGTTTACATGCTTATATCGAGAGCACTGAGACGCTTGGGTGCCTACCTGTTACGTTCAGTTACAAAAGAAGTTATAACGATTCAGTAGTTCAACCATTATAGTTGACTGGAAGACAGAGAGACAGTCTATTGAAGTTCGACAGTCGCATGTCGCAAGATGGTGTTTCGCAAGTCGCAGGTTGACGTTGCGAAACTGTGAGGTCGTAGAATGTATTTTCATGATTGGTCATTCTGCAATATTGCCCTACTGATGAGAAAATTGCAGACATCTTCACCAAGAGCTTCACTGAGAAGAAGTTCTCTTACCTCCGCTCACTGTTGGGGGTGAGTTCCATCATGGTGGAGACATATTAGATCCATTTTTATGTTTAGCTTGAGGGGGGGGATTTCTTCCCACTGGGTTTTCCCTCTTTCCTCACTTAGCTTACTTTCAACATTTTTGGATTATTGTATTGGGGTGACCTTTGGTCTCAGTAACCAGGGCCCTACATTTTATTTTTTACATCATAGTATAGCTTGAGGGGGGGTGTTAGGATATCTCATCATTCAATATGTACTTTGCATGCATCTGCATGCTGCCTAGTCACCAGTTTGATGTCTCCAGCACCTAGTCCCTAGTCTACCAGCACCCGGGAGCCACTTTCCACTCTGTTTTAGCCCTCCTATTCAGGGAGGATCCCACTTCTCACCCACCACTTGAGAAGGGCGCCTTTTCTCACCTACCAGTCCAGTTCACTTTAGTTAGCTAGTTGTCTTTCCTGGATTTGAGTCTAGACTGACTCCTCACTGTTGTTATCACTCCGATTAAACTCCGATGAGACTTGACTACCTATTCTGAGTGCAATTAACTCCTCATGCGCCATAAATTGAGCCTCCATCCCTACATTAGTGCCATTACTATCAGTTACAATTATTACACTCAGTTAGACTCAGTTTGACACCTGTCTGACAGTGACTTGTGCATTGATGACCACCACTGATTGATGATGAGGACTCCTAGTTGGAGCCAAGCTACACCATGCAGTATATTCAAATGACCTTCTTGGCTAATTCGAATTGCTCACTCATTGTGACAATATTGTATTGTAATTCTACCATTCTGGATTATAGAGCACTAATGCATCTCTCTTGCACAGTTTTTACTCCAAATTGTTTTACATCTTTGTGATTGATATTCTTGTTCAATAGATCTGTTGTGACTAGTTTTACATGGTATCATAGCCATGGAAGGGATAAGATCTCTCTTCGACAGGTGTTCTACATGAATAATTGAGTGAATTTGCTCAAAATTACTGAAGTTTTGGCATGCAAAATCTCATGTGCATTCGCTCATGTGCATGCAATGCTGAAAAATACTCTCCAATCCACTCCAAAAGCCTGAGTTTTCCACATAATTCTTGGATTTGATACATTGGATCATTCAAGCTTGTTTGATCTCCAATCCCAGGTGTGATGCAACTATAAAAGGGTGGATTGGTCGACCTTACTGTTCTTGTTTTGATTGTGATTTGCAGGTTTATCACCTCCATCAAGTGCATTCGCTATCATTGAGATGGATTCTTCTTCTTCTAAGCTACTCACTCCTTTCAATTATTTTGAATGGAAGAATGACAGGGAGATTATGTTGCGCTCAAGAGGGTACTACAAAGTCACCATGGGCCTCGAAGTTGAGCTCAATACACTCATTGAAAAATCAAAGCACTTCAACAAGTTGGATGAAGCATATGGTCTTCTTTGCCTCAATTTTTCCAAGGATCTTCACTTTCACCTCAGTGGATTGACTACTCCAAAGGCAGTATGGGAGCAACTCAATAATCTTTTTGGGAAGCAAGATGACATGCGGTCTTTTCAATTGGAAAATGAATTGATTTCCTTGAATCCTGATAATTTCGAGACCACCAATGAATTTTTCACAAGATTCAAGCCTTTTTCTTTGCAATTGAAGAACAGTGGAGTTGTTAAAGAGGACAAGCAATTGATCCTCTCCATTCTTTCAAATCTTGGTAAATATTTCTCGGTATTTGTATCTACTTTCAATTCCGGTCGGCTAACTACCCCGAATTGGAAGATGCCTTTCTTGAATGCCTTCACTGAGTCCGTTACCAAAAAGCATGATAAGCTAATTCAAATGGGGTCCATAAGCTCCAAAGATTCAGCCCTCTTTGTTCAAGGATCCAAGAATTTGAATGGCAAAGGAAAGCAAAAGAAAGAGAATCCCAAATTCGAACCTACCAAGCAAAAAGAGAAAAGCAAACAATCGGATGCACCATCCGGTTCAAGGAACAAGCAAAAGGGTAAAGAGGGTAAGGAAAAATCTAAATGTTCATATTGCAACCGTGGCTTTCATCGGAAATGATGGTTGTCGATAAACCAAAGTGTTATCAAACATGTGTGAAGAAGAACTGAGTAGTTTGCTGCGCTGTCGTGGTCTTCTTGCATTGTATGAGAATGGCCATCTTGGAAAATCTATCGACTACTACTAAGATCGCATCATGCTGATGTTTGTTAGTAGAATATCCAATCAAGTAGTCCATAGAAATAGATTCCCATGGTCGACTAGGAACTGGAAAATGTGTGTTCAATCCTTGTCGTCGATTAGGTGGTTTAGAAATGACAGAAACCACGCATGATCGAATGTACTTGTTGAAATCGGTTTTAAGTGGAGGCCAAAATAAATACTTCTGCAAAATAACAAGTGTCTTTAGTACTCCAAAGTGTCCTGCAGTATTGCTATAATGCACGTACCAAACGAGCTGCTGTCGATGCTCACCAGTTGGTACACAAAGCTGTCCAAGATTTTATAGCAAGGTATCTTTCAGGAAATAGTCGACAGTCGATGACTTGTCAGTCTGAAGTTGTTGGTAGACTGGTGAAAAGTCGATGTCTTCCTGATACAACTGAGGCCAAGTAGTGGTGTCATATCCATGCATACTCATCACTGTAAAAGGGAGAGTAATGGGAAGTCTACTTAGACAATCAGCGATAACATTAGCTTTTCCTTTCTGATACTTAATTAGCAACTGGAATTGTTGTAGGTAATTAATCCACTTAAAATGTCGATTTGTTTGTAGTTTTGACTAGGTCATAGCGAACTGTAGAGGCTTATGGTTAGTGAGGATGACCGTTTACTTTCCAAGGATGTAATGCCTCCATTGCTTGAGAGCTTGCACAATGGCGTACAGTTATTTTTCGTATGTAGAATATATTCTAACAATGTCATTAAAAGTTTTAGAATGAAAAGCGACTGGGTGACCAGACTGAGTGATCACTACGCCCAAGGCATAGTCCGATGCATCCGTCTCAATCTCAAAGGGCTAATGAAAATCAGGTAACACAAGTACTGGTGTAGTGCATAGCTTGTGTTTGAGTTGTTCAAACGCTGCTTGTTGTGTCGGTGTCCAATTAAAGACAATTTTCCCACTTCATTTCGTCAACTGATTCAAGGGCCAGGCTATGTGACTGAAGCCGAGTATGAATCGTCAATAGAAATTCGCCAAACCAAGAAAAATTCTTAGTTCTTGAATGCTATGAGGAATGGGCCAATCTTTGAGAATTTGTACTTTTTCTTGGTCTACGTGAATGCCTGCAGAGTCAATTACAAACCCCAAATATTTGATGTTGTTCATCAGAAAGAAGCATTTTTGCATGTTTAAGTAAAGTTGATGTTGTTGGAGAGTGTCGAGGACTTGCTGAATTTTTCCGACATGTTCTTCCCATGACCGACTAAAAATAAATATATCGTCGAGGTAGACAATGAAACATTTTCCGATGAAAGGTTGAATAATGTCATCCATGTATCGCATGAAGGTTGCAGGTGCATTGGTTAAGCCAAAAGGCATGACTAACCATTCAAACAATCCTTCCTTGCTCTTGAGAGAATTTTTCCATACATATGAGGGCTCGATTGGAATATAATGATATCCTGACTTGAGGTCGAGCTTAGTAAAGAATTTAGCACCTTTCAGATAGTCGATGAGCTCGTCTATCCACGACAGAGGGTACCGATTCTTCACTGATATTTTGTTGAGTGCCCTGTAGTCGATGAACATGTGACAAGTCCTGTATTTCTTCAGAATGAGGACGAATGGACTTCCAAAAGGGGAGGAGCTGTCGAATATGGCCTTTGTCGATCAAATCTCAGATTTATCTGTGAATCTCTTCATTTTCAAGAATAGATATTTTGTAGACAGATGCGTTAGGAAAAGAAGAACTAGGATCAAGTTCAATAGAGTGTTTTACCTGACAATGTAGAGGTACTCTGTTGGGAACTTGGAATAGGTTCTGGTACTCATCAAGAATATTGTCGATCTGCTGCTTCTATCAAGAGCTTCATTGATTGGTGACTCGACTGGTTGCTGCAGTCTTCCTAGAATGTTGCGGCTTTATCATAATTAATGCAAACTTATGAGCATGATTGATGAGCTTCTTTGTCTGTTTCGCATATACCAAGGCAACTGTTGGTGTAGGTCATCATTTTGGTATGCTGTATCATTGGTTTTGTATTTTGAAAATCACCTTCTGCGATCGTGACTGGTAACTTCCATGACGATCCCATAGGTAAGGTTTCCCAAACGGGGCGTCAAATACAGAGAGAGGTGCCACGTTGCAAAGTACTTCATCTTCAAAAGTATTTATGAAGTATGCAAGCTTGCATTGTTGGGTGATCCTTATCTCTTGTCCATCCTTCATCCAACCGATGTTGTAAGCCTGAGGATGCAGAGTCGTCACAAGACCCAGTTGTTTCATAAGTTCTTCAGAAATTTTTTTCTTCTGGCTCCTGTTGTCCACAATTAGATGCAATGGATTGTTATGAACACATATCTGTGTATGGAACATGCGCTGTCGTTCCTCCTCATCGACGATAGTCGAGGCTGCTGGAGTTGTCGATGTCAAAAGAGTCATTGCTTCTAGGTCATATTCTAGCACAATCTTGTTGAACATGTCGGATGTCGACACTGTTGCCAAAAATGTCTTCCGAGATTTTCATTCAGATGTATCATGCCAATATGAGTGATGGTAGTCGCACCATTTTTAGGTCGGTTGCTTGCTACGTTCCTTTATATGAAAAGGATTTTTGCCATGAACTAGTTGTGGTGGAGTCGTTTGAGAAGATTTCAACTTGTCAAAGTCGGCTGGTGCCTTCTTGTCGGGTGGTCGTCTTGATGTTGGCTTTGTCCCGAAGCACGATTTTCCCTTCTTCTTGGTTTCAAGTTTGTTGGCATGGTGGAATGAATCCGCAAGCGTATTAACAGTCAGAAACTCCATCTCTTGCTGAATGTACTAGGATAATCCGCTAACGTACTTCAGAAAAATAATTTTCTTCTTCTTCTTGGATTCCAAGTCTAGCCATGAGTCGATAGAACTCATTGGTGTAGGTTTGCACAGACTAGTCTTTCCATTGCCTTAGCTATTGCCACTTCTTATACTGCCGCTCGAGATTTAGGCGGGTAAAATTCCTTTCGGATGTGCGATGAATTTATCCCATGTGTCGATGGGGTCTCTGATTTTCTCCATAGTTGTTGAAATATTCTCCCACCAATAGTGCACAAATGTTGACATCTTTAAGGATGCAATGGTGATCTTGTCAGCTTCTGAGAGTTGATTCATAGAGTAATAGGACTCCAATTGTTGAACCCAATTTTCGATGGATTTCGCGTCAATCTTGCCTTCTAGATTCGGTATGTCCAAATTCATTTTCACTTTGAAGGGGATGATTTTATCGGAGTTGGTTCTCATCGAAAATACTCCTGATGTTGAAGCAAATCGAATGAGAATCTCGTTGAACTGGGAGAACATCTCAGTTCATTGTCGATCCAACGCTTTCTCTATGAGCTGCTGTGTCTCATTGATTTCATGTCTTTCGCCTATTTCTTCTTCCATATTTGGAGGTAGTGTTTGCTTTGATTGCTGAGTCTGCGAGCGAGTTTGAACCGGCATAAGTTAGGTAACTTCGATGGAAGTGTCTACGCAAAACATAAGCATGAACAAAGTTGATGCACTCTGACGAAGCCCTGAATGAACTTTGATTTTGCTTTGATACCAATGATCCACTCAGGGCCAGGAATCCGAGGGGGACAACAGTTCGACTAAATGAGTCGGATCTATTATGACAAAAGCTTAATAAGTAAAATAAGCAAGCAAGGTTACACTACACAAATAAACACGAATACACACAGACAAATATGCAAGAATGCAAACTAATCTTCTCTATTACTTGATGTAAGGATCCATACTGATAAGATGTATATTACAATAGTTTACATGCTTATATAGAGAGCGTTGAGACGCTTGGGTTCCTTCTCATTATGTTCAATTACAAACAAAGTTATAACGATTCGGTAGTTCATCCGTTATAGTCGACTGGAAGATAAAGAGATAGTCTGTCAAAGTTCGACAGTTGCATGTCACAAGATGGTGTTGTGCAAGCCGCAGGTCGACGCTGTATGTCGACATCATGAAACTGTGAGGTCGCAGAATGTGTAGAAGTCATGTCACAGTTTGACAAGTTGCCAAAGTTGTGTTGAAGTCATAGAATGTGTCGAAACTGTGTCGAAGTTGAAACGCGTCAGATTTGTATCGACTACGATGACTTGTCGAAGAGGTGTCGAAGTCAGCATCCGACAATAATGCCAATTGCGATGTGAATCATTCAATTCACAATCAAATGAGACATCCATGTCATGACCTAAGTTCTCTACATTTCCTCCATCTTCTTGTATGGTTGAGCTTCTTGTTCTCGTCTTTCCTTCTTCATCTGCACAGATACTTTCAAGTGTCTTTGTGGCCCATTTCAGAATCTTCCTTGATGGTGCAGGTTGATCACCTGTGGTGCATTCTTATATTCTAGGTTCAATATTCCAATCCTCTCGATTACATAATCTAGTTGAGTTTCTTGTTCAGTTGAAGTGGCAGGAAATTCTTCTTCATCATTCTATTCATGAGGGGTTATTGGTGCTTCTTCAAATGGAAATTCCATGGATTGATACAAGATAGGGATCCCCCCTTCAATATGTAGAATTTCATTATCACATTCAAAATATGTCTTTAGATGAGAAAACCTCTCCAAACGATCAAGTTTTCTTTCATTAGACTTGTCATTTTTATTAGTTTCAAGAAAAATGACATCTCTGGAAATAAAAAACTTTTTGTTTATCTCATCATTAAGACGATATGCCTTGGACATTTCTGAGTACCCCAAGAAAAAACATCTTCTGCTTCCAGCACCAAACTTGTTTCTTTGCTCCTTAGGTATTAAGGCATAGCGGGTGGAACCAAAAAATATGAGATGCCTAACCGAAGGTGTTGATGTATTTGTAACTTTGAAAGATATTCTTCTATGTATTACATTTGTACTTTATTGTATATCCCACAGAGATGTATTATTCCTTTGATTGGAAGTGTAGTCATTTGTATTTGTAAGTGTCGTCATGTGCATCAACAATTGTCGTCACTTGTATTGAAGGGTTATTAGAACACCAGTGTGGGGTCAACCCTGGTTAGCACATGTGGTTGGGTTATAAGGCTTGATTAGCAAGTTGGCCCCAGTGGATTATTGGAAGGTCAAGTCAGTGTATAAATAGAGAGGTTGTGTCTCTCATTTATCTCATTCACTCACTTCTCAAGCTCGCATAGCTAAGAGAGAAAGTGGCGCACTAGTGGAGGAGGAGGAGCATCGGATAGAGACATCTTATTCGGTTTTATCATTATGATCTTGTATTGTGGCTTATTTGATCTCTGAGGAAGTTGCGTAGTTTTTCACCTTCTTGGTTTTCCTCGGTGAAACTCTTTGTCTCTTGTGTGATTGTTTTTGTGTCTATGATTGATATGTTGCAGAGATATGCTGTACATGTTATTCTCTTAGAGATCCTTATGATAATGGAATGAAATTATCGAAAAATTAACATGGTATCAGAGCTTACCTAAGAAGAAGGCACTGTGCAGTTGCGGAAGCTAGGGATTCTTAATATTTGGGTTTCCCTTCACATACCATCAAAGGCATAAGGCTAGATTGACTCTACTTGGAAGGGCGCATCTTTCTGTCGAGACATAATTCAATTATGAGCATTTTCAGTTTTGACCCTAAACATTAGGGTTTCCACAAAAATAGGAATTTCTGAAATCTGAGGACATAACTAGAAGCTCCTTAGAAAAATCGAATTTTAGAGCTTTGGATCAAACTTTTTGGTTGGGTGAAGCTTCGGGAAACTCAAGCCCTAATTCAGGGTCCTTTTGAGTGAATCCAGGAGATTGAAAAGCATTTCTAAAGGGTGAAACTTTGAAATTTTCAATTTTTGAGTATACCAGGCTGATCAGCTCATCAAGGCGCATCTTTCTATCCTTTCAGAATTTTAAAATTCACATTTTGAATTTTTAGGGTTTCTTTGACAAACCCTAATCCAGCTCCAGAACCAATTTTCAACAATCAAGTGGTAAGACCTAAATATTTTTTTATTTCCATTTGAAGTACTCTTTAATATGTCTCAGCACACCAAGCTTGAGGATAAGCTTGAAGGGGATGATAACTTTCGAGCATGGAAGTATAGGATTGGGTTAATCCTAGAAGAGAATGAGTTGGACAACTACATAAAGGAAGAGGTTCCAGTTACAGAAGAAGAAGAGGCTAAGACCTTACACAAGAAGAACCTGCTCAAGGCTAAGAGAATCATTGTTGATTCTATAAAGGACCATCTCATACCCCATGTGTCTTCCCTAAAGACACCTAAGGAGATGTTTGACTCCCTGACCAAGTTGTTTGAAGGAAAGAACATAAATTAGAAGATGACTCTACGGAACCAATTGAAAGGGGTAAAGCTTCAGAATGGAGAGACCATTCAATCCTACTTTTCCAAGGCCTCTCAAATCAAGGAAAAACTTGAAGCTGTGGAAGAAGTAGTGGAGAGTGGTGAAATTGTAATGACCACATTGAATGGCCTACATAGGTCATGGGACTCCTTCATCCAAGGAATTTATGCAAGAAGAAAATCGGTCTCCTTTAGTAGACTATGGGAGGAGTGTTCACAAGAAGAGGCTAGGCTTGTGGCCCGAGAAGAAAATATGGGAAATGAAGATCAAGCTCTCACAGCTCACACCAAGAAAGGCAAGTTCAAGAAGGAGCCACCTCATCACAAGAAAGTTTCTCACTACCATCCAAAAGAGAAGAAAGATCTAAGATGCTTCAATTGCAATGAGAAAGGACACTTTACCTCAGATTATCCCAAGAACAAAAGGGACAACAACAACAACTTCAACAAGAAGAAGAAGAGCAACAAAATGAGATATCATGCTCATGCTGTTGAGGATGATGAACCTCCCAAGAAGAAGGCTAGAGTAGAAAGTGATGACTCATCAAGTGAATGACTCATCAAGTGAAGATGAATATGTTCTAATCTCTGCTCTCACAGCTGCTATCTCTCATGGATGTAATGATTGGTGTATTGATAGTGGGGCTTCTAAACATATGACCAGGTTTAAAGAATCTTTCATGGACCTATCTAAACATGAGTCACCTCACAAGGTGAAACTTGGGGATGACTATCAATATCCCATAAAAGGAAGTGGTGAAGCCTCCTATAAACTAGACTCTGGGAAGTCTATAAAAATGCAAGATGTTTTATATGTACCTGGACTTAAGAAGAAACTTCTCTCCATATCATCTTTGGATGCAAAGGGAATGAGAGCTGCATTTGTGGATGGCCAAGTACTCATGTGGCCAACGGGAAAGACCATAGATGATGCAGTAGTGATTGGAGAACAAGAGGGAGGATTGTACAAATTGAAGGGTCAACCTGAACATGCCATGGTACATGAATCCATGGAGCCAAGTGAACTTTGGCATAGAAGGCTTGCTCATGTGCACTATAGAGCACTACCAATTACAAGTAAAGCTGTAGAGGGTCTTCCTGAAATCAAGACAAAGCATGAAGGTGTTTGCAAAGGATGTGCAAAAGGAAAGAACATTAAGAAGGAATTTTCAAGCAGTGAAAGCAAAGCTAAAGGAATCTTGAAAATTATCCACTCTGATGTATGCAGTCCAATGTCATCCAGTTCTATGAGTGGGTATGTATACTATGTCTCTTTCATTGATGATTTCTCTAGGAAGACTTGGGTTTACTTCTTGAAGAAAAAAGATGAAGTATTTGATAAGTTCAAGGAATTCAAAGCCTTGATGGAAAATCAAACTGACAAGAAGATCAAGACATTCAGATCCGATAATGGCAGAGAATTCACTTCAGGTGATTTCAAGAAGCTATGCAGTGATTCAAGGATTAAGAGGGAGTTGACTTCTCCTTACAATCCACAACAAAATGGAGTTGCAGAAAGGAAGAATAGAACTATCATGGAAGCAGCACGGGAAATGCTTCATGATCAAGATCTTCCTATGCATCTATGGGAAGAAGTAGCTAGGACAGCTGTATATGTGCAGAACAGAACACCTCACAAGATATTGGACAGCAAGACACCATAAGAGGTATTCTCTGGTAAGAAAACTGAAGTAAGCTATCTCAGAATATTTGGTTGTCCAGTATATACACATATTCCAAAGGAAAAGAGGACTAAGCTAGATCCTTCAGGAAAGAAGGGCATCTTTGTGGGGTACAATGAAAACTCGAAGGCTTACAAAATATACTTTCCAGAGTTCAAGAAGATTGATGTCAACAGGGATGTAACATTCGATGAGGACTCAACCTACATCAAATTAAGGAAGACACTTGTTGAAAATCATGAAGAACCAAAGGAATCCAGATTTCAAGATACCGCTATGCATGAAGCAATTCTAGAAGCAACCCGTGAAATTGAAGATCCACAAGAACCTATAGATCCACCCTGTGAGAAGAACTCTCACAAGAGGAAACCTGAATGGGCTAGAGAGCTCATCCAAGATGAAAAAAGATATGGTATTCCAGAAGAAGAACACAGAGAAAGGAAAAGGACAAGGTCACACACTAGCTATGTTGCCTTGCTCTGTGACATTATGAATAAAGAACCTTCCAGTTATGAAGAGGCAGCAGAAAAGAAAGAATGGAAGGATGCCATGGTCGAGGAATACCAATCGATCATGAAGAATGATGTTTGGGATGTGGTCCCAAGACCAGAAGGGAAGTTTGTTGTGACTTCCAAGTGGATCTATAAGATCAAGCATGCTGCAGATGGTAGCATAGAGAAATACAAGGTGAGGTTTGTAGCTCGTGGCTTCTCTCAGAAAGAGGGAATAGAATATGAAGAGAATTTTTCTCCAATAGCCATATACACTTCCATCAGAACAATACTTGCTCTGGCTGCAGCGATGAAGTGGAAGATACACCATATGGATGTCAAGACAACTTTCTTGAATGGTGTAGTCGAAGAGGATGTGTATGTGGAGCAACCACTTGGTTTTGAGACACATTACAGGGAGTCATATGTGTGCAGATTGAAGAAAGCCTTGTATGGCTTGAAGCAAGCTCCTAGAACTTGTTATGGTAGGATGGACAGTTTTCTATCCAGTTTGGGCTTTACCAAGAGTAAAGCAAATTCCAACCTCTACTACAAGGTTGAGGAAGGCAATCCTGTGATACTACTCCTATATGTGGATGACCTGTTTGTTACAGGAGAGGATGGGTTGATTGCCGACACCAAGAGGAATCTTGCAGCCGAGTTCGAGATGAAGGACTTGGGGATGATGCACTATTTTCTAGGCATGGAGGTGTGGCAGAGTGCAGATGGGATATGTAAAGCACCTGCAACAATTAATTAATAAGAATATGCGAAATAGCAGAAATGACAGAACTCATAATCACTTTTATATTGATCACAGGCCACTTCGAGGGGGCAACCTCCTATGAGCAATCTCAATACAAATAACTTCATGATGCCTTCATAGGTCTCAACACACACTTATATACTAAGTCTAGGCGCCAATACTATGGGTCAAAACCATGGGCCACTACAAACTATGGATCAAAAATACTACGGGCGACTTACAAAGCATATGCGCCAACAACAATAACATAGACTATTGATCAACAAATACTACGGGACGACTTACAAAGCATATGCGTCCAACAACAATATACTAAAAATTAAAGACATGGGTTCCTAACATCCCCTCCCCCTTAAAAAAAGCTTTGTCCTCAAAGCTTTAGATGTGGAAATTGTTGTTGAATCTGAAGGAGTGGTTCCCATGTAGTATCCTCTGGTTGCATGCCGTGCCACTGAATTAAGACCTCTGTGATAGAGCGAGAGTGAAGCTGACGAGTGCGCCGATTGAGGATGGCCTCCAACTCCAAAAGGATGGATCCTTCATTATCCAGTTTGGGTACAATCGTTTGTCCATTGATGTTGGTGCCAAGAACTTTCTTCAGACAAGAGACATGAAAGACTGGATGAATGCGGGAAAAAGGAGGAAGTTCCAATTTATAAGCAACAGACCCAATCTTCTGAAGAATCCGATATGGCCCATAAAACTTTGGAGCGAGCTTATGACGCCCTTTGAGTTTCAGGGAGGATTTCTTTCCATGTGAAGATTGTTCTGCAAAATGCGAAGAATCTGATCACGGTTTCGAAGGACTGTGTCAACTTCCTGAACTGGTGAACTATTGGGGGTGTATAGAAGAAGAACTGGAGGTGCCTGACCATAGACTACTTCATATGGGGTCATTTTAGAGGCAGTGTGGTAAGAGGTATTGTACCACCATTCAGCGAGAGGGAGCCACTTTTCCCACTGATGTTGTTGTTCAGAGGTGAAGCAACGAAGATAAGTTTCCAAGCATTTATTGATAATTTCAGTCTGACCATCTGTTTGTGGGTGATACCCTGAACTCATCTTCAGTTTGGTGCCAGTGTGGCGAAATAGTTCTATCAAAAAATGATTAGTGAAAGTCGCATCACGATCCGAGACAATGGAAGAAGGGATGCCATGAAGATGAAAGATCTGGTCCAAGAAAATTTGAGCGACTGAGGAGGCTGTATAGGGATGGCTAAGAGCACAAAAATGACTATATTTGGAGAGGCGATCAACCACAACGAGAATCACTATCTTCCCGCCAGATTTAGGGAGCCCTTCAATGAAATCCATAGAAATATCTGTCCAAATCCATGTAGGTATGGGCAAGGGTTCGAGCAATCCTGGAAGGAGTGTTGTTTCACCCTTATTGCGCTGGTAGATATCACATTCGGCCACCATCTATTGAATTGTCCTTTTCATGCCCTACCAAAAGAATTTACGCCGTGCCCGTTCATACGTTTTGAGGAACCCAGAGTGCCCTGCCGATGGAGAAGCATGGAGTTCATAGAAGACAGCCTGTTGAAGATCTGTGCTCTGGGGAAGCACTAGACGACCCTTGTATCTCAGAGAAGCACCATCCCAAGAGTAATGTGGTATAGCAGAAGGGTTGTTGGTCAAGCATTGGATGATTTGAGATAAGGAAGAGTCATTGACATAACCTTGTTGAACAGATTGCAACCAATTTGGAACAGGCATAGAAATAGCTGAAAGAGAACCTTGGGCATCAAATGTGCGAGAAAGAGCATCTGCCACAATATTGTCTTTACCCTTCTTGTAAGTGATCTCATAGTCATAACCCATGAGTTTTCTAACCCATTTCTGTTGTGCTGGGGAGGAGACACGCTGTTCCAAGAAATATTTCTGACTCTGGTGATCAGTCTTGATTCAGAAATGAGTCCCTAATAGGTATGGTCGCCACTTCTGTACTGCATGCAAAATAGCCATCATTTCCTTCTCATAGGTAGAGGCAACAAAATTCTTACCGGAAAAAGCTTTGCTGGTGACTGCAATGGGGTGTTCATCTTGAAGGAGAACAGCACCAAGTCCATTGCCGCAAGCATCACTCTCAATAGTGAAGGGCTTGGGAAAATCGGGCATAGCTAGAATAGGTGTAGTACACATAACTTGTTTTAGTTTGTCAAATGCACACTGAGCAGCATGTGTCCATGTAAAAGCATCCTTTTTCAATAGAGCAGTTAATGGAGCTGCAATATTCCCATAATCCTTGACAAACTTGCGGTAGTAGCCAGTCAACCCCAAAAAACCACGAAGGCTCTTGAGTGTCTGAGGATGCGGCCAATTGTTCATGGCATCGATTTTGGCAGGATCCACGTGAACCCCTTGTGTTGAGATAATGTGCCCGAGATACTCAACTTCCTTTTGTCCAAAAACAAATTTAGACTGCTTGGCGTGGAGATGATGGTCAGAGAAAAGTTGCATCACAAGATCCAGATGCTGGAGATGTTCATCCCATGTTTTACTGTAGATGAGGATATCATCAAAGAATACCAGAATGAATTTCCGCAAGTAGGGTCAAAATATTTTATTCATTAAGGCCTGGAATGTGGATGGAGCATTAGTGAGGCCAAAGGGCATGACCAAAAACTCATAATGGCCATCATGTGTGTGGAAAGCTGTTTTAGGGATATCATCCTCATGAACCCGAATTTGATGATACCCAGAACGAAAATCCAACTTGGAGAAAAAGTGAGCCCCATGAAGCTCATAAAGAAGCTCATCAACAACAGGAATTGGAAACTTATCCTTGATGGTGAGGTGGTTAAGTGCTCGGAAGTCAATGCAGAGGCACCATGACCCATCTTTTTTGCGGACAAGAAGAATTGGAGAAGAAAAGGAACTAGTGCTTGGCTGAATAATACCTTGCTCCAATAAGTCCCGAACGAGCATTTCAATCTCCGTTTTTTGGTGAAATGGGTAGCGATAGGGCTTGATGTTGGGAGGAACGCTGCCAGGAAGGAGATGAATACGATGGTCTTCTAGCCTGGAAGGTGGCAATCCCACTGGTTCAGCAAAGACACCTGTATATCGATCTAGAATTTGTTGTAGATCCAAAGGAGTAGTGGAGACCGCTGATGGTTGCATCTGAATGGAATGGATCTAAGTGATGACACCATGTGAATTCTTCTTGAGGAGTTTTTCCATGCGATGTGAACTGATGATGCTGAGAGAACCTGGTTGTAATCCTGTCAATGTGTGTTTTTTTCCATTGAGGGAAAACTACACCCAAAGTTCAGCAAAATCCCATAAGATAGGGCCAAGTGTGCGTAGCCATTGAGCACCCAAAACCACATCACATCTGCCTAAGGGCAAGGAAAACATGTCAGAGTGCAAGGTATAATATCCCATAGAGATACGCACATTTCGACACTTCCCTTTGCAAGGTAAGGTGCCCCCATTGGCAATCATGACTTCAAAGTTGGAGCAAGGATGGATAAAACAATCAACTTGTTTGGCGATCCGAGGGTCAATGTAATTATGAGTGCTACCAGAATCAATGAGTATTGTAAGAGGAAGCTTCTTGAAGTAACCCCTGACCCACATTGTTTGGGGGGTGGTGATTCCAGCTAAAGCATGGAGAGATATCTCTGGCTGGTCATCCTAAGATGGAGGGTCAATAGGCGGTTCCTGAATGTCGAACGGAGCATCCATTGTTTCTGGATCTTCGTCACCAATTTCAGAGGCAGGCGGAGAATCCACATCCAAGAGATAGAGCTTTTGCTGAACACATCTATGTTCCCGAGTGAATTTCTGATCACAATTATAGCAAAGCCCCTTTTCTCTGCGTGCTTGCATCTCTGTTTTAGACAAATGCTTGATAGGAGTTGGTCGAGGAGCCTGCGGTATAGGTGGTTGTTGAGAACCCATATTTTGGAAGGGAACAAAAGTGGGCTTGGAGCGTTGTTGGGCTGCAATCTTGTCTTCTGCCAACTTAGCCAACCCTAGGGCTTCCATCATTGTGTTGGGACAGAACATTTTGACCTCAGAGCGGATGGCATCCTTTAGACCACTGATAAAACAACTCCGATAAAAGTCATCAGACAATCCTTCAGTGTGGTTGGCTAGTTTCTCAAATTCGGTTTGATACTCTCTCACAATGCCAATTTGGCGAAGTTTAGTGAGGGCTCCTGTGAAGTCATCAAAAGCACTAGGACCAAATCGTTACAAAAGGAGCTGGAAAAAGTTTGGCCATTTTGGCTCTTCATGAGCCTTCATGTACCAACGGTACCATTGAAGAGCTTCTTGTTCCAAATGAAAGGATGCAAGCGGAACTTTGTTGACATCAAAAGTATTATGCAGACTGAAATACTATTCTGCACGATAGATCCATCAAGTTGGATCAATACAATTGAAGCGAGGAAAATCAAGCTTTGGACCACGGAAATTGCTGGAAGAAGAGAACCCATTGTCTAATGAAGACTCGGACTGCCGTTTGTTGTTCATAGCTGAATGTTCAAGATGGAGGCCGATAAATGTTTCATCCAGATC
Source organism: Larix kaempferi (assembly GCA_027924585.1). Lineage (NCBI taxonomy): Eukaryota > Viridiplantae > Streptophyta > Pinopsida > Pinales > Pinaceae > Larix > Larix kaempferi. Next base: position 8,356,140 of record BSBM01000050.1, on the reverse strand, counting down.
CTGGAGTTTGGCTTGGATGGCTGCAAGTGCGTCTTCCATGGTTTTTGCTCCTGCATGGGTGACAACCATAACCAGGAGTTTTTTTTTTTTTTTTTTTGGTTGACTAGGTAGGAAAACAAAAATAGAAACTGCTTCAGTAAAGGAAAATCTGGACTTGGGAAAAAATATGAAGGGTAATTGGGGTTTGACTAGGTTTTGGACACTGTCGAATAGACAGGGAAGCAAAAATAAGGATTTCAGAAGCGGGGTGAAAGAATGGGAAAATTTGGCAGAGGGGGACAAAGAAGCAGAATTCAGAAAGGGAACTCTGTGGTAAAATTTGAAGGTGATTGGGTGAAATCTGAGGAAGTTATGGCAAACCCTAAAAATAGACAAATGTGAGATTTCGGGCTTTGGGAAGGGGAATTGGGGATAGGGTCCTTAGGAATGAAATATGCAGAATGGGATGACAGGGGTTCCCCGAAAATTTCAAGGGAAACAGAGTGAGCGGCTACGACTACGGAAGGGATCTGGAACAGATTTACAGAAGTGAACGAAAATAGAGGGATCTGAAACGGCGCCGAATTGATTGAAAATGGCTGGATCTGGAACAACTTTCAGAATGGATCTGAACGACTGGATCTGAAACGGCGCAGCAGTGATCGACAATAGTTCAGCTGAAAATAGATATGGACCCCAGGTTTGTGCGGCCTCCTAACAGTTCAGGGGTTTCACTCAACCACCAATGCTATCTGATGGCTTGCATATTGGGGCAGTACCCCTCACTCCACGGCTCAAGTAAAACTGATAACCGCTTTGCCACAAATGACAGCTCTTGGTTTACCTCACGGGTGGGAACTAGTCAATCAGGTAGGGGTCGTTGCCCTTTTCGCAGCAGGTCCTCTCAATGGGCCAGCTACTTCGGGGTTCCTGTGGTACTCCTCACAATGAGTTTTAGGGCTTATTCCCAAGTACTTCCCACAGTTAAGCGGATAGGGCTTATTTCCAAATCTGAACCTGCAACAGATGCGAAAAAAATTTGGCAGAAATTTCACCCAGCGAGCCCAAGAAAGTGCTCTGATACCAGTTGTAAAACACCTGCAACAATTAATTAATAAGAATATGCGAAATAGCAGAAATGACAGAACTCATAATCACTTTTATATTGATCACAGGCCACTTCAAGGGGGAAACCTCCTATGAGCAAGCTCAATACAAATAACTTCACGATGCCTTCATAGGTCTCAACACACACTTATATACTAAGTCTAGGCGCCAATACTATGGGTCAAAACCATGGGCCACTACAAACTATGGATCAACAATACTACGGGCGACTTACAAAGCATATGCGCCAACAACAATAACACAAACTATTGATCAACAAATACTATGGGACGACTTACAAAGCATATGCGTTCAACAACAATATACTAACAAAGTAAAGACATGGGTTCCTAACAGGATATTCCTTGGACAAGGGAAGTATGCAGTAGAGATCCTGAAGAGGTTTGGGATGATGCACTCCAAGGCCATGGCCACACCTACTGCATCGAACCTAAAGCTTCTGTGTGATGCTTCATCAGAGCCGATTGATGTCATGGTGTATCGTAAGATTATTAGGTCCTTGATATACTTGACGAACACAAGACCGGATATTTGATTTGCGGTGAACACATTGAGCCAGTTCCTGATGGATCCCAGAGGTGTTCACCTGGTTGCTGTAAAGCATTTTCTGAGGTACCTGAAGGGTACGATTGTTTATGGGCTCAAGTATGATGCGAATCAAAAGTTTAACCTGGAGGGTTGTGTTGATCCGGATTGGGCAGGTAGTGCCATTGATTGGAAGAGCACTTCGGGGTGCTGCTTCAATATGGGATTTGGTATGATCTCTTGGTTTAGCAGGAAGCAGTCCCGTGTGGCACTAAGTACAGCCGAAGCAGAGTATGTCGCAGCTTGTTTGGCTAGTTGTGAGGCAGTATGGATTAGGAAGCTACTGTCTGAATTGTTTGATCTCCAGCTAATTGCTACTTGAATATATTGCGACAACCATAGTTGTGTGAAGTTGTCGGAGAACCCAGCGTTCCATGACAGGTCAAAGCACATTGAGATCAAGTTACACTATATCAGGGATATGGTGCAGAGAGGAGCAGTGAAGCTCCTGTATGTTGTGACGGATGAGCAGGTTGCAGATGTGTTGATGAAACCACTAGCTAGAGTGAAGCTTGAGTACTTCAGAGGGAGACTTGGTGTTCTTCAGATTGAAGATACTTCGAGGAATAAGTGATGGGACACATTTGCAGGAGCCATTCCAAGCATGGTGAGAAGAGGATCCTTCCCATGGCTATGGATGTAAGCGCTGTGTGATGAGAATTAGGATGATGCTCCATTTACTGCTCTGTATGATCAGTTGGATCATGTATATGTATATGCATCAGTTGGATGCTTTGTATGTATCAGGTGGATACATTGTATGATCAGGTGGATCATGTATTTGTGTGTGTATCAGGTGGATACATTATATGATCAGGTGGATCATGTATGATGATATGTATCAGGTAGATACTTGGTATGCATCAGGTGGATGCATTGTATGATCAGGATGATCATGGATGATGAGCTTCAGGATGTTGCTCCAGATGACATGCATTAGGACGATGCAGTATGATGATCAGGTTGATCATGGATGATGAGTATCAGGACGATGCTCCGGACGACATGCATCAAGACGATGCAGTGTTGATGATCAGGATGATCATGTATGATGAGTTTTGAAGACACAAATGCACATAGGCTTTTCAGACATGGTGTATATGTGTTCTCCCATGGTCGTGATGTAATTGCTGAGCCATTCTTTACAAGGTGTAGATGTGTTCTCTCACGGTAAAGATGTAAGGGCTGGAGCCATTCTTTACAAGGTGTAGATGTGTTCTCCCAAGATAAATATGTAAGGGCTGAAGCCATTCTTCACAAGGTGTAGATGTGTTCTCCCACGGTGAAGATGTAACGGTGAAGATGTAAGGGCTGGGGCCATTCGAGCATGGTTGAAGTTTGTCTTCCTATGGTTGCGATATAAGTGCTGTGCCATTCGAGCATGGTTGATGTTTGTCTTCCCATGGCTGTGATATAAGTGCTGTGCCATTCCTAGCATGGTTGAATTGTGTCTTCCCATGGCTATGGATATAAGTGCGGTGCCATTCTCGCATGGTTGAAGTGTGTCTTCCCATGGCATAGATATAAGTGCTGAGCCTTTCACGATGGTTGAAGTGTTTTTTCCCATGCCAGTGAGTGTAAGTGCTATGTGATGTGAATTTGGGTTGTGCTTCGTGAACGATGTTATGATTAGTATGATCATGAGTATCGGGATGATACTCTGTGGCCGTGGACAAGTTGTGCAGTGGCATTTAAAAGGTCCTGGGGAGATCCGACAGGTTGAGCTGTGTGCTCGTAATCAGTCTTGGGATGCTCTTTCGAGGTTTTGTTGACTCACATAATAAGTCCTGAGGATTCCACAATATGGCCAGTGATGATGAAGACCTATAGGTGGTGGGCCTACATCCAGCATGAAAAAGGGATGGCTCTGTAGAACTTCCAATGATGAGCAGATTTCAAAGATAGCCCAGTGATCGAGATGTCGAGTACAGCAACTATGGTGATGATGATGCTTTGTGATCCAGTGATGATGATCCGGCTCCAGAATTGAAGACTTGCGCCAATATGTATTGATGACCTGTGACGAAAGAATGCCTTCCTAGTTAAGAGGGAGTGTTGATGTATTTGTAACTTCGGAAGATATGCTTCTATGTATTACATTTGTACTTTATTGTATATCCCACAGAGATGTATTATTCCTCTGATTGGAAGTGTCTTCATTTGTATTTGTAAGTGTTTGTCATGTGCATCAACAAGTGTCATCATTTGTATTGATGGGTTATTAGACCTCCAGTGTGGGGTCAACCTTGGTTAGCACATGTGGTTGGGTTATTAGGCTTGATTAGCAAGTCGGCCCCAGTGGATTATTGGCAGGTCAAGTTAGTGTATAAATAGAGAGGTTGTGTCTCTCATTTATCTCATTCACTCACTTCTCAAGCTCGCATAGCTAAGAGAGAAAGTGGCGCACTAGTGGAGGAGGAGGAGCATTGGCTAGAGACATCTTATTGGGTTTGATCATTGTGATCTTGTATTGTGTCTTATCTTATCTCTGAGGAAGTTGCGAGGTTTCGGTGAAACTCTGTGTCTCTTGTGTAATTGTTTTTGTGTCTATGATTGATATGCTGTAGAGATATGATATACATGTTATTCTCTGAGAGATCCTTATGATAATGGAATGAAATTGTTGAAAAAATTAACAGAAGTAAGGTGGCCAAACCACATTTCATGTGGAGTCCTATATTCTAAAACATGAGAAGGAATTTTATTTCTCAAATATGCCGTGCATAGGACTGCATCACCCCAAAACATTAGCTTCACATTCTTGAAAAACATGTCATTGATCGTGTTGTATTCATTAAAGTTCTATTCATCCTTTCTTCTACACCGTTTTGTTGGGGATTGTAGGGAACTATAGTTTGATGTGTAATTCCATTTTTGAAAATATAGTATTCAAATTCCTTAGATGTATATTCTTTACCATTATCAGATCTGAATGTACCAATACATACTTGTGATTGATTTTCTATCAATCCATGAAACTTCTTTAAAGTTTGAAATAATTCAGGTTTTGTCTTCAACAAATACACCCAACCCATTCTAGTATAATCATCAACAAATTTCATAATGTACCTATTACCATTTGCAGAAGGAATAGGCATGGGGCCACATAAGTGAGAATGAACCAGTTCTAACTTTCTACATGCTCTAAATTTAGACTCTAGAAATGGTTGCTTACTATGTTTTCCTAGTATGCATGCATCACATTTGTTCCTTTGTTCAGGAATGGTGGGAAAACCAAATACACCATTCTTTCTTAACAATCTAAGACTTTTATAATTAATAGGACAAAATCTAACATGCCAAAGTAAACTGGATGAAATATTACCTTCTTCATGCTAAGAGATATAGGCAAAGTTTTGAACTCTTGTATAAGAGCCTCTCAACTTTAATAGATGTCCATCTTCATAACCAGTCATGACGACCTTGTTGTCAGAGGATTTTCTTATCTCCACAATCCCATCAAACATGTGGATGGAATGGCCCTGCTATCTAATATGCACCAAGGACAGCAGGATTCTTTGAAACTCTGAAAGATAGAGAACATTCTTTATTATGAAATCAGGGAATCGAGGCAACTTAAGCCTGATTGAGCCAATTCCATGTGGTTTGAGGCTATATTTATCTGCGAAGTACACTATGCCATTCGACATGTCATTAAGTTCTTCAAAGTAATATTTTTTAAAATTCATATGAGATGTTGCACCGGTATCAAGCAACCAACAATCTTTGTAAGGTGAAAGAGAAGTCATTTCATTAATTCCGAGATTACAATGCGAAACAATACAATGAGCAGAATCAGGGGTTTTACCACCCTCTTGGTTTTTATTCTTATATTCTTTATTCTATCTACCTTTGATGGAGTTCCATGATTCCAAGCACTGATTTGTTTCATGTCCATTCTTTCCACAGCGTGTGCACTTCACATCCGATCTTTCGCTAGAGTGGTCTCTTCCTCCTCTTCCTCTGAAATTTATTCTTCCTCTGCCTCTTTTGATGATATCTCCCTTGAAAGGGTCTTTAGGCTTGTTCTTTTCTTTCTGAGCAAAGCAAAGAGATTCTGCAGTACTTTTAAGACATCTTCTTCCAAAATATTTCTCTCTGTCTGCAATATTTGATACGAGAACTTCAAAGGCGAGGTCTTTGAACTTGTCGCTTGATTGCAATGATTCAAGGTAGTTTGAGTGAGTGGGATAAAGAGATTTTACAAATGCTGCAAGTGGAAGGTATGGTTTCAAACTAGAGACTTGAAGCTTGTGCATGATGAATTTTATTTCATATGCGACCAGCATGGGGTCATTATTTTTTACTTCAAGACTGAATAAATTTAACATTAATTGAATGACTTCTATTTCAGAGTGCAAATCATACAGATCTTTTAGAGTTTTTAAGGTTTCATAACATGTCTTCGCAGGAAGAAAATGTTTGATCACCTCTTCACTAATAGTGGCAGAAATTATGGCCAATGATTTCTTATCTCTGGAATTCCAAATAGCAAGTTATTTATCTGATGATGGGGGCTTTGGCGCTAAAATGATGATGGTTCCTTTTTCGTTGAGAGTGGTCTTTCCTTCGTAAATGTCGTCCCACAAGTCATTGTAGACATATGTATCCTTGAGTTTCCTCCACCATTCTAGAAATGTATCTTTTTCGGTGATTGAAGCACCAACAACTGATGCTATTGAATGCATCTTGAACCTGCAATTTAACAATTCTTGAAAATATATAGGACGCAGGCTTAAAATTCCTGCTCCTTGCTTACAAATTACAAGATTTAATTTTGCATTTATCTGCAACAAATTATTCCACACTCTTTTCTCACTCTCACAAGATAGTTACAATGATAGTCTTATTACAATGCTTCTTCAAGATAGATATCAGACAAAGATCCAATAGTCTTCAAACAATGGCTTATTACACTTTAACCCTTTTCTTGCAATACAACATAATGATTTACCAATCTTCAAAATATGGACTCAACCCAGTAAAAATAAAGGAGAGTGTCTTTACTTTCACAAGGGTTGCAAGCATAAATATGTGCAAAAATTGTATTAAGGCTTATACCTTCAATCAAAAATTGACCCCATTATGCAAATACCAAATCTCAGTCTTTACGCTGCTCCAATGAGCAATGCATATGAGCTTGCAACAATATGAGAGATGACGTGCAAATCACCTCAGCTCCGAACATGGACAACTCACAGTCTTCAACGCAGGCCGAAACATTCCTTCAACGCATAGATTGCAGAAGATAGAAGTTGGCACAGTGATCTCTTCACAGGTTCCACGGTGATCTCTTCACGGGTTATATCTTGCAACAAGGTGGCAGCAACAAACTCGTTCCATCAGGCAGCTCACACGCAGGTTCCAAACTCGTTCCACCATGCAGCAACAAACTCGTTCTCTTCACGGTGTTGCTTCTCACAGGCAGGTTCCAAACTCGTTCCACCATGCAGCAACAAAATCGTTCTCTTCATGGGTGATCTCTTCACGGTGTTGCTGCTCACACGCAGGTTCCAAACTCGTTCCACCATGCAGAAAAAAACTCGTTCTCTTTACGAGTGATCTCTTCACGGTGTTGCTTCTCACACGTAGGTTCCAAACTCATTCCACCATGCAAAAACAAACTCATTCTCTTCACGGGTGATCTCTTCACAGTGTTTCTGCTCACACACAGGTTCCACCATGCAGCTCATACGCAGGTTCACAACGTAGGGAGACTCACAGCTCTCACGCAGGAAAACCGTAGATTTCCTCCCGCAGAATGGAATTTATTTGCAACCCGTCTCACCCAAGTCGCAGCAATGGCTTCACGGTACCATCTTATTCACGCAAAGAGAGGATACCGTCTTACTCACACACAGAGGATATTTGGTGGAGATAGCAATGGAGAAGTGGAGATAAAATGCTACAGTGTGTAGCGATATGAAATAGAACGGATAATCGATGTAGAGGGCGCAGATATGCATAAGAGAATATGGCAGAGAGTAGGTCTGAGCTCCAAGGAAGGACGTAGTGCCAAAATTGGCAATATGACCAGGGCAGGAGTTATGACAGAGCAGGTCTGTGCTTTGATACCACATTCAATTCATTCACCAAACATTGCATTTATACACATACCTTCTGACCTTTGGGATTCATATTCCAATTTGTATTCTTCAGTTACAAACCACCCTAGGATTTTAACAATATTGAACCTATTTATGCCTCGGTCACCTAGAGAAATAATAAGGTAGGTTCTAGTGCCATTCCAAAGAGATTGCACTAGCTTATGGTCAAGGATGATCTCATGGTAGCTCCATATTGTGGTTTCACTTGTTTATTACATAGATCACTTCACAAAGAACAAGGAAAATGAGATGTATGAAATTGAGGAAGGCTATAAATTCATTTCATATGTGGGTAAATAACACATAAATGGTAGATAGAAAGTGGAAGGTAAATAACTAAAACGACATAAAAAAAACAAATTCATGAGTATTAGGTACCTTTGAATACAATTGATGCAGCCTCTCCACATAAGCTACTGATCAGTTGGAATTCATAGTGCGAAGTCCGGTAGATTTCAAATAACCATGAAATGTTTTATTCATGATAAAGAATTTAAGAAATATACATGTATTTCAAAATTCATAGGAGTCTATAATACATAAGAATAAATACCTCATTGAGCTCCTCTTTGTTTCGAGAATAATTCAATATTCTCTACTGAATAGGGCCAACCATGTGAAGGTAGAAGTTCTTATGTCCCCTCCCCCCCTCACATCACTCTCAACAAACATGTGGATTTCGTCAAAAAGAAACATTTAGCATTAATTCATTAAAATATAACATAATTAATTATTTCACTCATTCATTCATCAAGAAAAAAATAATGCATGACTTTATATTATCAAAAATAATTTTTCATGGTGGTTTTTCAGTCACTTCTTTTTAGGTTTTTTTCTTTTGACAAAATCAGTAATGAACTCATCTTTTGCAACTTCCTTTTCAGTTCTTGTGTCATCTACAACTTGTAGTACTAGTTTCCTATTAGTGTACTCATGACGTGGATGTTGCTGCAAGGGGTCAGGATTTGCTGCAATATTGTAAAAATTTTACATTGATATCTTTTGTTATTATAATGACAAGTATTTCATTAATAAAAAACATTAGAGAGGTGTTGTTTAACTAATGTGGCCACATCATGTACTTCATCTTCCTGTCTAGGCTCATCTTGTATAGGATGACTCTCTACATGCTTTGCAGTTGAAACATGAGAAATTACAATCAATACACCATTTACAATGCAATATTTTAAACTATAGCATATTAATACATTCATTACTAGGATTCAAAGCATGGCATTCAATGGGTTGTTCTCCATCCTCGACATTAAGTGCATCGTTGCTTTCCTACTCAAAACAGACTCAATATTTTATGGCCAAAATTTATATTGAATAAATTGCACAAGTAATCAATTTTAAATAAACTTCATTGATTTTATTTACCTACGCTCAAGATGGATCAACAGAAGATCGTGTTTGCCCAGACAAGATTTTTTGGTGTTTAACAATAGCTCCAAAGCTGTGTTGGAAGCTAAGCTTCAAGTCTTCCTCCACGGGCACTTCCTTGAATCGATCGATCTAGAAATTTGCATAATATCATGAATTTATCTTTTATGGTGCAAAAAAAATAAATTGTAATCTATTATTTTGATGCAATATTGGTTTTATTGATACTTACAATTTGTACCACCAAATTCGAATAACCACGAGGCCCAAGCTTGTGTTGTCCATTTTTTTCTTGTCTTTCCTTTGTGGCCTTTGATGTGTCTAACAACCTATGAAAATGTTGAAATACGTTATATGTTGCAAATTTGATATAAAAATAAATAGTAATAAGGTTTATAATTACATTGTTGAAAGTATTGCATACCTTCCTATACCCGATGGTAGCTTTCATTCTTTTCTAAAATCCCTCTCCTTGGAATAATCCACTAGGGCCTTCCACTCTCTTCCTAGAATCATTGGAGGGTGCTCATACCTATGGTTCCTTTCTATATGAACCCTATATTGGTCCCTCACAATCTTCATATGTTGGCCAACTTTCTTGAGGACCTCTGCTCGGTTGAAGGTCTCACTACCTAACAGGCCAACCAAGCGATTAGTGAGCTCATCTTTTAAATTTTTACTTTTTTTATCCCACATTTTGTGGATGGTGAGACCAAAGATCTCCAATGAAAAATCATTTACATGTTTATAAAAAACATCATTTCTTGCAAGACGATCATGTCATCATTAGTTGAAAAAGAATGTTTTATGAGTATATTTCAATTAGATTATAAACAATAACTTAAACATTGTATAAATACCTGGGATTTTCTCTATATTTATGGGAACGAGATCTTCGTCCACCAAAAATGTGGTATGTAGTGTACCCATGCTAGTGACACAGGAAGATCCAGGAAATATTGTTTGAGCAATATCAATACTAGGCTCTACATCGACCCCATGTTTTACACGATATAGCGTGCGATAGCCACTAGAGGGTGCACTCACATCTGGCCTCGAGGGTGTCACATAATGTGTTTCCGAATGTTCAGTCGACAACAATGGAACATGAGATGCAAGTGGAGTCATATGCTCATGTGATGATTCTCCCCGAGCATCACTAGTACCAACACCCCTTGACCACTAGTATGTGGACGGAAAACAATCCTATAAATATAAGTTCGATATTTTAGTTTAGGATCATATGCAAGTACAAAATATAAAATCCTAAGTGAATTTATCTTCTAATTCAAGATCCCGCAACTTACTTTCAAGGCCTAGGATCTCTTGACCAAAACATCCACCTTTGCTCTAATCTCATTTGTATGCGGATGAATGAACTCATGAATTTTTTTAAGGTCTTCTCTATCATCTTAATTGGGTCTAGTGAAGATGCGATGTCAGCATCATGCATGAGATCATCCACATCAAAATCTATTGATTGCTCTGATGCTAGATCAAACCTCGAATCAATAGCCTGCAACAAAAATATATAAAACATTACTGTAATGAAAGCAATAGACTGAGGAAAAAAACATAATAAAACATATTGCTCATATTTAATTTGTACAATTACAATGAGGTATACCTACTTCCTCGAGGCTGGTGTCATCTGATCGACAATCAAGGACTTGCCCCGATCATCACCCTGCAACAAAAATGTAGAAAACATTATCAAAATGAAACTAATATACTCAAGAAAGAAACATAATAAAAAAGCATATTTCTCATATTATATTTGTACAATTACAATGAGGTATACCTGTTTCCTCGAGGATGGTGTACTCCTCTGATCAACGGCTGTGTACTTTCCCTGATCACTACCCTGCAACAAAAATGTATAAAACATTATCAAAATAAAACCAATATACTCACGAAAAAAAATAATAAAAAAAACATATTGCTCATATTATATTTGTACAATTACAATGAGGTATACCGACTGCCTCGAGGATGGTGTACTCCTCTGATCAACTGCTCGAATCACTACCCTGCGACAAAAATATAGAATTCATTATCAAAATTAAACCAATATACTCACGAAAAAAAACATATTGCGCATATTATAGTAGTACAATTACAATGAGGTATACCTACTTCCTTGTGGTTGGTCTTGTCTGATCTACTGCCAGGGAGTTGCTCCGATCAACACCCTGCAACAAAAATATAGAAAACATAACCGAAATGAAACCAATATACTCACAAAAAAAACATAATAAGAAAACATATTTCTTGTATTTAATTTGTACAATTACAATGAGGTATACTTGTTGCCTCAAGGCTACTATCGTCTGCTCAACAACCGGGTAGTTTCGTTGATCAACACCCTCCAACAAAAATATAGAAAAAATGATCTAAATGAAATCAATATACTCATGAAAACATATAACAAAATAACATTTTGTTCATATTATATTTGTACAATTACAATGAGGTATACTTGATGCCTCAAAGATGGTGTACTCCTGTAATCAACTATCGGGGACTTGCCCTATTAAAAAAATATAGAAATTTCTTAACGAAATTATAACAATAGTCACAAAAAATACATAATATATTAGATTCATTAATTAATGGTTTGGTAAAATGTTACATGTACCACTCCCATAATAACAACATTTGTATCTATTCGATTCAAATTGTATTTGATTAGCAACTATTCCCTTGCAATTATTGATTTGATGGCACGTACGAAAACATGGTTTCATCCATTCCCCTCAAGTATGAAATTGGGTTGCTTAATTATAGACCCTGGTTGTGTACTATTTATAAACCCTTCAATATTCCTTGTAGCTTTTGTCCTTCCGTCAATGTACATAGTTGCTCATTTATTTTGATCCTTGTCTTTGAACTATACATAATTTGTAGACAGTCCATATTTGCTCATACTTCATGTATATTGGACTAGTCGCATCCAATCTTTGTAATTATAATAGGGTCCAACATACTCCAACAATTCAGTACATCTATTGTAACAGAGCTTTATGCCATCCATGAAAAATAATCCCAAACCATGTAATGACGATGGTTCAATCTGATATATCCTCTCATTTACACAAAAATATATGTTTACTTGAGGAAGATCCTTGGGTACCCATTGTTTCACTATATGTTTGTACCTCAAGGGCACCTCGATGTCGCTTATGGTCTCATCATCATAAGAACATGACCCCCCTTCAACAAGAAATTTTTTCATGCGTTTATGGAATTTTCTTCTAATATTTTGACATTTAGTTGATCTACCTATTGTCGACCTACTAGATGTCTCACTTTCCTCTAGTCTTCCTAAAATTCCCTCGTTCAAGGAAGATAGATCTGAAAAATACCTATTTGGTTCTACCTGCACCATGGGAAAAACGTTTCTCCAATAAATAAAGAACTTAAAGCACATAGGCACATTGACCTATGTAACTTGGGTTCCCCAACATTTTCTTGCAAAACATCCAATTACAAAATTGTGTCTATTATGTACCCCATTTTTTCAACACCATGAAAATCAATTATAAAAATCAACATCAAGCTACTATATGGTTACCCTCATTATGGAGTCGTCATGATCAATTCAAGAATTATGAAGGAAATCATATGTGGGTATCACTATGGCACTATGGCCATCAAAACATCGTCAAACAACCTAACCATCAAATATGGGCATCTATGGGGTAGCATCAACCTTATAAAACCAAATGTTATGTGCATTAAAGGATCCTTGTGCATGAAAGAACAATAGTAATCCGATTTTGGGTAGACTAATTGTTGAAATTTGGTTGAGCTTTGATCTTTAATTCTTTTAGATGTAGAGACTTGAAGCAATGAGACAATTCAATCCATGAAATTCATACAACCATAACACAAAATATACCCTTGAGAAAATCCTCAAAATTATGAGAACAAAAACCCCAGCAATTATTAGGCTTAGTATAATATAATGGATCGCAGAGAATGCTTTCTTTTACAACATAAAAAATTATTTCGGAAGATAAGAGATCACCAAACACTCTTGATGACGATACATAAGCAATAGAGAAGAGAGATAAATCGTATGTGTGCCCAACACAACAATAACAAACATGAACAATACAATGCACAAAGAGAAGCGTATTTCCTTCAATGAAGAGAATTCGCCTCACGTTGGATTCATCAATCTTGTATAACATATTTATACATTCTTCTCTTATATTTTTAACTTCTAACTTCAGGATGAACTCACCCTCAAACTGGATATATTAATATTGCATGCAAAGGTGCGCCCCACTTCTCATGCAGTGCTTTATCTCACTAAGTTGTCACTTAGGATGAACTCACCTCTTAACTAAAATATTTCCCACTTAATTAGGTGGCTAACTTAAGTGTCATCACTTAGTTAACTAGATATTCTTTGTTTTCACTTAGTTAACTCTCTTTAATTGATTTTCCTTAATCTACTGAAGTGTCGTCTTTTAGTTCAACCAAAGTGAAAACACTTTAGTTAACTAGTCCTTCTTATTTAACACTTAGTTAACTGGAATCACGCTGATTGATTTACTTGAAGTGACCACTATGATTTCTTTAGTTAACCGAGGCATATATTTAACTATTGCTTTAATTGAAGCATTGATACTTAACTGAAGCTTTAACAATTTGAGTTCTCTTTAATTAGCTGAAGTGTTTACATGGGAAATTTCAAATTCTCTTGATCTCTATGATTTATATTTTATTTCTTTATTTCTTACTGCATGGTCAATATGTGCTAACTTTAATTATCCATCACATTACATTATACTAAGAAGAATTATCAGATGATGTGATCATATTATATTATTCCGGACCAAATGATCATATGATAAAGTAATTCATTTTAGAGGTGATCAATCTCTAAAGGAGACTTAATAGCAATCTAGTGATCATGGTTAATAATACATCATGCAACATTAAATTCTTTTAAAAAGTAAAGCATGACCTTTATACAAAAGGTCCGCCTCTCTACGAGAGGTTCATCTCATGGATACCTTTATACAGAAGGTTCACATGATAATCATGACTTGACACACAAGTCCGGAGTCTTGTCCAACAAGACTTTACAACATTATTACTTTCATCAAGTACCTCTATACCGGAGAAATAACCTTTACACAGAAGGAAATCAAAGTGCTCACCTCTATACGGGAGGATCAATCTTGGATACACAAGATTGGTTTGGCTAATCTCTTTTGATGATGTATATTTAGCACTCCCTCTCAGCGAGGGAGGCATTCTCTGTCATACCAATCTTGTATCCGAAGTGCATGAAATTCGTCACTAACAGAGGCTTTGTTAACAAATTTGTAATATTCTCATCAGTAGCAATGTATTGAAGTTTACTGTACCTTTTTGGACCATGTCTCGAATGAAGTGATACTTCATTTCAATGTGCTTCGAATTGTCATGAAACACTGGGTTTTCTGAAATATTGATGCAACTTTGATTGTCACACCTAATAAATGTAGGCTCAAGATTTTCATTGAACAACCCTGCAAGTAGCTTTCTAAGACACACTACTTCTCGACAGACAACAATAGAAGCTATGTATTCTTCTTCGGTAGTGCTCTAGGCTACGGAGCCCTGATTCCTACTAGACCAATATATCATAGCTAATCCTAGGCTATAATAGTATCCAGATGTACTCTTATGGTCCATAATGCTTCCACCCCAGTCTAAGTCTACATAACCAAGTAACATGACTCCTCCACTGGATGCATATCTGAGTCCATATGAAATTGTACCTCAAAGGTACCTAAGCACATGCTTAGTAGCTGTCCAATGTATGTGTCTCGGATCAAACATAAATTGACTCAGAATGCTCATAGCATAACACATATCAGGCCTATAATGTATCAAGTACATTAGCGAGCCTATAAGTTGTCTATACAAAGTGGGATCTACTAGATCTGATCCAGAGCCTGACTCATGAAGTTTCCTCAAATTGGAAACCATCGTTGTAGTCATATATTAGCAATCTATCATGCCAAACCTGTGCAACATATCCACAATGTACTTCGCTTGAGATAGAAAATTTTCATATTTTCTTTGCCAAATATCAAGGCCAAGAAAGTAGTGCATTAGACCTAAGTCTTTCATCTCGAACTCTGATGTGAGCTCCCTCTTGCACCAAGCAATCAGATGTTCCTCTTCAATGAGAAAAAAATCATCAACATAAAGAACCAATATCAAGGGTTGGTTCTTCACTACTTTGAAGTACAAATTTGGATAAGTTTCACTCTTATAGAAACCCAATTTTTGAAGGTAGCTATCAATTATAAAGTACCAAGCCCCGGGGGATTGCTTAAGCCCATATAGATCTTTATTTAGCTTGCAAACATGGGACTCCTTCCCATGCACCAGAAATCCTTCAGGCTATTGAATATAAACCTCTTCCTCAACCTCACAATTGAGGAAGGATGTCTTCACATCCATCTGGTGAAGTTTCCATCCTAGAACAGATGCAAGTGAAATCATTGCTCGGATTGTGGTGTACCTTGCCACAGGGGAAAAGGTCTCATCATAATTGATGCCTTATTTCTGAGAGAAGTATCTGGCAATGAATCTGGATTTATACTTCTCAATGCTACCATTCGTAGCATGCTTTATCTTGTAAATCCATTTGGAAGTCGCAATGGACTTCCCATTAGGTTTAGGAACAGCCTCCCAAACATCATTCTTCATTATAGAGTTGTACTCTTCTGTCATTGCATCTTTCCAAAATTGTTAAGCCACTTTGCAGCTTCTTCATATGAGGATGGTTCTGAATCACTGATGTGACTCATCAGTGCAACATACCCTGAATATTTTTCAGGTTTCTTGCACTCTATGGATGAACCTGTTGGTGCTCCCTGTTTCTATGCATTTTGTAAGATGTCTCGGCACCGAGAATATTTTATTTTAGTGAGAGGTTCATTAAGTGACCTCTCAACCAGTTCTACAAGTTCTTCAAGAGCTAGCGAATCTGAGGCATCTTCTGGTTTCTCCCTCTCTAACTCTGAAGGGGGAGAATCAGACTCGAGATCCTCCATCTCTGAATCACATTGAATCTCTTTCGATCTTTTGAAAGCAAATTACTCATGGATTGTAACATCTTGGATGAATTCAAAGTGTCTCTCACCAGGTACATATATTCGATATGCTTTGGATGACTCGCTATAACCCACAAAGGTACCTTTCTTTCCATAAGATTCCATCTTTGTTTTCTTTTATTTCGATACATGAATGTATATTGGGATCCCAAATATGCTCAAGTGTGAGATGTCTTGCTTCTCACCGGTAAACACTTCTTCTGGTGTCTTCTCATCTAGAATGGCATGTGGCATTCTATTATGGATGTACACATTTGTATGGGTGGCTTCTACGCATAATGAGGTATACATATCTTGATCATGCATCATGGATTTTGTATCCTCACATATGGTTCCATTTTTCCTTTTGGAAACCCCATTTTGATAAGGGTTGTATGGTAATGTTAACTGTATACATATTACTGCATCACTACATATCTCATTAAATACATGTGAATCAAATTCACCTCCATTATCAAACCTTAATGCACATATGTGCTTTTCTTTCTGATTTTCAACCAGGGCTTTAAACTCTTTAAATTTGCTAGGAGTTTCACTTTTATCCTTCATGAAATAAATCCATGACTTCCTAGAAAAATCATCTATGAATAATACATAATATGAGAAGCCACTCAGGGAGGAGGATGACATGGGACCACATACATTAGAATGTATTAAATCTAAAATCCCTTAAGATCTAGTAGTATTTCTATACAAACTTTTCTTAACATTCTTCCCAAGTGCACAACCCTGACATACAATATCATGCTCAAAATCAAATATGAGCATACCTTTTACCATATTTTGAAGTCTTGGTAGTGCTTTGTAGTGTAGGTTTCCAAGACTTCGATTCTATAGCTTGCATGGACTAATAGTGTGGTGAATCATATCTTGAATGTACTTCTCGGGTACCTTGTAGAGTCCTCCCTCTCGAACTCCAATCACAACAGCAAATTCTAGGATTTTGTTCTTCGGCCATAAAAGTGCTTTGTTATCCATGAAGATAACTCAAAAGCCTTTGTATTCAAGAAACCAAACTAAGAGTAGGTTCTTCTTCAATCCGAGAACATATAGAATGTACTTCACATGTAGAATATCATTGGTGTTCAGCTAGAATGAGGTGGATCCAACTACTTGGATCAATATTGTTACACCAAAATATTGTCATTGTGAGTCATGTGTCATCTCTATGCCTTAATACATAAAGTTCCTTGGTTAAAAAATTAGAAGAAAGGTTGTTGTCCTTTCCCTTTACCTTTTGTAGTCACCTCGACACGCCCTGCCTTCTATCAAGGAGGGTCAAGATCAAGGTGACACACTCTACACCTTAGCAGAGTGCGTCAGCGATGCAGTGTTCATTTGTACAAGGTGCGATGATATACTTCTGAAGCATGTTTCCTTCATGCAAGGTGCGTCGGAGTTGGTTAAAATGGGTAAAAGGAAGCTTTGAGTGAATTATAGAATCTTGGTGTCATGAAGGCTTATCCCTAGATGATTCTAAAGGTGTCACTCGATCCCCTAACCTAGTGGGATGATCCCTTAAGCCTCTCCCCTAAATCCTCAACCTTTCCTATCCTTTTATCCCTATATATATGAACCCCCTATCCATTGTTAATGGAGGAAGGATAAAGCACCCATATGCTGGTGGAATTTGGTCAGGATTACCTTCTTCACCCATAGGAGGATAGAAGGATTTTGATATTTGAGGAAATATAATTTGAGTTGGAGTCATAATGTCAAGGCATCGGTTGTAACTCTCTACTTTGTATTTGCTGAAAATTACATTTAATATAAATATCTTTCCATAAACTTGTTATGTCTTATAATAATATTTAGGATTGGATTCTTTGACCGTTGATCTAGTTAGATTCATAATCAAATGCTTTCATATTGTTCATTTGTTTCGACTTTCTCCATCTTGTTTCGCAGCTGGAGATCGAGGAATTGGAAGTAGATCAAATGAGGAGAAGGGAATTTCAATCATAAGGTAACTCACTTTCTGATCTACCTTGCAATTTAATCTAACTAGGAAATATGATTACGTTATGTACTCTTTTGTTCTAGATCTAAATCACTTAGGCTAGAGAGATTAGTTTTTGTCTGCATTAACATATTGTCTTCAAACAAAAACGATGACCATACTAGGGAGTTATAGATCATAGTTTTTATTTGTTTTCAATTCTTGTTTTTTCTTGATTGAGC
This sequence comes from Larix kaempferi, assembly GCA_027924585.1. NCBI lineage: Eukaryota > Viridiplantae > Streptophyta > Pinopsida > Pinales > Pinaceae > Larix > Larix kaempferi. The sequence continues at coordinate 8,337,650 of BSBM01000050.1, read as the reverse complement.
CTCTAATTTCCTTTCCCTCCATTGGATCTGACCATGAGAGAGTCTCTAGGCTATTTGGACTCTACTTAGGATCATCATTATATATGTTACCTTTTTATTCTTGGAGTATTTTTATTTTTTGTTGCTCAGATCCCGCTCAACACACCTGGTTGGTTTAACCCCCGTGTCACTGTAATTATGACACACTTTACCATTTATCAACCTAAATCGTTGACGCTCTTTAGTTGTTTTCAAACTGCATCGTTGACACGATTTTCCCGTTAGCAGAGTGCGTCGTTGGGTCTTCCAACGCCCTAGTGCACACTTCCAGGGCATGTCGCCCTCCATTAGTTGGCACTTAGTATAATTTTTTTTCTCAATGTTGGTTTTTGGTCTGATTTTCTGAGTTCTATGTGTTTCCCCTTACAGTCACAGAACCCTTAGGCACAACATGTTCTATCCTTGGCTTGATTGTGAAGTTTAAGTGTCCATCAAGGTTCTAGCTTGTCACATCCATGATCCCCTCAATGTCCTTTAGAGTGATGGGGGAACAACCTGATAATTATTTTTCCAAACTTATCTGCAGCTCTTCCCTTTTACATAGCCGCAATTTCTTTTGTCCACAATTCCGCAATCCGTGACCCACAAATCTGAAGTCGAAAGGTCGGAGCGCTCAATACACAGTGTCGAAGTAATGTGCCTCCGAATTCCACACTCCGTAATCCAAGATGCGGTATTCGGAAATTTGAAACACCAAATTCACCATCTCGATGATTTATGCCTCTGAATTCCGCACTCTATATCCGTGATGCAGGAGTCGAAAAGTCATAACACCAAATTCACCATTTCGATAATTTATGCCTCCGACTTCTGCACTTTGCATCCGCGATGCGGGAGTCGGAAAGTCGAAACACCAAATTAACCATCTCGATGATTTACGCTTTCGACCTCCACACTCTGCATCTGCGATGCAGGAGTTGGAAAGTTGGAACACCAAATTCACCATCTCGGTGATTTACGCCTCTGACTTCTGCACTCTGCATCCGTGATGCAGGATTCGGAAAGTCGGAACACCAAACACACGGCGTCCAGAAAACGCTCCCTCGACTTCCACATTATGTAGTGTGGGAGTCGGGAGGTCAGAATGCCAAGATACTTGGGCATTGAATTAAATGGGCCCCCGACTTCCGCATTCCACACTGCGGATTCAGAAAGTCAGAAGCTGGCCATACCCTTGTTACTGTCAACTTCTTAGGCTGATAACTTCTTCATCTTGAGTCCATTTTTGGAAAACTCGGTACTATTAGAAAGCTCTCGGAAAGCTCTATATAACGGTGGGATCCCCTGCCACACCTAAGGACTCTAACCTTTCCACTTTTCCAACCAAAATATTCCTCGAAGTCCATCAATGTCTCCTTACCCCACTATCAAGATCCATTGGATCACCCTATCAAGGCCCCTCCCTTCATCTGATCATAGACAGAGCATGAACATATCAGGGGGGGTGTCTAATTCATCCCCCAAGCTCATATGATGAAGTGAAAACCTTATAAGGATGTGTGCAATGCATAGTAAACATACATAAGGGAATTAAATATGGTTAATGCATATACAACATGCAATACTAACAACATATTAACACAAGCAAGATGATGAAACAACAAATGAACCAGCCTCATGATCAGGTTCATACAGAGATTTCTTACTGATTAATTCCCTATGATCATTTCATTCAATTTGACTTGAAATAACAAATTAACACATCATAGGGAGTAGCATCATTTAGGACCATAGAGAGCACTTATCTTATAAGATGAACTATCCAAGCAACTGGATATGTGAGAGCAATGTTCAACCAAACCATAGGTCTCTATCCAGCCTATATTCTTTCAGCTGAGAGACCACCCCCGAGTTGGGTTGTGTATCCACTAAGGAGGATTAAACATGATCACTCACAACCATGGCTTCACACAACAAACATGCTAAGCCAGCATACAATTGGGTTTATCAAGCATTTAAGGAACAGTGGAGGAGTATGCTAAGCCAGTGAGCTAAACCTCATACTTACAGGCCTCTCAATTCACACTCATACAGTCTTGGAACCCACAATAGCTACCACACACAACACAAGTAAGGTATGATTCTCTGCTGCATAGTAACTCAAGTGCCAATTCCATCTAGCTCTCTTCAGGGTGGGCATAGAAAGTTCCAAGTTACTGATTCCTTTAGACTCTGGCCTTCACTAGGTTTATTAAGCAACCCTACCTTATGTCCTATTCTTCTTTATCATTTCCACTTGTATTTTCTCAATTTCTATGGCCAAAGCGACTCTATCCCGCAGTTGGGTTCTCGACTATCAACATAGGGTTTTCTCACGGGTTTCTAAACATCTCACACACCGCACATTTTCCCTAGGGTTCAAGCTGAAGGATCCTCTGCTGGATTGAACTTCCCACACAAATTTCTGGGTGAATTCGACACTCTAAATCAGGGTTTTTCATAGAATCGCGATTTCCTTCTTCTCTTCACTGCTCGACTCTCTGTTATTGTCCAAAAATATGGTTGTTATCATCTAATGGAATGGGGATGAGGGAATACGAATTCCCAGGGGTAGAGTGACTTGTGTATCAAGGCAGATAGAGCCCCATACCCCGCCATCCGAAATTTCAGGGTTTCCCACACTCCATCAACCTCATGAATAATTTATTCAACCACTTCCTGTAGCATAATTAAATCTCATCAAGGAAGTTCAAATGGGTTCTAAAGGTGACATTTGGAATCCTATGTTCCAATCCCACAACCCCCTCACCTCTCCCTAATGGATACACATGGCCCCCTCTTATTAGTTGTCTCCATAACCAGGTTTTTTGGTATTTTATTGCAATATTAATATTTACATCATTTACAATGTCCCATGGATCAATAGCACATGGATAATAGAATATCTACTACTTTCTTTTTACATAAAAACCAAGCGTCCACGAGCAGGGCTTTGGCCTTGAGCTCCATGATAGGAAAACATACATCGCATGTATACAATATTTACATTGAAATACAAATATGTCCTAAGGGTCAAAATGGGGGTATTACATAGCTAGTCAAGCGAGTGATTCAGTCAGTGTGGGAAATTTCAATCCCCCATCGATGTACTCAGTCTTGTGACTTCCAATTGTCTCACCTGATCTGTTTGATTTGTTCTATCTGACTTTCAAGCCTTCCCATATTTGGTTATTGTGATTTTTGGCTTGATTTTGTGTGTTTTGAGTGTTATTGAGATTTTGGATGATCACATTTCTTTGGGAATTTCTGACTGATTAGAGTTTGCAGTAGTGTATTCTCTCATTTTTAGAATATAGATCTGAAAAGTCACATAATTCTCAGATTGATTGGGTACACTCATTAGAAAATCAAAGTTATTCATTATATTAATTTCAAGTTTCTTTCTTGGAATTGTTGTAGATAATTTTTCATACTTTGGAAATTATCATTAAAATATCTTTGAAAAGTTTGAAAGGATAATTATTAGCTTGCATTTTATTGGTTATGAAAACTTATCTATCATTTCTTTGAAGATTTAAAGTGCAGTTGAACTTTTACAAAGTATTCCAAAGATTGAAAGATTCTTGCATTTTTTTATTTTCTTCCCATTTTTTGATCATTATTTCAAAAATTAGGAGTTATTTCATTCAAGAGGAAATTCTTCTTTTCACTTTTTCGTAGATTCGTTTAACTTGAAAAGAGAAAAGGAAAAAACATTTAAATTTGGTGTATTATTCATTTTTTGTTGGATTATGTTGGGCTTGGCTCAGATGGGTCAATTTGAACAGGAAGTATTGTGAGAACTGCGGAGCTAAGTGCAGTTAAGTTTGAACAATTTTGGGATAAGTTTTGGTATACTGCGAAGTTGCGCGCAACATAGTGTCAGAGGAGCTGCGAGGTTGGTGATGTGAGGAGTACAACGTCGCAATGTGACACGTCAACGAAGATCCAGATAAGCATAGCATCAACGGATGAAGGCAATTATTTTGATTAGGTCATAGAAGACCTATTTTTGGCAAAGATCGTCGATAACTACCAAGCAGTGGTTAGGTGTAGATCGGAGGTAGGTGACTGATCACAACAGGAAGAATACTACTACTACTCGAACCAGTCATCTAAGGCTGGAAAAGAAGGAATAGATTGGCGAAAGCAACCTATTGGCACACATATAACAGAAGATCCGCTGTCAGATATCAGTAGTCCAGTCTTGGGAAAACCGCGACAGTTTTTTAAACCTAAGGGTTCTGCCTTCATAAAATGTAAAGACATGACCTACAGGTCTTGATCTATATATAAGGCAATTTTGTAAAGGAAAAGGTTTAACTCTCATTTTGGTTAATATTATTGAATATTATAAGATGTGTTGGATAAAAGCATTGTAAAGGCTCTGCAGCTGAGTGCGTAGAGACCTAATTTTGAGAGAAAGAAGGAAGAGAATCTGCAGCTGAGTGTGCAAACGAAAGAACTGTTGTACCCTTTCCTAAATAATAAACAACAGTTCTTGTGGACGCAGCTTCCCATCCGGGGGGTGAACCACGTTAAACCATTGTGTTATGTGATTACTGTGCATGATTATTATTAATTTGTTTATTTAAATTAATTACAGTGCATGCATGAGGTTACTGTTATCTTATATATGTTTATTTTTATCTATATTCTCCACGGAAGGGATGGAATAAGTTGTTAATAGCTCATGTATGGACGAATGATAGTAGGAAAGCCCTTATAAGTTTCAAATGAATGGATCAATGAGATAACCACACAGTTAATCGTTAAGGAATGAATCGCGGTATCAAGCACACAACACTGTGTATCTCACTCATCTGCATAGATCATGATGTTTATCAGTCTAAAAAATGATGAATGCTTAAAGGATGTCGAATAAGGTTGAGTAGAAGTGATTAAGTCTCATAAGCCCCACTGCGTGGCCTCTGGATGCGCTGAGGGTGCAAATATCCTTGTTCCTGAAGATATTCGATGTGCAGTAGGAGACTCTGTGCAACCACTAAATGTAGCTGCGCAGTCTGTCACTGCACTATGCATTAATTAGCTGAATCAATCGCACCACCTGGTTGTGGAAACCTGCTTCTGCAACCACCCCCTCAACTTCGCCTCGAGTGAGACCTCAGGCTGCTTGTAGTCTGTTGCCAAAAGGGCCGGTGAATAGGGGTTTTGTTGGTATTTTGTACCGTGAATTACCTGGGTCTTCATTGGAAAACCTCTAGAATAGTGCTGTGACCAACAGATTAGTGAAAGGGTTCTTTTGATTCTTTTGGTTGATTTTGAAAGCTTATAGGTACTTGTTCATTTCATTATTGAAAACGAAAATTTCTCCTTACCTTAACTAGTTTCCATTGAAAAGAAAAAGAAAAGATTTGCATTCGCATGTAGTTAAGATTTGCATCTTTTTAAATTCTTGTCTACACCTCATGCATTCACCTAACCGTCAAGATAAAATTTAACGGTAGCACTAGGTTAAAAATGTATATAAACTTGTGTTTTAAGTTAGAGACATGTTCCAGCATCTTTAAGCGTGGCAGTTGTTGTTAATTTTCTGCATTGCATCTAGGGGGATTTTAGTTTTTCCATGTACCAATCGGTATATCGAATGGCCTTTCACATACCCTTGGGTATATAGAGAGGTACTTCACATACTCGATAGTATATCAGAAGGCTCATGTCTTACAATTGTGCATTAGACATCACCACTACGGATTTGAGATCCCACGTACCTTGTGTATATTGGGAGACGCTACTAGGATTCATGTAACCATCCGAGTTAACCTATTGGTCATCTTGGAGTGGAAATACACCGAGAAAAACACTCGAGGAGATACTACACACGTGCTATCAGGTAGTTGGGTTATACAGTCAACGGTATGTTCCTAATCCTCCTTGGTTAGTGCTCTGAAAGATTGGTCTGAGTATAACTATTGGACCCTATGGTATATCGCAAGTTGCACCGCTTTGATAATCCCATGAGGTTCCAGACCATTGGATCCACACCTACCACATAATTTTTCTTGCGACTTTAGCTTGTGTAGGTTTTGGAGTGTATTTTTTATTTTTGTATATAAAACTCTTAGGAGAAATTTTGGTTCAGTAATTCTGGATGATCAACCTTTAAGAAGATCGCGCGGGATTTTAAACTTGCCACCTGAATATCCCCTTAATTCGTAGGAGAAATTGGGCGCAAGTATGGATCGGCCTACCACATCTGTGTCACATGAAGAAGATACTTCTACCATGGAGTCGGGAATGAACTATTCACCTCCCGCAAACCCACCTATCACCGATCCTATGGGTCCATTGATGGTGGAACTACCTCCTTCACAAGACACATCCTTTCATCATTCGATGGAAGGACATCCTGGAGCCACAAACTAGATCTTCAGTCAACCCCAAGACAACACGGTATCAACAGCTTTTGGTCCAACTGCATAGTTTTGGGACACCTATTTAGGGCATCATGTTTATGATTTTGAGTCACTTCCGTTGGTGGAAACTCCATTTCATCAGCTTCCTCCATGGATTCCTAGTGATGTATTTATCACACCTATTTATGATACTATCGATCATTTACGAACGTTCGGTAATGAAATTAGACGACAGACTTTCCCACCTAGACCTAACCCGGAAGTGTCAGCTATTGAACAAAATTCCCCTATCCATTCTTTATCAGTTTCTTCATCAAGAAATTCTACACCTATTGTGACCACTTATGACGAGGTCAACCATCATTCTTAATGAGTACACCTCAGATTTGTTAAATTTTCAGAATTTACTTCAATCTGATCTAGGATCTTAACTGAGAGAACAACATGTACAGCATATCTACAGCATATCAATCATGGAGACAATAATGCAAGCACATAAGAGACACACAGATTTACTTGGGGAAAACCATAAAGGTGAAAAACCCCAATAACTTCCTCAGAGATAGATAGAGCAATGATACAACCAACCAAGAGAGATAGCCATAACCTAGCAACAGATCCTCCTCCTCCATAAGTGCGCCACTCCTCCTTGAGTGCATGTGTGAGAAGTGAGTGAGTAAATAGAGTGCCTCCCGCACTCTATTTATACTTGACTTGACTTGCCTTTTTACCTAACTCATGTAGGCTCGAACTTAGCCACATAATATAATGCTGACTGGGCCGACCCCCAATAGGGTGGTCTAATAACCCTTTGACCCACATGGCCGACCCCCAATAGGGTGGTCTAATAACCCTTTGACCCACATGACTTATACAAGGCCGACCCCAAACAAGGTGGTCTAATAACCCATCAAGTATAAGTTACGACACTTACAATATAAATGACGACACTTCCGTATAGAGGAATAATAACATCTCTATAGGAATACAATATACATATATGTGAAATACATTCTGAAGTTACATATACATCAACACTCCCTCTTAACTAGGAAGGTATTTCTCAGCACAGTTCTTCTAGCACAAGTCATCTTCTCTGGATCATCGTCACTGGATAATCATCATCGAGTCATCATCATCGTCACTGCTGCTGCTATCTCAATCAATCTCTGAATCTACTCGTCATAGGAAGTTCTACAGAGCCAGTCCTTTTTCATACTGGATGTAGGCCCACCACCTGCAGGTCTTCATCATCACTGGCCATACTGTGGAATCCTCAGGACTTATTACGTGCGTCACAAAACCTGGCTGCAGCATCCCAGGCTATTACGAGCACACAGCTCTACCTGTAGGATCTCCCAGGAGCACATTACATGTGACCCATCACAAAACCTGGCTGAAGCATCCCAGGCTGTTACGAGCACGCGGCTCTACCTGTCGGATCTCCCAGGAGCACATTACATGTGATCTCACCACAAAACCTGGCTGAAGCATCTGAGGCCTTTTTCATCCTGTCCAGATCTCCCAGGAGCAAATTACATGTGGTCCACCACAAAACCTGGCTGAAGCATCTGAGGCCTTTTTCATCCTGTCCAGATCTCCCAGGAGCAAATTACATGTGGTCATGGCAAAACCTGGCTGAAGCATCTGAGGCCTTTTTCATCCTGTCCAGATCTCCCAGGTGCAAATTACATGCCATAGGACAAAACCTCGCAAGAGCATCTCAGGATGTTACGGGTACACAACTCCAACCTGAAATCTCCCAGGGCACAAATTACATGTCCTCTCAAGCAAAACCTCGCAAGAGCATTTGTCAGATGTCCCAGGGCACCGAATTACATGACATAGGCAAAACCTCGAAAGACCATCTGCAAATCTCCCAGGGCACAAATTACATGCTTTCCTGCACAACCTGATCCACGGCCATAAAGTATCATCTGATACTCATCAAACATCATCCTGATGTACACATGATCATCCTGATCATCATCACTGCAACATCCTGCTGCATGTCATCTGGAGAAGCTCGTCATCCACGATCATCCAAGTATACATAGATACATGATCCACACAATGTATCCATCAACATACATGATCTACCTGATCATACAAAGATACATGATCCACACAATGTATCCATCAACATATATGATCTACCTGATCATCATCACTGCAACATCCTGCTGCATGTCATCTGGAGAAGCTCGTCATCCACGATCATCCAAGTATCCACCTGATACATACATAGATACATGATCCACACAATGTATCCGTCAGCATACATGATCTACCTGATCATACAAAGGTACATGATCCAACCGATCATATCCAGCATCCAGCATGATGCATACATACATAAATGATCCAACTGATCATATCCAGCATCCAACATGATGCGTACATACATAAATGATCCAACTGATCATATCCAGCATCCAACATGATGCGTACATACATAAATGATCCAACTGATCATATCCAGCATCCAACATGATGCGTACATACATAAATGATCCAACTGATCATATCCAGCATCCAACATGATGCGTACATACATAAATGATCCAATTGATCATATCCAAGCAGAAACCAGAACATCATCCTGATGTTCATCATTCAGCGCTTACATCCACAGCCATGTGAAGGATCCCCCTTCCAACATGCTTGGAATGGCTTCAGCAAATGTGTTCATCACTTCTTCCTCGAAGTGTCCTCGATCTGAAGCACGCCAAGCCTCTCTCTGAAGTACTCGAACTTCACCCTGGCTAGTGGCTTCGTCAACACATCTGCAATCTGCTCGTCCGTCGCAACATACAGGAGCTTCACAGCTCCTCTCTGCACCATATCCCTGATATAGTGATATTTGATCTCTATGTGTTTCGACCTGTCATGAAACACTGGGTTCTCGGATAGCTTCACACAACTCTGGTTATCACAGAAGATACCAGTAGCATCCAGCGGGAGATCAAATAACTCAGACAGTAGCTTCCGTAGCCATACTGCCTCACAACTAGCTGAGCAGGCTGCAACTTACTCAGCCTCTGCTGTACTCAGTGCTACACAAAACTGCTTCCTGCTAAACCAAGAGATCACACCTGATCCCATATTGAAGCAACACCCAGATGTGCTCTTCCTATCTGCAGCACTGCCAGCCCAATCTGAATCAACATAACCCTGCAGGTTAAACTTTTGATTCGCTTCATACTTGAGCCCATAATCCACTGTACCCTTCAGGTACCTCAGAACATGCTTTACAGCAATCAGGTGAACACTCCTCGGATCCGTCAGGAACTGGCTCAATGTGTTCACAGCAAAGCAAATGTCTGTTCTTGTGTTCGTCAGGTACATCAAGAACCCAATCATCTGATGATACATGGAGACATCAACTGGCTCAGATGAAGCATCTCATAGAAGATTCAGATTCGATGCCATAGGTGTGGCCATATCCTTGCAGTCCATCATCCCGAACCTCTTCAGGATCTCTACTACATACTTCCCTTGTCCAAGGAAGATTCCATATGCACTCTGCCACACCTCCATGCCAAAAACAAATAGTGCATCATCCCCAAGTTCTTCATCTCGAACTCGGTAGTAAGCTTCCGCTGCGTGTCGGCAATCAATCTATATTCACCATACCAAGTTCTGCACATATATGATTTCCTATCATGTGTCTCAGAACCAAGTAGCTGCTCTACATACACTTCTTCTTCAACTACACCATTCAAGGAAGCTGTCTTGAATCCATCTGGTGTATCTTCTATTTCATCACTTTTATATTTCTCAATGCTGCCATCTGCAACATGCTTGATCTGATAGTTCCATTTGGAAGTCATAGAAAACTTCCCTTCATGTCTTGGGATTACATCCCAAACATCATTCTTCATGATCGACGGATCATGGCATTTCATTTCTTCATCCCAGATCCTGGGAACTTCAATATCTTCAATATCTTCAATAGATATCTTTGTTGCTGGAACAAAATGTTGTAGTTCTTCTTTTGTAGGAGATGGCATACGATCTTTCCTACACAACAAGTTAAATTGCATGATTAGAAAACATCTCATAGTTTCCAGAACAAATTCTTACACATAAAGAAATATGCCATACAGTCATGCAATTATCTTAGTCAATGCTTCAATACAACATTTATCCATATCCCGTAACTTTCTAGATGCCTTCCAATCTCTACCAGAACATTGTTAAGAGTGTGCACAACTCCCAACAAGTCAACAAAGAGGTTTCATTCTAGATAAGTAGCAATGGAATGTTGTACAGTGCCATAGGCCACTTACCCATGTATATTAGTAGTATATTGTTCATTAATGCAACTATTCTAATATGCACAATACATATCCTAAGTCTAGGAACATGAGCATATACATCATTGAACAATTTTATTTAAACAGACAAATATGCAAGAAATTAAAATACTTATCTTTGTATGTTGGGTGGACTCCCTCTGAGTCTTCGCTTTCTTGCAGGAGCTACTGGAGTCCTAATCTGCAGTAGCTTCCTCTACACCTTTCTGTTGTGGAATGTAGAGAGAGATGGACAACTCCCTCTGAATCTCTGCATCCTTGCATAAACCACTGGAGTGTACTCCCTCTTGATCTTTGCTTCCTGAATTACCTGTTCTTGAACTCATATTCATCCTTGCATGCTTATTAGTATCATCATTGTGCTATCCTCTAGGTCTCATACAAAATCATACATTCATTAGTATAATATTAAAACACAATAATCTCAAGCATGTATAGTCATGATCATTTCAAACAGAAATAATAAGCATTAGCATTCAAGGTTTATGTAGGATTCTTATGGTTAGTCAAATCATAAGAAACATAACATGTCTAAACCTGTATTTACTCAAACCTATGACTCTTCGTTGAATCATCAATCAAGATAAGAGATATAAAATGCATAAAACCTGTGATTATTCAAACCTATACCTTCATGATTCTTCTGGTTAGTCATATCATCAATTATGGTAAGAAACATAATATGCATACAACCATGATTATTTAAACCTATGACTTCATGAATAATCATTATCAACAACAGTATAAGATCCTAACCCAAGGTAGGATTCTATCTTGATATAGGAAAAACATACCTGGATTAGCATGCTAGTTAGTTATGTCTAACATACTCACAAGATGTCTTCTTGTTCTTCTTCAATGACTTGTGCTAGTAACCTGTATATCTCATAGGTTAGCCATTACAAAACCAAGTCATACATACCTCGTAAATGGATCTTCTATGAGATCCATGACAATGGATGAATCTTTGTCCTCTTGTTATCATGATCATATGTTCTTGGACCAGAACATGATTTGTCTTTCTTGGTGTACCTTTCATGTTAGTAGCCAACATAAACCTCATACAACACCATAATGCATTAGTACAATCATAAGTGTCAGCACCCTAATCAATGAATATTTTCTATCGTGCATTCATAGTTTTGTTAAGGTGATACAACAAATCTAAAATCAAAATTTTACTAACCGTAATAACATGAAGACAAACATACCATAAACAAATATCGAAACATACCTCGATGAGTCATACCTGTCGAGATCGGTTGTAATCTTCTTATGTAAGGCCTTATCCTCATCTCCCTCTGAGACAGGAACTTCTTTCACTTATGCAGGTGATCAATCCATCTTCTTCTAGGATTAACCCAATCCACTTGATTTGCAAGAACTGGACCTTGAGTTGGATATGGGTTTGTCAGAGAGACCCCAAAAATTCAAACTTTGAATTTCAACCTTCCGATAGGATAGGAATATGCGCCTTGATGAACTGATCAAACTGGTATATTCAGAATTTGAAAACTGCAAAGTTTCACTCCTCAATTTTGCCTTTGAAACTTCCGGATTCACTGGACGTGACCTTGAACTGGGGTTTGATGAAGCCCACTCTTTTTCCCCATCAAAATGTTTGATCCAAAGCTCTAAGATTCTATTTTTCTGAGGATCTTCCAGCCGTGGTCACAGATTTCAAAAATTCCCATTTTTACAGAAGCCCTAATTTTCCATTTTTCTAATCAAAGTCCCGAACTAGGGTCTAATCAAGCCCGGCCTTCTGCCCAACCAAAAATTCTGATCTTGGTCTCTAAATTTCTATTTTGATGAGTAGCATCCAGCCGTGGTCTCCGATTACAAAAATTCCAACTTTCTCCAAAGCCCTAAATTCCGGAAGCCATGAATGAAGGTACCAAAAAAATAATTCTGTTTTGACAGAAATATTTACCTGATTGTTTCTGGTGTAACTCCAAAATTTTTGATCCACAGGGTCTGAAAACGTTTACTGAGATAGCCTGACCTGTTATCTTTCCATCCTGACAGGTCTGACCTCAATTGGATTCTCTGAGAGAGAGTTATGCCAAATGTCGCAACGTGACCTGTTTTGGGATAAAACAGGAGAGCGAACTTGTATGGCGTGCCACGTGTCACTGTTTTAACTTCGGCCTCTGAAAAAGTTTTATGAGATAGCTCGGCCTGTTACCTTTCCATCCTGACAGGTCTGACCTCAATTGGACTCTCTGAGAGAGAGTTATGCCAAATGTCGCAACGTGACCTGTTTTGGGATAAAACAGGAGAGCGAACTTGTACGGCATGCCACGTGTCACTGTTTTAACTTCGGCCTCTGAAAAAGTTTTCTGAGATAGCTCGGCCTGTTACCTTTCCATCCTGATAGGTCTGACCTCAATTGGACTCTTTGAGAGAGAGTTATGCCAAATGTCGCAACGTGACCTGTTTATGGGATAATACAGGAGAGCAAATTTGTACGGCGTGCCACGTGTCACTGGTTCAACTTCGGCCTCTGAAAAAGTTTTCTGAGATAGTACAGACTGTGTACTACCTTCCACTTTTTACGAAATTTCATTTGGAGCTTCCTAGCCCAAGATATGACCTTTTTCCCAAGGTCACCTGATTTTGACTCAGATCTGGAAGAGGCAGAAACCCTATATTGTACAGATCATAAATCACAAAGTACAACGAATTAGAGGTTGTCCTTTGGAAAAAAGATACCTGGAGATCTTAGCTACGTCCTGTAACAATTTCAGATCCGAAAACTTCGCCAAAACGGATTTATAGCGAAAGTGCTACGATGACTGGTTTTTTCTATATCAAGACCTAGCATCGTAAGTGCAACAAGTGTCATACATGCCATATCATGCCTTCTTTCAGGCTAGCTCTGATACCATGTTAAATTTTCAGAATTTACTTCAATCTGATCTAGGATCTTAACTGAGAGAACAACATGTACAGCATATCTACAGCATATCAATCATGGAGACAATAATGCAAGCACACAAGAGACACAAAGATTTACTTGGGGAAAACCATAAAGGTGAAAAACCCCAATAACTTCCTCAGAGATAGATAGAGCAATGATACAACCAACCAAGAGAGATAGCCATAACCTAGCAGCAGATCCTCCTCCTCCATAAGTGCGCCACTCCTCCTTGAGTGCATGTGTGAGAAGTGAGTGAGTAAATAGAGTGCCTCCCGCACTCTATTTATACTTGACTTGACTTGCCTTTTTACCTAACTCATGTAGGCTCGAACTTAACCACATAATATAATGCTGACTGGGCCGACCCCCAATAGGGTGGTCTAATAACCCTTTGACCCACATGGCCGACCCCCAATAGGGTGGTCTAATAACCCTTTGACCCACATGACTTATACAGGGCCGACCCCAAACAAGGTGGTCTAATAACCCATCAAGTATAAGTTACGACACTTACAATATAAATGACGACACTTCCGTATAGAGGAATAATAACATCTCTATAGGAATACAATATACATATATGTGAAATACATTCCGAAGTTACATATACATCAACAAGATTCAGGTGACTGGTTCAACACCATTGGCGGGAAACCTTCAACCATTATTAACTATGTTACTGGGACATTACCTCTGCCACCCCCACCTCAAAATTCGAGGGGAGGTTATAAGATATTTGTTACTCTACATTCAAGTGGAAGTAATCATTTCGTTAGTAGTCAACAATTAGTCATGAGTCAACCTACGATTAGTGGTCAACATTCGCTTAGTAGGCACACTCCACTAAGTGGACAATTTTCAACTGGGGGGAAACCCCTAGCTAGTGGACCTAATCTAACTGGGGGACATCACACAGTTAGCGGACATAAAGTGAGTGGAGGACATACTTCACATTTGAACTATAGTATGGTTGAAATTTCTCTCCCAACCATGGGACAACCTATGTGGAAACATCACACGGGGGTACCATCTTTTTGATCCCAACCCCCATGGGGGGATATCTATCTGGGCCACCATAATGCTACTATAGGAACCAATTATCCAGGAAATAGTTTTACTAGATGACCCTATCCTGGAAACACGAACACACCATGGGGGAACCATAACGTTTTACCGACTAGACCTCTAGCCAGTGGAACACCCCCACCACCTCCACCAGCTGTCCCACCACCTCCCCCACCATCCAATTTACACCACTACCACCACCTTATCTGGAGAAGGAGGACCCCCACATTCTGGCGGATGCGCACCTTATTCTGGAGGAGGAGCACCCCCACCTTCTAGCGGAGGACCGCCTTATTCTAGAGAAGGCAGACCCCCACCTTCCAGCGGGGGACCACCTTATTCTGGTGGAGGAGGACCCCCTTCAGGTCCACCTCCTAACCTAGGAGGCCCACCTCTATATGGACAATTTCTTACGAGAGGACCTTACGACCAATCGGTCCATGGTCCTACTGGTACACAAATTCTGTATCAGTATTACTAGTATCCACAGCTGAACCAACAATTACCATTTCTAGCTACACTTGATCTATTGGACTTGTCACGTTTGACTAACGATCCCATCTATCATGGCACAAATTGGCCTAAGATTCCTGTGAAGTTACCATTAGATATCTCAAAGTTTGATGGAAACCCTAAAAACAATGTTATGACTTATCATTTGTGGTGTTCGTCCAATTCCTTAATGGATGATTCTATCTATTTGAGGTTATTCCAAAGAACCCTTACTGGTACTGCCGCAAAGTGGTACATTTAGTTTCCACCACATTCCTTTACTGACTTTCTATGTTTGGATATCTCATTTTTTACTCAATTTCAACTATCGATCTGCTACGAAACCAACATGGATCTTTTGACTTCTCTTCGTCAAACTATTGCCACTCACATTTTTGATCATATTCATGATTGGAGGAGGTGACAACATCTCATTAAATCTCCCATTCCAGACCAACTCCTTGCAGATTGGTTCACGAAGTCACTACTTCCTATCATAGCTAAATATGTAGCTATGGGTGGAGCCATTACGGAAGAACAAGCTATAGCTTGTGCTCAGTATTTAGACCTTGTCCATTCTCAATATGGCACCTTATATGATATTGTTCCTGATGCCCTCCACCCTACGTATGATCCAGCAAAACCACTTATGGGACCTCATGCTGACGACATCATTGGTTCCATTCACAACCAGCCTGCCACACAATTTGGTTGATCACAAAGCTATCAAAGCTCGACCCCACCTGCCACACAGGCTGGACATCACACCAAACAATCACCTAGCACCACTACCACTGAGGAAGTGAATTCAGTTCAATCTGCTTCACCTCAAAAATACAGTGGTAAAAAGAACAACTAAAGTAAAAATAAAATGTCTTCTAACCATCAGGATCCCAAACAAAATCTCAAAGACAATAAACAAAAGAGGAAGGTAAAATATCCTTGTTTATTGTGCGGTGCTGATCACTTCACTAAAGAATGTCCACATCGGGAGGAAGTTCAAAATTTCCTTAAAGGGAACCCCACACACACAGTCTTAACTGATCCCTTTCCCACACAACAACAATAGATGATTGTGCAACAACAATCTCCTTCTCAAGGAGAAACGTCCACCACCGCTCATGTTCTCATGATGCAGAATGAAACAGTCAACTTAAATACTCGATCACGATCATATGACTCTCCTTATACACAAGAATCTGATGGGGGTAATATTGAAGAATCCCCTGCATTCACATCTATCATTTATTCACCTCAAGTTCCTCTCGTCATAGAGAAACCTTTACCGGATTCAGTATTGCGTCCACCCAAGAGCACTATTCGAAAATCCATTTTCAATCCCAATGCTCGGGCTGATCAAAACTACAATATAGTAGAGGATTTAGCGCAAGCTACTTGTGCCATGTCAATGTTATAAGTCTTACAAAACTGTCCCATTTAGTGTAAGACCTTGTTATCCCCAATTGGAGATGTAAATCGAGATTCCTCCAACACCATCATGTTCAAGTTAGAGTTATTCAAGCCGAGGCTTTCCCACCAACTTGCATTCCAAAACATCACTAACGTTGATAGGAAAAGCATCCATTGTGTTTTCTTAGACGAAGGAGCATCTACCTCGGTTATGTCGTTATCCTGTTGGCGAGCCATCGACTCTCCCGAGTTGAACCATTCCCCCACCACTTTGAAATCCTTTGATGGATGTGGCTTTCAAACTCATGGGATTTTACAATATTTGACCTTCGATTTGGGTGGCAAGAGCATTTCTATTAATGTGGAAGTCATCGTTGCCCCATTGGATTACAAACTGGTTCTATGCCATGATTGCGGTTGCATCATCTGTCTTCTGCATTATGCAATTTCCCCACCAAGGGAATATTGTCACTATCGATCAATTATATTTTAGTACACTTGACACCACTGCTCATCCCGCAGACAATGTCCCTCTTTTAGGACACTCGACGCAGATATATGAGAGTGTGGGGGAAGGACTCCTTAAATATTCATCCCTCATGGGATTCTTTCCAACACCGGACCCCCCTTCCCATTTTTCCACGGTGAACATGATTTTGTCTTCTCATTACTCAACGGGTTAATGGATTGCACCCGATCCAGACCATTTGGATACTATTGTAGATGTGATTCCTCTGAGCCCTGCAAAATCTACTTACAAGGCCATCCAATCAACAACTGATTTACCAGATGTCCACTCTGCCATGGCATCTACTTAACGTTCTCTGCCATTACATTGGAGCTCATCCCAACCTGAACCTCTAATCCATACTTTTCATTCTGACGAGTCAATCATGGATATTATGAGCGTGGATTAACCCCCATGGGAAGATCTCCACCACAGATCGTCTTTCCTTCCGCCATTAGATTTAGTAGAGAATTCCATTGAAACGATTGTTTCACCAGAAGTATTTACTTACCCTCAATATCCTATCCTCATGGTGGATATGGTAACCGAGGGAAACCTGGCTAACATAACACCTACCTTTCTTATCGACATCTCGGTAAAACCTGGAGTCGTGGAAAAAATTCACTTAGGCCAAACTTGTTCTCTGGAAGAAGTCACCACTTTTACGGCCTTGTTTAAACAATTCTGCAATGTCTTTGCATGGAGATATGAGGAAATGTCCAGGATTGATCCTACTATTGTTATGCACAAGATTCAAACATATCCCAATGCAAAACCTGTCTGGAAAAATATAGGCCCTGTGCACCCTAGGAAAACTGCGACTATTAAGGCAGAAATAGAAAATTTGTTGAAGGCTATGGTTCCTTTATCTTGTTCCCTTAACAGATTGGTCTCTAATGTCGTTCCCGTTACCAAAAAATAGGTCACCATTAGGTTTTGTGTTGATTACAGGGATTTGAATGAGGCTTGTCCCAAGGACAATTTCCCTACCCCGTTCGTCGACCAAATCATCGACAACTGTGCCAGAAGCATCATCTTCTCATTCATGAATGGATTTTTCGGCTATAATCAGATAGAGATCCATCCTGTCGATCAACACAAGACGACTTTCATCTGCCCATGGGGTACATTCTCCTATCGCAGACTCCATTTTTGCCTTAAAAATGTTGGTGTTACATTCCAGCGAGCTATGTCGTATGCTTTCCATGACATGAAGGAATTTGTGGAACCCTACTTAGACGATCTCCCTTCTCATTCAAATCATCGATATTTCCACATTGATCATTTGACGACTGTATTCCTCATATGTAGATGGTATAATATCCATTTAAATCCTCACAAGTGCATCTTTTGTGTCAAGTCCGAACGCTTTTTAGGCTTCATCATTTCAAAAGATGGGATATGCATTTATCCCCTCAAGGTGGAAGCCATTGTTGCTCTACCACCACACATGAATATTCCAGAACTTGAAAGTTTGCAGGGGAAGGTAAACTACTTAAGGCGTTTTGTGTGCAATTTAATTGAAAAGACATAGGGATACATGCGTTTGCTCAAGAAAGACATCCCAGTCATTTGGGATGATTATGCTCAACTGTTAGGATATTTAGACACTTAGGAGTTAGTTAAGATCAACTTGTGTAATATATCCGTTAGAAAAAGTGTGTTTCTTTAGTATGCATTTGTAAATATTTTATCCGACGGTCACGATATGTTCTAGACATAGAGTGATCTGACGGCTCAACTTCTCTTAGATCATACCTAACCTTGATCCGTGGCTTAACACCCGATTGGTCCATGATCTCTATTTAAAGAGCATGGAGGGTCATTGTCTAGTTGATCGATTATGAGAATCTCATTTGTAACTTTCTTTCATTACATAATAAATTGCTCCGTAGAAGCTATTTGGCTGGGGCTGTGGAGTGTTTCCCTCTCGAGGGTTTAAACCACGTCAAAACATCGGAGTATCGATCTGTGATATGTTTGTGTGAAGTGGTTTCTCTAGGTGTTTGGTATTTTGAAGGTACACTGTGTACTCGAACATGGTATCAGAGCTTTTATGAAGAGTCGTTTCCGATTATGATCTAGATCTTGAACTGTTGTTGCCGAAACTTGAAAGGGTTTTTGGTTCTAGTATTTCTGTGCATTTTTGGGTTGTGGGAGGTGTTCCATTGCGTCTGGAGTGTCGTTTCCATTGGGAAATAGTTTTCGTTTTATAAAAAATGGTTCCCGGTTGCTTCAAAAATGCATATTTCATCAGATTTGAAAGTATAATGTCATAGTGACCATTTTTTTTATTTTATGTTTTTAAAAAGTAAAATATCTCATATTTTATCAGTTTTTATTATTAGATTTTTTTTTGGCTTCGGATTGTTGCTTTCCCTGTCTGCGTATGCTCTTTGCCGTGCACCTTGTGCGATCTCGGTGAATCAGAAATAGAAAAGGAAATGATTTTTCTTGGCTGCGTATGCTCTTTGCCGTGCACCTTGTGCGATCTCGGCAAATCAGAAACAAAGAGAAAACATAGAATTTCTGGTCAAGCTAATGAGATCTAACCCTATTAGTGTGGAATTTTTTTGTTTGTTTTGGTTTGTGGTGTGATTTGCAGAGAAAAAAGACAAGCACGAAAACCAAGCAAAAAAAAAAAAACCCTTCCTCCTTCCCATATTTTACATACCTTTTAATCTAACTCACTTGGTTCAAAGTTGCTTTATTCCTTAATAGGTCTTGAGTTCAAATCTTAGGAAGTTACTTTTAAAAGAAAGAGTACATGCAATTTATATTTTCAAGTTACTTTATTGTAAAAGTGCATCTCACTTAAATAATAATAAAAAATAAAAATAAAAAGTAAGTCATTTAAGTTCCTTTTTATTGTTGCACTATTTAAAGTAACATCATTGTAAAAGTGAAATCACTTATTTTACAAAAGTGATTCACTTAAAACAACTTTCTTTTAAAGTGATTGTCAAAGGTTCACCTTGGGAAGAGGGGGGTCCTTTTTTTTAGTTGGTCGTTCTCTATCTGCCACGTCACTATTGGGGACATCTTCATCATTTTCTTTGATCAAGCATAACTTCATCATATGGAGTCAGTTTTCTGTGCCGTTTTTTTAAAACCTCCTATTTTTACGAGCTCTTCACATCCAAACCATTGGTTTCTGCTTTTATAGCCATTAATTTTCCAATATGACCGCCCCTTGTGATATTCTACTTACCAGTTCCAACTATTTCTCATGGAAATCTCGTATGGAGGATGTTCTACGAAGTATATGACTTTTCAGAATTACCTCAGGGAAAGAAACAAAATCCACTGATGATGATAAGAAAATAAAATGGGCAAATAGATGTGACGAAGCTTGTGGATTGATTGAGATGTCAATCTCTACTAATTTGCGATTCCACATATCTGGAATTGATGAACCTGATGTTGCTTGGGGCAAGTTGGAATCTGTGTTTGGTAAACACAATGAAATTCGAGGTCACCAACTCGAAAATGGGTTGATTTCTTTAAATCTAAGTGATTTTTCATGCATACAAGATTATTTATCTAAGTACAAAACTCTTAAACTCTTATGTGAAGAATGCAAGATTAAGAGGGAAGACAAACAATGCATTTATCATATTCTTTCCAAACTTGAACTTGCATATTCTGTTTTTGTTTCTACATTTTACCCCATGAAAGAATCCTTGAATGCAGCTAGCTATTGAGAGCCTGGTCTTGAATCCTTTTGTGATTCCTTGATTAGAGAGCAAGATAAGATCATCCGTCTTGGAATAATTAACAATGTAGATAAATATGGGAAAGCCTTATTGTACCAACAGAAAGAAAAGTCGAAGCCTCCCAAGAAACCAAATTTTCGCAATAATAAGTCAAACAAGGGTCCCAAACCCTCTCAGTCAAAAATGACAAAGGATCTAAGCCAAAAGGCAAGAAGACTAAGCGTCATTTCAACTATTGCGGGAAAGATAATCATGATGAATCTAAGTGTTTCAAGAAGATTGTAGCCTTGGAAGCAACAATGAAGAAGCACCACATCATCCTAGATTCACCTTCAGAATCTACCTCTCATGGACATGCACTTTGTGCTTCTGGTTATTCTTATAATGCATCTTCTTCTTCTACTTCAAATGAATGGATCATTAATTCTGGAGCATCTTATCATATGGCTAAGGATAAAGCCATCTTTTCTACTATGCATAAATGTAACACCAAACAAATATTTGTTGGTGATGATAGATCTCTAAGTGTTGTAGGAGCTGGAACAGTTCCAGTAGATAATGGTCATTTAAGTGACGTATTATGTGTTCCAAGAATTTTCTGCAATTTGTTGTCAGTCTATCAAATCACTCATTCCGGTGAAGGTAAAACTGTGACGTTTACACCTCACCAAGTTGTAATCAAGGATTTTAAATATCCTCAACAGGCCCTAGCTACTAGAATTGTTGATGATATTACCAGGTTGTACAATTTTAACAACTTTGGGTCATCACCTTTTCCTTCAGTTTTTGTTGCTCATAGTGATAACTTGAGCAAACTTTGGCATGAGTGATTTGGTCACTTAAATTATCGCTCATTGCAACAACTATGTAAATAAAATATGGTGACAGGTCTTCCGATGGTATCTTGCAGGGATGGTGTTTGTTCCGGTTGTGTACTCGAAAAACGTTATCGGAACATTTTTTATAAATGTGCCTCTTGGCACGCCTCGGTTCCCTTGGAGCTTGTGCATGGTGACTTATGTGGTCCTCTTCCATCTGCTTCATTTTCTGGTTTCAAATATTTCTTAACTTTCATTGATGATTACACCAGACACACTTGGGTTTATTTCCTAAAACTTAAGAGAGAAGTATTTAACATGTTCTTGGCCTACTAGGCTCTTGTTGAAAAACAATCTGGTCATCAAATTATCAAGTTAAGATTTGACAGTGGAGGAGAATATGTTAACAAAAAATTCACTAATTTCCGCACTGAACAAGGAATCCAACAAAAACACACCGTTCCATATACACCACAACAAAATGGTGTAGCTGAACGGAAGAACCGCACTTTAAAAGAAATGGCTAATTGTATGATCCAATCTAAGGGACTAAGTCTTCAATTTTGGGCTGAAGCCATTAATTATGCAAATTACATAGTTAATCACACCCCCACTAAAGCATTACAAGGTATCACACTAGAAGAAGGATGGAGTAAAATTAAACCAGATGTAAGTCACTTCCGTGTGTTTGTTAGTGAAGCATGGGCTCACATTCCGGATGAAAAACGAAAAGCATTACAGCTTAAAAGTGAAAAGTGCATATTTGTTGGATATTCTAAAGATGTAAAAGGTTATAGACTTCTTCAACCACATTCTCATGATGTAATCATTAGAAGAGATGTTAAATTTGATGAAAATCTCTTGGCCTGGGAGCCAATCTCGGCGATTGTGCCATCTTTGGCCTACGGGCCTGATTCGACGATTGTGCCTTATTGTTCTTATTCCAACTTCCTTGACAGGTTTCCAACTACAGTTTCTGATGATGACAGTGACGATGAAAATCCACCTCCGCCTACTCGTGTTCCTCCAGTTGCACCAGCACAAGTGCTTCCTTGATGGGTCCGTTCAACATGTGAAGCAGCTGGTGATCTTGTCGGTGATCCTAGAGATCAATGTAGAACACGTTCCCAATTTCAATGAGCCTCTTCTCTTTTGGATCAAGTTTCTGAGAATCATGATCCAGAAACCTTTGCAGAAGCTTCAGGAAATCCATATTGGGATGCAGCTATGGATAAAGAATATCGTTCCTTAATGGCGAATGATACTTGGGATCTTGTACCTATTCCAAAAGGAAGAAAACTTGTCAAATGTAAATGGGTCTACAGAACTAAGTATGCATCAGATGGAAGTGTTGAAAGACTTAAGGCAAGGTTAGTTGCCAAAATTTTTTCCCAAGTTGAAGGGATTGACTACAATGAAACCTTTGCTCCTATCGCAAAAATGAACTCCATCCACCTTGTTCTTTCCCTTATAGCCTTACACAACTAGGAAGTCCATCAAATGGATGTCAAGTCTGCCTTCTTACATGGTGATTTACAGGAGGAAATTTACATGGAACAACCTCCTGGATATGTTCAAAATAACTCTAGCCTTGTCTGCCCCCTTAAGAAATCCTTATATGGCCTTAAGCAAGCTCCTAGAGCTTGGTATGCCAAAATGGATAGCTTTCTCCTTGACAGTGGTTTTTCTAGATGCCATTTTGACCCCAATGTCTATACTAAGAAAGTAGGAAACCATCTCATCATACTTGTTCTATATGTTGATGACCTTATTCTTACTGGTAGTGACCCTAAGCTTATAACCCATGTGAAATCCAGTCTTAAGCAAAATTTTGAAATGTCAGACTTAGGACATTTGCATTATTTTCTTGGTCTCCAAGTCCTACAAACCAAAGAATGAATCTTTCTTTCTCAGTCTAAGTATGCTTGTGACCTTCTTTGTCGCTTTCACATGGAAGATTGTACACTTGCCCCTTCTCCCTTCCAGTCTGGAGTCAAAATTTTTTCCGCTTGTACTTCACCTGAAGTAGATGCCACCTTGTATCGTCAGCTTGTTGGTAGTCTCTTATACTTGACTCATTCTCGTCCCGACCTTTCCTTTTCTGTTGGTCGTGTTTCCCGTTATATGCAAATACCTCATGAAAGTCACTGGAAAGCAGCTAAAAGAATACTTCTATATATTCGAGGTACAATTCAGTTTGGGATTCATTACAGTACAAGGGGGAAACCTTTGTTGGTTGGTTTCATTGATTCAGATTGGGCAGGCGATCCTGATGATCGAAAGTCTACAGTAGGTTATGTTTTCAGTCTGGGATCTGGACCTGTCACTTGGGCTTGCAAGAAACAACAAACTCTTTCTCTTTCTTTAGTAGAGGAAGAATATCGAGCCGCAGTTAATGCCAGTTAGGAAGCTTTATGGTTTCAACAGATCCTTTCAGAGTTTGGATTCGAGCAGCAACAACCTACTCCACTTTGGTGCGACAATCAAAGTGTCATCAAGATTGCCAAAGATCCAGTCCTACATCAACGCAAAAAACACATTGAGCTACATATGCACTTCATCAGAAATCTTGTTCATGATCGTGTTCTTGAAGTGCTCTTTTGTCCTATAGATGATCAAGTTGCAGACATATTCACCAAGTCTCTTACATAAGCGAAGTTTTCTAAACTTCGATCTATGTTAGGAGTTCAGGAACTTGTCATTAAGGGGGGATAGGCTCTAATGCCTCCTTCCTTCTCCTAATAGCGTCACTTTTGTAAATCCTTCAATCCTATCCCAAGTTGTTCTTAAGGGGGGATGTTAGGATATTTAGACACTTAGGAGTTAGTTAAGATCAACTTGTGTAATATATCCATTAGAAAAAGTGTGTTTCTTTAGTATGCATTTGAAAATATTTAATCTGACAGTCACGATATGTTCTAGACATAGAGTGATCCAACGACTCAACTTCTCTTAGATCATACCTAACCTTGATCCATGGCCTAACACCCGATTGGTACATGATCTCTATTTAAAGAGCATGGAGGGACATTGTCTAGTTGATCGATTATGAGAAGCTCATTTGTAACTTTCTTTCTTTGCATAATAAATTGCTCCGTAGAAGCTATTTGGTTGGGGCCATGGAGTGTTTCCCTCTCGAGGGTTTAAACCACGTCAAAACATCAGTGTATCGATCTGTGATCTGTTTGTATGAAGTGGTTTCTCTAGGTGTTCGCTCTTTTGGGAGTACCCTGTGTACCCAAACATCAACAGTATTTCGACAACCTGAAACATGCTATCACCCATGCACCTGTGTTACAACCACCCAATTACACCAAGGATTACATGCTTTACCTTATTGCTTCCACTTCCACTATATTCGCTATGGAATTGGTTAAGGAAGATAGTAACGCCTAAGAGCACGAGATATACTACCTCAGTAAGGGTCTCATTGGCTCTGAAACTCGGTATTCACATGTCGAGAAGCTAGCTCTCGCAACAGTCATTGTTGTCCAAAATTTCTTTCATTGCATCCTCCTCCGCACCAACACTATCATCGCCGACTCTAACCTCATGTACCACGTTCTTACGCACCAGGTACTAGGGGGGAAATATTCACGCTGGATTGTGATTCTTCAGGAATTTGACCTCCATTTTGAGAAGGCTAAATCAAAGAAGTATATGGTTTTCGCGGAACTGATTTGTGATCTTCCCCATACTAATACAGAAACTGAGCCCATGGACTCTCTCCACGATGAGTCCTTGCTCATGATCGATACTTCTAACCCATGGTATGGAGATATCACATTGTATCTCCATACCCAATGCTTCGGTCCTCAACTATCTCATGACGATCGTCGTCGTGTGGAACGTCATGCAAAGTATTACCTCATCATCGGTGACACATTGTACCGTCGTGATGTCGATTTTATCCTTCGAAGTTGCTTAAATCATGAGGAGGCCGATCATGTACTGAATTATTTTCACTCAGGGGCATGTGGTGGTCATCTTTTTGGGATGGCTACAGCTCATAAAATACTACGCGCTAGATACTATTGGCATTCCATCTTCAAAGATTGTATTGAAGAAGTCAAGAAGTGTCCTCCTTGCCATCTTTTTCATCACAAAAAGTGCTCACATCTCGCCCCATTACATCCAATTATTGCTTTCGGTCCCTTTTCCAAATGGGGCATCAAATTCATGCACTGTTAGCCTACCTTGGACGGGGGGAATGGTTACATTATTGTCGCAGTAGACTACTTTGCCAAATGGGTTGAGGTTATGTCTACATATAAAGAATATGGTTCATCTGTCGCACTCTTTATGTTCAATCACATCATTGCGCGATTCAGGGTCCCTAAATCCATCGTCATTGACCATGGATAACATTTACAGAACAATATGGTGGATGAACTAAGTGCAAGTTTGGGTTTTCGACATGAGAACTCAAATACCTACTACCCTCAATCGAATGGACAAGTAGAGGCCATCAACAAGGTCTTGAAAACATGAGAACTCAAATCCTTTCTACCTTATAGTGAGGAGATGGATACTACCAACTTCTGGGGTGATAGGTAAATACATTTATCATATCACATAGGCTTCTACAAAAGGAAAGAGATCAAGATCTTAGAAGGCATACCTTATTAACAACGTTCGATCCTAGCTTTCGCTTGCTCCTTCAATTGATCCTTCACTTGATCTTCCGCTTGATGAACCTGCAATACAAAAGATACCTTCCTCAGCGTATCTTGACTGATATAACAATGATGAAATTGAAATACAATTTAGACATCAAATACAATCAAGCATTTAACCAAACAAATATTCAATCCATTAGACATTTGATTGGGACAGGAAGGGTATTTCAACCTTTATTGTCAAAAAGCAATAATCAGTACAAGTATACCTAATCATTCGAAGTGCTTCTGTAACCGGATTCTGGGCTCCTACTCTTCACACTAACTTGAGAATTCCTCCAGCATAACAAACCTTAATGCATACTTTCTCCCCCCTCTCTCCTCTATCCCCCTTGTATTTATGGGATAAGGTAGGTAGTTTGGATCGAGAGGTAGTTTGATTGGGAGGTTGGGGAAGTTGCAAACCAACTTCAACTAATCCCAATTTGTCAAATTAATATATTTTGGATTACATTTTAAGATGTACGTGAGTTTCCTCAAGTAGAGTAGTGCACAATATGCAACTTTCATGCTTTACAACCAGCATCTTTAAGGTTTTTTGAGGTGTATGCTAGTCTACTGAAGACAAAGTAGAGTATACTAGCAGGTGTACGCTAGTCTACTGAAGGAAAAGCAGAGTTACACTAGAAGGTGTATGCTACTCTTATGCCTGTAGGGTAGTGTTCATGCCAAAATGCAGGTAAAAACAGTGTTTTGTCAGCTGCAAAAGAGTAAGTCTAGTCCATACATCACCTAGGTCAACCTATCTCTTCAATCCATGTTGTCCTTTTGTGTGATCACGGACGGAGAAGTGCAGATTTGACCTATAACAGATTCCCCCTAATGTGTGAGGTGAGAGGGAAGCGATGGTCAAAATATATTATAGTTCCAAGTCAAAGGAGGAGCAAGAAATCACATAACCAAGTCACAAAAGTACCTGAAATAACGATCAAGTTCAACGAGCAATTAAAATCTTGACATCATATAGATGTGTAGCATGATACAACATGATCTCCAATACATAACTAGGAGATGTATATATAGGATGGCCACTGAAATACAAGTGTGGATCCATGTCAAAATGAGAGATCATAGCCATAACAACAAACTGGATCTATGTCTCATGGAGAGCCAAAATGAGTGAGGCTTAGTCTTGCGCAGCTTGGGTGATAACAAAAATAGGGTGATGCTATCCCAAGGTCTTCATCCAAACAACCCAAGGTGCAAACCCTAACCATGTGAATAAATGAGATGAAAGTCGAACATGGGGGGTATCATTTGATTATTGGTTTTTGATGTATACCGTTAACAAATGCGAGGGCTTCCATCGATAATGATAATGGGGCCCAAGGTACCTATTACGATCCAACAAGTGTGAATAAGTGGAATTGAATTTGAACACTTGAGGAACCTATTGAATAAGAGACATTGATGTATTCCCATTATCCAACAGCTAGGGAAATAGCCACTGGTGATTGCAATCCCCAAGGTACGAATCGAAACTCTAAAATTCACTCCTAGAGCAAGATGAGTTGATGTTTATGGGAAGAAGTTCATTGGAAGGGAGTCCTTAAAGCATCCTCCATCATCCAACACGAGGAACACTCAAATGGTATGAGCTGATGCGGAGTAGTGCAAGTAACAAAACTGACACTAGGATGGCCAACATGAGGTCAAGATAAACGGCAGAATGGCCGACACAGGCTGTATCCTTGAACAGTGAGCATGACACAAAGTGACTTAGGAAATTTTCAACATGATGGGGAAAATGATATAAGCCTACAATGTAGGAGAAATTAATAGACCCTCCATCTGGTTGGAAGAATAACCAACCGGGGGAGTAAATAACTCGGAGATCAAGTTCAACCTAATGTCAAAAACCTAAACCCAACTAAAATGATAGACTCAAATAGGTGTTGTGTTCAAGGATAGGACTGACTGAACTGCCTTTGAAACTGAAAAGATGTGATATACCCTTCTTTATCCCTTATTCTTTTTAGATAAAAGAATACATTTCTTGTTGTTTTAATGAGTCCAAGAAAGAATGAAAACTCAATAGATCCAACCATGTAAAGAGTTTAATGAGCCCATGGGAGGAAGACTCAAGACTTTCTTCATTGTTTATAGAGTTCAAAGAATAGATAGAAGAATACTCTATAGTACTGATCTCTGGATTTTAATATCGAGTCGAGATCTGTTCTTGCTCACCGGTGTTTTCTTTTTTAAGGAGTTAGAAAAATGTAAGTAATCCTCCATTCACCCCCCCGTGGATTTTAATATCGATCCCGGGTTGATATATGCTCGCCGGTGTTTTCCTATTTATAGAGTCTGAAAAACTTAAACAATCCTCTATTTACCCTCTCGTGGATTTAACATTGAGCCCGAGTAGATGCGTGCTCGCTTGGTGTTTCCATGTTTTGAGAGCCTGAAAACCCTAAAGAAGGCTCCAAAAGGTCCTTTTTCATAAAGTTAGTCTCCTCCCCCGAAAAAGTGTAAAACAATGGAAGAAGAACTCTTCTAGCCACAGATGACTAGAGTATTCCTTTTTCGTAAGTAATCCGCAAAAGTCCAGAAAAGGATTAAACTTATACTTAAGCAGATGTTGCTTCAAATCCTTTAACGAGTCTGAAATGACAACTATACTCGGAAATCTTGTCATATTTAATGAGTCTAACAAGAGTGTGAAAGAACTCTATAAAGATCTTTTTCGTAACATTTTAACAAGCCCGTAAAAGTAAACTCGTGACCTCCTTACTGTTTTTAAGGAGCTCAAAGGAGAGATGGCAGAATGCTCGTAACTTCCTTACTGTTTTTAATGAGCTCGAAGTGAAGGTGGAAGAATGCTCGAAGCTTCCTTACTATTTTTAACGATCTCGAAGGGAAGGTGGAAGAATGCTCGAAGCTTCCTTACTGTTTTTAACGAGCTCGAAGGGAAGGTGGAAGACTACTCGTTACCTCCTTACTATTTTTAATGAGCTCAAAGGAGAGATGGAAGAATGCTCATAGGTGGATCAATGTCCAAATGAATGGTAGACTGCATTATAGATTCTAGGAAAACTTCATCAGAAGGAAGTATATCATACCAAATGGAACACATATCTAAACATTCAGATGGAGTCATCACCTAGTCAATTGCCGGGACCCAGTCCCGAGAAGGTAAGCATGAATTCGGAGGCTTGTTCTTAGTAGCAATTGGACTCAAGGAACAATATTCCACATAATTTGATTGTGACATGGTAGTGCCTACTGACGAGGGACATACTTGGTCTATAGTTGGGTAATAAGAGGGATCAACACATGTAAGCTGATCGATAGTGACAATGATTTCATTGTAAGGAAAATGCATCACATGAAAGAGCGTAGACACCACAGCCTGCATAGCATATACGTAATCATGCCTGAGGATCATATCAAAATCCATCGAGTCCTTTAAAACCATAAAATCAACTAAGACTATTTTTCCACCCAAAGTAATAGGTACTTGAGGGAGGAATCCCAACAGTTCACTAGTTCTTTTATTGAAATTCAACGACCAATTAACAGCTGGAACAATGTTAGGAAAACCTAAATCTCTCCAAGCATAAGTGGATAAGATACTAATAGAGGCTCCTTCATCTACAATACATCGGTGAACCACATGGTTTCCAATATCAACTTTTATCTGGAAAGGTGAAGAAGAAGGAAGGTGAGGCTCAGTTATACTATTCCAATCAAAGGAAATGATCCCAGATCTTGGCAGGGGTTCACTCGGCACAGATGCAGTACCCCCCATTTCAGAAACATCCAAACTGGTAATGCAGAACACTTTAAGGATAGGTGCATCAGTCTCCGAAGGACTGATGGGATCAGTCAAAGATTGCATCGATTCGATCGCTTCACTCTCCAAAGAAAGAGTGGGGTTGACCAAAGATTGCATTGGTTCAACCAATTCATCAACCAAAGGTTGATCCGGCTGTTAGGTGTCACGTCCCCATTTTGACCCCCTTTGTAAATGATGTAAATACTGATATTTAATCATGGTGAGGAGCTTAAGGCCAAGGCCCCACCATTGATTTAGCGTTTATGTATCGGCAATTAAAATAGATGCCTATGGTTCTTGTGCGAGATGGGCACAATGTATATAAGACATCATGTAATTACAAATTTTTAATGAAAAACCCACAACCGGCTATGCAATGCAACAAAAGAGATGGGGCATGGTTCTACAAGGAATAGGGAGGGAAATTATTCAAACCCTTGAGCCAATGGTATTAATCCATGTGTCAATGGGGAAACCCATAAACCACCAACTACCCATTTTGTCTCATGCACCCAATCATTTAATTCTCCCAAGAAATTGGTTAAGGCAGCTAATGCCTTGGAAATGAAGAAGTATGGGCAAGCCATTTTCGTGCATGGGCAAGCCATCAACCTAGAAATTCGTGTTTTTTCTTGTGGGGCAAGAAAACACCCATGAAATGGTGCCCAAATCCATGGGGAATGGAAAGTCTTCACTGATTCACGCAGTTGGAGTTAGCTGGGTCTTTTCCATATACGTTTTTCATCAAAATCCTGCATTTTTCCATGCCTGGGAGTCGTTTTTGCCTGGTATAACAGTTGGGAGAGGAAGGCCACGAATTGGGGACTAGGAGGGAGGTCGTTTTTGCCCCGAATTGACCCTGGACGTTTTACTAAAAATGGATTTGGCTTCCTGGGTTGTTCCCCAACTTCCCATTTCGTTTTTGTGGGTTCCCACATTTTGCTGAGCTAGCTAAAACCCCGTCTCATGCATCTACCTGTAAAAACGTTTTATCCTGCCCCATGATTGTGTTCTGCTGTGGTGTGCATCCTCATTTTTGGTTTGAACCTGTGAATTGAAGTTTTGGATTGGTAGTGGACAGAAGTAGCTTGATAAACCTAGTGGGGGAGACAACCTCTCAAGAAGATCAAGAGGGCTTTGGTTACTCTTCTATGCATACCCTGAGAGCACTAGATAGGGAAGGTATGGCTTGAGGGACTGTATAACAGAGAAAAGAATACTTCCTTGTGCTGGGTGTGTAGGTATTGTGGGTACCAAGCTAGATAGATTTTGCAAGGTTATCCCTGGCTCTGTGTTGGAGCTCACTAGCTTAGCAACTCTTCCTTTCCATCTCCTAGCAGCCTGATAAACCCAATTGTAGATTGACTTGGCTCATTTTGGTGTATGCTTGGCTATATGTGAGTCTGTTGTTCCCTGGTTCCTTGTAGAGATCATGCCCAGCTCGGGGGGTGGCAGTGGTGCTGAGAGATTGAGGAGCACACTGGCCTATGGTTGGGTGGAACGTTGCAGTTGCATAGCCAGTTGCGTGGGACTACTTCGGTATAAGATAAGTATTCTCTTGTGCGTTAAATTGGCAATTATCATTGGATGAATATTAGAATGAATGATGGATGTGCTATTGAATTTACTTCCGCTGAGCTTTTACAAGTTTATGCATGTCCATATGATCTTTTATAATTCTGCAAAGGTCTTTATTTGGCTGTCACAGAAATCTTGAGTGTATGATTAGATATCAACAACATTTACTTAATTTCTGTTGTGTTTCTATTGCATGCCCTTATACATGTATTTGTATCAATGGGTTTAATTTAATGGATATGGGGCTAATTGCCTGGTTTAACGTCACGATCCTCTCCACCTAGCTGGTAGGATGGGAGGGGACGTGACATTAGGAATCAATAGACAATTCAGGAGTAGAGGATCCTTCAGACATGGACCGCACTCTCCGCACCCCTGGAATAGAAGGTCATAGGTGGGTAAGGTGATCTCCCTTACAAAGTTTACAAGGGCACTTTGGATTTCGTCCTATAAGCTTAGACTCCTTTACAACAACAATACTCTCAACATGACTAGCATTGGCTGACATCTTGCCCCCAGCATGACTTGCAATGGCAAGTTTCTCAGAAGCATAAGAATTTTGAACTAAGTACCACACTCTTTTCACTTCTGGAAGTACATGGCACAAATAGGTCAGGTGGTCTTCCTTGCAAAACTTACAAGGAAACTTAAACTTCTGTTTATTAGGTTTGTCGACAATGTCAACTTTCTCAGCATGACTTGCAGTGGCTGATTCAATGTCTCCAGTATGACCCACAGGAACTGGTGACTTGTCATTAATATGACTAGCAGTGATTAATGACATGTTTTCAACATGTAAAACAATGGTTGAAGACATGCTTTCAGTATGATTTGCAGTGACTGAAAGTTTTCTCCCACCATGAACTCCAGAGGCTGGGTAGGTTCCCCCAGCATGACCTTTAGAGGCTGGGTGGTGAGGTTCAGTATGATTTCCAGTGACTGAATGAGTTCTCCCAACATAACCACCATAAGTTGGGTAGGTTCCCCCAGCATGAACTTCAGAGGCTGGGTGGTGAGGTTCAGTATAATTTCCAGTGACTGAATGAGTTCTCCCAACATGACCACCAACGGTTGGATAGGTGCCCCCAGCATGACCTTCAGAGGTTGGGTGGTGAGGTTCAGTATGATTTCCAGTGACTAAATGTTTTTTCCTAGCATGAACTCCAAAGGCTGGGTAAGTGCCCCCAGGGTGAGCTCCAGAGAATGGGTGGCTACCCCCTTGCTTTGGCATCTTCTTCCTTTTCTTCCTCTGTCTATTCCTTTTAGACTGCTGGTTACTAGTATTACTACTTTCACCGCATGAGGTAGAAGGAGGAGGAGAAGATGTTACTGGTGAAGCGGGCATAGATTTCGGATGCTCTTGATGTGAGGTGCTTACTTGAGAAGCATCAAGATCATGCAAGGCATTCAAAGTGGAAAACAACCAAACCAATAGCCCTATAGTGAATCCCGGAAGATTCAAGGTAGCCATTAAGGGAGTACCAATGTTCCCAATGAATGGAAAAGCACAAGGATCCCCTTGAATAGGGGTACCTTGATTGGTGCTCACTGGGATGCTATCCATAGTTATGACTCAATGGGCCAGAAATATCTAAGTCCAACTAAGGGCGAGAGGCACAAAGAGCACACCACTACAAAATCCTAAGTATCCAAAACCAGGAAAACAAGGATGGTAAATACTCTCAATAGAAAGTATGGGATGATCAAGGCCTAGAACAAGCTAGTAGAGCATGGAAGAACAATTATATGGTGTGCAGTTCAGGTCCTCTAGGTGCAAGCGTTTGAATCACTAAACCACCATCCCGGGATTACTTAAAAGGGTTACCTTCCGTATCTATCCTAGGTACAATGAAAATAGCCTTTCACTGCCACCTGTGTAAGAAGCCCTAAATTCAAGATACTAAGGCTACCATTAACACGAAAGAAGCTCTGGGAACATTCGTAGGTCCAACTAGAACGCATGGGCAGGGTAGCTAAGCCCGAAATCCAAAAGGATCCCCGTGCATGAACCAACCTTGGTGTATGCTCTGAATGAAAAGTGAAGGGGTATCCTCACTATTTCACCTTTGCAAGACCTCGTGCTTAACTCTGGTTTCAGTGGAGCTTGTAAAACAAATTTGATGTCAATGGGTTTACCTAAAAACAGTCTCACTACGATTATTGAGTAATGAAAATGGTTTCGGATAGTTAAAGTGTGTTCTAATCCGAAACCCTAGCCTAAGCTAGTTGGTGTAGTGACATCCCTAGAAAGAAAAGTTGCTAATAAATTTTATTAATTATTCTTTTTAAGGGTTGTTCTTTACTCAAAGGTTGTAGTGCATTACGTGGTGTGGTTGTGACAGAAAGTAAAGTGCGTAAATGAAACAACTTTCAAAACAACAAAGGACTCTTTTTCTTTTTTTCGTTCATGCTCTTTCCAAAATGAAAACTAAACAAACCTAAAATAAGTTTCTTTTTTTATTTTCTTTTCAAACTCAAAACAAAGTAAACTACACTACTTCGAAATGATTATAAGTCTCACTACTTTAAACTACCAAACTCATTTTTTTCCTTTTCTGATATATGTAAAATAAAAAGAACTCGAAAATGGAAGAAAATAAGACCTAAAAGAGAAATGTGAGTAAGGAAAAGCAACTCTAAGGCTCACAACAATCAAATCGATGACTTGACAAAGAATTGTGCTACAAATTTTTTCAAAGGTAAAATCTTTGGGCTTGGAAACAAAGTGAAAAGAAAACAGGGATAAGAGATGCTTGTAACGGAAAGGAAAACCTCATAGGTTTCTCCAAAGCACAAAAAATCCTAAGAAAACACTATGCCGAGCAAAATGT
Source organism: Larix kaempferi (assembly GCA_027924585.1). NCBI lineage: Eukaryota > Viridiplantae > Streptophyta > Pinopsida > Pinales > Pinaceae > Larix > Larix kaempferi. Next base: position 8,303,138 of record BSBM01000050.1, on the reverse strand, counting down.
AGGAAAATGAACCAAAGATGACTTTACAATCACAAAGAATTGAAACAAAGCAATAAAAAAGTGTCTATACTCAAAAATCTTTTGAAAACACCCTAAGGACTCCAACTTGGGGTCAAACCTTAAATCAAAGGCCAAGACACCGTCAAAGTGTGCTAGTGTTGCTACAAACAACAAATGTTATAAAACAAAGGTTTGCATACCTGCAACAAGCATCTAGGGTACAGGAGTGTAGCTATGTCCAACAAGTAACAGTATATGGTCTTCAAAAAGAGTCACAAACAAGCAAGACACCTCAAAAAGTACTCAAGCAAGCAAAGATGAGTTAAGGGAGATTGGAGAGGCCAACAAGAATCAACAGAGACATAGGAGGTCTCAAGGGTCAGTGTAGATAGCAAAGCAACAGGCTGGAACAGAAACCAAAGCTTGGAAATCAAACCCTAACACTAAACTAGACACTACAAGGAAATATCCTACTTTGCAGTGCATAAAGCAACGTATACTAGGAAATATACGCTATTGTATAGTAGACAAAGGCATGTACATCAGCTAAAATACGCTACTGTGTAGTAAACAAAGTAGGGTACATTAGGAAAAAATGCTACTGTAAGTAGGGAAGACCAGCGTACATGCCTCAAAAGGGTACTAACAGGCTTTGAAAATAGTCAACTGAAATGAATTAAGCACAAAGGATAGGTAACACAAACCTACAATTCCTCTCAAACAATCAAAAATACTGAAGAATGGGCTGGAAGGAAAACAAAACTAAGTCTCCTAGAGCAGTGAAACAACTGGATACTCCCCAGCGGAGTCAGTGTTAAATTTTCAGAATTTAATTCAATCTGATCTAGGATCTTAACTAAGAGAACAACATGTACAACAAATCTACAGCATATCAATCATGGACACAATAATGCAAGCACACAAGAGACACATAGTTTACTTGGGGAAAACCATAAAGGTGAAAAACCCCAATAACTTCCTCAGAGATAGATAGAGCAATGATACAACCAGAATACAAGAGATAGTCTTCTCCTAGCAGCAGAGCCTCCTCCTCCACAAGTGTGCCACTCTCCCAAGTGTAAGTGAGAGAATAGAATGTGTAAAATGAGAGAGACACACTCTCTATTTATACACTAACTTGACTTGACCTTTACTCAACTAGGTCGGCCTCAACTTAACCACTTAACATAATGCTGACTGGGACGACCCCCACTAGGGTGGTTTAATAACCCTTTGAACCACATGGCTGACCCCCAATAGGGTGATCTAATAACCCTTTGACCCACATGACTTATACAGGGCTGACCCCAACAAGGTGGTCTAATAACCCATCAAGTATAAGTTACGACACTTACAATATAAATGACGACACTTTCGTATAGAGGAATAATAACATCTCTATAGGAATACAATATACACATATGTGAAATACATTCTGAAGTTACATATACATCAACACTCCCTCTTAACTAGGAAGGTATTTCTCGACACAGGTATTCTAGCACTAGTCATCTTCTCTGGATCATCATCACTGGATAATCGTCATCGAGTCACCATCATCGTCACTGCTGTTGCTATTTCAATCAATCTCTGAATCTACTCATCATAGAAAGTTATACAGAGCCAGTCCTTTTTCATACTGGATGTAGGCCCACCACCTGCAGGTCTTCGTCATCACTGGCCATACTGTGGAATCTTCAGGACTTATTATGTGCGTCACAAAACGTGGATGCAGCATCCCAGGCTATTACGAGCACACAGCTCTACCTGTCAGATCTCCCAGGAGCACATTACATGTGATCCATCACAAAACCTGGCTGAAGCATCCTAGGCTGTTACGATCACACAACTCTACCTGTTGGATCTCCCAGGAGCACATTACATGTGATCTCACCACAAAATCTAGCTGAAGCATCCCAGGCTGTTACGAGCACACAGCTCTACCTGTCGGATCTCCCAGGAGCACATTACATGTGGTCCACCACAAAACCTCGCTGAAGCATCTAAGGCCTTTTTCATCCTGTCTAGATCTCCCAGGAGCAAATTACATGTGGTCATGGCAAAACCTGGCTGAAGCATGTAAGGCCTTTTTCATCCTGTCCAGATCTCCCAGGAGCAAATTAAATGCCATAGGACAAAACCTCGCAAGAGCATCTCAGGATGTTACGGTTACACAACTCTGACATGAAGATCTCCCAGGGCACAAATTATATGTTCTCCCAGAGCAATGTCTCGAAAGAGCATCCAAGGCTGTTACAGGTACACAACTCTGACCTATAGGATCTCCTAGACATACTCATCTACACAACCTGATCCATGACCACAAAGTATCATCTTGATACTCACCATACATCATCCTGATGTACACATGATCATCCTGATCATCATCAATGCAAGATCCTGCTGCATGTCATCTAGAGAAGCTCGTCATCCACAATCATCCTGATCATACAATGCATCCACTTGATGCATACCAAGTATCTACCTGATACATATCATCATACATGATCTACCTAATCATACAATGTATCCACCTGATACATACACAGATACATGATCCACACAATGTATCCACCTGATACATATCAACATACATGATCTCAGTATCCACCTGATACACATACATATACATGGTCCAAGCATCCAACATGATGCATATATATATAAATGATCTAACTGATCATAACAAGCATCCAACATGATGCATATATACATATACAGAGTAGTAACTGGAGCATCATCCTGATGCTCATCATCCATAATCCTCCTGATCATCATAGCATCGTCCTCTTCAAATCATCTCATCGTCCACGAAGCAAAGCCCAGATGCACATCATCCATCACTTACACCACCGACATGGGAGAACACATCTACCACCATTTGGGGAAGGCTCCAGCCCTTACTTTTTCACCATGGGAGAACACATCTACCACCATGTGAAAAATGGCTCAGCAATTACATCATGACCAAGGGAGAACACATCAACCATGTTAGAAAAGCACATGTGAATCTGCATCTTCTGGACTCATCACTTCCCTTTGGAAGGAACCTCGATCTGAAGTGCACCAAGCCTCTCTTTGAAGTACTCAAACTACAATTTGGACAATGGCTTGGTCAATACATCTGCAACCTGCTCATCAATCTCAACATACTCTGCTTCGGCTGTACTTAGTGTTACACAGGACTGCTTCCTGCTAAACCAAGAGATCACACCTGATCCCTATCTACAGCACTGCCTGCCCAATCTGAATCAACATAGCCCTGCAGGTTAAACTTTTGATTCGCATCATACTTGAGCCCATAATCAACTGTACCCCTCAGAATATGCTTTACAACAACCAGGTGAACACTCCTCGGATCTGTCATGAACTGGCTCAATGTGTTCACCACAAAGCAAATATCTGGTCTCGTGTTTGTCAGGTACATCAAGGACCCAATCATCTGACGATACATAGTGACATCAACCAGATCAGATGAAGCATCACACAGAAGCTTCAGGTTCGATGCCATAGGTGTGGCCATGGCCTTGCAGTCCATCATCCCTAACCTCTTCATGATCTCTACTGCATACTTCCCTTGTCCAAGGAAGATTCCATCTACACTCTGCCACATCGCCATATCTAGAAAGTGGTGCATCATAGCCAAGTTTTGTACATATATGACTACACTATTCAAGAAAGCTGTCTTGAAATCCATCTGGTCTATCTCCTATTTCATCACTTTTATATTTCTCTATGCTGCCATCTGTAGCATGCTTGATCTGATAGTTCCGTTTGGAAGTCACAACAGACTTCCCTTAAGCTCTTGGGACTGCATCCCAAACATCGTTCTTCATGATCAATGGATCATGGCATTCTTCCCGTATCCTAGGAACTTCAATATCTTCAATATTTTCAATAAATAACTTTGTTGCTGAACAAATGTTGTAGTCCTTGTTTTTGTAGTTGATGGTATACTATCTTTCCTACAAAACAAGTTAAATTGCATGATTAGAAAACATCTCATAGTTTTCAAAACAAATTCTTACACATAAAGAAATATGTCATACAGTCATGCAATTATCTTAGCCAATGCTTCAATACAACATTTATCCATATTCCGTAACTTTCTAGATGCCTTCCAATCTCTACCAGAACATTGTTAAGAGTGTGCACAACTCCTAACATGTCAGCAAAGAGGTTTCATTCTAGATAAGTAGCAATGGAATGTTGTACAGTGCCATAGGTTACCCATGTATATTAGTAGTATACTGTTCATCAATGCAACTATTCTAATATGTATAATACACAACCTAATTCTAGGAACATAAGCATATACATCATTGAATAACATTATTTAAACAAAAAACTATGTAAGAAATGACAATTCAAATACTTATCTTTGTTTGATTGTTGGGTTGACTCTCTCTCAGTCTTTGCTTCTTTTCTGCAACTCCATTCTAATGTGGATTGTGAGAAGTGGTCAACTCCCTCTGAATATCTGCATCCTTGTAGAAACTACCGGAGTGTGCTCCCTCTTGATCTTTGCTTCCTGGATTACTTGTCCTTGAACTTATATCCATTCTCGATCCCTATGCATGCTTGTTAGTATCATCATTGTGTTATCCTCTAGGTCTCATACATAATCAAACATTCATTAGTATAATCTTAATATTATCAAAACACAATAATCTAAAGCATGTATAGTCAGGATCATTTCAAACACAGATAATAAACATTAGTATTCAAGGTTTTAGGGAAGTCTTCTTTACTAATCCATATTCTTATTTGATCATAGGACTATTCTGGTTAGTTAAATCATTAATCAAGATAAGAGATATAATATGCATAAAACTCGTGATTAGTCAAACCTATACCTTCATGATTCTTCTGGTTAGTCATATCATCAATTATGGTAAGAAACATAATATGCATGCAACCATGACTATTCAAACCTATGACTTCATGAATAATCATTATCAACAACACAACAGTATAAGATACTAACACAAGGTAGGATTCTATCTTGATATAGGAAAAACATACCTAGATTAGCATGCTAGCTAGTTATGTCTAACATACTCACATGATGTCTTCTTGTTCTTCTTCAATGACTTGTGCTAGTAACCTGCATATCTCATAGGTTAACCATTATAGAACCAAGTTATACATAACTCGTAAATGGATCTTCTTTGAGATCCATGACAATGGATGAATCTTTGTCCTTATGTCATCATGATCATATGTTCTTGAACGAGAACATGATTTGCCTTTCTTGGTGGGTGTACCTTTCATGTTAGCAGACAACATAAACCTGATACAACACCATAATTCATTATTACAATCATAAGTGTCAACACCCTATTCAATGAATATCTTCTATTGTGCATTCATAATTTTATTAAGGTGATACGACAAGTCTAAAATCAAGATTGTACTAACCGTAATAACATGAAGATAAACATACCATAAACTTAATCATGAACAAATCTTGAAACATACCTCGATGAGTCATACCTGTCGAGATTGCTTGTAATCTTCTTATGGAAGGCCTTAGCCTCATCTCCCTCTGAGACATGAACTTCTTCACTTATGTAGGTGACCAATCCATCCACTTGATTTGCAAGAACTGGAACTAGAGCGGGATTAGGGTTTGTCAAGGAAACCCCAAAAATTCAAACTTTGAATTTTAAACTTCCGAAAGGATAGAAATATGCGCCTTGATGAGCTGATCAAGTTGGTATATTCAGAATTTGAAAACTGCAAAGTTTCACCCCTTGAAATTGCCTTTTAGATTTTTGGATTCACTAGGGAGAACCCTGAATTAGGGTTTGAGTTTCCCGGAGCTTCACCCAACCAAAATATTTGATTCAAAGCTCTAAGCTTTGATTTTTCTGAGGAGCTTCCAGCCGTGGTCACATATTTCCAAAATTCCCATTTTTGCAGAAGCCCTAATTTTCCACTTTTCTGATCAAAGTCCCGAACTAGGGTCTGATCAAGCCCGGCCTTCTGCCCAACCAAAAATTCTGATCTTGGTCTCTAAATTTCGATTTTGATGAGCATCATTCAGCCGTGGTCTCCGATTACAAAAATTCCAACTTTCTCCGAAGCCCTAAATTCCGGAATCCATGAATGAAGGTGCTCAAAAATAATTATGATTTGATAGAAATATGTACCTGATTGTTTCTGGTGTAACTCTGAACTTTTCAATCCACAAGGTCTGAAATTTTTTCTTGAGATAGCCCAACTTGTTATATTTCCATCCCAACAGGTTTGACCTCAATTGGATTCTCTTAGATAGAGTTATGCCACATGTCGTAACGTGACCTATTTATGGGATAATACAGGAGAGCGAACTTGTATGGCGTGCCACGTGTCACTGGTTCAATGTCGGCTTCTAAACAGTTTTTATGCGATAGTAAAGTCGATGTACTACCTGTCACATTTTATGAAATTTCATTTGGAGCTTCCTATCCCAAGTTATGACCTTTTTCCCAAGGTCACCTGATTTTGACTCAGATATGGAAGAGGCAGAAACCCTATATTTTACAGATCATAAATCACAAAGTACAACGAATTAGAGGTTTTCCTTTGGACACAAGGTACATGGAGATCTTATATTCGAACTGTAAATGTTTCAGATCCGAAAAATGCGCCAAAACGGATTTATAGCGAAAGTGCTACGATGACTGGTTTTTGCTATATCAAGCCCTAGCATCGTAAGTGCAACAAGTGTCATACATGCCATATCATGCCTTCTTTCAGGCTAGCTCTGATACCATGTTAAATTTTCAGAATTTACTTCAATCTGATCTAGGATCTTAACTGAGAGAACAACATGTACAACAAATCTACAACATATCAATCATGTACACAATAATGCAAGCACACAAGAGACACAGAGTTTACTTGGGGAAAACCATAAAGGTGAAAAACCCCAATAACTTCCTCAAAGATAGATAGAGCAATGATACAACCAGAATACAAGAGATAGTCTTCTCCTAGCAGCAGATCCTCCTCCTCCACAAGTGCGTCACTCTCCCAAGTGTGAGTGAGAGAATAGAATGTGTAAAATGAGAGAGACACACTCTCTATTTATACACTAACTTGACTTGACCTTTACTCAACTAGGTCAGCCTCAACTTAACCACTTAATTTAATGCTGACTGGGCCGACCCCCACTAGGGTGGTCTAATAACCCTTTGACCCACATGGCCGACCCCCAATAGGGTGGTCTAATAACCCTTTGACCCACATGACTTATACAGGCCGACCCCAACAAGGTGGTCTAATAACCCATCAAGTATAAGTTACGACACTTACAATATAAATGACGGCACTTCCGTATAGAGGAATAATAACATCTCTATAGGAATACAACCACTTTTGTATAGAGGAATAATAATATCTCTAGAGGAATACAATATACATATATATGAAATACATTCTGAAGTTACATATACATCAACAGTCGCCAGTCTGTTGTTCAGGATTTCTACCTTATAGTGAGGAGGTGGACACTACCAACTTCTGGGGTGATAGGTAAATACATTTATCATATCACATAGGTTTCTAAAAAAGGAAAGAGATCAAGATATTAGAAGGAATACCTTATTAACAACGTTCGACCCTAGCTTTCGCTTGCTCCTTCGATCGATCCTTCACTTGATCTTCTGCTTGATGAAATTGCAATACAAAAGATACCTTCCTCAGTGTATCTTGACTGATATAACAATGATGAAATTGAAATAAAATTTAGACATCAAATACAATCAAGCATTTAACCAAACAAATATGCAGTCCATTATACATTTGATTGGGACAAGAAGGGTATTTCAACCTTTATTGTCAAAAAGCAATAATCAGTACAAGTATACCTGATCATTCGAAGTGCTTCTGTAACCGGATTCTGGGCTCCTGCTCTTCACACTAACTTGAGGATTCCTCCAGCATAACAACCCTTCATGCATGCTTTCTCCCCCCCTCTCTCCTCTATCCCCCTTGTATTTATGGGACAAGGTAGGCAGTTTGGATCGAGAGGTAGTTTGATTGGGAGGTTGGGGAAGTTGCAAACCAACTTCAACTAATCCCAATTCATCAAATTAATATATTTTTTATTACATTTTAAGATGTATGAGAGTTTCCTCAAGTAGAGTAATGCACAATATGCAACTTTCATGCTTTACAACCAGCGTTTGCAAGGTTTTTGGAGGTGTACGCTAGTCTACTGAAGACAAAGTAGAGTATATTAGCAGGTGTACACTAGTCTACTGAAGGAAAAGTAGAGTACACTAGAAGGTGTACGCTACTCTTATGCCTATAGGGTAGCGTTCATGCAAAAATTTAGGTAAAAACAGTGTTTTGTCAGCTGCAGAAGAGTAAGTCTAGTCCATACATCACCTACGTCAACCTAGCTCTTCAATCCATGTTGTCCTTTTGTGTGATCGACAGCTAAATGTGATCACAGACGGAGAAGTGCAGAATTGACCTATAACAGTAAGCCTACCTTGGACGGGGGGAATGGTTACATTATTGTCGCAGTAGACTACTTTACCAAATGGGCTGAGGTTATTCCTACGTATAAAGAAGATGGCTCATTTGTCGCACTCTTTATGTTCAATCACATCATTGCGCGATTCGGGGTCCCTAAATCCATCGTCATTGACCATGGATCACATTTCCAGAACAAGATGGTGGATGAACTAAGTGTAAGGCTGGGTTTTCTACATGAGAACTCAAATCCTTACTACCATAAATCGAATGGACAAGTAGAGGCCACCAACAAGGTCTTGAAAACCATGGTTCAATGTATGGTAGGGACACATAAGTCCAATTGAAATACCATTCTTTTTTCAAATCTATGGGCATACAGGACTTCCATCAAAACTGGCATTGTATTTACGCATTTTCAATTGGTCTATAGGCTAGAGGAAGTACTACCTATAGATTGCGAGAATCTGTCATTGAAACTCATTCTTGAACTCTTACCTAACACCACCGCTGAGGAAGAACATTTATATACTTGAAAAAACTCGAGGAAACCCATCGTGATGCAGCTTTGGCTAACGAATCTCATAAGAAGCACATCAAGGCCCAATATGAAAATTCAGTCAAACCTCGTATCTTCAACCAGGGAGATTTGGTCCCCACTTACGACCAAGAACATGATAAAATGGGGGCAGGAAAAATTGAGTCCATGTGGCACGGTCCATATGTGGTTAAACGTGTGTTGGAAAAACGAGCATATGAACTTGAGGACTACGACGGAAGTTTTTGGGAGATCCTTGCAATGGGATCTACCTAAATCGGTACTATGCCTAAGTCATTTACGCATTAGTACTTTGTATATATTGTACATGACGTGTGTTTTTCTTGGTGTGACACTTTATTTTTAATGTGTTAGGATCTTATCATCCTGCTTATACCATGCTCTGCATGGATGTGTAGATTGCAATGTGTTTTGGATTCATAGACGGAACAGACGGCACACCCGCAAACTCGCTTCAGCATCTTGGGCACTTTATTCCCCTACCAACGAACTGATTAGCTCAAGAGGAAGTTATCTAGGATACGCAACCAACAATTCCGTTGAGTATCATGCAGTGATCGGATTGTTGACCAACACTCTTTCCCTAGGTATGGACCACATTGTTGTCTACCTTGACTCACAATTAGTGGTCTCCCATATCAAACGGGTCTACACTATCCTCGACTCCATGTTACTCTGCCTATTTCCATGAGTACGTATCTTGGAGAGGTCCTTTGAGTCAGTTCAATACTTGCATATTCTAAGAGACATGAACACCGTTGTTGACTACGTGGAGAATTTCATACTGGATTGGTACATTGCACATTCATAAACATTTTATCAAACATATGTGTAAAAATGACATAACATGTAAATCATTCATATTGTATAAGCTAAAACATGCATAAGATCCCATATCATCATAGGAAACACAGTACATAAAGCCACAAAATAGTGCTCTGTATATATATATATATATATATCATCATGTTGGTATAATACAAAAAAATGGTACTGATACAAAATATGAAGCCTATGGCTTTCAGTACATCCATAATAAAAATGAGCTATTCTCTAGGATGCTCATGGTAACAGATAATGGCTCGGGCTACTCTACAGAGAAACAAACCGAAGCGCCATGACATTCCAGCTGTACGACATTGGTACCCGCGAGGAAGATCGTCGATGGATATATCTAGGATGTCAACTGAGTCTCTTGAGGTTATCCTCCAACTCATCTAAATCCTCTGCTGCATCCTGATGGGAAGCCCCTATGTCTCATACCACTCCTCTCCTCTCAATAGGAGAATACCCTACAGGTCGAGATGGACCAACATCTGCACTGAAACAAGTGTGAAACATCATTACTACCCAAAAAACATAAAAAAAAAAGATAAAATGCATAAACACTACAGGGTTTTGTTCTTACCTATGTTGCCCCATTGATCTCCCTCAGGAACAACCAAGTATGGGTCACCCCTGAAATCGGTACCTGCATATGGATAGTCCTCAACCATGAGGAGCTTCCTGCATAGCCACCTAAAGAAGGTGGGACCATAACCAATGATGGAAACCTCCTCCTCCATGGCGGGCCATGACCTCGGACCACCTAACCATGTGAGGATCTCACGGATCAAGATCATCTATCACTGCCTGAAGCCACAACAATGGAACTTGTTCCATGAAGAACGAGACTACGATAGATCCATACCCGAACTGTTTCAACTAACCCCTGTGGCACTTGGTGAGTTATTCCTTTAGGATTGTGAGCATCCCCTCGCACTATTTAGACACTATCAGATCCATGCTCTCTATCACATACAACATATGTGCCTTGGTGGCCTGATGAGGAGCTCTGCTCCCTGCCACCCTCTTTATGGTAAAAATAACTATCCGCAGTGGTCTATCACACACATTCTTGATGGGAATATTCCCAGCAAGCATCTGAATCCCTGGAGTACAAAATTGAGTTACCAAGCTCTCAGTGGACTGGTCACTGCCTTGTGGCCCCGATAATGAGACTGGGGCTCCCAGTCTGGACAACCCTGTCAGAAAATATATGTCTTCCACATATAGAGTCAGAGTGCGAACAAAAAATTGGAATTGCTATTGATCAGGGTCCCATAACCTGATTAGGTAATCTAGTAGCGGTACTTAGGACCTCATGCCCTAGACGTGAAAGAACTTAAGCAACCCGCATTGTTGTAGTGCATTCATTGAATGCGGATCATTTTCCACTTGGGAATCCTCCATTTCATGTTCCCATTCTTCCCATTGAACCATTTTTTAAGCCAAAACCTGTTCAAACACCAATTAGACAAGTATTAGTACATTTCCATTGTAATGTCCCAAATTTGAAATTTTACCCAATTTGGCATATTTTTTAATCTTGGACTAGTGAAGCCCCAAACTTTCCCAAATGATCCCAAATGGTTTTGAATTATGTCTAGAGTGGATTGAGATGTATTAGGACACACCAATGCAGTGATTATATTCTTCTACGCTTTCTAAATACTACAACATATTGCATTTACAACTAGAGAATGAAAGGAAAAAATACTAGGAAAATCGATGTTAAAACCTCCAAGGGTAGATGGATCCAAATTACTCCTAAAGATTTCGAATTGGGTATGAATGTGTTTGAAGGGTATTGGTACATAAAAAATAATATGAAGGGTGATTATACACTCTCAAAATACTTCTGCAACCTTCATTTGAATTCAGGAGAAAATGGGGAATTTTACTAGAAATTTCGAGGTTCAAATCCCCAAGGGTAGAGGTCAATAATGGCTTCCCAAATGCAGTAAAAACCTCCAAAATTTCAGTAAAGAGACATGGATTAGTTATATGACTTCAATGGGTGCCCAAATTCATTATTAATAAATTCCTAAAGGATGCTTCAACTCCCATAAATCAGATATTTGTAGACATGTCTTCACATAGGGGGAAATGATAGAAAACCATTATAACTTGCTATGAAATTTGAGAGAAATATTCCAAGGACTTGTATAATGTATATGAAACTTATTCATTACATTAATGGCTCTCCATATAGTAATAAAATCACAGATATTGACTGAAAAAATTTGATACCAAACAACTTCAAGCTCTTACAACAAGATATAGGGGAAAATGACACCATTCATACATAGTTTGGAATTTTTACATAGTTTCACTTGTATTTTCGATATGAGATTCATATTAGAATCAAATACAGAGTGCATACATCAAATTACAAATAAATTGGTCCCCTTTGAATTCCCCAATATATCAACATCTCACCATGTGTGCCCTTCCTCCAAGAGCAAGAATATGAAGAGAAAAGTGAGAGAGATGTGGGAACAAGTTAAAGAAGAAATGGTTATGAGCAAACCTATAGCTTCAAAATGTAACAAATTAATTCATGCATGTCCAATGAAAGTTCTGAATGGCGCCTCCAATTTCCAATTAGGATGGGAATCTTGCACCCTCGAAATTTGTACTAAGGCAAGAAGAATAAACATTCAACTTGCATGGACAAGCTATGCTCTCCAATTTGCAAAATGAGAAATGATCAAAAGTTGACATATTTCTTTACTCTTGTATTTTATTAACCTCCCAAGGACTCCTTATCTCTAATTCCATCCAAGAGCCTCATCCCAACTCAAGTTAGGGAGAGATTCCCATGAATGATACTTGTCCAACTTTTGCTAGCTCTCCTCTTCCATCAATTTGAATGGGGGACTCTTGGATACCATAACTCCTCTTGTGCGCCCTCTTGGAGGATATTTTTAGCCCTGACATGTCATATATGTCAGATGTCAGCAATCATGTCTGAGCTTTGTCATAAGTTTCATAGAATCTTCATCATTGTTGTCATAAGTGTTAGGGAATCTAGCTCCAAGTGTCACAATTCTTCTAAGATGCCTCTTCCTCTTCCATGGGAGTTACTCTTCCACTCCAATTCGACCTTACATGATTCATTCCATGAATAATACCTCTTAAAATCCCCCAAGTATGTTACCCTTCATCTTGAACTCGAATTGGTGAGAGAATCATGGCAAGTGTAGTGGGGAATCTTGCCAAATGTGGGTCCCACAACCTCTTATGTGCCCTCATGATCCAATGCCACCTTATTTTATTTATATTATTATTTAATTGACCCCTTTAATGTGAATTTGTAATTCTAAGGTCATTTTGAGTCTTGTAGCTCCTTTACTCCAACTTTTGATGCTTCCACCCCCAACCTAGGGAATTAGTAATTTTCCTCCATGATAGTTCATTTGGATGGGAACATTACAATCTTTGATTTGGGAATTTTCTCTTAATGTGATCCACCTTGTCCATTTGGATCTAATTTTACATTATTACTAACTTGGACATCATGCTTGGCAATTATCATGACCCTTAGTATCAATTTGAAAAACTATCATGAATATGGCCAAGGGGCTTAGGCCATTGTGACCTAATGAAAACTTTGGGGACATGAAAAATCCTCCCCTCCCAATATTCCTTGTCCTCAATAAATTTCAAACATGGATGTTGAAAAACCTGCTTTTTTCCCAAAACTTTGCTTCCAAAACTTCCCTTCTAAAACTCTGAGTAGTGGCACTCATGCACTACAGTTGTGTGTTTCCAAAAGCAAGGAGATGTGGGTTTTCGTTTTCATATTGATATCCCCTGTGGCATCACCACTAAACATCAAAATATTAATTGAATCCATCAAAACAATTTTTTCACAATTACTCTTTACCTCTTTCATATTTTGGAAACCCTTTCTGATACCACTGTATAATTCTTTGAAGTTGTCACTGAGTTTCCCAACTTTGAGTCTTCGAGATTCCATGAATATTTTAGAGAGGAACCACCATGCTTGCTACTGCACTACTCTAATTACAATCACCTTATTTAGTGGGAACCCAATCTCCCATACTACTTGTTTCCCCCCAAAATTGAAACCAACGAGACTAAAATTTATCCTAGTGTCCCATTGCTTGTATTGCACTCCAACAATTAGGAGTGGTATCCAACCCATACCATCAGGAAATAGAATTCTTGGATCACATTCCCTTGATTGAAATATTCCAGACATCATAGTTACAAAATATATATCATCAAAGTATAGAACAACATAATAAAATGTACATCAAAGAGGCGCATCATCAACAAATCATGAAAGTGCTTATACCTCCAAGTAAGTAGACCACCATTCGCCAAGTGCATACAAGCATCAAGTGACCAATCAAATATGCACCAATGCCATGTGAGGATACCATGCCCTATAATGTTGCTCCAAAAGGATGCAAGATGCATCAAGATAATCAATCCTGTGTTCTTTCATCCAAGAATTGAATGGATAATCTCCATTAAAATCTGAACCAAGTAGGAAACAAAGAAAACAATGAGACTTCAATAGGCTCACATAAGTACCATTTGTGCATCCATGAATATGTGTATCATCAAGAAATAAAAAAGGATGTTGCTTCCAATACGAATTTGCTCCAATTATATATCTCTTCACCCAAGGATTGGATGAAGTTCCTCCAACATCAATTGAACTAAGCAAGGAGCAAGGAAAAACATGAGTCTTCAAGTGACTCAAGTGAACATCATAAGTGCATCCATGTATATATGTGCATCATTAATAAATAACAAAGGATGTTTCTGCCAATAATAATTTTCTCCAATCATATATCTCTTCACCCAAGTATTGGATGAAGTTCCTCCAATATCAATTGAGCTAAGCAAGGAGCAAGAAAAATCATGAGTCTTCAAGTGACTCAAGTGAACATCATAGGTGCATCCATGTAGATATGTATCATCATAAGGTAACAAAGGATGCTGATGCAAATGTAAATAATAATAAAGTGGTATAATCATTTCATCATCTAAAGGAGATATAGGAGTTTCATACTCCTCATGTGGCACCATCAAAAAGAAACTTTTCACCCATACTTAATTAGGATGAATGTTGCAAAATATGGAAGTGTAGGATGTAGGAGAATGAACCAACTCACCAAAATGATCAGAATATGAAAAAGTGTCATCATGTGAAGGCTCCATAAGAGTAGGATCATGCACCTCCCTCAAAAGTGCAAAAAAATTCTCATAGGTTGGTTCCAAGGTAGTGGAATCATACACTTTTTCAAAAATTGTGTAACCATTTCCAAGAGGCAACCCAAGTTCCTCTTCCACCACAACAAGTCCTTGGTTCTCATCAAGCTCATCTTCAAACACATCAATAACCTTCAATTTTACATGTTTCTCATGATCCATCATTTCATGAGAACCCTCCAAGCAATCTACCATTTGACAATCTGAAACATAGGAGGAAGAACAAGTATCTTGCAACCTATCAAGAAGTTGCTCATTTTTCATTTTGAGCTTATGAATATCCTCATTATTATTCAAGTATGCTCCATGTAACCATTCATTAAGATCAACCAAATTGTTTCTATCAAAAAGAAAAGAGGTGAAATTACCTTCGATGTTGCACATTGCTCTTTGAATCTTCTCCATGTCTTCAAGGAAGAATGGATCCTTCAACAAAGAAAATGTCCAACAAGAATTTGACACCAATGCTTTAGTGTCATGGAGTATGCTAAGGGTCTATTGGATCTTCTTTTCATTCATCTTTAATGACCCTTCAAGAAAAAGAGGCTCTTGTAGAGGGACCTCCTCTTCTTTGTACTTTTTACTTGGACCAACTTCATTAAGCTCAAGTGGTGATGGGGAAGTTGATCTTGATTCTTCTTCAACTGCTACAAGGCCTTCATTTTCATGCTTAATGGAACTTTTGATTGCAACAACACTTTCAAAATTGATCTCTATGTCACCAACATAGAGGCGTGAACACCCATCAGTAGGTACTCCTTCATAGCTCAAGCATCCATCCGTAGATTCTCTTTGATTCATGTCCAAAGTAGAGGGTGTCTCAAAATGTAACTCTTCTTCATGCTCATGTGATGTTTCTTCATATTTTTCAGAGTCACTTGGGAGTGACTTTCGACCCTCTTCATGTAATGTTTCTTTTGCTTTACATATTTCATAACTAGGTGGCTCATGGGTCTCCTCCTTTTCACTCAAATATATATGATTTTATCTCCAAGGTATTTTGCAAGAAGGGCATAGACCTTTCTTCACTAACTCCACATATTCATTTTTTATCCTATTTTCAAACACCCAATCAGCAAAGTATTCAAAAGGAATGGCCTTTTGTGTATCTCCCTTATACAAATCAAGATATGCCTGATATTGTTGGGGCAAGGTTTTACATGTTGCTCTCAATATTTGTAATTAATTCATAGAATTATCATTTGGTAGTGTGACACACTCATATTCATAAGAATCAAGGTCATAAGAATAACCCTCATTTCTTATGAAATTGTAATAAGTGTTGTATGATGGCACCTCTTCCTCATACCATTCACATTCTTCTTCATATTGCTCATAAGCATTATACTCATAGGAGTCATAATAATAGTAATACATGGCTGAAAATTATTCTTCAATGGATGATATTAATGCACAAGTGCAAGGACCATGCTCTGATACCACTGTAATGTCCCCAATTTGAAATTTTACCCAATTTACCCAATTTTCGAACCTTGGACTAGTGAAACCCCAAACTATCCCAAATGGTTTAGAATTATGTATAGAGTGGATTGAGGTGTATTAGTACACACTAATTAATCTATTATATGCTTGGAAACTTTCTAAATACTTCAGCAACTTTCATTTACAACTAGAGAATGAAAGGCAAAAATACTAGGAAAATCGATGTTAAAACCCCCAAGGGTATATGGATCCAAATGACTCACAAGGATTTTAAATTGGGTTTGAAGGTGTTTGAAGGGTATAGGGACATAAAAAATGAATTTTATGGGTGATTATACACTCTCAAACGATTTCTTAAACCTTCCTTTGAATTCAAGAGAAAATGGGAAATTTTACAAGTAATTTCGAGGTTCAAATCCCCAAGGGTAGAGGTACTAATGGCTTTCCAAATGCAGTAAGACACTCCCAAATTTCAGTACAGAGACATGTATTAGTTATACGACGTCAATGGTCACCCAAATTAATCATTAATCAATTCCTAAAGGTTGTTGAAACTCCCATAAATAAGATATTTGTAGACATGTCTTCACATAGGGGGAAATGATAGAAAAACGCTATAACTTGCTATGAAATTTGAGAGAAATGTTACAAGGACTTGTATAATGTATATGAAACTTATTCATTAGATTTATTTCTCTCCATAAATAAATAAAATCAGATATATTTACTCAAACAATTCGATACCAAACAACTTCAAGCTCTTACAGCAATATATAGGGGAAAATGGCACTGTTATCACATATATAGTAGCCGGGATACCATACATTATTTTTCTCATTCCAGTACACTATTCAGCCAATTACCTTGCATTTGAGATGCCGAGATGAGCATCTATATTGGATCACTATCAGATTGTGGACAGCAGTTGTATTCCCCATGCCATGACTGAGTTTCAGGACACTCAGAGAGATGACCGATGTAGCCATTATATCATTGGTACAGAGCAGACAATAGTGCCCAGAGTTACAGTAGCAGTCTCAGAGGACAGAGGATGGTACAGGTTGATGTGCATTCAGGTATATGACTCAGCAGGTATATCATAGTGTTATGGTTAGATTGCTTTTATACTTATTCTCATAGCATGTCTTAGCACTTAGTGTCATGATCTGGCGATCATATAGATATATGGACCTGGTTGATCTATTATATATATTATATTGTCCCTACTCAGACTTAGAAGTTCACTATTCATACTCATTGGTACATACCCTCCTTAGGGAGAATAGAGGTGATCATTACACCATACTTTGGCTTGCTAGTGTTGGCTCCATCATTTCATTGTCTTCATCCATCCATGGCCTACCTTTTAGATTATCACCCTGACTTACTACTTGACTAGTGGCATGGAGGACTTTTCCCCACTGTAGCCTCTGTATTGGATGAGTTTCCTTGTTTATTGTGTCTCGGCTCTGAGTTGGTGACAAAACTTACCTATGGTGAGTTGGAGTTCCTTGTGAATTCCCTTTAGTCACTAAAGTTGTGTTGGCTAAACCTGAAACTTTTAGTGCTGCCATGTATACAAAATCTGGAAAAATGAAATGCTATATCTTGTATGAAAAGCCCATTCATGCAATGTGTTTCTAAACACACATGAATGAGAGGCATGCCAAATGAACATGGCAATGAAAATGAAATGTTATATCTTGTGGAAAATAAATACCTAGGTAAACAAGCTGTCCATGACACACCTAGAAGTGCTCAGGTAAACAAGTGCCTTAAAAACACACCTGCAGCAGAAAGCCTAAAAGAAAAATGTAAATCTATGCAATGTGTTTGTAAACACACATAGATCAAGGCTATGGAAACTTCAGGCCCAAAAAGCAATGGAACTTAAAAGCTACATCTAAACAATTGCTGGCCTTATTTGTATTATGGATTGTGCGCATCTATGAAGGTAAATAAACCATCTTTAAACAACTCATCCATTTGTGAGACACCACCATTCCCTGTGTTATTGCTCATTCAGTATATACTATGGTGTATTCCCTTTCCCTTGCCAAAGTGTCACAAAGTCAAGACATTTAAGTCATCCCTTAGCCTAGCCAGTTAATTTAAGCCTTCACCCTTCACTAGCAAATTGATCACAACTATGAAATGAGTATGATCCTGAAAGTCTAGTCTGAGTAATAATAATAATTAACGACACTATATATTTGGATTTAGATCACCAGTCATGATTACTCTGTGTTATAATTGTTATTTGAATAAGTTGTAGAGCATATATTAACCTTGACACTTTGCAGCAGCTATTAATGATGATCTGAGTTATATTTGGTCTTGGTTAGACCTAGTTTGACCATGGAGGACCATGGGACATGAGATGTTGGACCTTATGATCATATGGATAGATGATATATGGTCTATGTATACATACATAATGACTCTATGCAGCAGCTACAGGGTTATGATGATGATTCTGGGGTTGCAGCAGTGTTTGTATATGTACAACGCATTATTATTGGCCTTGATCCGGTATATTGGATATTTATTTTGATCATGCAGAGATTCATATGGTGTATGAGTACACATCTTGGATGGATTTGGACCTTCTGAGTCCAATGGGACAGTTTGTTTTCAGTTCCGGGCACTTACAGTGATGATTTAGCCTTAGTAGGCTGTCCTAGTGCAGTTTTGGTCTGTTGGAGACCCTGTCGGAGCAGAGATGACTTTTATCCGGTTGACCTAGGGCGCTGATGATGGAGGGGGTGGTCCAGCCACTTGTTTTTACCATATTACCCCCCTTTCGGACACACTGGTGCCCTCACCTTGACAGCGCCAGCACTCCAGGAGGCTGTTTGGGGCAGTTTCACGCTTCCCGAGGCATTTCAGGATTGGTAGAAATGGCTATTGAGGAAATCGATTTGGGCTACTGAGGCAAAGTTATGGCATGGGATGATCAGTGATGATAGATCGGGACCTTCCACACCTTCTCCAGCAGTTTCAGCTTCATCGGGGCCCGCATCCATCACTTATGGCACTTTCTGTGGATTTTTGAGGTCTTTTGAGGACCACGACTTCACTATGGAGGCACGATTTGGTACATTCATGATTATTTTTTGGTTATTGTGCTATGGGGATTGACCAAGGAGGGATAAAATTACCCCTTGGACCCACCATAAGCCTCTTATGATATTTTGTCATCATGATTTGGTGGGATTCCCCTCTTGTAGGGCGATTTTGTCCACTTACATTATATTTTATTAGTGATCTATGTATTTTATTGTTGAGCTCATCTCAACCATTGATTAGACATTTGTATCTTTTAATCTTAGCCACTCATTCAAAAAGTGGTTAGGGTTTTGGTGCCTCTCCTTCCTATTTAAAGGAGAGAGCCTCTCATTGTAAAGGGACTTTTGGCTCTGGATTATTGGAATAGAAAATTATTATTGCATCTATCTCCAGTGTTGTGGTGAATGTTTTTGGTGTTCGTTCGTTGGTTCTTCCTTTGCACTGAGTTATTGGAGATCTTGTTTGCCATATCTTTGTACCACGATTTTGCATCTACAGGTGGAGGCCGATTTGCTTGGAGGAGGAGGTATTGGTAGGGGAAGACTCTCCCTACTTCTTCTTTGGAGCTCTTCGTTGGTAACAGGGAGTATTACTGTCCCAGGACCTTCTATTTCATGTTACTATTTGCATTTCTCTTGTATTTCTTCCATACTTGATCTTACTGATTGAATTTTCATTCCTTGGTTTGACAGGTAGAGGAAGGCGCACTTGTGGGCTAGGGCATCAAATCGGCAAGCAAATCAACAATTTCTCATTTGATCCCTGCGGGAATATTCCTCAACATCAAGGCATCTCATCCACATCACTTAGGTATGATCTCAAGGTAAGTTCTATCTCCATGATCTATCCAATTGTCAAAAACACTTAAAACCCTAATTAATCAAAACCCCATTTTTTACATTTTCTCAGATCTACTTAGATCTAGTGGGTTATTGGGCATAATATTGAAAACCCACCTCTATAGCATCCATGGCATCCCGGATCTATAGTTTGGTGAGGATTGGTTTCCGTTTGACCCCTCTCCCATGCCAACTTAGCTTCTCCCAAGCAAGGCGCACTTCACTAGTTGAGCAAGTTGACCTAGATCTAGGTGATGGGTGTTTGAGATTCCACTTGATTCGTCATCTACACATCCAATAACATACACCCAGGTTGTTACTTTTCTGAAATTTACCTTGTGGGCCCCATTCCACATTTTAAGGGATTTAATCCCCATTTTGGACCACTTGGAACCCTTAAACTCAGATCTACTAAGATCTAACCGTTGGATTACCACGAAAATACAGATCCATACTCCTACCCGACCGATCTACCCGGATCTAAAGTTTGGATGCCATCCGACTTGTTTTTACCCACCTAACCCCACTTTTAGGCTTCCTTGGGCAAAGTCGCACCACCTTGGAGAAGTGAGTTGACTCACTTCCAGGAACTGGGTACTTGAGATTTTTGGAGATTTAGAACCGGAATAATTCAAAACCTAGGTCTAGACTATCACTTTGTCAAATCTTGCCTTGGGGATTGCATTCCTTGTTTTAAGGGATTGTGGTCCACTTGGGTCAAACCTAGATCTAGATACATTCATCCATCAAGACCTCTATTGCCCACCTGTCCCAAGTACTAGGAGTCCTAAACCACAAGTCAACCCTACTTTGACTCCACTTCCCAATTCCCAAGGCACTGGTTTCTCTCCAAGTTAATTCAACTTTCCTAGATTGTTGGATTGACTTGTGTTTTGACCTATGCATGGTGAACTAAACCTTTGAAGCTGCCATGTATCATGGTCAAGCTTGTCATTTGTACTAGTTAGCCCCAATACAACCCTTAAACTACCCTGCACTGGACACGGTTCCCAAGGCAGTGAGTCTTCTGACATTGTACTAGTACACTAGCCCTAGATCTCACTTCAAACATTATAAGTCACTCTCACATCAACCATGAACCAAAGCTATACCCATTGAACCCCTCACTTGGCTTGTGACTTCAACCTATAAGGTCTAGGATAAACCATACACCTAACTTCACTTAGAAATACCCTGATTTGGTGTTTTGGTTTTGATCTCTCCTGTCGGGAGTAGATCGGGTCTCCCCCTTTGTTGTCTGGGCTAGATAACATAAAGCGAAGGTTGCCTCGACTGGCGTGACAACCATATATTGGAGGTCGAGGTGATCGTGGTTGCACCTTTTGAGTTGCCCTTCCCTATTGCCATCCATGACTGGATACATCCATAGGGGTAACTACAGTTTAGGTGATAACAGGCACCATTCATACATAGTTTGGCATTTTTACATAGTTTCACTTGGAGTTTAGATATGAGGTTCATATAAGAATAAAATACAGAATGTATACATCACATTACAAATAAATTGGGCACCTTAGACTTCCCCAAAGAGATCAAGATCTCACCATGTGCGCCCTTCCTCCAAGAACAAGAATAGGAAGAGAAAAATGAGAGACATGTGGGAACAAGTTGAAGAAGAAATGGTCATGAGCAGCCCTGCAGCTTCAACTTGTAACAAATGAATTCATGCATATCCATTGAAATTTCTGAATGGAATATCCAATTTCCAATTAGGATTGGAATCTTGCACCCTCGAAATTGGTACTAAGGCTAGAAGAATAAACATTCAACTTGCATGGACAAGCTATGCTCTCCAATTTGCAAAATGAGAAATGATCAAAATCTTCCCTCTTTATTTCCTCTTGTCTTTTATTAACCTCCCAAGTCCTCCTTAGCTCTAATTCCATCCAAAACTCATCCCAAATCAAGTTAGGGAGAGATTCCCATGAATGCCACTTGACCAACTTTTCCTAGCTCTCCTCTTCCATGAACTCGAATGGGGGACTCTTGGCTACCATAAATCCCCTTGTGCGCCCCCTTGGATGCTATTTTTAGCCCTGACATATCATATATGTCATATTTCAGAAATCAGGTCTGAGCTTTGTCATAAGTGTCATAGAATCTTCATCATTGTTGTCATAGGAGTTAGGGAATCTAGCTCCAAGTGTCACAATTCTTCTAAGATGCCTCTTCCTCTTCGATGGGAGTTACTCTTCCAATCCAATTCGACCTTACATGATTCATGCCATGAATAATACCTCTTAAACTCCCCCAAGTATGTTACCCTTCATCTTGAACTTGAATTGGTGAGAGAATCATGCCAAGTGTAGTGGGGAATCTTGCCACATATGGGTCCCACAACCTCTTATGTGCCCTCATGATCCAATGCCACCTTATTTTATTTTATTATTATTTAATTGACCACTTTAATGTGAATTTGTAAGTCTATGTTCATTTTGGGTCATGTAGCTCCTTTACTCCAACTTTTGATGCTTCCATCCCCAACCTAGG
This sequence comes from Larix kaempferi, assembly GCA_027924585.1. Taxonomy (NCBI): domain Eukaryota; kingdom Viridiplantae; phylum Streptophyta; class Pinopsida; order Pinales; family Pinaceae; genus Larix; species Larix kaempferi. Next base: position 8,280,176 of record BSBM01000050.1, on the reverse strand, counting down.
GAATTAGTAATTTTCCTCCATGATAGTTCATTTGGATGGGAACATTACAATATTTGATTTGGGAATTTTCTCTTAATGTGATCCACCTTGTCCATTTGGATCTAATTTTACATTATTACTAACTTGGAAATCATGCTTGGCAATTATTTGACCCTTAGTATCAATTTGACAAACTATCATGAATATGGCCAAGTCTATTTGCTTGTTTGTTAGTGAATCCTTGAATTGACTATTTTGTTCCTATCATTCTAACGCCTCTTGGCCTGATTGTTGACAGAGATCAAATAGTACCATGCTCCAATATTGCAACACAATCCCACCAAACTAATCCTCTAATTCAACACAGTGGGGATTTTAGATGATTGAGTCACAATTTCTAACTCTTGGTTAGCATCATGAAATAGGAAGCTTTCAGAGTTGATATCTCTCCCAGAGCTTGGTTCAATTGGAATAAATAACGAGATTCCAACCAAAATCGTTTTCAAAACATGAGGTCTGAAGAAGCACATCATATTGAAGTTAATGAGACCAGTTCTTCTTTGAATTCCTCTCTAGCCTGCTCTGAAACTCTACATGTTCTTCATATCATCCTAAGCCATGTGGAGATGGAAATTTCACACAATGTCGAATGATTTCACCGTACCCTCCTCCCTAGTGTCGTTCATTACACCTACGTTAACTTACTTGAACCACTCGATACCGTAACATTGAGTTTTGAGCAACCTGTGTGGTATCGCTTCTACCTATGGTGTAGCCATGGAGCTAACCCACGTATTATTAAACATCCTTCTCGATCATCCCATTTGGGTATCTATAATGATCATTATTACATTTTTACTATAATTGTGATTATTAAACACGAGTGATCATATGAAGTTCCATTGTTTTTATTTAATAAAAAAACTCTTTTATTCAACCATGTAACTTTTTTTTCCCTCTTTTCAATATAAATATAAATATATAAGCATATCATTAAAAATATAAAATGGCATTACCATAATTTTTCTTTTTGTTTTGGAGTTGTCTTATTCAATGATTTGGCTTGGATGGGGGATACGACATTTTTAATTTTGCAAAATATAAATTTGATTGTGTTTTAATGGTGATTTTGATCGTAGAAACATATTCAACACCATCAAAAACTCTAGTGGCACCCAAAATTTTAGAGTTTGAGAATTGTAACCAAGATTTTTAAAATAAATTGTTAGATTTTTTCAAAATTGTGCCAGAAAAATCAATTTTTTTTCGTTTGAAATAGAAATTTTAGACTACAGATTTTATTCCACCATCATTATTAATAAATATAAAATTGAAACAACATTAGGAGGAAGCTTACTCCCTCGCTTAAGCTTGGGCCTTTCCGCCTCTTAAAATAAGTTAACCAATTATATAATTGATACTTCACAACAAAACAATATTTTTGTAGAAGATTCAATTTATATATTAGAAATTTTTGTCGCCTCTTACAATAAGTTAACCAATTATATAATTAATACTTCACAGCTAAAAAATATTTTTGTAGAAGATTCAATTTAGATATTAGGATTTTTTGTCGCCTCTTACAATAAGTTAACCAATTATATAATTGATACTTTACAGCAAAAAAATTATTTTTGTAGAAGATTCAATTTAGATATTAGGATTTTTTGTCGCCTCTTACAATAAGTTAACCAATTATATAATTGATACTTCACAGCAAAAAAATATTTTTGTAGAAGATTCAATTTAGAGAATAGAAATTTTGTTAAGGTATTTCTTTCATATTTTTATATATTTTAAATTTAAACTAGTTTTCAAAAAAAAAATAGTTGTGTCATATAAAATTCACTTATTGGGATCTTAACCAATCGAGAGTAATAGGACCATAAGGTTTAAATTAAAGATTGGATGGAAGCAAGAATTTAACGAGTTTGCGTGTCAAGAAAGCAAGCGTATACATAGGGGAGATGTGGCCGGATTAAAAGAGAAGTACCTTTTTTAATGTATCTTTGAGTTTTATTTTCCAAAAGAAAATAACAATACTATTATATAAAACAATATAAGATGGATATACAAGAGTTCTGAAATCGGTCCACAATATACAAAGCCCCTCCACTCGGGTGAATAATCACAACAATGATGAGACATAAACAACCAAGGACAAGACCCTCAAAAACATCCAAGGGCCTCAATGTAACCAACAGAACCATTGTCACACAAAGGAGCCATATAATGCCCATACATGGGCCAATAAACCAAAACAAAAGGGGAATAAAGAGGACAAGAAATTATGAGGCCTGTAAGCTACCCCGCAACCTCCGAATCAATAACAAACAAAACAAGAAATGCCTCCCCGAGACATCCAGAAAGACATGTCTAATAGAAGAGAGCTAAGATATAGACCCCTCCAATGAATGCAGGTAGGGATTAACCCAGAAAATTCCAACAAGATGTTGGAGATCTAACAAGGACTAAATACCTGCACAAAAAGATATTAATCGCCAATGCATATATACTAAATAAGCTAAGTTATCTTCTATATGAAAACCAAAAAATATAACCGGAATAGATATAAGGATCCCTCTGAAATAAGATGATCAAGGGACCATTCTTCCGAATAGATAATACCCTCGTGAACTGAAAGTGCCTTCTTAGAAAGATCGTCTGCCAATTGGCTATGTTCCCTATAAGTATGCAAAAAAGAGAGATGCCCAAATTCCTGAATAAGTTTTTTAGCCTCCTACATCCATGAAGACAATAGAAGTACACAATGAGGATATTTTCCTGAAGTCCAATTGATTATCACTTTGGAGTTCCCCACCACTTGTAAAGAAGCAATACCAATAGATCTAGAAAATGATAAAAGCATCCATAAAGCTAAAATCTCACTTCTAGTGTTGGATCCCTAACAACAATTCATCCAAATTTTAAAGTAATGATCCTTATTTAAATACATAATTGCACATGGTCCACTAATACTAGCCCCTCTCTGAGAGGCCCCATAACAGTAACCATTTGGGATATTCACATTCAGCATAGGACACAAATGAAATTTATAAGAAGGATGTTGCACCAATATAGGATCAAAGGTATTGAATTCCATAAAATACGCCACTGCATGGCTACTAATAAGTGCCGCAAAAGGTTTCTTACCTTCAAATAAGGACGTATTCCTTGTGTTAGTCCTAGAGGAAAATCAGGCTAAAATGACTCACACTCGGGCATGATAGAAGTTCATTTATGTAAAGATACCAGAGCTATATATTTATGCATAATGTTTGAATTATTGTTTTGCAAACTTTCAACTGGATTAGGGCATACAAAGTATTTAACAGATGAAAGTCGTTATTGCAGAGGACATTCACAGCCTATTCCAGAACATATAGATAAATGGAAGGGAATTTAACGAATGGAGACTAGATGTACTCAAGAAGTGATTGATGATGACAATTTTCTTGAATATAGGGATATTTGGAACCTGTTGAAGCTTCTACATGAATAATTTCAACAATTCATACACATTTGCAAAGTAAACTCAGGGAATGAAAGTAATGCAATCATATTTGGCATACATAATACAAGTAGGAAATTCCTGGCAACCTTGCATCATATATGAGAATATTTTAATAGATATTACAGAGGCATACAATGATGAATCTCTGACAAATATTTCAACTCTGAAATATTATGAACATCGATGATTTCACAATGGGATTGAAAACTGCATTTGCTTTCTATTAATCATGTGAATCTTTACACAAAAAAAATAATTGCATAAGAATGGATTTATTGAAAAGAAGAAGAACATCTCTCTGAAATATGACTATGTCTTTTATCTCTTACAAAATTCATCTTATATGGCTCAAAATTGTTGGCCTATGGGTTGTCAGCGGGAAAATCCACCCTATAGCAAGGAAACTAATGCTATCAACTTGGTTGGGGTGACAAGTAAGTGTATTGATGCTATTACAGAGACATTTACAAAAAAGAAAGAAGTTGTAGATCTTGGGAACACACCTTTCAATCGAAGTTTGATCCCAGCCTTGACTTGATCTCGTGTTCAACTTCCAAATCCACCTTTCCTTCAGTAAACCTACAATAACAATACCTTTCTCAAAACATTTTGGGCAATATATAAAGCTTGAAAGAAACAACAACAATGTTTAACATTCAGCATTGACCAAAACAGATCCAAATTAAGATGCCATTTCATAACACATTTAAATTGGAACAAGAAAGTCACTTCAACCTTTATTTGTCAAAAGTAGAATGATGTACAAGTATACCTGATAATGAAGCAGGTTCCTGCAACTTGATTATGGGCTCTTTCTCTTCTCTGGCTTGGCTGTCTTCAACATCAACTTCTCCAATGTCTTAAAGTTTCTCCATCAACTCATCCTCTAGATTCTCTAGCTATAATTTCTCTAACCCTTCTCCTTTAACCTTCTTTGTATTTATAGGATTAAAGAAGTAGTTTAGGTCGATGGAGGAAGTTAGGGGAGTTATGAAACTACCATCAACTAATCCTCCTCGATGAATTAATTTATTTTTTAATCATCTTTTAAGATGTACGCGACTCTTGTTCAATGGAGTAGCGTATAGGGCGCTACCTTAGAGCTTAACAACTAGCGCTCATTCGATTTTAAATGGTGAGCGCTACTATGCTGAGAAGGAGTAGCGTATACTTGGATATGGGCGCTTCTATTATACACTAGAGTAGCGTATGGGCGCTAGTCTCTTTGAGTGGAGTAGAGCTCATATCTCAAAATGATATTTTTTTGGGGTTTTCCAGTAATTTCAGGAAATGGAAAGAGTTGACATATCATTCAAGGTCAACATGCTCCTCCATCCAAGTTGTCCTTTTGTGTGATCAGCAGCTCAGGGTGATCACGGATGGAGAGGTGCAAGTTTGACCTATAACAGATGCCCCCTAATGTGTGAGGTTAGAGGGAAACGATGGCTGAAATACATTATAATCCGAAGCCAGAGGAGGAGCAAAGAACCGCAGAAAACAAGTCACAAGAAACCTGCAACAAAGATCAAGGTCAGCGAGCAATTACATTTTTGACATCGTATAGATGTGTAGTGTCATACAACATGATCTCCGATACATAACAAGGAGATGTATATAAAGCATGGCCACTTGAAATACAAACGTGGATCCATGTCAAACTGAGAGATCATAGCCATAACAACGAACTGGATCTATGTCTCATGGAGAGCCGAATATAAGTGAGGCTCAGTCTTGCGCAACTTGGGTGATAACAAAATGAGGTAATGTCATCCAAAATCCCAAGGTATTCATCCCACAACAACCCTAGGTACAAACCCTAACCATGTGAATAGAAGAGCTGATAGTCGAACATGGAGGGTATCGTTTGATTACCGGTCATTGATGTATACCGTTAACAAACGCGAGGACTTCCACCGATAATGATGATGGGGTCCAAGGTACCAAGTACGATTCACCAAATGTGAATAGATGGACTTGGAGTCGAACACTTGGGAATCCTGTCGAAGAGGAGACATTGATGTATTCTCATCATTCAACAACGAGGAAAATTTCCACTGGTGACTGCAATCTCCAAGGTACGAACCGAAACTCTAAACTTCAATCCCAGAATAATAAGTTGATGTCGATGGGAAGAATTCCATTGGAAGGGAGGCCTTAAGGCATCCTCCATCATCCAACTCGAGGAACACTCAACTGGTAAGAGCTGATATGGAATAATATGTAACAAGACTGACACTAGGAAGGCCGACACATGAGGTCAAGGTAAACTGCAGAATGGCCGACACAGGGTATATCCTTGAACATTGAGCACGACACAAAAGTGACTTAGGCAGTTTCTGACATAATGGGGTAAATAAGTCTGAAATGTAAGAGACATTAGCAGACCCTCCATATGGTTGGAAGAATAACCAACCGGGGGATTAAATAACTCGGAGGAAAGGTTCACCCTGAGGTCAAAAACTAAACCCAACCGACAAGATAGACTCAAGTAGGTGCTGTGTTCAAGGATAGAACTTGACTGAAACTGCCTTTGACAATGAAGATATGATATGTCTTTTCCCGTTCCTTATTCTTTTTAGATAAAAGAATACCCTTCTTGTTGTTTTAATGAGTCCAAGAAAGAATGAAAACTCAATAGGTCCAACCACGTAAAAAATTTAACGAGCCCATGGGAGGAAGACTCAGTACCTTCTTCATAATTTATAGAGTTCGAAGAAGAGATAGAAGATTACTCTATATTTACTGATCTATGGATTTTAATATCGAGCCGAGATCTGTTCTTGCTCGCCGGTGTTTTCAATTTTAAGGAGTCTGAAAAACTTAAACAATAACTCCATATATTTGCTCATGGATTTTAGTATCGAGCCCAAGCAGATTAATTCTCGCTAATGTTTTCCTGTTTATAGAGTCTGAAAAACTTAAACAATCCTCTATTCACCTATCCGTGGATTTTATATCGAGTCCGGATTGGTCTGTGCTCGGCGGTGTTTTCTTGTTTATAGAGTTGAAAAAACTTAAACAGTCCTCTACTTACCCTCTCGTGGATTTCACATTGAGCCCGAGTAGGTGAATGCTCGCTTGGTATTTTCATGTTTAGAGAGTCTGAAAACCCTAAAGAGAGACTCCAAAAGGTCCTTTTTCGTACAGTTAGTCTCCTCCCCCGAAAAAGTATAAAACAATGAGAGGAGAACTCTTCTAGCGCATACAGGTGTATACCTAGAGTATACCTTTTCCGTAGTTAATCCACTTAGGCCCGAAAAATGGGTAATTCTATGCCTGAGTGGATGAGCCTTCAGATACTTTAATGAGCTCGAAGAGGACAAGTTTGCTCGACAATCTTGTTTAAGTTTAAATAGTCCAAACAAGAGCTTAAAATGACTTAAAGGTCAGCTTCTAGGATCATATCTTCATATTCTGCCAAAACTAGGTCTTCAACAAAAGATTAGTCGATGCGGAAAAAATCTCGAATGATATATAAATTTGAAAATTTTAACTAGTTGACAAGGTCTATCATCAATAATTTTTGAACTTAGGAGATGAATCTGACAACAATTAAGTGAAAATTGAGCTTGGATCAGTGTTATACCGTATTATGTGTTTCAATTGATTAATTAGGGTTTTTTGAAATTTTTGAAATTATAGAAAATTAACAATTATGGGTAAAAATCAAAATCCAATTTATATATAATTTCATTGTTTAAAAATCAATTTTCAATTTGTGTTGTAGGGCAAAAATTGGGGCAACATTTTGCAAATTTCAAATCTCCACTGCGATCAAACCGAGCATCCAACCACCAAACTTCCTCCACCAAGTAAGTTGAAATCTCCCTCACTTGCAATTTCATGGTTTGTTTTTAAATTTTTGAGCAAAAATAGCTTGCAATGCAATGCTCATAAGTTTTTATGCGCGGGTGCTACTGTGTAAACACAGGAGTAGCGTATAAACTCAATGGGCGCTACTTTGCTCAAGCAGAGTAGCGCCTACACGCTACTGTGTAGTATACATAGTAGTGTACATACTTGAAAACTTATACACAAGTACCGAGACTCAAAATTTTTTGGTTTTTTGTGCAGGATGGTCCTTCAATGGAGGAAGAGGGAGCATGAGGACATGGATAGGTTAGCCATGCAAGATCCGGCTACCCTCCATGCGCTCCAAAGATGCGGTTTGTTGAAGTTTTATCGAGCCGTAAACATGAGGGCTTTAAACAAACTGTTTCGAAGACTGATTCAGTCTTGGGAGTTGGATACCAACACCTTTGTCATCCGTGGGAAAACATTGGAACTTGCCGTTGATGACATATACTTTATTACTGGTCTCTCAAGAAGAGGAGATGTAATCAATCTGAAAGGGTCTTCTCGTTTGGGTGCACGATCAGTGCAAGAATATGTGAATACATACTGTGTTGCCGGAGCAGAAAAATCGGGAAGCCAAGTCTTGATTTCAACTATTGATAGTCTCCCTTTGAAAGAGATAGTGAGCATGATCAACCGAGTAGCCGGTAGTGCATCACAACACTTAGCTTCCAGGCATTCGATGCATATTGGTGTATAATGCTTGCATGGTCATGTTTATGATTGGAGTACTAGTTTGCTGGCAAACATGAAATCTCAATTGACAGGTTGCAAATGCGGCACAATGAAGAATTTTGGGTACGACAGTATTTTGTGTACTTTCTTCTTCGAGAGGATGCCTGCTATTAGTTTGGGGATGCCTCTACCACAGGTTAACCCCCATGAGCCCAGACTAGGTCGTTGGGGTGACATATTCCTCCGTCAAGGTGGTGGAGTAAGTCACTATTGTTATCACACTGATGATTTCTGGGGGTGGTGGGAGAGGCAAGTACCCGCTTTTGAGCAGTTCCCATATGCTGGATTGGATTTCCGTCATGATCCAGAGCTGGTGCTTCCACCAGGTGGAGCCTAGGGAGATATTGGTATGTTTAAATTTTGAGAATTTATTTAATTTTTTCAAAATTTTTCAAGTATTTGATTTTTATGAATGAGTTTTGAAGTTCTAATCAAGTGTCATATGCAGATGTTGGGCCTGTTTGTCCTGAGGGACATCCTACCATCTATGTGAGGCTAGCTGATATTACCGCAGCGGATGCTATGTTGGGAACCCTGGAGAGGAAAATGAGTTGGTTGACTCATGAGATTCTTGCATGTCGTATGGATCAGATACCTATTGACATGCAGGAAGATGTTGTTGGGGTGCCCCCATCATGGCTTAGGGTGCTGCGGAGGGTCGCTAGACTAGTCATATGCTATCGCAATGCGGTAGATGATGATGAGGTTCCTCCTTTTCCATAGGAGAAGAAAACATTCTATGTATATATTTTTGAGGCTACTATGCCCAGCTTTTGTATTTTTATGACTTGACTTGATAAACTCATGATTCAAAACTCATATTTTTTGATACGGTACCGGCTATATACAGTAGCGGTTATTTACATGTGTATGCGTTTTAATTTTATGTGTGCAATGTTGTTTATGACAATGTATGATGCAAATGCCAGTCTAACACATAGTTTGCTAATGAATCATCTAAAGTGTTTAAACTTCTTGGAATGTGTTCATATCTGATAGAATGAAATTGTCTTTCCAATAGTCTAACTCGTAGGAACTGACGTAGCAATCCTGGATCCCTAATCTGATAGACACCTGTTAACTGAAATACAATTAATTGCGAGTCAAGCCTTACCTCCAGGTATGAAATGCCATGACTGAGAGCATCTCGGAGAAGTTCTATAACTGCACTGTATTCAGCCACATTATTCGTGGTAGGACCCAAACAAACCCCCCCCGAAGAGACAAGTTGGTCAGCGGGTGAATAAATGAGCCACGCTGCTGCAGCCAACTGACAGGTGTGGTGACTGGTGCCATCAGCAAATCCTAAGAAATGTGCGGTTGACATCTGATACACGAAATGAGAAACACACATAAGATTACCTAACGAGCATAACAAAACTAGCTTTACAAAAATATACAACTATGTTACAAGAAAAAGTAATTCAGCCTAGGCGTAGTACTTCTTTAGGTAGGGTCAATGCCTGGATCCTCCTCGTGAGGCCGGGCAAAGGTGTTATGAAAATCACGGAAAAGAATAGTATACGGAATGATCTCATCGAGATAACATCCTGTTTCAAAGAAAATGTTTCCGTTGACCCCAGTGAAAATGTTCACCAGCGAGGTATGTAATCTATTTGCTTCAACAATACCAACCTGTGAAGGAGTGAGACCAGTATTCTCATCGGGTGGTGAACAAAATTCACCTCTCTCTAACAAGTTAAGAAAAGGAAACAAGAAGAATGCGCGATCTATATGTTCACGAGGATGGTCCGGGTCGTTCAAGGCTTCTAACATTTCCTCATCAGAAGGTAAAGTAATTTCTGAACTGTCGAGAGAATGGATCGGGTCTGGTGTCTGAGTAGTGGCACAATCTATGTTTGACTCGACAGACACCAATGGAGTCGACATATGTCCTGTTGTAGTTTGATGGGAATCCAAGTGGGTAACTTCTACAACAGGGGTGGGCTCGGAGGGGTTTGTATCAGTTGAGGGAAACTCAGGATCAGTTGTTGAACTAACCATAGAAGTTTCAGATGATGCACATCCTCGAGTCCCAACAAATAAGGTAGGAGCCGGTAGGTCAAAAGTTCCGATTAGTGACCCATAAATTCCTACTCCTAAACTCTCGCCAACCAGGGTGGTTTGATCAATCAAAGGAACTGTGGTTTCCGAAGAAGTCTGGTTGTTTCTCTAAGTGAAAGAAAGTTGATCGACTGTAACGATCTTACCTTCAAATGGGAATATGACCACTCAAAAAACTGCCGATGCAATGGCTTGCATGGCATATGTCCAACTCCTGCCTAACAACATATTGTAATCAAGCGGAGCATCCAGAACTTCTACTTCAACAACAACTGTCTTACCGGCCAAAGTGACATCAAATGATGGCAAAACTCCATGTGGATGGAAAGTTCTGCCATCAAATGCAGTAAGCAGTGTGTTGGAAGGGGCTAACTCAGGAGAACCTAAAGCTTTCCAACAAGAAATTGACATTACGCAATTCGACGCTCCCTCATCTACTACAGCTCGTCTGATGGTCATTGGACCATGAACAACCTCAATCTGGAGGGCAACGTGATAGGGCAACCGGTATTTGACATCAGTCATATCAAATCGCGTAGACATGTTGGAGGATTCCATACTCCCAATAGCTGCCAAAAGTGCATTTCGTTGTAAAGGACAACTTTGCAAGACTTCTAGAGTAGACATGGCACAAGGAGTCTGGGCTAAATCTTCAACCACATTGTAGTTAGAAGTAGCCCATGTGTTGGGATTGTGCGATGCCCTCTTCAAGACACCTTTCGGAATCTTGGGCATTGGGTCCACAGGTATGTGGAGTGGAGTGGAGGATTCAGGAATCTCCTTATCCTTTTTCTGCGCTTCCGGGGTATAGTTCCTGGCTCTAGTTTGCAAAAGTGCATCCGAATTAACCATGTTTATAAATGTTTGATCAACCGAAGCATGCGAAGTGCCCCCAGTTTTGGAGGTGCCAGAAGTTGAGCCTTGCCCTTTAGGAAATGGATCTTTCAAGATGGTAGGCTTCTTTTCTCTTAAGAGCTTCTGGGCTTCTTCAAGCAGAGGGCATTGGTGAGTAAGGTGGTTCTACTTGCAAAGCTTACAAGGGAACTTAACCTTCTTTTCCTCTTTGTTACCCTCTTCGGCATTGTCTTTTTTGGGATTTTGTTGGTTCCCCTCTCCTTTCTTGCCCTTCTTTTTGTTGTTGGGATGCCGAGGGCCCTTTTGATTGTTCTGAACCTGATTGATAGGCTCAAAAGTAGAAGGAGAGGTTGTGATGGAAGAAATATCTGCAGTCGAATGTTTGACAGCTAAGGCATGGACCTATTTGGTCAATGCTTCGAAGGCTGCAGAGTCAACTGAACCCACTATGATGTCAACATGTGGTCCAAGTTTGGGTCTACTCAGATCAGTGTTTGATCTTGGTGCGTCAGGTATAATCTCGTACAGTAAACCAGATTGAGCATATACAAGGTCTAACTATTGAGTTCTCAAGATGGCTTCTTCTTCATTGGATACTCCAGATGTAGCTACTTCCTTAGAAATATAAGGAAGGAGTGATTTCAAGTACCACTCAAGCAGAAACTACGGAGGTATGTTGGCCTTAATGAGCCTCTTCCGTCTTCACCACTCCTGAATGTGGTCAGATAAGTGAGTGGCTTTATTTTGTCTAAAAGTCAACAAAAGTTCTGTTCCGGCATCATACCGAACAGGAAGCTGGAAGTGGTTCAAAAAGACGGTTGCTAGATCCCCAAAACTAGAGAAAGTAGCCGCAAGTAACTCAATGTACCATTTGGCTGTAGGACCAGTTAAGGTCCTTTGAAACAATCTCAATCTGATAGAATCCTCGTTTAAAGAATTGGAAGAACACCATAGGTGGAAGGTAGTGACATGGTCACCAGGATCTTTACCAGTTTTTCCTTCGAATTTTGGAATGTCCGAAGGTAATTTGGTGGGAACTGATGGCCATGTGGCATTATGACACACAGGATCATTTGTCAGTTTATAAAGATCTGGAAAATTTAAAGTTGCCAAAAATGGTAGACGAGGCCGGTAAGATGGTACTTGATAAGGGGAACCACTCATCGTTTGACCCATGAAATGTTGGTAGGGGTTGCCCCTAGCCATCTGGTGATAAGGGTTGCCCCCGGCCATGTGCTGATAGGAGTTACCACCCACCATCTGTTGATAGGGGTTGCCCCCAGTTAACTGTTGGTAGGGGTTACCCCCAGCTATTTGTTGGTAGTGGTTTCCCCCTGCCATCTGTTGTTGTATGAAAGAGTTATTAAAATTTCCCCACCCATACGAGAGTGGATTAGTGCCTTGCTGGTTCGTCCACTATGGCTGGGTGTTAGCCCCGCCATATTGCTGGTTAAAGATATTACCCCCTCCCCCTGAGAATAAGGAAAAAGGGGTGTAACTTGCAGGCATGTTACCTTGATTCATGTTAGGGCCTACAAAGGTATTGAAACCAGCAGAAGCTGATGTGGACAGTGCAGTCATGGTGCCCATGACTGGCATGTTTGCAGAAGCACTTGGTCCTACCACAGGTGTGGAAACCCAAGTACTAGGAATCTGATATAACGGTTGAGAAGAAGAAGGTGTTACATAGTTGGTCGTACTGCTAGGTCCAACAGTAGGTGTAGGAATAGATGCCATCGTTGTAGAACTAGGCATACCTAACGTACTAGTGTTGAAACTGAAAGATGGAGTAGGCACAGATGTGGTTTGTGCTTGACTAGGTGTAGCAGTAAAAGAAAGGTTAACTGTGTTGGTGTTCATACCTAAAGTGGGAGTTTGGGGAACCCCCTGTTCACCTCCTGAGTTAGACATCAGATGTCCGGGAAATGAATGATCTCCACTGAAAAGGGGCTGCTGGAAACCAAAAGGTGACAGAAGCGGTATTCTAGTATTGGTTAAAGGAGGATTGAAAGGAGTGCTATACTCCGCGGAAGTAAGATCTTCCACCTCAACTGTACTAAAGTGTTGCTGATCTATGGTACTTGGTAGTGGTTCCTCAGGAACCTCAATTTCATGGTTTTCTGTTACAGGAATTTCTTCAGGTAATTCAATTTCAGGAGTAATTTATGAAAAAATACCGGGGTTTACCCGTTGTCGTCTAGCTGGTTGTATAGGTTCTGTTCTAAGTGGTGGAAGGTTTTGAAACCTCCTCGATCTATGAAGTTCTTGATTCTTCGTGATTATAAATATAAAATAACATACTAGAACCTAGTGGCCACTACAACTAGGGGGCAAACAACACGCCAACTAAAAAAGTCCTAAGTATACAAACCAGGCAAACAAAGGTTCCTTCCGGAGAAGAGTCTGGGATGATGAGGGCCCAGAACAGATCAACAAAGGAAGAAAGACAGTTACTCGGGGTCCACAATACAATGACTAATGGTGCAAGCGCTGGAATCACCCCACCGCCCTCCCAAAGACCTGCAAGGGGTTTCCTCCCACGTCTGTCTTAGGTACAGCAGATATACCCTCTGCTGTCACCTTTGTATGAACCTAGAGTCAGATACTATGGATACCACAACACCGAAAATTCCTGGGGGAACAGTCACCGGTCGAATCAGAAAGCGTGGGCAGGGTAGCTAAGCCCGAAACTTGAAAGAGTCCCCAATACACAATCCGATCCTGGCGTATGCTCGAACAGAAAGTAGGAGGAGTATTCCCACAAACTGATCTCGCAATGACCTACTGCAAAGATCCCAGGAAAATTTTGAGTGAGGTGGGTTTACCTATGATAGTCTCACTACGATTTTTGCGCAATGTGTGATCTTGGGTGGTTTAAGGTGATTTAAACCCAAGATCCTAACCAAAACTAGTTGGTGTAGTGTACCCTAAAAAGAAAAAATGTTTCTATTTCATTTTATCAACAAATTTTAGGGCTTTTATTACTCAAAAAGGGTAGTGCTTTTGTGTGGCGTGGTTATGACAAGAAAACAAAAGTGCAATAATATCAAAACTTTCTACAACAAAGCTCTTTTCATTTTTTTTTCAATTACTTCTTTCCAAAACTGAAAAATCGAGTAAACCTACTTAAAATTTTTGTTTTCTTTTTTGAAATTATACAAAATATACTAAGTTATCTTGTAATAACAAAAGCAAGTTCTATTTAAGCTTAAAATACCAATGTTTTTTTGCTTTTTCAATTAACAAAAAAGAACTATATAAAAATGGGAAGCAAAATAAAACTTTATATGCAATGTGTGTAAGTATGGCTAAAAATTCTTAGGCCTATAGCTGTCGAAACCCTAGCTCGAAAAAGACTTGATCTACAGGTTTTTTGCAAAGAAAAAGCCTATAAACTTGAGACCAAAGTGGGAGAAAACAAAGGAGAAAGACACAAAAGGACTGACCTAAAGTATCTAGCCATAGCAAGACCACTATGCCAAGCATAAGTAGACAAGCAAGCTGCCTTACTAACACAAAGAAACTGAGAAATGAACTAGCCTACAACTGTTTAAAAGCACTTGCAACCAGCAAAAAGACAAGAAGTCCAGGAAGAATGGAACTTGACCAAAAAAGAAGACACCCTAAAAGCTCTACCAAGGACCAAACCCTAAAACAAAGGATGGGAGTAGTAGAGAGCATACAAACGTCACCACAAACAGCAGATACAAGAGTATGCAGGTTTGTAAGCTAGCAACAGATAGTCAGGGTCTAAAAAAAGTGGAAGTGCTCAACACCAAACACTCCCTAGTCTTCTAAAAAGTCAATAAACGGTTCAAAAATTCCAACGGTCAACAAGCGGTTCAAAAGATGGAAAAAGCTTTAAGAAAAGGTTCTATGACTTGACCAAAAGTAAAAAACCTCATGCAACCATCAAAGGGATCCTACAGCAAAGTCAGCAAATCACCAAAAAGGTTAAAACACAAGCAAACCAAAAATAGAATGCTTCAGAAAGTGTACTCTACTGTGTAGTAGAGTAACTCGCGCCCCTACTGAAACGAGCGCTACTGTATATATAGCACAGTAGCGTATGGGCGCTACTATATATATAGCAGAGTAGCGCTCATATCTCAAAGGCTTGAAAACTGAATTTGGAAGGTGTCAAAAACTGATGAAAGCATGCAAGAAACAGGCAAGGAATACCTATAAAGTTTCTCAACACATCAAAGAAGTCAAAACAAACTAAGAAGACAATCGAGAACAAGGTTTTCTAGAGCCAAAAACTCTATTTCCCCAGTAGATTCGCCAGTCTGTTGGCGGGAAAATCTACCCTATAGCAAGGAAACTAATGCTATCAACTTGGTTGGGGTGACAGGTAAGTGTATTGATGCTATTACAGAGACATTTACAAAAAAGAAAGAAGTTGTAGATCTTGGGAACACACCTTTCAATCGAAGTTTGATCCTAGCCTTGACTTGATCTCGTGTTCAACTTCCAAATCCACCTTTCCTTCAGTAAACCTACAATAACAATACCTTTCTCAAAACATTTTGGGCAATATATAAAGCTTGAAAGAAACAACAACAATGTTTAACATTCAGCATTGACCAAAACAGATCCAAATTAAGATGCCATTTCATAACACATTTAAATTGGAACAAGAAAGACACTTCAACCTTTATTTGTCAAAAGTAGAATGATGTACAAGTATACCTGATAATGAAGCAGGTTCCTGCAACTTGATTCTGGGCTCTTGCTCTTCTCTGGCTTGGCTGTCTTCAACATCAACTTCTCCAATGTCTTAAAGTTTCTCCATCAACTCATCCTCTAGATTCTCTAGCTATAATTTCTCTAACCCTTCTCCTTTAACCTTCTTTGTATTTATAGGATTAAAGAAGTAGTTTAGGTCGATGGAGGAAGTTAGGGGAGTTATGAAACTACCATCAACTAATCCTCCTCGATGAATTAATTTATTTTTTAATCATCTTTTAAGATGTATGCGACTCTTGTTCAATGGAGTAGAGTATAGGGCGCTACCTTAGAGCTTAACAACTAGCGCTCATTCGATTTTAAATGGTGAGCGCTACTATGCTGAGAAGGAGTAGCGTATACTTGGATATGGGCGCTACTATTATACACTGGAGTAGCGTATGGGCGCTAGTCTCTTTGAGTGGAGTAGCGCTCATATCTCAAAATGATATTTTTTTGGGGTTTTCCAGTAATTTCAGGAAATGGAAAGAGTTGACATATCATCCAAGGTCAACATGCTCCTCCATCCAAGTTGTCCTTTTGTGTGATCAGCAGCTCAGGGTGATCACGGACGGAGAGGTGCAAGTTTGACCTATAACATGGGTCCCACTGGGGGAATGCCAACTTGGTTCATTTGATGCATCATCTGAATGTTGACTAGGCCCGATGGTGGCATAATGAAATAGTAGGTGGTTGGTTTGCAAATGTACGTGGAACATGAGTTGCTGAAGATGATATTGATTGATCAAACTGCACCCTAGAAGCTTGACTAGATGGCTATCCCTGAGGCTACGTAGTTGTTGATCTAGGTGGAAAAACATGTTTATGATATTGGAGAACCATTTGCCATTCTTTTCCAAAAGGATGTTTGTGATTTATTAGAGACTCTAAGGAAATCTCAACATTGGTATGCTTCTCATATGATATGGGCCCTAAACTCTTAGCAATGTTCTTCATTCCTACCTAGATTTCAAAGCAACCTTTTGTTCTGTCAACTGCATGTTGTCCCTCTATTTCTCCTTCCAGTGGTTCTAGGGGAAACTCATCCTTCTTTTGTTGGAGATGATCTTGGTAAGTTACTTTGGTATAAGCATCATCATTACCATCCCATGGGGAAGGAATCCCCAATTTTAACACTTCTTTAAATAGGGCTTTAAAGGGAGTTATTTCATCAGTTAATTGTTTAATGTTATCCTTCATTCTTAAAACATAAGTTTGTTTCATAATCGTAGACCTAGAAATTTTGATGATCTAATTTCTGTTGTCTATGCCCTTTTTAGCTTACCAGGGTATTTTTTAAGGATTATAATAGTGTACTTAAGTATAGTATTCTAAGCGATTATTTTGGATTGAAAAAATCATATATATAGATAGGGCGAATATTAAATATGAAACATACAATTTACTACCAAAACTTGTAAATTGTAGCGAATATTATGATAAAAAAACATATTTTATGTTAATATAGGTGATATTAGAGTGTAAAAATGACAAAATAGCGAATTTATTTTTTGAAAAAAAATCCCAAAAAATAGCCAATTGGCAAAATTTCGCCCCTAAAAATTACCCTACAGCTAACTGCTTCTTGGTTCTACTGTTTAGACAATCTATGACTTTTGCATCCTGCTTTGGCATATCCCCTAAATGTTTTTCAAATGATTTTATCTTTGTAATGGTCTCAGTGGCCATGTCCAACTCATATTGGATGACTTCAAAATAGTCCCACTTATTCATGCACCATTCTTCAATTTTCTCCCAAACAGCTTGGGTAATTCTTCTTAGCAACTGTTCTCCTTGAACATTTATTTAGAGAGAAGTTATTTGGATTTTGAGGTCTCCTACTTATTTTTCCAAATTTGAAATATCATATTCTTTCTTAATGACTTCACTTCCCAATTCAAGTACCCTATTATCCTTGTTTTCCATCTATTTTCTTACTTCATCCAGCCTAGCATTTATGTCATTACCTTCCTCAATGGGTTGAGGAATTGACCTTAAATTAGCGTGGTCCTCTTCCATTGCATCTAAATCAATAATATATGGGAGATCAACATGTGGTTCACCTAATATCTACTGTTTCAGGATGACTTCTAGTTTCTTCTGTTGTGGGATGACTTTCCATTATAACTGTTATTGTTTGAATTGCTAGTTGACTCTCTGCCTGAATTATAGGAATTTAATCATTATTATTCCCCTTGCTAGAGATTTTGGTGGTTGTCATCTTCAAATTTGCAGTCTTCCAATGCAGATCATCAATCTTCCTTCTCCTTTCCTTAGGCAATTGTTGGAATTCTATCATGCTAGCATAGATTTTTTCCTTCTCTTCCTACACTTGTTTCAATTATTCAGACTGCATTGGTTCAATTGTGGTCATCTTTAGCTTTTTCCTTAGTGTAGCTATTTCATTGTCTTTTATAGGTATAAGTGACTTGATTTGAGATCCATCATAGGGATCTACTGCTAATGTTGTTATACCTCAAAGTTACACATTAAGCCCTAGTGTTGCATCCTTATACCATGTGACCTAATGAAACTTTCTACCTAATGACTGTCATACATTATTGGTATCCTACTTGGTCTCATCTGGACACTCAGGAACAAAAACCACAGAATTAATTCCGAAGACAACATATTATCTGCCATGTGTCACCAAATCTGACCCAATATGCATACATTTTCGCGCTTTGCACATCTACTGGGTAGCGAAAATTAGGGTTGCCACACTATGCTCAGACCCTGGGGCACGATAATTTCGCGTTATGCTCAGACCCAGGGGCATGAAAATCCTCTTTTATCTTTTTTTCTATGGATCTTGGATCTCACCTTTCGAGAGATTGTTTTGGGATTACCAGCTTTGATTCGATCCCAACCCCCTCTCTCTGTTTAGTATGCCTAATCCACTAAACACTCATTAGACCCATCTTACTCTCCTTTTGGTTAACCCTTCCAAGCACTATAAAGGAGAGGCCTTCCATGAACCAAAGGGAGGAATTTTGGGGCATCTAACCTATGATCTTGAGACTTTTGCAGAGATAGATAGAGGAAGAACTTGGAGCTGGAAGTTGGCTTGGACATCAAGCAACCATTGTAAGCATCTTCAAGTTGTAATAAAAATAACTTGTCTTGTTTCCCAAGTCATGTGTGTTGATTGTGTTTTAATTTCATGATTTGTATCTAGCTAGATTTGGATTCTAACTTGTAATTCAAGGTTCTGGGAGAATTGTATATGCTTGTATATTGTCTGCTCTTAACAGGTTCATCACGAGGCCTTCGAGATATGGACTACGAGCGAGACAAACATCAAGAGTGAAAGGTCAGTTATCTTCTCTTGCTTTCTTCAATATAGGAACTTTGAAATACTTGTTTAACCTAGGATTCAAGATCGCATTTGTTTCACTTTGGTCTTCGTATAGAGTTAGTTCATCCTACTTTATCCTAAGAGGGCTTCTTTCTATCTGTAGGAAGAAATCTCTACAACAAAAACTGGTGACTCCGTTGGTTTGAACCCCTTTATTTTGAGTTCTTTTACTTTCATCCATTTTTTATTGTGAATTTGCTCTTCTTTCAAACCAGTTGTGAAAGTTGGTCTCTTTTGACCCTCATTCACTGAATCCCTCCCCTCTGCATTAGACCTCTATTAATGATCAGTAAGTCCTCTGGGTTGGAAAACCCTGGAAACGTCAAAAACTTTTCTTAAACTCCCGCCCTCATCCTCTTTCCGAGCATTTCCGCGCCTCTACCACTACTTACAGAGCGACAATTACCATTTTGTCGCCACCCATAAGTTTTCCAGAACGCGATAATTCCTAATTATCACACCTGGGCTACTTACAAGCACGCAAAAATCTCTGTAAAAAGGAATTTTCTTAGGTTTGCTTGGTTACATTTAGTCATTTTTTTTTTGTTTCTCTACTTTCTGTTGCTACTCTGATATTTATCAGACCTTTATAACCTGCCCAGCTGCAGTTCATTACTTGCATTTCATCTTTTGAAGTTTTGTAGACACTTTGCACATCTTTGGGTTTTAGGTCACTGTCATAACCATACCTACTTACCCATTACATTTTACATATTCTCTACACACCTTGTCACTTTTCACAAGTTGCAAGTGTTTTGTGGTTTGATTTTATTTGTTTTCAAGCTTGGATTTTTGAGTTAGTGGCACCATACCCATTTTTTATCACCTCCTTATCATTTTTGCATTTGCTTGGTCCTCTCATGATAGTCAACCTTTCCTACTATTTGTCATTCTTTGATTATATTATTCCCAAGACTACATTGTTCTTACAGCAGTAACTTTCCATTCTTGTTATCAAAATCAATATTGGAATATTTTTTGGAACATTGTCTTGCTTTTGTTGAAAAGATCAAGTTTATAATTTTGCATACTAGGAAGTGAATTGCTTAACATTGCTTGTCACATAATTTTACTCATTTTGAAGTACCATTAGTTGTAGACCAGTTGCATTTTGAAAGCAGTTCCATTTGTTTGGTTCATTCAAAAAAGAAAACATTTTTTGTGGAGTGGTTTTTTTCCATTTCTTTTGAAAAAGTTCATGCATTGTGATCGAAGAACTCTCCCTTTACTTTATCTAGCATTCATCAAACAGAAAGGCTCATTTTGATTCATCTTCATTTGCATGGTTTGAGTCGTCATAAAACCACAAGTTGCACTTCCATCACCCGATTGAGTAATACAACCATTAAAATTTACACTCCCTAACTGAACACACTTTAACCTCACTTGAGGAGAAAAATAATTTCCTAGTTAGGTAGGACACCGGGGATAGGAATCCAAATAATTCCCCCTTGTCATTTTCACTTGCAACATAGTTTTTGTCTTCTAGGGTGCTAAAATCCTCTAGTACTTGTTGACACAGTCATCGACCAGTTTGTGGAGGGGCGTCCCATTTTTTCAGGGGTTAAGCCGCGAAGATTGATTCCGGATGGACTTTGTGGAATGCTTCACTCCACTTAGCGCCTAAGGCATATCAATCCATTGTCTTCCTTGTAATCTATCGTATAGGTGATACAGGGGTGATAAGACAGAAGTGCTAAAAACCTTTTCCGATGTGTCATGAACGAGGTAGCTTAGTGACTTTTCTTCTAGGGCTCTTTTACCCAGGATCCCTTTCGGTAGAGGGATATCCTTTCATTATTGGTCTCTCATTTTGTATTGTTCGACTTGGATTTCTACACCTTGTGAAGGATACAACTTGTTGAGGTCTCCAACTCTTAGTTAGGAGATTTTGATTGCTTTTTCATCTTCTTAAAGGGTCATTTTTTCTTTGTAAGTGCTGCTTGTTGGAATTCTGGCCACCTTTGTTTAAGCTCGCTTACTGTGACGCCAGTCTCAGTATAGTTTTTTGAGCTTGCTTTTTTGGACTGGGAGCCTTGTCCTTTTCTAGCTCCCCTTTTGCACACTCGACTGCTTTAGGGTTTTTGAGTTCTTTTCTATGAGACTGTCCCTGAAACTCGTATTCCCATAATTATGGATGATCAACGGAGATCACACAGGATACAGGGACGAATCCCTGACCCACCACCACCACCGTAGACTTCTAGTTCACCTGCATCACGTATTCCTCCCTCTGCTGGCCGCGGAGCTAGCTAGGGGAATTTTTCACCACCTATATGTACTACATCTTCAGTTACTTCTGTACCTGTAACTCACAGCACTGTCTCAGAACCTCTTACAGTCCCTGAAACCAGTAACATACCTGAGATTCCTGCTGTCCCACAACCCACTGCCATTCCAGAAACCTTTACCGCAATGAACACCACATTAGCTGTTGAAGTTAGTACTCCACATGATGCTATACCGGAGGTCATCATCCTCCCGGAGGCTAGCACTACCCCACCAACAGACACTTTATACGATGTTACTGAAGGGTCTGTTGAAACTATTCAAGGATTCGATGATGGCACAACCAATTTGATTCGAGTCCTGGGCGGATACGTTGAGAGTATTGAAGAAACTGAATTACCCCCTGCACCGTTTCAACCTAAGTTTGAATTTCGTACCACACAAGTGGAACACCCACCTGCCACCACTACACCATCAGGTATTCATACTTATGAAGTGGGCTCTTCTAGCAATGTACCATTCACAGTCTCCTTCCCTGATCTCCCTTCAGGACATAATATTATGGAATCTATCCAATCCAGTATGGTTTTCTGGCTAATTCACCCTTAGCATTAGAACAATTTAGATGTGATACAGAGCATATGCTCTCATCGGCTTCCCAATACCCCCTTCCACCTGTCCTCCTGGATACTGAGCTCCCCTTCCTCCGTCTAGTACGGAGTATCATCACTCCTATGCTGACGGATCCAGACCCTCAGACGAGACTATACCTGAACTTCTTCCAGACCCCGACGGGACAGCTCACATTTTTAACCCAGCCTCTACTTTATGGGATACAAACCCGGGCCAAGCCCTCGATGGTCTTCCCATATTTCCAATCCCTATGGATGTGACGCCCGACAGCCCTCGGTTATACTCCCCCCACTTATTGTCGCACAATATGTTTGACTTCACTTCAGGGGACACACCCCTTATGAGGGATAAACCCATCTTTTCACAGTCACCACTTGAAATGCACGGAAGATCTCCTCCACAAGTCGGCACCTTTGGTGCCATTGGCCAATCGTCACTACCCCACCTTTCTAGTGCTCGTATTGGAAGAACACCCATCCATATTGTTGGATCACCCATGCTGACCGAAGGTTCATCTTAGGCCACCATCTATACCATTTTCGTAGGTGGACAACCATCTATTAGAACCATCGATCCCAATAACCAACCTCCTCTGGGTGAATCATCAAACCTGGCTGCAAGAGGACAACCATATCTTGGTAACACTGGTCCTAGTAGCCAAACTCCTCCAACCGGACCATCCAATCCATATGTTGTAGGGAAACCCCTTGGTGCCATCCAAAGCAGTGCTACTCGAAAAACACCTCCATTCTTTCCATCGGCCCAACAAGGCCCCCAACTTACACCATTTGGAGGAATACTACTTGTTAACGCCCCCACTGGAACCATTCAACAACCCTCTCCATCAGCATCATGTGCTCAGTTGGGAACATATAATCAACCTCACAGTGGACAACCTCATGTTGGAATCCCAACCAAGACCAATTTCCAACATCCCTCGTCGGGAACAGTTCTTTCTTGGGGACCCCACATCCCACAAAGTGGGGGGTACTCTCTTTTCAGAAACTGGAATCAAGATGGGGGGAAACCTATTCAACCTTTCATTTCTCCCAACTTGAACTCTAACATTCCATATCCTACATCCGCGAATACTCCATGGAACCCACCTCTTCAGCCTCCACCTATTCATCAGGGTGGAACTAACATTCCATGGACACCATTCTTTCGGGAATCCCCTAACCTTGGTATGGGAAATCCTCCACCCAATCAAGGTGTTGGAAACATTCCTGGGATGCAACAATCCCAGGGAACTATACCCCAACAAGGAACATGAAACATTCCTGGGATGCAGCAACCCCAAGTTACTATACCCGTCATCCCTACTCAGCAGAACGTTCAACAACCAGCTTCTACTGTGATTCCGAATCAGACGATAAATCCCATGATTTCGAACACACAACCAGTTAACCAAATGGTCTACTATCCTCATAAATTTCAATAGTATCTTGCAGGAAACATGTATGGGAACAATACGCAGCACTATGCTGTGCAGGGTCCCACGGGCATCCCTACACCATACAATTAATACTCATACCCGCAGCCCAATCGCCAACTTCCTTTCTTGGCCACACTAGACTTGCCCGATTTGTCTAGGCTTATTAACGATCCCATATGGCATGAACCAGATTGGCCACCCATCCCAGCCAAACTACCATCGGACATTTCCAAGATCGATGCCAAACCCGGGGAAGACCCCAAGAACCACGTAATGACTTTCCTTCTTTGGTGTTCTTCAAACTCATTAATGGATAACCCCATTCGTTTACAGCTCTTCTAGCATACACTTACTGGTATGGAAACAAAATGGTACATCAAGCCGCCACAACACTACTTTCACAATTTCAATACCTTGGCCATGCAGTTTTTGACACATTTCCATCTCCCCATCTGGTACGAGACTGGAACAGACCTGTTGACCTCACTACGTCAAACCAATTCTACACATATCTGTGATCATATTCATGAGTGGCATCGATGCCGCAGGTTAATTAAGGAAACCATTCCAGACCAGTTACTCACTAATTGGTTCACTAAGTCATTTATGCCTCCCATCGCCCACCCATCGCCATGGATATTTCCATGGGAGGACCTGTCACGGAGGAACAAGCAATTTCTCATGCTCAGTATATGGATTTGTTATATACCCAATCCAAAACTTTATACGAGCTTATTCCCCATGCCTCCTGCACCACTACTGATCCAACCAAGCCTACCACTGAACCCCTCATTGATGGTATCATCGATTCAGTTAATTCTCAACCTGCAACCAAACCAAGTGGGAAACAAGCTACTGCTACCCTGTCTCCATCCCAGGCTACACCCAAAGATTCTACTTCTCCTGCTCCTTCCTTCGAGGTGAATGCGATTCAATCCACATCACAACAATCTGGGAGAAAGAAGAAGAATAACCGAGGAATATCCAAGAAAAATTCTAACCAACAGGAGAACCCCAAGCCGCAACCAACCAACAACGATCCCAAACCACACCGGAAAGCAAAGTTTCCTTTCCTTATTTATCAAGAAGATCACTACACAATAGAATGTCCTTACAAGGACGAATTCAATAAATTTGTTAAAGGATCCTCCCGCCCGACAGTATTAATCGATCCTTTCCCCCATCAGCAGCAACAAATGGTTACTCATGACCCCCCGCAAGGGGGAAATCCGAACAACCCACCCCATGGAGAAATGTTCACAAACTGCAATGTTTTGATGATGAGTAACAAAGATATCCATATATCCACTCGAGAAAGGACATACGATACCCCTCCAAGTTCAAACAAACCGGAGACAGCCAATGGAAATTCCCCTCCTGAAGATCCTTCTATCATCCCTCCCCCCAATGGTCATCTCCACATTGAGAGACCTATCACCGACACAGTGCTACGCCCACCCAAGGGCACCATCCGACAGGTGACATTTAATCCTAACATGCAAGCATCCCAAAATTACAATATTGTTGAGGACCTAGCTCAAGCACCATTCGCGATATCAACTCTCAAGGTTCTCCAACACTACCCCACACAGCGTAAAACCTTACTTTCAGCACTAGGGGCAGTGGTCCTAGATACTTCTAACACGATTATGTTTAACTTGGAGTATTTTAAACCTAGGCTTTGTCACCAGTTAGTCTTCCAGATCCAAACAAAGATCCATGGAAATAACATTCATTGCACCATCTTAGAAGAAGGTGCTTCCACGTTGATCATGTCCTTGACTTGTTGGAGACCCATAGGCTCACCTAAAGTCACACCTTCTCCCACTACTCTGAAAGCATTTGAAAAACATGGTTTTCAGCCATACGGACTCATCCCTGCGATTAGCGTCGAACTAGGGGGAAAGACCGTATCTATACACATCGAAGTCGTAGATGCACCATTGGATTATAACCTTCTACTCGGCCGAAATTTGTTCTATGCCATGACCGTCGTTGCATCTTCCATATTTCATCTAGTACAATTTCCCTATCAAGGGAAAATTGTCACTATAGATCAATTAGACTTCTGTACTACAGACATTCATTAGAACTCCGCCCACAATGTCCCGTTGCTGGGTCAGTCCCAGTACTACTTCGAATATGTTGGCATTGATCTTATGAAGGATTCCTCCCTCATCGGAGTATTCCTGGAGCTCAGATCCCCCATACATACCATAAACATGATATCGTCAAGTATCACTCCATCCAATGGACCTGCTGATTCTTGGGTGATATCAGGTCCCACAGAACTTGAAACCTACGGCAATTCCATGCCTTTAAACAGGAACCTCGTAACTTATCAGGTGATCCAGTCAGCCACAGATTGGGTCGATTCTACTATGCATCACGTCGTGGCACAACTCTCGTCTACGGCTGGCCCATCGTCGCCACTTATTGATACTCTCACACTGATTTTTACTTCTGATGAGTCGATTATGGAGGTTATGTTCATCAATGAACCACCTTGGGAAGATTACCATCATCGGTCTTCTTTCCCCACTATCCAGGAAATTGAGCAAGACATCAAATCCAGTAGTTCACTTGAAATTGTTAAACCCAAGTTTCCCATTTCATTCGACGATATATTCTCTGAAGGAAACTTGGCCAACATCATGGCGACCACTCCTATTAACATTTCAGTGAAACATGGTGTCATGGAAAATATTCATATAGGAAAGACATGTACTCCCACCGAGGTGGAGTTCTACACTGCCTTATTCAAAGAATTCCACGATGTTTTTGCTTAGAGTTATGAAGAGATGCAAGGAATAGACCCATCCATCGTGATCCATGAGATCCAAACATTTCCAGGTTCCCGACCAGTTTGGAAGAAACTCCGATCCGTTCATCCCCGCAAAGCAGCAGCCATCAAAGCAGAAATTGAAAACAATTTGCGTGCTGGTTTTATCTATCCTGTCCCATTGATAGAATGGGTGTCTAATATCGTTCCTGTAGCAAAGAAATGGGGTACGATTAGAGTTTGTGTTGATTACCAATATTTGAACAAAGCTTCTCCAAAAGACAACTATCCAACTCTGTTTCTTGACCAGATTATCGATAACTGTGCCGGGAGTGTCATATTTTCATTCATGGATGGCTTCTTTGGCTATAATCAAATAGAGATACTCCCTGCCAACCAACATAAGACAACCTTCATTTTCCCATGGGGGACCTTTGCATATCGAAAGCTACCCTTTGTCCTTAATAACGTCGACGCAAATTTCCAATGGGAAATGTCATACGCATTTCACGACATTAAACATATTGTAGAACCATATCTTGATGACCTCCCCCCCATTCTCAGGCTCAGGATGATCACCTAGATCATTTGAGGGCCATCTTTTCCAGGTGCTGCCACTACAACATTCGTTTAAATCCACACAAGTGTGTCTTTTGTGTTGAAGCCGAAAAACTATTGGGATTCATAATCTTGAAGGACGGCATACACCTGGACCCAGCGAAGGTAGAAGCCATTCTAGCTCTACCTTCACCCACTGACATACCAACAATTCAAAGTTTGCAGAGGCATGCAAACTTTATACATCGTTTCATGTGCAATTTTGCCGAGATCACAAAAGGCTACATGAGGCTTCTGAAAAAGAACACCCCCTTTTTCCAGGACAACGAAGCCCAACGATCCTTTGATAACCTATAGGCATCCCTCACTAAGGATCTCGTAATTCAACCCCCTAATTACACACGGGATTACATATTATATCTTGCAGCTTCCACTTCCACCAATGGCATGGTGTTAGTCTAGGAAGACACCAATGACATAGAACATGTAGTTTATTATCTTAGTGAGAGTCTCCTCGACTCCGAAACCCACTACTCGCATGTTGAAAAGCTGGCTCTAGCTACAGTTTTTGCTATCCAGAGGTTCCGCCATTGCATTCTGCTCCGCGAGACCACTGTCATCGCTGATTTCAATCCAATGTACTACATCCTCACATGCCAAGTGCTTGGGGGAAAATACTCTCGCTGGATTTTTGTCCTTCAAGAGTTTAACTTGGAATTTTCCAAAGCAAAATACAAGAAATATTTGGTCTTCACAGAGTTGATCTATACTTTTCCTTGTGTCACTGAGCAACTAGAGCCCATCGATTTTCTCCCCAATGAATCGTTGTTTCTCATTGGCATGTCTAATCCGTGGTATGGGGATATCATACTCTATCTACAAAACCAACGTTTTCGGCCCGAACTCAACCACGATGAACATTGATGCATCCGACACCATGCCAAGTACTATAACATCATTAGCGATACCCTTTATCACCGTGGTGTCGATACCGCTCTTCGACATTGTCTAACTTTGGATGAGGCTGAACATGTCCTCAATCACTGCCACTCTAGAGCATGTGGTGGTTATCTCTCTGGGATGGCTACAGACCAGCATATTTTATGAGCGAGATATTTATGGCCCTTGATTTTCAAATATTTCATTGAAATGGTCAATAAATGTCCACCCTGTCAATTCTTCCATAGCAAGAAACGCTCGCATCCTGCTCCACTTCACCCTGTTGTTGTCGTCATCCCCTTCTCCAAATGGGGCATCAATTTCATGCATTGTAAGTCCACTTCAGCCGAGGGGCATGGCTATGTCATAAT
This sequence comes from Larix kaempferi, assembly GCA_027924585.1. NCBI lineage: Eukaryota > Viridiplantae > Streptophyta > Pinopsida > Pinales > Pinaceae > Larix > Larix kaempferi. The sequence continues at coordinate 8,252,141 of BSBM01000050.1, read as the reverse complement.
AGCCGTAGATTATTTCACAAAATGGGTTGAAGCGATGCCTACTTTTGCAGAATACAGTAAAACAATAGTGCAATTCATATTCAACCACATCATAGCTAGGTTTGGAGTTCCATAGTCTATTGTGATCGATCATGGTTCCCACTTCAGGAACCATATGATTGAAGAATTGAGTGCCAAGTTGGGTTTTCATCACGAAAACTCAACCCCATACTACTCACAGGCTAACGGCCAAGTAGAAGCCATAAACAAGGTTTTGAAGCGCATGATTCAGCACATTGTGGGTACTCATAAGTCTAATTGGCACTTAGCTCTCTTTTCGGCATTGTGGGCCTACCGAACCTCAATGAAAAGCGCTACCAGGTTCACACAATTCGAACCTGATAGCGCTTTTCACTGGTGTATGGACTGGAAGCCATTTTGCCAATTTAATGTGAAATTTCGTCACTGAAGATAGCCGTAGAGCTACTTCCCAATACAACTTATAAAGAGGAACAGTTTCTGTACCTAGCCAAGCCAGATGAAACCCATCGCGACGCCGCTTTGGCTAACGAAGCCCACAAGAAACGTGTCAAAGCACAGTATGACAAATCCATTCAACCTCAAATTTTTAACGAAGGAGACCTTGTACTCACATACGACCAAATGCATGACAAACTAGTAAAATGCAAGCTAGATTCGATGTGGTACGGTCCCTTCATTGTAAAACGTGTATTGGAAAAAGGAGCTTATGAGCTCATTGACTGTGATGGTACACCTCTGGCATGGCCTCGCAATAGGATGTACCTAAAACGATTCTACACGTAGGTTTATACTATGCGAGAAATCTTATACAGAATGTACTTAGCTTTTTTTTTCACTTATTTCTTTTGTGTGTGTGTGCATGGATTTTATTTCATGTATCCTCATTTACCTCGACTTGTGCTTCTATGCGCAGATGTCTGCCTACTATGGATTCGCAGATGGTGCTAGCCGACACACTCGGAACCTTGCTTCCACAACATGGGTTATCTATTCGCTTGCTGGAGAGTTGGTATCCTCAGGGGGCACTTGCTTGGGCCCTGCAACCAACAACATTGCAGAGTACCATGTAGTCATTTGTAATGTCCCTTGTTAGGAATCTTATTAAAATGGCATTTTTCCACTTTTTTTCCCTAGTTCGACCTTTGACTAGTTTTGATCTCTAGGTCCCAAATTTACCCCAAATGATCCCAAATTTTCTGAGAAGGTATATGAATGATATTATAACATAAATATGTGTTTCAAGGATTCCTTTGGACCTTTAAAATACTTCTACAAATCCCCTTTCAATTCTATTCAATGTAGGTAACTTTACTAGTGATTTCCCTTTGACTAGTATTGGTCTCTAGGTCTCAAATTGACTCCAAATGCCTTCAAATATTCAAGGAAGGTGTATGAATGATATTAGGACTTGAATATGATGTTCAGGGATGAAATATGGCCACCAAAATACCTCTGCAAACTCTTTTAATATTCTGGACCAAGTATGCAATTTTACTAGTAATTTGGGGTTCAAATCCCCCTGGGATAAGTATTGAAAATGGCTTCCCAAATGCCTCCAAACCCACTCAAATTTATGAATAGATATAGGGAATGTACTAAGGATGTTATTAATGTCTCATGTGAACCATTAATTTATTATTATATATGTTCCAACCCTCTCCCATTCAACTGCAAAAATCACTAATTCGACCCTTGGGGAAATGACACTATTTCTTCTCCCAATGCAATTAAACTGAGTAAAAATACTTCAAATGCTCAAGTACAGTACATGAAACTTGTAAAATACATCCATGGAAGTCCATTAATAAAAAATGCATCAGAGAATCATCCATTCATTCAAAATCATCATCAATACATTGGTTCACAACAAGGTAGTGGGGAAATGACATTGTTCTTCCATTAAAATTGAGATTTATACATTTCTACTTGGAACTTCGACCTGAAAATTTCTGGAGATGAAGAACAGAGTATTTAATTCATATTAAAAAATAAATGGGGCATTATAATCTCCCCCAAAGAGTACAATAGCTCACCAAAAACGCCCTCCCTCAAGGATCAAGAATATGCCATCAAAACTGGAAATGGTTGAGAGAATGTGCTACAATAGAAGAAACCATGAGCTGCCCTGTAGCTTACACCTGCAAATAAATACTCCATTAAAGATACAAATGAAAGGTCTGAATGGCCTTTCCAATTACCAACTTGGATGGGAATCTTTCACCCTCGAAATTGGCTAAGGCAAGAAACTAGTCATCCACTAGCTCTCCCTCTACACAAATGCAATTGCAAATTCTACAAATGATCAAAAGCTGGTTTAATTCTTTGTTATTGACATTTATAAATTTCTAATGTCCTCCATGGGTAAAATTCCTTCCAAGAGACTCATGCCAACTCAAGTTGGGAAGAGATTCCAAAGAACGTCACTTGTACAACAATTCCTAGTCTCCCACTTCCACCAAATCACATGTGGAAGCATATTAGCTGCCCTAACACCCTTGAGCGCCCTCTTGGAGTCTATGTTTAGCCCTGACATGTCATATATGTCATATGTCAGCCTTCAGGTCTGATTTGTGTCATAGGTGTCATATCATTTTCATCATTGTTGTCATAGAGCTAGGGAATCTAGCCCAAGTGTCTCACTAGCTCCAAATTGCCTCTTCCTCTTCCATGGGAGTTACTCTTCTTCTATATTTCGACCTTGGATGATTCATGCCATGAATAATACCTTTTGGACTCCCCCAAGTATGTTACCATTCACCTTGAATTCAAATTGGTGAGAGAATGATGCAAGTGTAGTGGGGAAATCTAGCCATATGTGGGTCCCACTTCCTCCATGTGTCTTCATGATCAAATGCCACTTTGATTTTCACTTGTATATATTTATTTATCTCCATTATTAAATATTTATGCCACTCTAATGTTCAAACAGCATTTATTATCCCCATTATTCCAAATCCCAAAGCTTCCACCCCAAACCTAGGAAACTAGTAATCTTCCTCCTTGGCAATTATTTGAACTTTAGCATCAATTTGACAAACTCTACTGAATAGGGACAATGTTATTAGGCCATTGTGACCCAATGCCAAATTTGGGACATTACAAATCCTCCCTTCCCAATATTGCTTGTCCTCAAGCAATTTTAAACATGGGTGTTGAAGAACTTGCTTTCTCTATAATTCTTTGAAGTTGCCATTGAATTGCCCAACCTTGAGTCTTTGAGTTTCCATGAAGATTTTAGAAAGGAACCACCATGCTTGCTGCTGCACTACTCTGATTAAAATCACTTTATTAAGTGGGGAATCCGTCTCCCATACTGCTTGCTTCCCCCCAAAAAATGAAACCAATGAGACAAAAATTATTCTAGGGTCTCATTGCTTGTATTGCACCCCAACAATTAAGAGTGCTCTCCAACCCACACCATTAGATAAGAGGATTCCTGTATCCCATTTTCTTGTATGCATTCTTCCAAACATCATGAGTACCAAATACATATCATCAAAGTACATAACAACATAATGAAAATGTACATCAAGGATATGCTTCATCAAAGAGTCATGAAAGTGCTTATACCTCCAAGCAAGTAGACCACCATTTTCCAAGTGCATACAAGATGCAAGTGACCAAACAAATCTGCTCCAATGACATAGGTGAGGATCCCATGTCCTATAATGCTACTCCAAAAGGGTGTGATATGCCTCAAAATATTTGGCCATGTATTCTTTCATCCAAGAAGTGAATGAAGAATCTCCACTAAAATCTGAACCAAATAATGAGCAGAAAAAACAAGGAGACTTCAAATGACTCAAAGAAGTCTCGCCAATACATCCATGAATGTGAGAATCATAAAAATATAACAACGTATGTGGATACCAACAAAAATGTTCTCCAATCATAAATCTATTCTCCCAAGTGTTGGATCAAGTTCCTCCAACATCAAATGAATCAAGTGTTGAGCAAGAAAAACCATGAGTCTTCAAGTGACTCAAATGCATATCATAGGTGCATCCATTAGGATTTGCATCATCATAAAGTGACAAATAATGTTGCTGCAAATGTGAATAAGAATGTGCTCCAACCATGTCATCATAAAAGGTAAATCTAGGAGTTCCATACTCCTCATGTGGCACCATAAAAAAGAACCCTTTCACCCATACTTCATTGAGACTAATACTGCAAAACATGGAATTGTAGGATGTAGGAGAACGAACTAACTCACCCAAATGATCAAAAAGTGCAGAAGTTTCATCATGGGAAGGATCCATGTGGGTAGTATCATGCAGCTCCTTCAAAAGTGGGAAACCTTTGTCATAGATTGGTTCCAATGTAGAGGAATCATGCTCTTCTTTCAAAATTGCATAACCTTCATCAAGAGACAATTCAAGTTCCTCTTCCACCACATCAAGTGTTTGGATCTCTTCAAGTTCATCTTCAAACACATTAAGCACATTCAAATTCCCACATTTCTTATGATCCACCATGTCATGAGAATCCTCCAAACAATCTACCATTTGACAATCTGAAACATAGGAGGAAAAACAAGTATCTTGCAACTTTTCAAGAAGTTGCTCATTTTGAATTGTGAGCTTATGAATATCCTCATTATTCTTCAAGTATGCATCATGTAACAATTCATTAAGTTCAAACAAATGGTTTCTATCAAAAAGCAAAGACATGAAATTACCTTTGATGTGGCACATTGCTTTTTGAATCTTCTCCATGTCTTCAAGGAATGATGTTTCCTCCAATGAAGTAGCTCTCCAACAAGAATTTGACACCAATGCTTGAGTGTCATTGAGATTGATGAGGGAATCATGGATCTTATTTTCATTCATCTTTTAAGGACCCTTCAAGAAAATGAGGCTCTTGCAAATGAACCTCCTCATCTTCTTCAATTTTGCTTGGACCAACTTCATGAAGCTCAAGTGGTGATGGGAAAGTTGATCTTGGTTCTTCTTCAACTACTGCAAGGTCTTCATTATCATGCTTAATGGAACTTGGGCTTGCAGCAACACTTTCAAAAGTGATATCTATGTCACCAACATAGAGGTGTGAGCACCCATCAATAGGTACTCCTTCATAGTTTAAGCATCCATCAATAGATGCTCTTTGGTTCATGTCTAAGCTAGAAGGTGTCTCGAAATGATCTTCCATATTTTCAATAGAATCTTCTCCATGCTCTTGTGATATCTCTTCATTTTTATCCTTCAAGCAAGATGATGCATTTTTCCCCTTGTTTTCCTTATGATCAAAATCTTTGGAATCTCTTTTTGAAGAATTCCCAAAAGCTCTCCTCAAGTGGGACATAATTTCATGGACACATGTATGATACTCACTCCAAGGTTCTTTACAAAAAGGGCATAAACCTTTCTTTACTAACTCCACATCTTCATGTTTGGGCCTATTTTCAAAAACATGTTCAGCAAAGTGCTCAAAATACATGGCATTTTGTGTATTTTTGATATTGTTGGGGCAAGGTTTTATATTTTGCTCTCCATCTTTGGAACTCACTCATAGAATTATCCTTGGTTGGTGTGACACACTCATATTCATCAGATTTAAAGTCATAAGAATAATCTTCATTTATCTTGAAATTGTAAGAAGTGTTGCATGATGGCATCTCTTCTTCGTACCATTCACATTCTGCTTCATATTGCTCATAAGCATCTGCATATTCCTCATAAGAATTGTACTCATAGGATTCATCATAATAGTAAGACATGGATGCCAATTATTCTTGAATGTATGTTCCTAATCCACAGGTGCAAGGACCATGCTCTGATACCAATGTAATGTCCCTTGTTAGGAATTTTATTAAAATGACAATTTTCCACTTTTTTTCCCTAGTTCGACCTTTGACTAGTTTTCATCTCTAGGTCCCAAATTTGCCCCAAATGATCCCAAATCTTCTGAGAAGGTATATGAATGATATTATAACATAAATATGTGTTTCAGGGATGCCTTTGGACCTTTAAAATACTTCTGTAAATCCCCTTTCAATTCTGTTCAATGTAGGTAACTTTACTAGTGATTTCCCTTTGACTAGTATTGGTCTCTAGGTCTCAAATTGACTCCAAATGCCTTTAAATATTCAAGGAAGGTGTATGAATGATATTAGGACTTGAATATGATGTTAAGGGATGAAATATGGCCACCAAAATACCTCTGCAAATTCTCTTAATATTCTGGACCAAGTATGCAATTTTACTAGTAATTTGGGGTTCAAATCCCCCTGGGGTAAGTATTGAAAATGGCTTCCCAAATGCCTCCAAACCCACTCAAATTTATGAAAAGAGATAGGGAATGTATTAAGGATGTTATTAATGTCTCATGTTCACCATTAATTGATTATTATATCTGTTCCAACCCTCTCCCATTCAACTGCAAAAATCACTAATTCGACCCTTGGGGAAATGGCACTATTTCTTCTCCCAATGCAATTAAACTGAGTAAAAATACTTCAAATGCTCAAGTACAGTACATGAAAATTGTAAAATATATCCATGGCAGTACATTAATCACAAATTCATCAGATAATCATCCATTCATTCTAAATCATCATCAATACATTGGTTCACAAAAAGGTAGTGGGGAAATGGCATTGTTCTTCCATTAAAAATGAGATTTATACATTTCTACTTGGAATTTCGACATGAAACTTTCTGTAGATGAAGAAAATAGTATTTATTTCATATTAAAAAATAAATGGGGCATTATAATCTCCCCCAAAGAGTACAATAGCTCACCAAAAACGCCCTCCCTCAAGGATCAAGAATATGCCATCAAAACTAGAAATGGTTGAGAGAATGTGCTGCAATAGAAGAAACCATGAGCTTCCCTGTAGCTTACACCTACAAATAAAGACTCCATTAAAGATACAAATGAAAGGTCTGAATGGCATTTCCAATTACCAACTTGGATGGGAATCTTTCACCCTCGAAATTGGCTAAGGCAAGAAACTAGTCATCCACTAGCTCTCCCTCTACACAAATGCAATTGCAAATTCTACAAATGATAAAAATATGGTTTAATTCTTTGTTATTGACATTTATAAAGTTCTAATGTCCTCCATGGGTCGAATTCCTTCCAAGAGACTCATGCCAACTCAAGTTGGGGAGAGATTCCAAAGAACGCCACTTGTACAACAATTCCTAGTCTCCCACTTCCACCAAATCACATGTGGAAGCATATTAGCTGCCCTAACACCCTTGAGCACCCTCTTGGAGTCTATGTTTAGCCCTGACATGTCATATATGTCATATGTCAGCCTTCAGGTTTGATTTGTGTCATAGGTGTCATAGCATCTTCATCATTGTTGTCATAGAGCTAGGGAATCTAGCCCAAGTGTCTCACTAGCTCCAAATTGCCTCTTCCTCTTCCATAGGAGTTACTCTTCTTCTATATTTCGACCTTGGATGAGTCATGCCATGAATAATACCTTTTGGACTCCCCCAAGTATGTTACCATTCACCTTGAATTCAAATTGGTGAGAGAATGATGCAAGTGTAGTGGGGAAATCTAGCCATATGTGGGTCCCACTTCCTCTATGTGTCTTCATGATCAAATGCCACTTTGATTTTCACTTGTATATATTTATTTATCTCCTTTCTTAAATATTTATTCCACTCTAATGTTCAAACATCATCTATTATCCCCATTATTCCAAATCCCAAAGTTTCCACCCCAAACCTAGGAAACTAGTAATCTTCCTCCTTGGCAATTATTTAAACTTTAGCATCAATTTGACAAAATCTATTGAATAGGGACAATGTGATTAGGCCATTGTGACCCAATGCCAAATTTGGGACATTACATCATTGGACTCTTAACTGAAGTTGCTTCCCTTGGGATCCACACCTTCTCGGTCTTTCTGGATTCCCAATTCATGGTGTCCCATATGAACCGTGTCTACACTGTCTGTGATCATATATTACTTTGCTTATTTAGAAGGGTACGCCTCTTGGAACGATCTTTCGATTACATTTCATATCAACATGTACTAAGAGAATTCAATTTTGTAGTTGAATAATTGACTAACTACATTTTGGATTGGCATCTAACTCATACATAAAAATATGTCATAAATCAAACAGACAAGCCATTGTAAATGAAGAAATCATAGAAATAAGTCCACATGTTTATAATCGCATATAAAAAAAAATTCTGAATACATATGATAAAGATGTGTCCAAAGACAAAATTTGGGATTTCGTCCCATACAACATTTGGCCCTCTGGCTTACATATCGTGTACATGTCGCAAAAAGTAAATACTACTATCTAAGGAGACTAATCGTCATCCTTGCACTGCTTGTGGTAGCATACCACGACTCTAGTCGCCTTACGAAGGAGTTGGTAGATATGCCTGGGCACACCTATAGTATGCCGCTGGAGATGAAGAGGGATGTCATCCATCCTCATAGCGGGGACTCCCATAGTCAAGCCATAAAGGTTCCACTCCACATCGCATATACTCCCTGCTTCTTCTTCGTCTTCCTCCTCCTCTTCAGCAGCAACCTGATGCTGGACCCCACCTAGACGTAGCGGTGAGTATCCCACTGGCCTCCTTTGTCCACAATATGTAGCATGAACACGTACATATGTTAGATCTTTCTACACATCGAAAAATCACTAAAACTTATATATTTAAAAAAGTTAAAATACATTGGTGAAGGTCATATACCTGAGTTGTCCCAGTCCTCATCATCGGGCAATGCTAAGTCAATATCCTCTCGGTAATCCACCCCTTCATAGTGGTAGTCCTCAATCATGATGATATGCTCCTCGAGCCATGAGAAGAAATCTTGACCGAAGGCTAACACTTGTGGCCCCCCGAGTCGTCCTGCGTAGTCACTCCATCGACCCATCCGTGGCTCAGTCATAGGGCGGATAGGCATGGATACCTGTGGACGCAGCAATGGCACCCTCTCCAAAAAGAAGGTGACTAAGATGCTTCCATACCCAAACTGGAGAGTATCCCCATTTCTGCACTTGGTCACTTGCTCCTTGACGTTGGTTAGAACCCCTTCACACCAGTTGAACAATGTCAGCGCCATGCACTCTATAGCAAGAGTTATGTATCCCCTCGTTGCGTGGTGAGGAACCACACAACCTGATGCCCGTGTAATGGTAAATAGTATGGTTCTCAACGGAAGCTCTATGACATCTTTTATGGGTATTTTCCCACTTGATTTGCGGGAACCCTGTGGGCAGTAGCGAACGACCAAATCATTTGTGCTATCTTCTAAGGCTCTGTGCCCCAATAGCTTCACCCGTGCCCCTCTCTTGGAAAGGCTAGTGAGAAAGTAGATATCCTCGAGTTCAATCTCAAGGGTATGTTCTCCGACCCGAAAAGCCTGAAGATCAGTATCCCACAATTGTATTATGTGAGTCAGAAGTTTTCCCTGCTTCCGGATGCCCTTGGTTTTAAAGAACTTGAGCAAACCACATGCCCGCAGAGCATTCAATGTCAATTGGTCATATGGAGCCAATTGATCATCATTCTCATGCTCCTTCTCTTTCCAATCCACCATTTTTCCTCAGATAAGATGCAAACTCTTGTCAAAAGCCAAATAAAGCATTCATTAGAAGCTGGAAAGCTGATTTTGTGCCAAACATAAAGAAACAATCAAATTTTTTTCTCATTTTTCGCAATTTTCGTTCCTGGGTGTTTTCAGGATGTGTGAAAACTGTAAATTTCCTCGCCCCCATCAAACACCACAGCGCGATAATCGAGAATTTCCGTGCTTCCCGACGGAGGAGGCCACAAAAATTCCAGATGCGAAAAGATGCCCTAAAAGGCTCCTCAAAAAATTAAAAAATTGACATGAAATCAGAAAATAAAAACGTGAAATGAAAGAGGAGCTCAAGAGCTCTTACCTGGTGCAGACGACTGTCAGAATGTTGCCTCAGATCTCCGTATATGGTCACTTGAATATTTTCCCTCCAATAGGTGAAACTACCTCTACAAGTGAAAATGGCCAAGTTAAAATGGTAACTTCCTCTTTTACCTCTTATTTATATAAGTTGCATGGCTATTTTTGCTCATTATTTTATTATACATATCTTTTAGGTCAATTTTTTCACATTACTAATATCCTTTTTCCAAGGTTTCATAAACCATTTTTGACAGGATCTCCACACTTTGTTCACACTGATGATATATCACTGTTTTGACCTTCATTTGAGCTGACTTTATATTTTTCGTGCTTTGGATTAAAACCTGAAAAAGATTTCAAGTGCCTTTTCACACCCGTCTCGTGCTTGTTAAAACTAAGTAAATGGGGTCGAGCTTAGTTGACTTTACTCGTGCTCGTAAAACGATGAGGAAAGTATCATTTTGGTATTAGTTTATTCTTTTTTCAGAATGATTAAAAATGATGAAAAAGACCATTGGAGTTCTCTTTAAGCTCTTTTCGGGCTCCCTTGTTACAAAAAGATTTCCAAGTGCACTTGTCTCCATCACACTTGTAAAAGTATTCGAAAGGACGTCTATTCGGTGATAGGTTACCCCTTTTTTGGATCGTCTAGACTATTTACGAGAAAGGAATACCTCAGTCAATCTCTGATTGGGAGAGTTCTCTGAAGAATTGTTTTACACTTTTTCGGGACCGGGGGACTAAAATTACAAAAAAGTATGCTCTGGATTTTTCTTTAAGTTTTTCAGGCTCTCTAAACGTGAAAAACTACCGATTTTTCCTTCCTTGGACTCGTTAAAATTCAACATCGAAGGGTCTACTTTGGGACGAACCCCTCCTTTCTTATGTTCGTAAAACATGTGAGATCGGACTCATCTATGAGATGAGCTATACCGAGCATCTATTATCCTCTTCAAGCTCATAAAACAACAAAGAGGTACTCGTCCATCATGTCGGGGGAAAAATGGGAAATGAGTCATGTTTACCTTGTTGGCATCTTGTCATTCGTCATCTTTGAACATGGCATGCGTCTATCCCTTGTCTTCTTTTGGGTATTTATCGTTTCTTGCTGAGTTATGATCATAGTCTCAAGTCGTCTCTTTGGCCACGAGTCCACTCGTCATGTGTTTGTTCTCTGCTGCCTATAATCCCTACTGCCAAGTTCTGCTTCATGCCATTATATGTTCAAAGGGTCTGCATTGCTCTAAGTGATTCATTATGCCAAATATTTTGTTGTGTCAGTACATGTCCTTTTGTTCCATTGTTACATACCATCTCTCATTCTGATTTCGTGTCGATGATGTGGGATTCATTATGGCCCACCTTCGGCGAGTCTATTCCTATCAACACCAAATCATTATCCAGGAATTAGGCTTAGGAGTCAACCATTAGTACCTTGGTTCCTACATGCCTCAATAGCAGGTTTCCTCGTGTTCAACAGTAGGTTTTCATCATTGACCTCTGATCTAATAATCTCACGAGTGCTCGACGTCAACTCATCTATTCGCATTTCATTGAGATGTACTAAGGATACCTTGGGGATCATTGTCATCATTGGTGATTTCCCTCGCATTTGTTAACGGTTCACATCTTTGACCGATAATAAAATGGTTTCTACCATGTTCGACTTCAACACCTTATAATCACATGGCTAGATTCGAATCATTTTGGGATCGGGTAGAAGACCCTGGACACCTTTCGATATTGATTACGTCCAGGATGCGAGAGTGATTGTTGAGCAGGTTTCCACATAATCATTACATGGGTAACCTCATTTTTGTACTGTCACACAGATCCACTTATGTATTGGTCGTGGCTATGTCATTATTGTCTCATGGATCTACGATTGTTCACAGAAGCCATGATTTGTCTACAGTCTATATCATCTCAATACTCATGGATTTGTAATGTATTGGTCGGCAGCCATGATTTGAGTCAGTTGTTCCGAGCATGGGTATGCCCTCCTTGGTAGGATTTTTGACATCTTGTTTTTCTTTCAGCTCCTCGTTGCTTCCCTCGATTCTATCTCCGCGGAATATTATTTGTAAATTCCTTTGGCCATCAATCCCTTTTGACCTCACACTTTAGGGGGCATTTGTTATACCTCAAAGTTACACATTAAACCCTAGTGTCGCATCCTTATACCATGTGACCTAACGACACTTTCTCCCTAATGATCGTCATACATTATTGATATCCTCCTTGGTCTCATCTGGACACCCAGGAGCAAAAACCACTTACTGAATGTCGAAGACAACATCTTATCTGCCACGTGTCACCAAATATGACCCAATCTGCATACATTTTCGTGCTTTGCACATCTACTAGGTAGCAAAAATTAGGGTTGTCGCACTATGCTCATACCCTAGGGCACGATAATTTCATGTTATGCTCAGACCTAGGGGCGCGGAAATCCTCTTTTAGCCTTTTTTCCATGGATCTTGGATCTCATCATTCGAGATATTTTCTTGGGATTACCAGCTTTGATTCAATCCCAACGTCCTCTCTCTGTTTAGTATGCCTGATCCACTAAACACTCATTAGATCCATCTTACTCTCCTTTTGGTTGACTCTTCCAAGCACTATAAAGGAGAGGCCTTCCATGAGCTAAAGGGACGACTTTTGGGGCATCCAACCTATGATCTTGAGACTTTTGCAGAGATAGCTAGAGGAAGAACTTGGAGCTGGAAGGTCTTGGACATCAAGCAACCATTGTAAGCATCTTCAAGTTGTAATAAAGATAACTTGTCTTGTTTCCCAAGTCATGTGTGTTGATTGTCTTTCAATGATTTGTGTCTAGCTAGATTTGGTTTCTAACTTGTGATTCAAGGTTCTTGGAGAATTTATATGCTTGTATATTGTCTGATCTTAATAGGTTCATCGTGAGGAATTCAAGATCTAGACTACAAGCGGGAAAAAAATCAAGAGTGAAAGAATAGTTATCTTCTCTCGCTTTCTTCAATACAAGAACTTTGAAATACTTGTTTAATCTAGGATTCAAGATCGTATTTGTTTCACTTTTGTCTTAGTATAGAGTTAGTTCATCCTGCTTTATCCTAAGAGGGATTCTTTCTATCCGTAGGAAGAAATATCTACAACAAATGCTAGTAGTTTTGATTCCATAAAATAAATAGTAATATGTTTGGCCTTGGTTGTCCACTTTTCCATCTTATATAACTTCTCAAGGGATAATCTCAAATTTCTTTCTTCTTTATCAGATTTAACAATTTCGGTACACATCATGTCACTTGTTTGTTTATAGAAATCCATTTTGTCCAACTTGCTGAACTCTTTGAAATTTACTATGTGTTCCTCTGCCCTCTAGTCAATGAGTTTCACTGGCTTAGCCACCTTAGGTTCTAAAACATAAATATTTAAGGCATCTTATTGGTGACCTTTTCCCCGTGGTTGGTAGGTCTTGTATTAGCTCCTTCACCATTTTTATTCCCCTTTCTTTGATGTTCCTATATCCTTTCTCTAAGGAACCATGTAGCTTATGGGAATAGTGAACTCTATAGAAGGGTAATGTTTATGGACAATCTATAAATTCATACATAAACGGATCTCCCTAGTCCGAATGGTTTGGATCTAGAACAAAACAGGTACACAATACAAATAACTTCCCTATATTGATCAAATTGCAAAGCAATTTAAGAGATAACTCACCTTATGAGCGCAATTTGTTTCTCCTTGCTTGATTCAACCTTTTGATCTCCAGATATTCAGCTACAAAACATGAAACAAGTGGAAACAAACAAGTAGTGATAGCATATGATTATGAATCAATCTAGATTAGCAATCAAAGAAGCTAATCCTAAACTCTATAATGAGAAGATGTTTATGGAAAGTATTTGTATTAATTTAATTACAGAAAGTACAAGGAAATATTGTTACAACCGAGCTTTGACATCGTAACACCATCTGAATGATCTTAGCCTCAAATATCAAAGCTTTTCCTCGTATGGATGAAAAGGATCTCCTGGCAGAATTTCACCAACATGTAGATATTCTATCCTTCCTCCCTTAACCATGGAGAGGAGGTTCATATTTATAGGCCTAAGAGGATAGGACAGGTTGAGGATTTATGGGCGAAGCTTGAGGGATCATCCCACTAGGTAAGGTGATTGAGTTCCACCTTTCCTAACATGTAGGGATAAACCTACACGTAACCAAAGGTTTGAGAAGTTGCTCGAAGATTCTCGTTTTCCATTTTAACCATCAGTGATGCAACTTGCACACTAGAAACTCACGTCATTGAAGGGTGACACCTTTTGTGCAAGGGAAACTCGTGTCACCGATGCGCTCTGTCAATGTGTAGAGCATGTCACCTAAGGTCCGACGCACCTTGCCAACGAGCAGAACATGTCGGGGTGACAACAAAAATTTGTAAGGTTAATATCGACTCGCCATTTGATCATTTAACCCAAGTGCTTTATGAATTAGGGCACATAGAGGACCCATAACTCAACATGATGAGATTTTGATGTAACAGAATGCCCTTCAGAGCATGAAGCTATCAAAATAGGGTAAGTTAAATGCTTTACAATATGAGGGTTCGAGGCAAGGATCATCGGTTGGAGCGACAAACAAAGACTCCTGCAATACAACAGACTCTGAGATATATGTCTCAAATGACTCATAACATGGTTTCCAACCAATACAATGCAGATCCATGGTAGTATCGACTGACTGAACACAATCATGGTTACTAGACACAAGTGTAGATCCACGATGAGTTGATTATATAGACACAACCAATACAAAAGTGGATCCGTGTGATATGACTCAAAAAATATCCATCACAGCCTAGGTAAGATACATGAGTTAACATAGGGTCTTCAAGCCGAACCCACAATGATACGATTCTAACCATGTGATTACAATGTTTTGGAGTCAAACATGGTAGAAACCACTTGATTACTGGTCATTACTGTATATCGTTAACAAGCACGAGGGAAATCACCATTGATGTTAATGATCCCCAAGGTATCATAGTACATACCACCTAATGTGAATCAATGATTTGAGGTCAAACATTCAATGGAATCTTTCAATCTAAAGTCAATGATGTGAACTTACTATTGAAAATGAGGTATCCTTCCATTGAGGCATGCAAGCCCAAGGTACTTGATTGGTTTCTAGGTTTAATCCTTGGATGATGTGTTGAATTTGACAAGGATAAACCCGTTGAAGAAGGGCCATGCTGTTTCCCCCATCATAGAAACGAAACAAGATCGAAGATGTTTTTTGGATTAGATCGGACTATAGAGTGATGTTTGAGACTGACTCGGGGATGAACGACATAATAGAAGGTATAATAACTGCATAGATTGAATCGATCAACAAAATCCTCTTAAACATGGAATGGCATGACTTGGAAGCATTGACATGATGAAATTGACATTGATACCTAATGCAACTGATGGTGGAAGCATTCTTTGAATGACTCAAGGAATTGGTGAGATTCAAGGACAAGCAGATTATCCAAACGGTTCGAATGAAATGCAAACGAGTGTCATGCTCAAGAGTGACTAAGTACTTCCATTATTACAAGTAAACGCAAACTCTTCCCATTATTTCCCATCGTGATTGATGAGTACCTCTTTTTTTTAACGAGCTTGAGGAGAATAAAAAATGCTCGGTATAGCTCATCCTTTGGGCGAGTCCAATCTCACATGTTTTACGAACCTGAGATAGGAGGGGTTCGTCCCTAAAAGGACCCTTCAATGTCATATTTTAACGAGTCCAAAGAAGGTAAACTCGGTGACGTTTCACATTTAGAGAGTTTGAAATGGTCAAAAGAAAACCCCAAATGGTTCATTTTTGTAAAAGTTAGTCTTCTCATCTGAAAAATTATAAAACAATATGAGGGATAACTCTTCTAGTCATGATTAACTAGAGTGCTCCTTTTTTCTAAATAATCCTACTGATCTGCAAAAAGGGTAAACTATCACCAGTAAGACGACCATTCAAATACTTTTACAAGTGTGAAATAATCAAGTTCGCTTGGCAATATTTTCCTATTTAGGGAGTCTAAAAAGATCTTAAAGAAGGACTCCAAGGGGGTTCCTTTTTCATGGGTGTTTTACGAGCCCAAAAAATAGATAAAATATAAATCAGTGACATATTCTCATTTTTTTACAAGCACGTGAATGAACAGACTCAGCTCGATGCGTTTAATGCGTAATTTTAACGAGCGTGATAATGGCATAAAAATCGCTCAAAGGCTTGTTCACACTTGATAAGAAGCATAAAAAGTCTACGATGGTCACCAACATTGTCAAAACATAGGTTTCCACTATCTCCAAGCTCCAGGAACCAATTTAGGGTCCATTACAAGGTTTTAAAACATAAAAATAAAGTCAACTATAGTAAAAACCCCACGAAAGACCAACAATTAAAATGTTTGAATATAAAAGGGGTAAATAGTAAAATTCTTTACCATTGTATTTTTTACCAAGTTGGAATAGTGAAAAAACCTCTTTGGAGCTCGAAATTTTGATGATGAATGCGGAAACCTTGGTCAGCCTATCAACCTCCCATTAGTTGCAGGTAAGCCTAAATCTCATCCTCTACCTTTTCAATGGTTTGGATTTTGTTTTTTATGCAAAATTTTTGGGTTTTTGAGTTCATTTTGGAGGGGAATTTGCGTGCACTGGGTGACGTTATTTCCCCTTTCAGGAAGTGCATCGTTAGTGGTATGACGTGCCTCCCAAACGAGAAAAGCGCATCGCCGACGCACTGTCTTCACATGTGGGGTGAGTTGGTGCAATTTGGCTTCCAAAATAAATAATGGGGCACAAAAATTAAACTCCAAAGCATTGAACAAGGTCTGATACTTACCTTATTGCGGCTTATGTAGATATTGGCCACCAAGGTGGTCCAATGGAGAGAGCATGAACATGAACTTGAATATACACAAGAGGAAAATGACCCACACTCTGTAAATGCTTTGCGGGGGTGTGGATTACTTAAATTTTTTCACGTTCAAGGGATGAGGGCGCAAGTGCAGTTACTTGATTATCTGATCCAACTATGGGACCTGGATCAAAAAAATTTCAGGCTAGGTGCTCACATCCTTAATTTGGATGTGGAGGACATCGATTTTTTGACGAGCTTGTCGAGACGTGAGGCCCATGTATCACTATCCGGACCTTGGGGTAGTGACCAGTCTACAGAGAGTCTTATTGCACAGTTTTGTATGCCGGGCACACAAATACTAGGTGGGAAAATTCCCATAAAAAATGTATGGGACCTACCTATGAGGACTGTGCTTTTTACTATTAAGCGGGTGGCAGGCCGCAGGGCTACTCATCAGGCCACCAAATCCCATATATTATACACCATTGAGTGCATGGCGTCAACTATTTTCAACTGGTGTGAGGGGCTACTCGTGAGTTTGAAATATCAACTGACCAAATGTTGGAGGGGTGGGTTGAAACAATTCAGATATGGCTCCATCGTGGTATCCTTCTTTTTGGAGAGGGTTCCCCTACTCCTTCCGCAGGTTGACCTTGACGATCTGGATCCACGAGATCCACATATGGTGAGGTGGCTAGAGGTGATATCCCGCCATGGAGGCGGTGGACCTATGATCAGATACAGGCCAACCTTCTTCAGGTGGCTATGGGGACATATCCTCATGGTTGAGGAATACACCTATGCGAGTACTGACTTCAGAGGGGATCATGATATAACTCTTCCGGAAGGAGAAAAATGGGGAGACATTGGTAAGAAAGATACTCTCTTTGTTTTTATGTCACTAGCATTTTTTAGCCCAAAATTTGATGACAAAGATGTCCGATTTTCAACATCTTGCTGTCGACCATCCGACAAGCTGCATCTTTTTTTAACGTCGGTGGCATTTCGTCTATAATTCGACATTTAAACTCCCCGTCGGATATCCAACCACCCCTCTTTCACCATACCAATCGAATATCCGACCTCCCGTGGTCGAATATCCGACAACCAATCCATACCATAGCCATTAGATATCCGACACCTTTAGCCATCGGTGGTATGGAAAAGGTGTCAAATATCCGACGACCACTCCGACGACCTTGGCATAGAAAAATGGCAAAGGAGTCCAATATCCGACGCCTTTATCCATCGGTGGTATGGCAAAGGTGTCGGATATCCGACGACCACTCCGATGACCTTGGCATAGAAAAATGGCAAAGGCATCCAATATCCAATGCCTTTAGCCGTCGGTGCTATGGAAAAGGCGTTAGATTGCTTGTAAGTAGACGTCAGATATATGAAAACTATGGCATAGAAAAATACCACAATCCGACTCCTTTAGCCATTGGTGGTATGGAAAAGGCGTCGGATTATTTGTAAGTAGAAGTCAGATATCCGACGTATCATGCATAGAAAAAAGTCAAATATGTGACGACTTTAGCAGTCGGTTGTATGACAAAGGCGTCGAATTGTGTGTACATTAGGGTCAGATATCCGATAGAGAGTTTGTATTTAAAAACAAAAAACAAAAACTTCCATAATTGTCTAATAAGCATACCCAACATGATGTGCAATAATCTTGTTGAGGTCCCAAGGTTCTTCTCCATCTTTTGTATCTTTTGGGTAAGCTTTCTCTTCAAAGTTTTAGTAGTTGCTTCACAATCAATGATTGATATGATATATATGATAGCTTATGAAAAATAAACAAGGGATTTATAGCCTACTCATTTACCCAACAATGGTACTTTATGGAAAAAATATTTGATATGTTTTCTTAGTCTTGTGCATATATCTTTGTATTCTGAATAGCTTAAAAGGATTTTGTGCAAATTACTCTTATCACTATCATCCAATGAAAATAAAATAATGGTTCTATTTCTAATGGTCTACTTTTGGGCCAAATTCTTCATTAACCAATATATTGGCACTTTAACCAAATGAGTCAAACACAAGGCAATATTACCCAACAATATAAAATGCCAGAATTGAAATTCAGTTAAAATGCCAAGTTTGAAAAGGGTCACTTTACCTAGTGGTGAACTATGGATTCATCGAAAGCGCATCCCATAGGGTAGGTGTCACCTTCAAAAATTTCATGTATATGGCTCTTTAGTACTGTACTAGACAAACAGTTAGCAACAAATCCAGTCCAGTCTTGGAAGTAGCATTCCCAGATGCTCATAACAGCTTTATCAAGCTTACCATAATGTTCGTGATTATTTAATACATGCAACCACGCACAAAAGAAAACAACAAAGTGGATAACCAAACTAGATAAGCACCCAAGTTGAAAACCATACGTGACCATCATAATCGACTCTGCTCTTCGCTCAATATCCAACCTGCCATTGAATCCAAAATAAAGAAAATTTGAGAATATTTTCATGCTGCAGAGGCCATCGTCTCAACAAGCAGAGTGTAGTGCAACTTGATTTGTTATGCATTATAAGCATATTCTTCTTTTACATGATGTAAGAATACTTAATATAAGGAAAACGAAGAGCTTACGAATTCATAAGTCTGGTTGATGTGATTAATTCTGTAAAACTCTTCCACACCATCCTATCTAGCGCTTTCCTTTTCATAATCTTTGTTAAATTTAAACCATTAGTTTTTTTACTTCAGTAGTTGTGCAACATTATAGCTGGTGAAATGCTCTAATTTGTAAAACCTAGTCTAAGTAAGTTAGCAAGGATGGGTAGGATTTCAAAACCTGAAAGCATGACCAAAGGAATTGCTGTCTAGTGTCATAAAACCCCCATCCAGCTGAAGAATGTCTGACTTTGAGTGGTCTTCCTCTTTCACCATCTTCTCTTGAGAGACGATTTGAGTTTGGTTGACATCATCTCCTTCTAGGAGAGCCTCTGCAAATTTAAAGGAGAATAAGATTGTTATTCATAAATAACAACAAATTAACACCAAGCATAGAGGGCTATTGATTGGGGAGAAAATTGCATTGCATGAGAAATGACGACCTTGTACAATGACTGTCATCTGCCAGAATCGAAATTCAGTTTAACATATCTCATTCAAATATTCTCAAGGAGATTCCAAGGAAATTAAAGAGAAGGTTAAGGATATTGGTTCCAGAGCATCATTTACTCATCCTTTGAAGTTGTGGAAACTCTAAATTGGTTATGAGGAGCAACCAAACATCACAACAAGCTCCAAGAAATTGTCAAAATTTAGATGACACGCGAGTGGGTTGTAAAAAGCTAGCATCGTAGGCATTCATTGAGATCCTCTTTGTTTCTAGAATAATTTAATATTCTCTACTGAACAGGGCCAACCACGTGAAGGTGGAAGCTCTTATGGGCCCTCTGCCCCCTCACATCACTCTCAATTCCCCATACCCAATGCATGTACTTGAAAAAACACTTACATGCATATTTCATCATGAACTTTCATCTACCATTCATTCAATAAAGGCTAACATTCATTAAACCATTGTTTCATTCATTCAACACATTCATTCAATAAAATATAACATTCAATAAACCATTCATTCATTTAGTAAACACATTCATTCAATAAAAGCTAACATTCAATAAAGGTAACAGTTTACTACACTAAATCATTAAACCATTAAACCATTCATTCATTCATTAGGCCAAAAATCATGGACAACATATTATTATCAAATATTATTAGACAGCGTTTTTCCAGCCACTTCTTTTTAGTTTTTATTCTCTTTACATAATCTCTAAGAAGACCATCTTCTGGACTTTCTCCTCTAGCTCTTGGTTCTTCATCGGGCACTTGTCGTGATGTCTGCATCCTAGAGTGCTAATACAGACGTGGATTTTGCGGAAACAGGTTCGGATTTGCTGCAACAATGTGAAAATGTTACATCATTATATTTTTCTATTGTAATGACAAGTATTTCATTTAAAGAAAACATTACAAAGGTGTTTTTTTACCTGATGCGGCCACATCATGTTGTTCATGTTCTTGTCTAGGCTCAACCTATACAATGTCACCCTCTACATGCTCTGCAGTTGAAATATGGTGAACTACAATTAATGTTCACCATCTGTTGGCCCGGTTTTGCAACCAGGCTTAGTGCTATGGGCACCTGCTAACTAGTAGCAGCAGTTTCAATAGAATTAAACAAGAAACTAATCTAAACTAAACTAATCATGGATCTATGCAAGAATATAAGCAAATAGTGTAAACATTTAAAAAACAAGAACAAGAAAATATTAAAGAATGAATTTGTATTGAAAAGTGGGGGGGGCAAGCAAGTGCTTGCGATAATACCTTCAATGGTGAAGGTTGATGTTGAGCAACTCCCAAGATGAGTAGCTCCAAGCTCCAAGAGGTCTCCTTCTCCAAGGTTGCTTACAATGGCCAAAATGCTCAAGGAAGATTTCGGCAGCATGAGGATGAGATAATGGATGGATGTGAAATGAGGAGCCCCTACCACCTTTTTATAGGTTTTGGTGGTGGGGAATACCATTTGTGGTTTTGTGGAAACCAATGGTATTGACCAACATGGTTTAGGTACTTTTCCCTCCTTTTTCCTTTTTTGAATAAAATTAATATTTTTATTCCCTTTTTTAATATTTTGGGAATTTGGACCCTTTTTGAGGGTTTTTTATGCTTTTTTAGGAAAAATAATCTTTTTTAGTGGGAAAAGGGGTGTACTCAGGTCTTTTGGTGACCTTTTGTTGGTTTCAGAGGCTCAGATGGTGAAAAAGTGGACAAATGGGTCATGTGAATAGGGAAATGAGCTAGTGAGCACTTTTTGGGTCATGTGATCAAATGGGTCATGTGATTGCCCCTTGATGTGTGAGGGCAGGAGCTCATCGTATGGCCGATAGACATCATAGTTCATTTGTCTTTTTCTGGGGTTTTTAGGGGAGAGAAGAGACCGGTTGGAGACTGGAGCCACGGCCCTTGGAAGCTGCAAAAACAAAACATATTACATGGCCTCAATATGAATGAGGTATAATCTCTGATAAAGGACGAGGCGGGCATTCCCATGCTCGTATCAAGACATATACATAACAATTAGTCCCAAGAAGGGGGATCTAATACATAAAGAATCTACTGGTACATCATAATGGTCCAAGGGGGACATTATTTTGGGATATACTTCTGATCATAATAGTTCTTAATAATTGATACACTGGAATAACTGATGAACTGCTGAAACTGAAGGTGTCCAACATCTGTAGGGACTCAAAGACTATGAGTTATCTCTGAGAAATAATGTAACTGTATACTCAAGGGAGTATGAAACTGGGGTACTTATGAATACTGTCGCCATGCGCAACCCGGATATCTCTAGAAAAAGTGTAACTGGTATCCATAGGAAGATTCTCAAATGTGGAGGAGTCAGGAGGTATCCGGGGTCTTCGACTAATAACTGAAAGGATCAATGTCCTGTGTGAATCTCAACGATGCGATCAAGGTGTTGAAGTCGAGCATGTGAGAAACAATCATTTGGAAAGGCACTGAGGATTCCTCTCGAAATGACTCATAGGCACTCATCATAAATGGTAATGAGTCCAAGACACAGGGACCTCTAGGTCTATCCGCTGGAATAAATGTGGTTGTCGTCGACAGAGGGAAACCAGCAACTAACAAGGCAATGATTTTTCCTTGATATGAGCATGAGGTGTAGAACTGAAGTGTTGTAGTACTGATGGTAGGACTGACATACTTGTGGGGATGGGAAATAACTGGGTGAAAGAGTGGGTAGACTCAAACTTCCTTTGTTCAGAGAATGATGACATGGTTGACCTGGCAGCGTAGGGAACTGACTTGTAGGTGAGGGGATCATTGCTTTGATTGACTGATTGACTCTGGGAGGGGAGGATGAGCTGATAGGTGTTGTCGAGGGATTGTCAAGGTGACGTACTGCAGAATACTCTAAACAAAGGTGACCAATCATGGGGAAGTTGTCATATGAGTAGATGTGATCTGTCGTGGCGCCAAGAGGCACCATTGGGTCCTTCTTCGTAGTTTTAATGAGCTCCAAGAAGGGATAAAAGTGTGCTCTGAGATGGTACTGTCCTGTGGATTTGTGAGCCCAGGACTGTTCGTGCTCATTGGTGCTTTCATTTTTTAAGGAGTCTGAAAACGATAAGAAGACTCTTCAGTGGTTATGACTACTGTCCTATTTGTTTTACGAGCCCAGGATGGTGATTGCTCGTGGTCGCTTTCATGTTTAGAGAGTCTGAAAGCGGTAAGGGGACTCCATTGGTGTTTCTTTTTCGTAAGTTTAGTCTCCAAGGCCCGAAAAAGCATAAAATGATGCGGATGGAGAACTATTCTAGCCGATGTGACTAGAGTATACCTTTTTCGTAATTAGTCTACGAGGTCCGGAAAAGGGGTAAACTTATACCAGGTAGACGCCCTTTCAGATACGTTTAGCGAGCATGAAAGGAAGCAAGATTGCTCGGCGATCTTTTCATTGTTTTAGGAGTCAGAAAAGAGCTTAACAGAAACTCCCTAAGTGCCTTTTTCGTAAAAGGGATTGCTCGGCCCGAAAAATGGATAAAATTATACCGAACAAAAATGGATAGATGGGAGCGAGAAAAGGTCTCAAGCATCATCATGTGTGTGGGATACTGGATCCGGTGACATAAAGATTGTCACAAAGGGGGATGCGGCCGTTGTGGCATGCAAACCGAGGCAATGAGAGGGAATTTTGAAAAAAATGGCCGAAAAGTATGGGCGTGAGAGCGAGAAATGATCTCAAGCATCATCACAAGCGCAGGAAACTGAATCCGGTGATATAAAGATGGTCAACCACGGAGAACAGTGGATGTGACATGCAAACCGAGGCGACGAGGGGTCATGGGAAAAATGCCCCAAAAATATGGAGGTGAGAGCGAGAAATGATCTCAAGCATCATCACGAGCGTGGAAAACTAAATCCGGCGATATAAGACTCGTTGAAAACGGACAACGGTCGATGTGGCACGCAAACCGGGGAGACAAGGTGTCGGGACACAATGTTGATATTGGTCCTTGTGAGAGCGAGAAATGATCTCAAGCATCATCACGGGCATGGAAATATGAATCCGACAGTGCAAACGGTGCAAAAAACGGAGGTCATAAGGACTCCGGAATGGTTAAAGGAAAGAACTAGGTTAAAAAATGGCTACAAATAAAGGTGATCCCACCAAGCGAAGGATGTAGTGGTGGGGAGAAATGATGACCCGTGGGGGCAAAATACTAGGTGTATCGAATCAAATCCTATATACAAGGGACATGTGATCTCAAAAATGGTTGAGATCACACATGTGAAAAAGTGGGCAGGGTTAATGACCTGCCCCCATGCTATGTGCATGGGGTTTGTGATTATGGATCACATATGTGTTGGTTTGAACGATGGGCTCATTGAGGTGTTGAGATAGAGATGATGGGGAAGGTTCAAAATGATTGATCATGCCCCCTAACCGGGGTCAAGGTAATCTATTATGCCCCCTAACTCAGAGGTGTCAATGTGGTGCAGATGTTGTTTCAGAGAGAGACCAATAGGGCATTGAGCAACTGTTGGCGGGGTGTTATACCATGAGGCTGTGGGTCGTGGTGGCGTACTGAAGTGATGATATGATGATGGGGGATCCCTTTGTGGGGTGGATGCCCCCAGTATCTCCGACGAGGATCAGGATGATGATGAGTAGGCAAGGTTTTGGGTCTGCCCCCATGTTGTGGACATGTGGTTTCCTGGTCGATTTGAAAGGGTTGAACCTGTGTGTCAAAGGGATCAATGGAAGGGGCCGACCGGACAGAGGGGTATCCAGTGGAAATCGTGTAAATGGTGTTAATTTCTTCCGAGGAGGAAGATGGTGGGGGATGAATTTCCTCAATGAGAAGAGGGGATATCTCTAGGTCGACATTATTCAACTCGTATAGTGCTACTCTGTAATCTGGGAGATCAGGGCAGTGATGTGAATAATGGCCATGGATTCTGCATATTGCACAAGGAGGGCTTGTGCGTAATGATTTATCATGAGGCATGGGGTTTGGATCGAGTTTGACAACCGGGATGTTGGGGTCGTCGTCCAACATTTGCATATGTTCCTGTAATGCAGGTAACTGTGGACACTAATGAGTTGGATGGCCTAACTCATCACACAATGAGCATTTTGGAGGAGCACGAAACATGGGGGGAGGTCTAACTGCCTTGGGTGGGGGTACCGCAGTGTATGGTTGCGGGCCTCTGCCCCCAGTGGGTCTGATAAGTGGAGGGGGATTCGTCGATGACGAAGGAGTAGCGATACCGAGAGGTGGTTGGGTAGAAGTAACAATGGGTTGCACCGGTTGCAGGATGACATTTGGTGTCAGCGGTGGAACGGGAGGCGAAATATACCACACGGGTAATCCCAATGTTAACCCGGGGAGACTAAGGGTAGCCATAACCGGGGCGCTTACTACACCCGAAGGAGGAAATAGAAAGGGGATTGTGTGGATGGGTGTAACCCCAATGTGACCAGGGACCAATGGTGGTTTAGGGAACAAAGGTGGTTGATTACCGGGTGGTTGTGTATTCTGTGAAAGAGTACAGAGGTTCGCGACGTGGGTTTCTGGTGACGGTGGTAGAATGGCCTGGAAAGTAGAGGTCATCGGTGCCTCGGAGTAAAGTCCGGGTCCTACTGAGGAAATGAATGAGGTAGTTGCACCACAAACAGGTTGTTCAACCATGGGGAGAACATTTTCAGGTGTGGGGGGGACTTGGGATCATAATAGGTGAGATGGTCGACCTTGACCACGCATCCCTCATGGGGGAACTGCATGGTGTGAAATACGGATGAGGCAACAGCCCGCATGGCATACACGTAGCTGCGACCAAGTAAAAGGTTATAGTCTAGTTGGGCATTGATGACCTCAATGTCAATGATCACGGTTTTACCCGCCAGTTGGACAGGGACATTGGCTAAAAGACCTTGGGGTTGAGCCGAACGGCCTTCGTAGGCTTGTAATGCAGTGGTGGACTACTGGAGAGTAGGGGATCCCAACTTCTGCCAAACGAATGTGGACATGACGCATGTAGAGGCCCCTTCATCGATAATGCACCGATGGATAACAAGATTCCGAACAGAAATGGAAACTTGGAATGCTAAAGAGGAAGGCAGGCGTGATTCAGACTGGTCTGAATCGAATGCGATCAGCTGTGAATCATTGGGGTCAATGGTGCCAATGGCAGAGAGTAAAGTCTTGCGCTGTGAAGGACAGTTTTTCAAAACTTCTAAAGCAGACATGGCTGCCGGAGACTGGGATAAGTCATCGACAATGTTGTAATTCGACGCAGCGCGAGCATTGGGATTACTGTTGATGCGACGAAGTGGGAAGCGAGGTGCTTTGGAAGCGCCATCAAGTGGAGCCGGAGGTATATGTAACATTTGATCTGTGGGATTAACGTTAGTGTTCTTGTCGGTGGGAGGGGCTTCAGACGTGGAGCCATATTGGTTTCGACGGGTTTGGAGGTTGGCATCAGCAGTTGACATCATCAACAAATGGTGAGTACCTGAATCGAACATGGGTTGATCAGGGGCTGCATAAGTGATCTGCTGTGGTGGCACGTTGCCCTGAGGGAGGGATAACGGCTGAGTGTTCACTACACCCTGGTTTGGAAAGGGGTTTTGCAGCACCAAGGGTTGATGTTGAGGTGGTGGAGGGTTGGGTGGCGGCTGAGGAGCCGCTTGCCCTTGACGATGTGCATCGTCGGTCCAGAGTTGCCGAGCTCGCTCCAAATGTGGGCAAGAATGCGTGTAATGACCATAGACTCCGCAGATAGAACAAGGGTGGTTTGTTCTGAGGTTATTATTTCTAGGCTGCTTAGGATTCCGATCCGGATTGCGGTTGGGAGGAGCAGCATTGTTATTCTGTGGAGGATTGGGAGGTGGAGGACCTTGCTGATGTTGTTGGTTATTACCACGGTTATGACCTCTACCATGGTTCTGTTGCGCACCTTGGTTACGCTGGTTGTTTTGGTTCTGGGGCTGTTGTTGTTGTTCGTACACATGCCCTTGAGCTGTGGGGGGATTCTGGGGAGCCGCAGGTGTGGGAGCAGGTTGCGGTGGGTAATATGCAGGTGGAGCTGGCGGTGGTCCAGTTGCCTGTTGGGGTTGTTGGTACCCCTGAGCTATTGGATGTGTTGGATTAGTTGGTGCAGCTTGCTGTGGGTACTGCATCGGTTGTGGCGGGAACTGAATGGAGTTCTGTGTAGCAGGTTGGTTGTAATATGTAGGAGGTACATATGCTGATGGCGCTTTCCCATAGCAATGTTGTGGACAAGAGGGTCCATGAATGTGATGTGTCTGGTTTGTTGGAGCGTAAGAAGTTGTCGCTCCGGAACCGGATGTATCCCTAGAGAGGTCTGGGGCAGGCATGGTGCTCACCATGCTGAAAGGTTTAGCTTGCGGTGCGATTTGGCCAATAATGCCATCAGCGGCATGTGATGCCCCCGGTGCGTCACCGCGTGAAGAGTCGCCGCGTGGGGCGTCCGGTATGATTGTGTATAGATAACCCGACTGGGCGTAAATGAGATCAAACTGTTGGGCTTCGAGGATGGCCTCTTCCTCAGACTGGGGTCTTTCAGATGCCACATCCTTCGCAATGAGAGGGAGAAGGGATTTTAGAAACCAATCTAGGAAGATACAGTCGTCTAATTTGATTTTGCAGAGGCTTCGGCGTCGACGCCACTCATGAATGTGGTCAGTGATGTGGGTGGTCGTGTTCTGTCTGCAAGACAGTAGGATCTTGACGCCCGCATCATAGCGGACAGGTAACTGAAAGAACTGCAGGAAGGTCGAGGCAAGGGAGGTAAAGGTGGCATGCGTCCCATGGGGCTGCTCGATATACCACTTGGCTGCAGAGCCAGTGAAAGTGCCCTGTAACAGACGGAGGCGGACAAAGTCGTCCACTATGGAGTTGGAGGAATACCATAGATGGAAGGACATGATATGGTTCTGGGGGTACTCACCTGCCTTACCCTCAAACTTAGGGATGTCGGAGGGGATTTTGGTGGGCATGTGAGGCCACGCAGGATCATGTCTGATAGGGTCATTGGTGAGCCTGGCTAAATCTGGCAAGTTCAGACTTGCCATATATGGTAAGCTAGCATATGTAGTGACTGGGACTGGGACATGTCTAGTCATGGTGGTATGGGGTCCAGCAGCACCTAAAGGTATGCTAGGTATTGAAGGTATATGTCCTCCAATAGGTGTGGTCTGGTAAGGGCCAGCGTTTCCTAGTGCAACATGGGTTACACTAGGGTTCGAAATAGTAGTGGTGATTCCTGGGATAGGGTTTGTGGAAACTAGATGGGGTGTGACCCCTATGTTGGGCATACCCATAACAGGTGGTGGCCCTGTGTTGGGAATTCCTATAACAGGAGGTGGCCCTATGTTGGGCATTCCTAAATGTGGAGTGTTACCCCTATTGGGCATACCCAGGGGGGTGGTTGTTGCCATGGACGACACTGCAGTAGAAGGGTCTGTAGACGTCTCTCCTATGGTGCTGGTAAATAGTGGATCAAATGGTGTTCCAGACATAATGTTGGTTGGGAATAACGCAGTGGGATTTTCGGATTCTGGCTCAGAATTAGAAGTGAAGTGAGGCGTGTCAGAATCGGATGACTGTCTAGTTGACCGACGATGTGTCGAGTCAAGGGATAAGGCTCGGCGTCGATGACGTGGTGAGCCAAGTAGACTGAACTCTGGGAGTTCACCCTGTAGACGCGAGAGCGTCTAAAATTCTCAATGGTGAGAAAATAAGTTTTTGTGGAAAAAATCTGTTTAAGTATCAGGTGGTGATATATATATAAAAAACTCAAAACCCTAATGCAACCAAGGGTGCAAGAAGGGGAGTGAAAATGAAGGCTCTCAGGCCAAAAAATAAACCTCAAAAAAGGCACTTATTCTAGCAGTTGTGCTACAATAAGTGGAGGGATGCAACAAATGGTCAGAATACCAACATGCAAACAACTCCTAGAAAAAATAGGTGTAACTAGACCAAAGGTGGGCTGAATCATGCAAACACCTAACTAAAAGTATTGTGACTCAACAAATGATATCCTCTGCAAGGTGATGAAATCCAAGTCAGACAATATGAATGTTGAGACAACGGCTAGATATCCCCCTACCGGGAGGGACACCGGGTAATCAATCCTAAAGAAAGGCTACTAGGATACTCCGTTCATGACGCGTCGAGAAAAGGTAAATCTGCTGTTTGGTCCTTTGATCGCAATATCCCAATACAGGGATATCCCAAGAACTGCGAATGGTAGCCCTTCGGTTACTGAATGGATTTCGGTATTCCACTCAGGCTTCCGGAACCATCCTCGCGACTTCAACCCTCCTAGGGGAGAGGCCTTCCCACAAACCGGTTGTGACCGCGCCAATAAATACTAAGAGGTTTTAGCTCCCTAAAGGACAACAACTATGTCTCAGATGTAATAACTGAGGGGTGTTATTGGAACACCTATCCCCTCAATACTACCTAGCTACAAAGTTCTTTTAGTGTTCCTCAAGTGAGGTTAAAAGTGTGTTGAAATTAGGATAAGTTTTAAAGCTCAGTTCAATTAAGTGTTTGAGTGGGTGCATGTGTGGTATTGTAAACTAAACTTGAAAGAAGTAAATGCTTTATAGGAAATTTTCAAAAAATAAAGGATCTTTCAAAAATAAAAAAGCAAATATTTATGACTTCTTTCAATAAATGGAAACTAAATGCTTTGCAAAATTAACTCAAAAACAAAGGATCTTGGGAATCATGAAAGCAAATAATAGACTTCTTTAAAATAAATGGTTTTCTTTTCAAGGAAATTGCTAAGGGCAAGATATTTAAAGAAGTAAACAGGAAAAAAATTTAACCTAGATAAACTGCAAATCAAGTCTTTCTTTCCCTTTCTTGAAAATTTTTAAAAAGACTTCTAGATGTGCATTTAAATAGTAAAAAATTTTTTATGGCTATAAATTATGCAGAATTTAATACTGTAAAAATGTGCTATGTGGGCAGAAAATACAGTAAAAAATAATTTTTTGAATCGGAATGGCCGAATGAAAAAATTAGCAGCGCGGCTTTTGACAGAAAATCCGCGATGGACCGCGCGGGTTTCTGTCGCACAGTCGCGATGGACCGCGCGGGATTTAGGCGCACTATCGCGATGCGCAGCGCGGAAAATGTCCGCGAAGCCGCGATGTGCAGCGCGCAAATATGCCACGAAGCCGCGGGGAACCGCGGGGGAAATGGCTGCGCAGTCGCGATGTGCATCACGGTAAATGACTGTGAAGCCGTGATGTGCAGCGCAGAAACAGGCCGCGAAGCCGCGGTGAACCGTGCGGAAAAAATCCGAAAAGTCGCGATGGACTGCGCGACTGTCAGGCTAAAAACCGCGAGGCGAAAGCCATGCACGGAAGCCGAAAAACGAACCCAAAAATTGAGAATTCCGGGCTGTTAATGGCAATAGATGGGGCCAAAAACTAGAGTAGCAATGGATCTACTGTCTAGGATGGCAGATCTATGGACCTAAAGGCTAAAAACTAATAAAAAACTAAAATTAAAAGCAAAATTTGAGATCTATTGTTCAAATCCAGCGGAGTCGCCAAAAACTGTTGGCCTGGTTTTGCAACCAGGCTTAGTGCTATGGGCACCTGCTAACTAGTAGCAGCAGTTTCAATAGAATTAAACAAGAAACTAATCTAAACTAAACTAATCATGGATCTATGCAAGAATATAAGCAAATAGTGTAAACATTTAAAAAACAAGAACAAGAAAATATTAAAGAATGAATTTGTATTGAAAAGTGGGGGGGGCAAGCAAGTGCTTGCGATAATACCTTCAATGGTGAAGGTTGATGTTGAGCAACTCCCAAGATGAGTAGCTCCAAGCTCCAAGAGGTCTCCTTCTCTAAGGTTGCTTACAATGGCCAAAATGCTCAAGGAAGATTTCGGCAGCATGAGGATGAGATAATGGATGGATGTGAAATGAGGAGCCCCTACCACCTTTTAATAGGTTTTGGTGGTGGGGAATACCATTTGTGGTTTTGTGGAAACCAATGGTATTGACCAACATGGTTTAGGTACTTTTCTCTCCTTTTTCCTTTTTTGAATAAAATTAATATTTTTATTCCCTTTTTTAATATTTTGGGAATTTGGACCCTTTTTTAGGGTTTTTTATGCTTTTTTAGGAAAAATAATCTTTTTTAGTGGGAAAAGGGGTGTACTCAGGTCTTTTGGTGACCTTTTGTTGGTTTCAGAGGCTCAGATGGTGAAAACGTGGACAAATGGGTCATGTGAATAGGGAAATGAGCTAGTGAGCACTTTTTGGGTGTTAACACCATCTACAATTCTATACATAAAATTGTAGCATATGAATAAATTCATTACCAGGATTCGAAGCATGATCTTTGATTTGTTGTTGTCCCTCCTCGACATTAAGGGGATCATTGCTTTCCTGCTCAAAACAGAGTCAATATTTTATGTCAATTATTTATAACGAATAGATTGCACAAGTAATACATCTTCATTAAACTATATAGATTCTATATACTTGTGCACCGGATGGATTAGTACCAAAAGACTTTGTTTTCCAAGACAAGCTTTTTCGGTGTTCAACAATAGCTCCAAAGTCATGCTATAAGCCAAGCTTCATGTCTTCCTCAGTGGGCTCTTCTTTGAATTGATCGGCCTGGATATTTGCATAACGTCGTTAATTAACATTTTGCAGTGCAATAAAATGATAAATAATTTTGCAATTTATTATTTGTATGCATTATTGGTTTTTCGAAACTTACAATTCGTGCCACCAAATTCGAATAACCACTAGGCCCAAGCTTGTGCTGACCTATTTTTTCCAGTCTTTCCTTTGTGGCCTTTGATGTGTCTGATAGCCTATGCAAGTGTTGAAAAACATTAGATGTTCCAAATTCGATATAGAAATCAATAATAATAAGGTTTAGAATTACATTGCGGAAAGTATTACATACCTCCCTGTGCATGGTGGTATATTTCCTCCTTTTCTCTGAGCCCTCTCCTTTCCATATTCCACTGGAGCTTTCCACTCCATTGTTGGAATCATTGGAGGGCGATCATACCTATGGCTTTTTTCCAGGTGGACCTGTCATCACATACATAGTATCCGGGTTACCATACATTATTTTTCTGATTCTAGTACACTATTCAACCAGTCCCTTGCATTGAGATGCTGAGATGAGCATCTACTATGGATCACTATCAGATTATGGACAACAGTTTGATTCCCCATGCCATGACTGAATCTCAGGACACTCAGAGAGATGATCGATGTAGTCATTTAGCCATTTATACAAAGCAGTCAATAGTGCCCAGAGTTACAGCAACAGTTTCAGAGGACAGATGATGGCTCAGATGATGAGCATTCAGGTATATGACTCAACAGGTATATTTGGTGTTAGGGTTATATTGCTTTTATATTCATTTTTATAGCATGTCTTAGCATTTAGTATCATGATCGACCGATCATATAGATATGTGGACCTAGTTGTACTTTATATATATCATATTGTCCCTACTCAGACTTAGAATTTCTTGACCTATACTCATCAGTTTTAGACTCCTTAGGGAGACTAGAGGTGATCATTCCCACCATATTTTGGCTTGCTATTGTTGGTCTCATTATTCACTGTCTTCATCCATCCATTACCTACCCAATTTGTTCATTACCTTGACTTACTACTTGACTAGTGGCATGGAGGACTTTTTCCCGCTGTAGCCTCTGTATTGGATGAGCTTCCTTGTTTTTTGTGTCTCGGCTTTGAGTTGGTGACAAAACTTACCTTTGGTGAGTTGGATTTCCTCATGAATTCCCCCTAGTCACTAAATATGTTGTTGGCTAAACCTGAAACCTTTAGTGCTGCCATGAATACAAAGTATGGAAATAAAATGTTGTATCTTGTATGAAAGCCCATTCATGCAATGTGTTTCTAAACACACATGAATGAAAGGCAAGCCAAATGAAAATGGCTATGAAATATCAAATGTTATATCTATTGTGAAATGTAAATACCTAGGTAAACAAGCTGTCTAAAGACACACCTAGAAGTGCTCAAGTAAACAAGTGCCTTAAAAAACACACCTGCAGCAAGAATCCTAATGAAATGTAAATCTATGCAACGTGTTTATAAACACACATAGATCAAACGCTATGGAAACTATAGGCCCAAAAAGCAATGGAACTTAAACTCTATATCTAAAAGATTGTTAGCATTATTTGTATTATGGATTGTGCACATCTGTCAAGGTGAATAAACACTCTTTGAACAACTTACCCATTTGTGAGACACCACCATTCCCTGTGTTTTTGCTCATTCAGTATATGCTATAGTGTGTATTCCCTTTCCATTTCCAAAATGTCACAGTGTTAAATTAGTAAGTTATTCCCTGTAGCCTAGCTTTTGCAGTACAAAGCCTTCACCCTTCACTAACAAAATGGTCACAACTATGAAGTGAGTATGGTCTTGAAAGTCTAGTCTGAGTAATAATAATAATTAATGAATTTATATATTTGGATTTAGATCACCAATAATGATTGATTTTTGTTATAATTTCTATTTGAATGAATTGTAGAGCATGCATTAACCTCTAACACTTGCAGCATCTTCTGATGATATGCTGAGTTATATTTTGGTCATGTTGACTTGGTCAAACCCAGTTTGACCAAGGTCAACCATAAGACATGAGATGATTAGACCTTATGATGATGCAGATAGCTGGTATATGGTCTATGTATAGGTACATGATGGTTCTATGCAGTAGATACAGGTTTATGAAGATGATTTATGGCTTTCAGCATTATTTCATCATTTATAGATTATTATTATTTCATTTGTCCCGGCATATTGGATATATTATATGATCATGTAGAGATCCATATGGTGTATGAGTACACATATTAGATGGATTTGGGCTCTCTAAGTCCAATCAGACAATCTGGTTTCAGTTTCAAGCAGTTACAGTGATGATTTAGCCTCAGTTGGCTATCCTAGTGCAGTTTTGGGCTATTAGAGGCCCTGTCAGAGCAGTGACAAGATTTGATTGGTTCACCTAGGGAGCTATGCATGGAGGCAATGGTCCAGCCATTTGTTATTACCATATTACCCCCCTCCCAGACACATTGGTGAGCTTACCTTGACAGCGCAAGCACTCCAGGAGGTAGTTTGGGTAATTTCACACTTCCCAAGGCAGTACAGAAATGGTAAAAATGGCTACAGAGGAATTCGATTTGGGCTACTGAGGAAAGGTTATGGCATGGGATGATGTTTGATGATGAGTGGGATGTCTTACATACTTTCTACAGCAGTTGTAGCTTCCAGTGGGACCCACACCCATCACTTTTGGCACTTTATGATGATTTCTGGAGCCTCCTAAGGCTCACGACTTTCCCAGAGAGGCACGATTTGGTGCTTAGATGATTATTTTATTATTATTGTGCCATGGGGATTGACCAAGGGTGTTAGAAATCACCCCTTAGACCCACCATGAGCTAGTTCTTATGTTTCATCATTGACATTTGGTGGGATCCCCTTATTATGGGTGATTTGTCCATTATTATATTATATTTTTGAGTTGATCCATGTATTGTATTGTTCAGATCATCTCAACCATTGATTAGATCTTTTGATCTTTTAATCTTAGCCACTCATTCAAAAAGTGGTTAGGATTATGGCCTCTCTCCATCCTATTTAAAGGAGAGAGATTCTCATTGTAAAGGGGACTTTTGGCTTTGGATTATTGGAAGAGAAAAATACTATTGCATCTATCTCTTGTGTTGTGGTGAATGATTTTGGAGTTCATTCATTGATTCTTCCTTTGTAATGGGTTTTTGGAGATATTTGTCTTGCTATCTTTTGTACCACAATTTGTCATCTACAGGTGGAGGCCGAATTGTTTCAAGGAGGACGTATTAGTAGGGGAGGACCCTCCCTACTTCTTTCTTGGATTTCTTCATCGGTAACAGGGAGTATTAGTGTCTCTGACCTTATACTTCATGTTGCTATTGCATTTCACTTGTATTTCCTCCATGATTGATATTTTTGATTAAATCGATTTCATTGGTTTGACAGGTAGAGAAGGGCACACGTGTGGGCTAGGGAATCATCTTTTGGCAAGCAAAATCAACAATTTCTCATTTGATACTTGCGGGAATCTTCCTCAACAACAAGGCATCTTCATCCATCACTTAGGTATGATCTCAAGGTATATTTCTTATTCCATGATATATCCATTTGTCTAAATGCTGAAAACCCTCATAAGTTAAAACCCTCATTTGACATTTTTTCAGATCTACAAAGATCTACTTGTATTTTGGGTATAAAATTTAAAACCCGCCTCTATAGCATCCACGGAAATTTGGATCTATATTTTGGTGTGGATTGGCCTCCATTTGACCCATTTCCCAAGGCAAATTAGGCTCTCCGAGAGAGGTCGCACTTCCTAGTTGGGTGAGTTTGCTAATATCTAGTACCTGGGTAGGTGAGATCCCACTTGATCCTTCATCTCCAAAGTTGATAACCTACCCCTAGCGTGTCACTTCAGTGTTTTCACCTTGTGGGCCCCATTCCTCATTTTGAGGGTTGAGCCTACTTGGGTCACTTTGTGATACATTTCAATCTCATATCTACTGAGATCTAGCCATTGGATGACCCTAATTTTCAAGATCCACCTAGCTTCACACCTCGACATCCCTGATCTACAGTTTGGTGGACATCCGACTCTATTTGGCCCATTTCCCAAGGCACTAGTCTTCTCTAAGCCAATTCGACTTCCTTGGATTGTTGAGTTAGCTTATGGTTTAATCTCTGTCTCACTGCTTGAGTACCTAGACATTGTCATATCCTTGCATCAACCATAGCTAGAAAGCCCCAATTGTCAAAACTCTGATTTGGGACACTTTCCCTGTTTTAAGGGACATGTATCCCAAGGCAGTTGACTTTGACCAATTGAAACTAGCTTTGAATACTGGAATCATTCATAATCTTAGAATCACTATGTGTTGTCTTTCCTTATCATATCACACCTTTCCTAAACCTCCACAATGGTTATTTTTCCTTAATTCTAGGATTCCATATCTGTCACCTTACGTACCTCACTTATTTGATCTGATCTGGTGATTGGGTTGGTCTCTCCTATCGGGAGTAGATCTGGGTCTCCCCCTTGCTATATTGGATTTGATAGCTAAATCAAAGAGTGCCTTGGTTGGTGTGACAACCATCCATTTGGGAACCAAGGCCCTCTTGGTTCACCACTTTAGTTTCCTATCCCCTATACCATCCACCTTGGATCCATCTTTAGGGGCAACTATAAGATCGGTGATAACATTTTGGCACCGTTGCCGGGGAGGTAGAGGCTTACCTTAGGTGTCTGCGATTATCAATGCATAATTCATATCTTATCGCATCATGATTAATCTAGATGGGTATCATTTCAATTCTTAATTAAACAATACCCATCTGTTTGTTACTCACTCTCTCCCTGCACTTCAAACGACATACATCTTGGTAGAAGAGTTTAAAAGTATACCTGGCGACTCCACCTCGCAAATCTACTGAGGACCGAAACTAACGATAAATCCTGTTAGGATATTTAGACACTTAGGAGTTAGTTAAGATCAACTTGTGTAATATATCCGTTAGGGATAGTGTGTTTCTTTAGTATGCATTTGTAAATACTTAATCCGACAGTCACGATATGTTTTCGACATAGAGTGATCCGACGGCTCAACTTCTCTTAGATCAAACCTAACCTTGATCCGTGGCTTAACACCCGATTGGTCCATGATCTCTATTTAAAGAGCATGGAGGGTCATTGTTTAGTTGATCGATTATGAGAAGCTTATTTGTAACTTTCTTTCTTTGCATAATAAATTGTCCCGTAGAAGCTATTTGGCCGGGGCCGTGGAGTGTTTCCCTCAAGGGGGTTTAAACCACGTCAAAACATCGGTGTATTGATCTGTGATCTGTTTGTGTGAAGTGGTTTCTCTTGGTGTTCGATCCTTTGGTAGTACCCTGTGTACCTGAACATGGTATCAGAGCTTTTATGAAGTGTCGCTTCCGGTTATGATCTAGATCTTGAACTGTTGTTGCCGAAACTCGAAAGGGTTTCTAGTTATGGTATTTCTGTGCATTTATGGGCTGTGGGAGGTGTTCCATTGCGTCCGGAGCGTCGTTTCCATTGGGAAATAGTTTTCGTTTGATCGAAAACGGTTTCCGGTTGCTCCAGAAACGCGTATTTCATCAGATCTGAAGGTATAATGTTACAGTGACGCATTTTTTTTATTTCGTTTTTTAATAATAAAAAAATCTCATATTTCATTTTTTTCTACTGTTAGATTTTTTTTGGGTTCGGATTGTTGCTTTCCCGTCTGCGTATGCTCTTTGCCATGCACCTTGAGCGATCTCGGCAAATCAGAAACAGAAAGGGAAAGGGTTTTTCTCGGCTGCATATGCTCTTTGTCGTGCACCTTGCGCGATCTCGGCAAATCAGAAACAGAGAGAAAACATAGACTTTCTGGGCAAGCTAACAAGATCTAACTCCACAAGTGTGGAAAAGTTTTTTTTGTTTCGTTTTGTGGTCTATTTTGTAGGAAAAAGGGCAAGCACGCAAACCGAGCAAGAAGAGTAAAAAAAAAAAAAAAAAAAAAAACCCTTCCTCATTCCCATATTTTACATACATTTTAATCTAGCTCACTTGGTTCAAAGTTGCTTTATTCCTTAATAGGTCTTGAGTTCAAGTCTTAGGAAGTTACTTTTAAAAAGAAAAGTGCATGCAATTTCTATTTTCAAGTTACTTTATTGTAAAAGTGCATCTCACTTAAATAATAAAAATAAAAATACAAGTGACTCACTTAAGTTTTTTATTTATTGTTGCACTATTTAAAAAATAATATCATTGTAAAAGTGAAATCACTTATTTTACAAAAGTGATTCACTTAAAGCAACTTTTTTGTAAAGTGATTGTCAAAAGGTTCATATTGGGAAGAGGGGGGTTCTTTTTTTTGCTGGACATTCTCTAGCTGCCACGTCACTATTGGGGACATCTTCAACAGTTTCTTTGTTCAAGCATAACTTCATCATACAGAGTCAGTTTTCAGTGCCGTTTTTTTTGAAACCGCCTATTTTTTCGAGCTCTTCACATCCAGACTATTGGTTTATGATTTTACAGCCATTAATTTACAAATATGGCTGCCCATTGTGATATTCTACTTAACAATTCCAACTATTTCTCATGGAAATCTCGTATGGAGGATGTTCTACGAAGTAGGGGACTTTTCAGAATTACCACAGGGAAAGAAAAAGAACCCATTGATGATGATAAGAAAATAAAATGGGCAAATAGATGTGATGAAGCTCGTGGATTGATTGGGATGTCAATCTCTACTGATTTGCGATTCCACATATCTGGAATTGATGAACCTAATACTGCTTGGGACAAGTTGGAAACTGTGTTTGGTAAACACAATGAAATTCGAGGTCACCAGCTCGAAAATGAGTTGATTTCTTTAAATCCAAGTGACTTTTCATGCATTCAAGATTATTTATCTAAGTACAAAACTCCCAAGCTCTTATGTGCAGAATGTAAGATTGAGAGGGAAGACAAACAGTGCATTTATCATATTATTTCCAAACTTGGACCTGCATATTCTGTTTTTGTATCTACATTTTACTCCATGAAAGCATCATTGAATGCAGCTAGCTATCAAGAGCCTAGTCTTGAATCCTTTTGTGATTCCTTGATTAGGGAACAAGATAAACTCATTCATCTTGGAATAATCAACAATGCAGATACATCTGGGAAAGCCTTATTGTCCCAACAGAAAGAAAAGTCCAAGCCTCCCAAGAAACAAAATTTTCACAATAATAAGTCAAACAAGGGTCCAAAACCCTCTCAGTCAGCTCCTTCTTTAAAAAATGACAAAGGATCCAAGCCAAAAGGAAAGAAGACTGAGCGTCATTGCAACTATTGTGGGAAAGATAATCATGATGAATCTAAGTGTTTCAAGAAGATGGCAGCCTTGGAAGCAGCAATGAAGAAGCACCACATCAACCTAGATTCGCCTTCAAAATCTACCTCTCATGGACATGCACTTTGTGCTTCTGGTTATTCTTATAATGCATCTTCTTCTTCTACTTCAAATGAATGGCTCATTGATTCTGGAGCATCTTATCATATGGCTAAGGATCAAGCCATCTTTTCTACTATGCATGAATGTAACACCAAACAAATATTTGTTGGTGATGATAGATCTCTAAGTGTTGTAGGAGCTGGAACAGTTCCAGTAGATAATGGTCATTTTAGTGATATACTATGTGTTCCAAGAATTTCCTGCAATTTGTTATCAGTCTATCAGATCACTCATTCTGGTGAGGGTAAAACTGTGACCTTTACACCTCACCAAGTTGTAATCAAGGATTTTAAAGATCCTCAACAGGTTCTAGCTACCGGAATTGTTGATGATATTACCAGGTTGTACAAGTTTAACAACTTTGGGTCATCACCTTTCCCTTCAGTTTTTGTTGCTCATAGTGATAACTTGAGCAAACTTTGGCATGAGCGATTTGGTCACTTAAATTATCGCTCATTGCAACAACTATGTAAAGAAAATATGGTGATAGGTCTTTCGATGATATCTTGCAGAGATGGTGTTTGTTCCGGTTGTGTACTTGGAAAACATCATCGGGACAGTTTTGACAAACGTGCCTCTTGGCACGCCTCGGTTCCCTTGGAGCTTGTGCATAGTGACTTGTGTGGTCCTCTTCCATCTGCTTCCTTTTCTGGTTTTAAGTATTTCTTAACTTTCATTGATGATTACACCAGACGCACTTGGGTTTATTTCCTAAAACTTAAGAGAGAAGTATTTAACATGTTCTTGGCCTACAAGGCCCTTGTTGAAAAACAATCTGGTCATCAAATTATTAAGTTAAGATCTGACAATGGAGGAGAATATGTTAACAAACAGTTCACTACTTTCTGCACTGAACAAGGCATCCAACAACAGCACACTGTTCCATATACACCACAACAAAATGGTGTAGCTGAGCGAAAGAATCGCACTTTAAAAGAAATGGCTAATTGTATGATCCAATCTAAGGGACTAAGTCTTCAATTTTGGGCTGAAGCCATAAATTGTGCAAATTACATAGTTAATCGCACCCCCACAAAAGCATTACAAGGTATAACACCGGAAGAAGCATGGAGTAAAATTAAACCTGATGTAAGTCACTTTCGTGTGTTTGGTAGTGAAGCATGGGCTCACATTCCGGATGAAAAATGGAAAGCATTGCAGCCTAAAAGTGAAAAGTGCATATTTGTTGGATATTCTGAAGATGTAAAAGGTTATAGACTTCTTCAACCACATTCTCATGCTATAATCATTAGAAGAGATGTTAAATTTGATGAAAATATCTTGGCCTGCGAGCCTAACTCGGCGAGTGTGCCATCTTTGGCCTGCGAGCCTGATTCGGCGTTTGTGCCTTCTTCTTCTTCTTCCAACTTCTTTAACAGGTTTCCAACTCCAGTTTCTGATGATGACAGTGAGGATGAAAATCCACCTCTGCCTGCTCATGTTCCTCCAGTTGCACCAGCACAAGTGCTTCCTCGATGGGTCCGTTCAACATGTGAAGCAGCTGGTGATCTTGCCGGTGATCCTAGAGATCAACGTCGAACACATTCTCAGTTTCAGCGAGCCTCTTCTCTTTTGGCTCAAGTTTTCGAGAATCATGATCCAGAAACTTTTAAAGAAGCTTCAGGGAATCTAGATTGGGATGCAGCCATGGATGAAGAATATCGTTCCTTAATGGCGAACGATACTTGGGATCTTGTACCTCTTCCAAAAGGAAGAAAACTTGTCAGATGTAAATGGGTCTACAGAACCAAGTATGCATCAGATGGAAGTGTTGAAAGACTTAAGGCAAGGTTAGTTGCCAAAGGTTTTTCTCAAGTTGAAGGGATTGACTACAATGAAACCTTTGCTCCCGTCGCCAAAATGAACTCCATCCGCCTTGTTCTTTCCCTTGCAGCCTTACACAACTGGGAAGTCCATCAAATGGATGTCAAGTCTGCCTTCTTACATGGTGATTTACAGGAGGAAATTTACATGGAACAACCTCCTGGCTATGTTCAGAATAACTCTAGCCTTGTTTGTCGCCTTAAGAAATCCTTATATGGCCTTAAGCAAGCTCCTAGAGCTTGGTATGCCAAAATGGATAACTTTCTCCTTGACACTGGTTTTTCTAGATGCCATTCTGACCCCAATGTCTATACCAAGAACGTAGGAAACCATCTCATCATACTTGTTCTATATGTTGATGACCTTATTCTTACTGGTAGTGACCCTAAGCTTATAACCCATGTGAAATCCAGTCTTAAACAAACTTTTGAAATGTCAAACTTAGGACATTTGCATTATTTTCTTGGTCTCCAAGTTCTGCAAACCAAAGAAGGAATCTTTCTTTCTCAGTCTAAGTATGCTTGTGACCTTCTTCGTCGCTTTCACATGGAAGATTGTACACCAGCCCCTTCTCCCTTCCAGTCTGGAGTCAAACTTTCTGCCACTTGTACTTCACCTGAAGTAGATTCCACCTTGTATCGTCAGCTTGTTGGTAGTCTTTTATACTTGACTCATTCCCGTCCTGACCTTTCCTTTGTCGTTGGTCGAGTTGCCCGTTATATGCAGACACCTCATGAAAGTCACTGGAAAGCAACTAAAAGAATACTTCGATATATTCGAGGTACAGTTCAATTTGGGATTCATTACAGTACAGGGGGGAAACCTTTGTTGGTTGGTTTCACTGATTCAGATTGGGCCGACGATCTTGATGATCGAAAGTCTATTGCAGGTTATGTTTTCAGTTTGGGATTTGGACCTATTACTTGGGCTTGTAAGAAACAACAAGCTCTTGCTCTTTCTTCAGCAGAGGCAGAATATCGAGCAGCCGTCAATGCCAGTCAGGAAGCTTTATGGCTTCGACAGATCCTTTCAGAGTTTGGACTCGAGCAGCAGCAGCCTCCTCCACTTTGGTGCGACAATCAAAGTGCCATCAAGCTTGCCAAAGATCCAGTTCTACATCAACGCAGCAAACACATTGAGCTACATATGCACTTCATCAGAAATCTTGTTCATGATCGTGTTCTTGAAGTGCTCTTTTTCCCTACAGATGATCAAGTTGCAGACATATTCACCAAGTCTCTTACAGAAGCGAAGTTTTCTAAACTTCGATCTATGTTAGGAGTTCAGGAACTTGTCATTAAGGGGGGATAGGCTCTAATGCCTCCTTCCTTCTCCTAATAGTGTCACTTTTGTAAATCCTTCAATCCTATCCCAAGTTGTTCTTAAGGGGGGATGTTAGGATATTTAGACACTTAGGAGTTAGTTAAGATCAACTTGTGTAATATATCCGTTAGGGATAGTGTGTTTCTTTAGTATGCATTAGTATGCATTTGTAAATACTTAATCCGACGGTCACGATATGTTTCCGACATAGAGTGATCTGACGGCTCAACTTCTGTTAGATCAAACCTAACCTTGATCCGTGGCTTAACACCCGATTGGTCCATGATCTCTATTTAAGGAGCATGGAGGGTCATTGTTTAGTTGATCGATTATGAGAAGCTCATTTGTAACTTTCTTTCTTTGCATAATAAATTGTCCCGTAGAAGCTATTTGGCCGGGGCCGTGGAGTGTTTCCCTCAAGGGGGTTTAAACCACGTCAAAACATCGGTGTGTTGATCTGTGATCTGTTTGTGTGAAGTGGTTGCTCTTTGTGTTTGGTCCTTTGGTAGTACCTTGTGTACCCAAACATGGTATCACTCTCTCCCTGAACAATACCCATCTGTTTGTTACTCACTCTCTCCCTGCACTTCAAACGACATACATCTTGGTAGAAGAGTTTAAAAGTATACCTGGCGACTCCACCTCGCAAATCTACTGAGGACCAAAACTAACGATAAATCCTAAGTTCTAGATTCATGCCTCATATTAAAGAAAGCAGCTCAGAGAATGATATGATCATGAAAATGATGATTGAAATGGGCAAGCTGATACAGAATCTGTATGGTGTGGTTTTAAATCAACAAAAATAAAATGTGAGACGTGATAATTATCTTCACAAATTATCTCAGAATGTGTACACCAATGATTACCCTCAAATTAGATCTGCAAGGAAGCCTTCAGATAGTCAAGTTGTGAGAAGCTCTCAAGCAAATAATAGCTTAAGAATCAAGATAATAATAAGCAAATTACAAAAGAAAACTCTCCTGAGCAAAGGAATCCCATTCATAAGTCTCCTTCACAACCTCCTAATGATCCTCCTAAGGGAATTTTGAAGAATAATGACCAACCTCGAAGGATGATATCCCAAGAGATTAAAAGGATCCCAAGCCTTACCAAACCTCAAAGTAAAGACCTTATTCAGAGGAAACAAATGAGCCTCCCAAGCAAAGTAGTTTCTCCTATAGTGCAAGAAGGGTTAAACACAAATATATTAGGGAAACTCTCTGGATCTTCAATCATGGTGTCTCTAAAAGATTTGATAATTATCCCTTCTATAAAGGCTCAAGTAATGCATTTACTAGATTTAAAAACAAGTGCTCAAGACCAAGGAAAGCCTAGTAACCTAAAGGTTGATCTAAGTGGTTTCTTCTCTAAACCAAACATTCCTGTACCTCTTCATGAGCTCCTAAAGATCCCTTCCTTGTTTAACCAAGATACTCAATTTTTAGGAATCAACCTAAGGCCAAAATTTATAAGAGTTTGCAAATAGGGGAAGACCCTCCAGTCATGATCCAGAGTGTAACTGATAGTGGTAGGGGACATCCATCGTTTTATATAGCCTTAGAGATAAACCAATTGATTTTGCACAATTGCATGTTAGATTCTGGAGCAGAGGTAAACATTATGCCACTTAAGGTCATGGAACAATTAGAGATAAAGCCATCTAGAAAATTTAAGAATGTGTGTTGGATGGACTCTAGACCTATTCAATCAAAAGGGGTAACTGAAAATTTGAAGATGAAACTAGCAGCTTATTCGGAAATTGAAATAAGCATGAATGTTTTAGTTTTGGATATACCTGATGCTTGGGGAATGTTTCTATCTAGAGAGTGGGATGCAAATCTAGGGGGAAGCATCCAAATGAATCTTTCATATGCCACCATCCCTATCGGAGGAAATTCTTTCTATAAGCTAGTACACAAGAATCCCATGACCGAACATGTAGAAACCCCTGAGTACCTTTTTGAAGAAGCCATGCATCCTACAGAGGAAGTTGGAAACTATATGGTTTTGGAAAACTATTGGGAGGAGCCCCGACAACATCCTTTTCCTCCCAGTCAAGTATGGAAAATGCATTTTG
Source organism: Larix kaempferi (assembly GCA_027924585.1). Lineage (NCBI taxonomy): Eukaryota > Viridiplantae > Streptophyta > Pinopsida > Pinales > Pinaceae > Larix > Larix kaempferi. The sequence goes on along the minus strand of BSBM01000050.1, from coordinate 8,207,905 downwards.
ATGGAGCTAAATCTAGGCATGGTTTGGAGCTGGGATTGTCCTTACTTCTCCTTTTGGGGAAGAGAAATTATTTTCTTTCTGTCTTGAAATTGAATGCACAAACAATGTAGCTGAGTATGAAGCATTGCTTCTAGGATTAGAGATTTCCCATGAACATAAAATCAAATGTTTAAATGTAACAGGAGATTCATATTTAATAGTATCCCAAGTGAAGAATCAATTTGCAACTAAAAATAATAGACTTAGAGATTATAGAAATGTTGTTTGGGACACCATGGAGATGTTTGATGCCTTCGCAATACGAGCAGTTCCCAGAGAGGAGAATACTTTGGCTAATGCATTATCTGTGATAGCATGCACTTTTGAGATCTCAAATCATCTAAAAGATAAGGAGTGTAAAGTTGA